>OY728144.1:177213242-178413242 GCA_963277665.1 Viscum album | reverse complement strand
CCCTAATCCTTTCAAATTCTCTCAACTTGCTTAACCCCTAATTAAATGACTTGAGTTACTTTTAATTATGGGGGTTAAACCTTTTGAATTTCAAACTTTTGAAATTCTAATGTGTTATGTGATAATAAAATAAAATGTTGTCTTATTTTATTTTGGGGTTTTTTTTGTTTGTCTTCTTGAGAGGTGGAGAGCATTTTCTTCTTCTTCTTCATCTCTGACGAAGATCACGAAGAACGCTCAACTTCAACGAAGAACTTCTCCGCCGAAGAACACGGTCCATCCGCGACGCCGTATCCGCGACGCGTCATACTTCTTCCGCGTCATCTCTTCCGCGACGGTTTTCCGCGACGAACGCCATCAACAACGACTCTTCCTCCGACGTCAAAGGAATCGACACCGATATTCCACGACTACTTCAACGTGCGACTATCGAGGTAGGGGTTCTTGAGTTCGTTGTTTTCTTTTTATTTGACTTTCCTCAAGACTTGATGAAGAACGCTCAAGTTCCGACGAAGAACGCCGCTCCGCTCTTCTTCGTCTTCCGTGTCAACGAGAGAGAACACCGCTTCCTCCTCGGACAACCTTCGTTGGCGTACGAGGTTTCGCCAACGACGTATCACTTCGGACGCACCTCTTCGTCATCGGATTTGACGAACGGCTACCGCGACGCCCGACCTCCGCGACGTCGTCTTCCGCGGAATGTTGACAATCTTCGAACCTTATACCAAGGTAGGGGTTGTTGAATATTGTTAATTTATTCCATTTCTTTCTCGTGGATCGCATGTCTACGTGAGGCTTTTGAATATTTTATATAAGTGTTGTTGTTAACGCGAGGGGGGCCGGACCGCACGAACACGGCCGAACCCCCCCTCCATCGTTCTTGTTTATTCTTGCGGATGGAAGCAAGTGGCGTGGTGCCGTCACACCACGCGGATGATCGTACTTTTATTTTACGCGGCGCCGTCGCGCCACGCCGAGGTAGAATCTTCAAGAAGGCGACGCCGTCGCGCCGCGTTGAAAGGAATCAAGGTACGGCGAAAGGGTCGCGGTGCCGTCGCACCGCGCCGGACGACGAACACCGCGGCCGGTTCCGGGCCGCGGCGGGACGAGGAGACCGCGGCCGGTTCCGGGCCGCGGCGGAAGAGAAGACCGGCGGCCGGGCCGCCGGCGTCGGAAGCTGAAGGGGGGACCGGAATTTCCGGTCCCGTTTGAGAAAACCGGCCGGCCAGCTGGCCGGCCGGATGTCTTAAAAACCGGGGGAATTAATCCCCCAGCCAACCCATAAAACCCCCCTCTTTAAGAGGGGGGCGGTTCTTTAAAGGAGGGGGGGGGGGGGGGACAGCAGCCCCCCGGTTCGTGTCCAGCCGGCCCCCACGTGCGGGGGCCGTTTCATGCAAATGGCGCGGCACAAGGCCGCGCCGCCTAACCAATCAGCGGGGGCTTGATTGCCCCCCGCGTGCCCACCGCGCGGCCTCCTTGCGGCGACAGCCGCCGCGGCACCCCGCGCCGCCGCGCTTCCGTGCCGCCGCGCCGCCGCGCCGCCGCGCTTCCGTGCCGCCGCGCCGCCGCGCCGCCCCAGGGGGGGGGGGGTCGGGCCGGGTCGGCCCGGACCCGGACCCCCCGTTTCGAACCAGTTCCGGTCTTTTGGCCATATCTTGAGCCTCGGACCACCGAATGACGAACCTCCTGCGGCAACGCGATCCTTGGATCGAGACGGTCGTTTTGGTATATCGCACTCAAGGTTTCGGATTACTTTGAGTTCGGCCGGGTTGGTTCGTTCACGAAACCAACCGGGCCCTCGGAGCGGAAACGCTCATATCTTGAGCTACGGACGTCCGAACGGCGTGCCGTCAGTTCTGATAAGTTCCTCTTAGTGAGACGGATCTTTTGGTATACTCCGCCCGAGGTTTGGATGCAGGTGGAGTACGGTCGGGTTGGTTCGTTCACGAAACCAACCGGGCCCTCGGAGCGGAAACGCTCATATCTTAAGCTACGGACGTCCGAACGGCGTGCCGTCAGTTCTGATAAGTTCCTCTTAGTGAGACGGATCTTTTGGTATACTCCGCCCGAGGTTTGGACGCAGGTGGAGTACGGCCGGGTTGGTTCGTTCACGAAACCAACCGGGCCCTCGGAGCGGAAACGCTCATATCTTGAGTTCCGGACGTCCGATTGGCGTGCCGTCGACTTTGATGGAATCCTCTAAGTGGGACGGAACTTTTGACATACTCCGCCCGAGTTTTGGATACAGTTGAGATATGGCCGGGTTTGGTTCGCTCACGAAAGCAACCGGGCCCTCGGGACGAAAAGGCTAATAACTCACAGACCGGGCGTCCGATTGACGCGCCGTCTGTTGCGTTGAGACTCCTTTGACGAAGCGGACGTATGTGGCACTTCTTCGTTGGACTTTGAGATACTTGGAGTATCGACCAGTAGCTCGTGGAGTGGACCCTCCCGGAGACGAGCGGGCGGGGGAGCGCTTGGGTGTAGCGGCGGACCCGTGGTACTTGACAGTGGTGGTGCGCTTGGATGCAGCAGCAGACCTTTGGCGGTGGAGCGCTTGGTTGTAGCGGCGGACCCTCGGTACTTTACTTTCAGTTGGGATTGTATTCCGGCCCCCTTTACTTTTCTGCACTTGTAGTTACTTTCCGCTTGCTGACTCTGTGGTGGTTGTTACTTATAAAGGCAATGACTTCCCTGTTTACTGGGATTTTACGCCTTGGTGCTAGTCGCCAGCCCCTGGCCTATGGAAGGCGGGCTTGGGGTAGTCACGGCACGGGCCCCGAGGGCGGGTCGTGACAAATTGGTATCAGAGGCGGTCGGTTCTACCGCAGACTCTGATCTTTTTTTCTATGTGAAGTAATAGTGTTTAGTGTATTGAGTGTGGTTATCAGTCCAGGGAGTCCAGTGTTGGTGCGGCGGCCGACGTATCCGTACACCAGGACCCTGACTTCTGATTTCCGACTTAATGCATGAAAACACTGATTGCGTGTGTGTTTCCGAAAAGGTTTAAAGTCAGCTCAAACCAGGTCAGCTCACCAGGTATAAATCGTTGACCGTGACACAACTGTTCAGGATGTCACCATGCAGATAGTTAGCTGGAGTTCCGAGAGAGTTCTCGATGATGGCCCACCGAGCAGCGAGACTCCGGTGCAGGGCCCCTTTTTCAGTGTTGGCACCTTCGGGTGGTGTACCAGCAGCACCACCACCCGTTAGGCAGCAGATGCCACTAGCTGACAGTGCACGCTAGCAGAGCGCGATGCACGAGTTCCAGCAGTAGAGGCCTCTGAGGATACGAGGCGAGACAGATTTCCCAGGCAGCAGTGGACTGGATGGAGGCGGTTGCTAGAGTTCTACGCCTAGCTTGGATACTAGTAGAGCGGATGATGATCTTAGATCCTGTTGTTTCCAGTGAGTGACCATGAGGTTGGTCCTTATAGTAATGAGGCTTCGGTACGTGAACCGATACCTGGGATAGTACCTATGGGTAGTGCGCCAGCTATGTCACTACCTGATGGTCAGTAGACACTACCGGCGGTACCGGTAGGAGAGACTCACAGGCTTAGTGCCTTACATATGTTTTAGCACCAGATATCCCTCAAGTTTCTAGGTGAGCCTGACTCGTAGGCGGCTGAGGACTGGCCTGAGGAGGTGATTGTGAGTTTTCTGGAGCTAATACAGCTTCGACAGTACGACATGTCGGAAGCAGAGCACTCAACGTGGCTTACCAATCAATCTTGGTACTCGTTGGTTACGTTGTGATCAGTTCTTTAGACTCGAACTTCTGAGCGAAGTGTGTCTAAAGGACATCCGAACCATTTCTTTTCCTCTATGCATTCCTACCTATGTTAGGATGCTAGAGAGAACCTTTGTGGTTGTGAACGTTAGCAGTGAAAGGCAGGAAACTAGCGCCAGTCTCAGAGACTCGGGCGTGTAAAATGTTTCAGGAAGAGGAAGTGCTAAGGACAGATGAATCTGCAGGGTAGCAGACGTGGAAGCGGAGCTTGGAGAGCAGCATGTGGTGGTGTACATTTTGACATGTTACGACCACCCGACTTAGTAGTCCCCGTCAGGCTCAGGGAGCAGGAGGGCTGGGGAGGAGAATAGCTGCATTGCGGTCAAGGAGTGTGACCCAAGAGCTCTAAGAATGATTCGGGTACGAATTATGTCTACTACGAGCTGCCATATCTATAGACATAGGAACCAATCATTCTACCCTTCCACGAATCATGTCCCAGACCTATAGGTTCCGGGTAAGCCGTAGACTTGACCCTCACGTCTGGAGATACCTTTGGGAGGAGACTCGATAATCACGCTTACGCCGACGGTGTGATTTGACCTCGAGGCGAGAGTTTCGGTTGGAATCTCTTGGTGGCAGCGTAGAGGCATTACGACGTTGATCTGGGTATGGTTTTGATTCCCAAATCATACCCCGGTTGACTGTTTTAGGCAAACGTCGGAATGGGTTTTCCTTGGTCGGCGAAAAGGAAACCCTGGGCAGCACATGTTAAACTCAGGCATAAGAGGGTGTGACCGATCACTCTTGAGTTGGTCAACCCTACCCTTGTGGTAGCAGGAGTTTTTAGTTTCAGTTCTAACCTAAAAAGGGAAACCTCTTGAGTTTGAGGGTGAAGAACACGTTCTTATACGGTCTCAACCCGATGAGGATTCGGAGATGTGGCCGAGGCGGCATGTTATCTCCGAAGTTCGATGGACCCTTTTGATCTTTAGCAGGGTAGGCGAGGAGGTTTACCGGTTGACCCTACCACCTCAGTCGCACCGGGTGCATAATGTCCACCACGTGTCTCAGCTGTGGAGATACGTGTATGTTTCTTCACACGTCATCGACCCCGGGGAGTTGGACGTCGATGACAGGGCGACAAGAACAGAGGTTCTAGTAGAGATCGAGGATCGACAGGAGCAGGTTCTACGTGAACGGTTGCTTCCTCTGGGGTGCTTCTCGGGTAGCACGAGATCTTCAGGTGAGCATATGGGAGCGTAAAGCTCAGTTGCATGCTCAGTACTACCTTGTTTCCCTTAAGTGTGAGTTGAAGCTTTACGGGGACGTAAAGCCCTGAGGTGGGAGTAATTTAAAGACCCGGAAATTTCAAGGAAGTTTTTTTGTTAATTTTCTTTGGAATTTTACAAGAGCGTGGTTTCTAACGGCACCTGATTCCGAGGCCCGGAGTGCCCAGAATCAATTTCCGAAGTTTGGCTCGGGTACGTTCAGTGAACGAACGAGCGGGAATTCCTAACTTTTGATCCGGTGCTCGGAATTGAAATCCGAGGGCACCGATGAACTCGTAGCGCCGATATTCTCTTAAAGAGACCTTTTCGGGAGTTGCGTTTGTTGCGGGTTGAAAGTTAGTTTTGGGGTTTTTAGTTTGAGTTAAATAAAATTGTGTAGAACAATTTTATTATAACTTGTTAAAACCTATTAAAGGAGGTTGGAAGTGGGACCCACACCCACTTAACCTCCCTTGGGAGGATTAAGTGTGGTGGGGCCCACACGAACCCCTAATCCTTTCAAATTCTCTCAACTTGCTTAACCCCTAATTAAATGACTTGAGTTACTTTTAATTATGGGGGTTAAACCTTTTGAATTTCAAACTTTTGAAATTCTAATGTGTTATGTGACAATAAAATAAAATGTTATCTTATTTTATTTTGGGGTTTTTTTGTTTGTCTTCTTTAGAGGTGGAGAGAATTTTCTTCTTCTTCTTCATCTCTGACGAAGATCACGAAGAACGCTCAACTTCAACGAAGAACTTCTCCGCCGAAGAACACGGTCCATCCGCGACGCCGTATCCGCGACGCGTCATACTTCTTCCGCGTCATCTCTTCCGCGACGGTTTTCCGCGACGAACTCCATCGACAACGACTCTTCCTTCGACGTCAAAGGAATCGACACCGATATTCCACGACTACTTCAACGTGCGAATATCGAGGTAGGGGTTCTTGAGTTCGTTGTTTTCTTTTTATTTGACTTTCCTCAAGACTTGACGAAGAACGCTCAAGTTCTGACGAAGAACGCCGCTCCGCTCTTCTTCGTCTTCCGTGTCAACGAGAGAGAACACCGCTTCCTCCTCGGACAACCTTCGTCGGCGTACGAGGTTTCGCCAACGACGTATCACTTCGGACGCACCTCTTCGTCATCGGATTTGACGAACGGCTACCGCGACGCCCGACCTCCGCGACGTCGTCTTCCGCGGAACGTTGACAATCTTCGAACCTTATACCAAGGTAGGGGTTGTTGAATATTGTTAATTTATTCCATTTCTTGCTCGTGGATCGCATGTCTACGTGAGGCTTTTGAATGTTTTATATAAGTGTTGTTGTTAACGCGAGGGGGGCCGGACCGCACGAACACGGCCGAACCCCCCCTCCATCGTTCTTGTTTATTCTTGCGGATGGAAGCAAGTGGCGTGGTGCCGTCGCACCACGCGGATGATCGTACTTTTATTTTACGCGGCGCCGTCGCGCCACGCCGAGGTAGAATCTTCAAGAACGCGACGCCGTCGCGCCGCGTTGAAAGGAATCAAGGTACGGCGAAAGGGGCGCGGTGCCGTCGCACCGTGCCGGACGACGAACACTGCGGCCGGTTCCGGGCCGCGGCGGGACGAGGAGACCGCGGCCGGTTCCGGGCCGCGGCGGAAGAGAAGACCGGCGGCCGGGCCGCCGGCGTCGGAAGCCGAAGGGGGGACCGGAATTTCTGGTCCCGTTTGAGAAAACCGGCCGGCCAGCTGGCCGGCCGGATGTCTTAAAAACCGGGGGAATTAATCCCCCGGCCAACCCATAAAAACCCCCCTCTTTAAGAGGGGGGCGGTTCTTTAAAGGAGGGGGGGGGGGGGCAGCAGCCCCCCGGTTCGTGTCCAGCCGGCCCCCACGTGCGGGGGCCGTTTCATGCAAATGGCGCGGCACAAGGCCGCGCCGCCTAACCAATCAGCGGGGGCTTGATTGCCCCCCGCGTGCCCACCGCGCGGCCTCCTTGCGGCGACAGCCGCCGCGGCACCCCGCGCCGCCGCCGGCCATCGCGCCGCCCCAGGGGGGGGGGGGGGGGTCGGGCCGGGTCGGCCCGGACCCGGACCCCCCGTTTCGAACCAGTTCCGGTCTTTTGGCCATATCTTGAGCCTCGGACCTCCGAATGAAGAACCGTCTACGGCAACGCGATCCTTGGATCGAGACGGTCGTTTTGGTATATCACACTAAAGGTTTCGGATTACTTTGAGTTCGGCCGGGTTGGTTCGTTCACGAAACCAACCGGGCCCTCGGAGCGGAAACGCTCATATCTTGAGCTACGTACGTCCGAACGGCGTGCCGTCAGTTCTGATAAGTTTCTCTTAGTGAGACGGATCTTTTGGTATACTCTGCCCGAGGTTTGGACGCAGGTGGAGTACGGCCGGGTTGGTTCGTTCACGAAACCAACCGGGCCCTCGGAGCGGAAACGCTCATATCTTAAGCTACGGACGTCCGAACGACGTGCCGTCAGTTCTGTAAAGTTCCTCTTAGTGAGAAGGATCTTTTGGTATACTCCGCCCGAGGTTTGGACGCAGGTGGAGTACGGCCGGGTTGGTTCGTTCACGAAACCAACCGGGCCCTCGGAGCGGAAACGCTCATATCTTGAGTTCCGGACGTCCGATTGACGTGCCGTCGACTTTGATGGAATCCTCTAAGTGGGACGGAACTTTTGACATACTCCGCCCGAGTTTTGGATACAGTTGAGATATGGCCGGGTTTGGTTCGCTCACGAAACCAACCGGGCCCTCGGGACGAAAAGGCTAATAACTCACAGACCGGGCGTCCGATTGACGCGTCGTCTGTTGCGTTGAGACTCCTTTGACGAAGCGGACGTATGTGGCACTTCTTCGTTGGACTTTGAGATACTTGGAGTATCGACCAGTAGCTCGTGGAGTGGACCCTCCCGGAGACGAGCGGGCGGGGGAGCGCTTGGGTGTAGCGGCGGACCCGTGGTACTTGACAGTGGTGGTGCGCTTGGATGCAGCAGCAGACCTTTGGCGGTGGAGCGCTTGGTTGTAGCGGCGGACCCGCGGTACTTTACTTTCAGTTGGGCTTGTATTCCGGCCCCCTTTACTTTTCTGCACTTGTAGTTACTTTCCGCTTGCTGACTCTGTGGTGGTTGTTACTTATAAAGGCAATGCCTTCCCTGTTTACCGGGATTTTACGCCTTGGTGCTAGTCGCCAGCCCCTGGCCTATGGAAGGCGGGCTTGGGGTAGTCACGGCACGGGCCCCGAGGGCGGGTCGTGACATGCCAATTTCAGAAGAGTCAGGCCAAATCAATGGGGAGATTATGCATCCTGATGATGATAGAATTAATAGAGGATTGGACTCCATCATGCATCATCTTGTATAAATTATTATTCAATGGGTTTTTTATATATCGTATAAATAATAATTAATTTAATATAATGAATATATTTTTTTTGACATGAAAGTTATTTTATATGTCACTAAAAAATATGTATTTCAGATATAAAATAAATAATATATTGTTATTATATTTTATTTAATTAATGTGTCTCTTAAATTATTTTTTAAGATTTAAGTAATAAATTTAATAAATACTTTTTAAATGAAATTTATTTTGTATCACATAAAAATTATTTATTTATGAATTTATGTGTTTAATATTATTTCATGGGATTTATTTTTAGATTTATGATAAATGAAAAGATCGTTTTTATAGTTTCCAATAACATTAAAATAGATATAAAAGTATCATTCACTCTACATAAAGGAAATCATGGACTCCTATAAAAATTAATATTTTAATTTTGTTTATTAAAAGTAATCTTCAGGGTGTTATTATAATTCATATATTTGATACTATTTGTGAATTAGATATTATATATCCCTGAACGAGTAAAAAATGTCAATGAATGGATTCTCGATACCTAAAATTTCCACTATGAGGGGAGATGGGGTTTATCCATTTGAAAGACTAATGTTTTGTGCATGAAACACCCAAGAAATAAAATATGTAGAATATTACATCATCATGAAACATACAACATATGTCCATAATGATACCCCCTGCCCCACACAATATTTTGGTCAACCTTGACGTGGTCTATTGAATTTATTATTTTTACCTCATGTGTGGGGGTAAGATAACCTGACACCTATTTTGTATTATATATATATATTGAAAAATTCAAAAATAAAATATAGATTGGTTATAGGGGGATTTAAAGGATTTTAAATTGGAAATGTATAAAGTAATAATTAAAATCAATTCATTTGTCTTAATTATTATAATAAACCATATATGTTATCAAAGAAGTTTTTTTTTTCATTTCCATTTTTATTAAATGTAGAATGATCATGAGTTAGATCACTCAGTGTATAATGGGATTTAATTTTTTTAAAATTATTTATTTCATAGATTATGATTATATATAATTATTATTTTTAAATTTAAATTGATGATTTGTTGTAAATACCCCATATTTTATATTGTAAAGATCTGTGTTTCCTTGTTTTTATTCATAAAACCCATCACCTATGGTACCCCTCACTTATATATGGGTGGAATTACAGAAATAGAGTTTTCTTATAGATTATATGGTTCAATTACCTATCAAAAACCAATCCAATCAATGATAAATCACAATATACTCATAGATTATATAAATCAAGTAAAGAAATGGTGAAGGATTCAATCCCCTTAAGATATATGATGTTTTACCCATGATTGATAAAAACACTTTTATATTAAACAGTATAAACATTTCATATTAATTTTATCAATGAATTATTAAAAATTCATTCATGTTATCACATACATTAAATTAATTAAAATAAAAGATAATATGAAATTGGACTATTGTGAATAATATATGATTTTTATGCACAACTAATATTTATTTATGTTCTCAAATAGAATAGTTATAATAATTCTAAGATAAAAGTGAATTTATTTCTCCAAGATAATTGAAAATTCATTAATGAAATTGTAAGTCATATCATGCCCTCATCAATTGATTTAGAAAGAAACCATATATTAAGGGGTTTTCTTAGACATGGTAATCGAATATTTATCTACAAGGAAGTTATAATGAAAATGAGGGGTTAAAATGAAATAATTTTCATAATTAGTAGTATCCATATACATACTTGTATAATATGTAGTAATGAATTAAGTAAACACAAGTAGTTGATTTTTGTATTTTGAGTGTACTCAAAAAATAAATGAACTATGAGTTAATGAAGTTTTTCAGAGTAAGAATATATAAATAAATTTTAGTAGTATTAAGACCATTGATTATGGTATTTATCTCATATCCCACTCATATAGTATTATTATTATCCCCTAAGGCATTTAGAAAATTAGTACCCATGGTTCTCTGTCTAGGAGGTTGTAGACTATGTTTTTAATAGTTACATTTATAAAAAAATAGATATTATCAAAATTATTTATTCGGTTGGATTGAAATGTAGGAAAATAAATATAACAGAGCTTAGATGTTATCAAAACTATTTATTCTATTGGTTACAAATGTAGGAAAAGAAATAGAACACAATTTGAGGAAATCAATGAAAATTTTAATTTCAGACATATTGAAAAGAAATGTGTGGATAACATTTAAAAATAAGAAACTATGGACTTGTTTAAACCCTTTAAACTCCAAATTATTTATTTTCTTAAGAATTATATAATTTAATTTATCAATTCATTCCAAAAGAACTTTTGGTGAGCATAAAAATGTGTCTAGAAATTATATCATGACATTAGTATAATTGTTAAGTCTCCAAGAAAAGTTATTTCACTACCAAAAGTCCCCTTAGTGTCTAAAAATGGATGAACTCTCTATGCTCAAGGGAAAAAACTTTCATGGATTGATGAGATAGGGAGTTTGTATTTTAATAAAAATCTATTGAAAGTAATATGTGAATAAATTCAAAAGATAAAATAACTTCTTCTCTAGTGAAAATAATCTCAAAAATAATTCAAAAAGATTAAAATGAAGAATGAAAATCTTGAAAGAAGGTTCCCTTAGATTTTCAATGTCCATAAACACTAAGGAATTTAGCCTTAAAAAGTTGCATCATCTCTTATGAATTGTTTCTCTCTTTTGTTTTATAGAACTGTTTTGTTTATTGCCACCATAAATAACCCAACATATCTTTATTTTAAGTTTTTTATTCCTCTTTTAAGAAGTTTGTTTCCTTTGGTTTGTTCAAACTCTTGATATCCTTATTGTATTTCAGCCTTTTAATATCACCATGATATTCATGGTTTAAAAAATATCTAGGAAATCTAAAATTTTTAATTTGGGTTATATGTGTCCTTATTTTGGTTAATGGATTCTTCATATGATTTGGGTAATTTAATTTTATATTTTCTAAATGTCCAAATATGATATGGTATATGAATACTGATGGGAAATCCCAAGGATTTGGCTCAAAGAAGAAGTGGTGCATCAATTTCATCTATAGAGGATTCTTATATAGCTTTATTTTTTTCTTACTTAGCTATAAATACACTACATGGGTCACCTTACACATCCAGTTTCTCTTTTGTGAATTGTCATAAGTGGTTGATAGTGTAGCATAATTTCTTGTATAGGATATTTTTCATATATAGATAGATTTGATTATGCGGATGGATTCACATATCCCGATTCACATACATGGTTTCCAATATAGCTTGATTTTTTTTATGAGTATGGGATTCTAACTTCCCATTTGTGAATGATTTTCATGCTTGGATCACTACGTAGCTGAATTTATCATACCCAGATAGATTTTCTTTCATCGAATTCCATTAATTGGGTAATATGTATATATGGATAGTCAAATAGCTTAATTACCATTCATGGTTGAATCACTGCATATCCAAATACAATTGCATAGGTAATTCATATATATGGATATACGTAATTTTGGAAACTTCTCTACTCCATCGCAAACATCATTAATATTTGAAAAATTTACTTTAAAAATCTAAAATAATTATCGAGATAATCAAAATTAAAATTATGATTTGTTTTAATAATTTCAAAATGGATAATAATGTCTAAATATATGAATTAAAATATCATTACAACTCATTCCAAAAAACCTTAAGATCTAGAAGTTATGAAAATCCATTGAAAATGTTAACATGTTGAGGACTTATTTAATAAAATTTTGGGTAAAGGTATTAAAAATTAAAGCTCTATAAATTACCCCACACTTCAGACATGTACTCTAGGATATTAAAGCATTAATATCATGGTAGAATAAATTTCAAGTCACAATCCCATGAGATCAACTATTTTAAAAATAATAAACTAAAATTATCATGTTTCCTCAATTTACATTTTCTCAAATTCTATATTTTAGTTTATTTAATCCATTAACATTTTATTCATCATTCGATTCACAAAAAACACATACCTTCTATAAATTTCTCCTCATTACACAAATTGAAACTCTAATTTAGCAATTTTCTTCACTTCCAAATAGATTGAAGGGTCACCATTGGCTTGATAAGTTATCAAATCTCCACCCAATGTGATTCATGGACTTGTTTTAATCATGAGGACTTGTGTGAACTATTCAGTAGCTAATGGTTGTTAGGTTTCATTTTTAAATATAATTGTGGGTGATTGAGGGATATTTTCTTTTGTATAAAGTAAATATTCAAGAATCTAATTTACAATCACGAATGGATCAACTCCACACTCCCCTAAGAATTAAATATGCTCTAATAACCTTTAAAAATATGTTGATATTACAAACCATTAATCATTTCATAGATATAGATGATTCCCCTAAACTAACTTTATATATTCTATTATAATTTTTATTTTTTTCAAAATCATTTTTTATTTGATGTTTGAAGCCATCAATGTCTCATTTGAGTTTCAAATGGTAGATATTACTTCTATCACTTCTTTAGAATGATAATAAATTTTTTTTCATATTTATATAATTCATTTATATTTTAATTTATAGAAGCTAAAAACTATTAGGATTATTCCATAATTATTTAATTCTACTCTTTAAATGATCTAGTAAGGAACAACTTTTAGTAGTATCAAAAACACTATCTCCCCCTATCTCATCAATGAAAAATTTTCTTCAACCATTTATTTTTCTTCCAAAGTGTCCCAAAAATATGCATCACATCACAAAATAGATTCCCCAATAATTTAGGTCAAGTATAAAATTAATTTCACATACTAAAGAAGGGTAGATATGGGAAAATGGCTTGTAATGTGGTTAACTAACAAGGTATTTCATGACAGATGGGGGCTTAAAAACTTTAAATGTAAAGGTAGGAAAAAGTAAAAGGATTATTTTTAAAATGTATATTTTATAAAATTAAATGAATTACCTCTATCATTTAAAACCCAACTACATAAAAACCTCATGGTTTTACATAAACAAATCAAATTCGGGTTAAACCGTCATGGTTCATTTCACTCAAGAAATGGAGTGAATATAAAGAATATGTAAATAATGGTTTAGAAACCACTTAAGAAGGGGATTAAAAATTAGATAATTATTCATGGAATGGGATAAAAAAAATAAAAGGCCTTTAAAAAAAATAAGGCAACAATTTTGATATCTAAAACAACGTTCATTTCAGTATTCATTTAAATTTAGCTTCATCAATTAAACTTGATCAATTTTGTTTATGGGTTTCAAAAATAACACTAATATTAATTTTCAACTCATTATATTTCAAAAATACATCAAATTTTTGAAGAAAGAAATAGAGATAAAAAATAATAAAAAATAGGAAAATAGGAAAAATAGAAAAAAAAATATAAAATAGAGAAAAATAGAAAATCTTAACTTAACAAATTAAGTTTCTCCCTCAATACTTATTTTATAAAATGATTTTATTATGTAATAATTTATAAGATAAATTAATATTATAAATAATGTTCATAAGAAATAAAATTGTTAAGGTGGGAAATACCCTAGTCTTTAGTTGTACTTGTATTCTTTAAATTGAACCTCCTATCTAATAATATCGTGAAAATTATCTCTAAAAACTTTAATCATGGTCATTTACTATATATGGTGCCCCCTTTCCAAGAATATTAAGAAATACCACACAAAAATGAAAAAAATAAGTAAAAAAGGAATGGTCCAGCCCATTTAAATGTAATTATAGAAGCTAATTTAGTCTCAAATAAAAAAAACTATTTTTCCTTCTTCATTAAACTCTTTTTTTGGATAAATCCATCCTAAAAAACCTTTTTCTTCTTGTAAAGTCTAGAATATTCATATTCATTGTTTCTAGTTAGTTCTAAATCCTATTAAAAATATTTTCACTCATTTCAAAAAAAATTGATTCATTTTACTAGTATTAACTATAACACCATGATATTTTAATTAAATATTTCTCCTTATATATTTTTCTTTCCTTAATATCTTGAGTTACACACAAAAAACAGTTGAGACGAACCACATTAAATTATTAAAATATTAAGTTTCAATTATCACCAATCCATTAGATTGGGGGGATTTAATATAAATAAATAAATTGTGAAAAATATATGGTATACAAATCTGTGAAATGAATTCATTATTTATCAAATAATTAGAATTAAAAGAAGAATTTATTTGAAAAAACAAAGTTCTATTTTTTTGGAAAAATGTTTTTTATTTGAACAATATATTTTTGTATTAATAAATTAATTAAATCAATTTTTTTGAATGATTTAAGTAAAATTTATATATTAGTTACTTGATAAAATATTTTAAACATTCAAAAAAACTAGGCATAAAAAGAGAGTAAATCAAATTTCACATTTTAAAATGTAATTTTTCTATAAAAAAATTGTAGCATTTTGAATGATTAATTTTTTTTAATTTATTGTTATTCAAATATATTAAATGAATTTAATATTTATAATAATAATATTAAAATTTGTTAAATAGGCCCCTTTTATTTTTTGGTCAATATGAATACTAACCAAGGCAACCTTTATCATTTCAATAAAGGGTAAATCGGGTTAATATGGATTAAAAGTAATTGAAAATGGGATAATTTTACATCTAAATTAATATAGGATGAATTTAATTATACCATTATCAACTTAGGATATAAATTTATTAGTTAAATTACATGAAAATGATTTATATATTATTTAAATCAATGAAATTTACAAAATATCACTCTATTAGTTTTAAATATCCTTTATGTTTTCACATAGGGATAAAAACTCATTATGAATGAATATTAATATTAATTTTTTTCATAATGAAATTATATTCATGATGTTAATTTTTTTCCAATTTTTTATTTATTATATAATTATTTTAAATGCTTAAACAATTCCAAGACAATGTTTCATAAATTAATGGAAGAATAAAATAAATGATTTTGAAAATATTGAAAGTGATATAATTTGAGTAATTTATATTATTAGATGAATTTTATTAGTTAATATGAAATATTTTTTTGTTTTAAAATATTATATTCAAATTAAACTTTTTTATATATGTCTTTGAAGTCAAATTAAATTCATACTTTCACAATTTACAATAATCATATTTTTGAAAAATAATATTTCAATAAATTATTTAAAAAACATAAAATTATTGAAATAAGACTAGGTGGATATTATATGGTCTTAGTTTTAATTAATGTACCATTTATGGTTCAATTTTACCATTGAAGAAAAAATTAAACCCCATTAGTATTGAAAAGGTTATTCATGTAGTTAAAATTAAAATTGGTTAACTAAGGGTTAATCAAAATGATAAGGTTTAAAATAAAAGAAACTTGTATAAATTATATTTTTTATGGTATTAAATGAAAATAATTAATTAACATATAATATTTATCCATTTTTAGGAATATTCTTTTTGAGAATTAATTAATTGTAGTTCAGTCTTTTGAGAAATTCCAAAAGTGTACCTCACCTTAATTAAAAAAGGGCACCTCATATCTCACTTATCAAAACAAATTGATCATTATAGCTCAAAAAATATATATTTTTCTGTTATTAACATAACTATAAAAATTATAGAGGTTATGGTATTCTCAAAATTCAAACCCTATATCCCTTTATAGGAGATCTGAGGTTTTCATTCCAGATAAGAGGTAATCACCTTAACAGGTCACTTTTATTTATACTATTATTTACCACCAATAAATCTAGATTATTTATCATAATGTCATAAATATATTATCCTGAATAATATTATAATTTATTATGATGGTTAAAAAACATTATACTGCCTCTTTCTCATCAAACTGATGTGAAAGTATCATTCTTCTGTATGAATGGATTACCATCTCCACATAGCAATACAACTCATTTTTCATTTTTATATTTTATGTATTGGTATTATGATGGGTTTAATTCTTATATATGATATTTTTTATATAATTATATTTCTTTAATAATAATATATTATCTACATACTTACCATTAATTCCTTTTGGAAACGATAACTTCGTCTGTGCGTATGTGTGGACTACCACCTCCACGAAGTGATGTGATTCATTTTTAATTTATAATTTACTTGGATGATAATGAGTAAGAATTTGATGTATATATATATGATATATATGACATAATTATAATACTGAAATTTTTAATTAATATTTACCTTCCTTTTATTCCATCCTTTGAAAAATGAAAATAGCGTTCATGCGTTCGTTTGCCTTACCCCCTCCATGAAAAGTGTAATTAATTTTTCCATCACTAAATTTTAGGGATGACTAAAAATATATATACAATGAATATATATGATATTTATTTCTTGATTAATATTTTTTATTTTATGTAATAATGATAAATATAAAAGGACTGAAACTACTGCACTTAAATACACATAAAAAACAAAATAGTTAACACTCGGAAATAATGATTTTAATAAGGAATAATTGATAAAAGGGGTATTAAAATGTCATAAAAGTGTCATATATTATTTTATAAGTATGAAAATGACTTTTTTATAGGATTATAATAAATTTAAATTTATTATATATGAGGTTTAAATGTATATGAAGGAATTCATACCTAAGGTAAGGTATTTTTTTCTAACTCTAATTTCACTGGGACACATGCCATATACATCACTTATTTATTTTATATGGGGCATATATTTCCAATGAAATACTTTAATAAAATGTATTTTGGAAATTATATGGATTTACATATCCATATATGGATAATTTTTTCATGGGACTTGTGATTCAAAAGTTACCAAAGTGGTAAAGGGGTTTTATATTACAATCTCATTGTTTATGATTATGTTTTGATGACGAAATATTATTATCAACTGATAAAGATAGACATTAACTTAATTATTATCTATTTATTTATTCAAAATACTAGTTTTCATCTATTTTTCCTTACCTTTTTTACCTAAGTGACCGAAAATATGTTTTTAAGGAAAACAAACTTCATTTTACTCTTCGGTCGAAAAACATTTTTCTTTTATATCCATGTTTTCTAAAAATATTTTAAATAAGGTTTTTCTTATTCTCCTATTATTTTTTAAATTCATTTTTAACCATGTTTTAATATTTATAAAAAAAATTAAAATGAATAATTTTATCATTTTCCAAATAAGGGACTTTCTAAGATTTCTAACAAAAGAATGGAAGGAATATATTTTTTAATTTATATAGAATAAACATATTTTCCTACCACCATGACTAATATTTTATTTGAAGATTCATTTACATGTTTACATGGTTCTTTTCAAAGAGAGTTTTTTCCTTTATAATTACATAGTTTTCTTAAATAAGAGAATTCAAAATGGAAATTACATTTCCCTAAAAAAAATTAATGACATTTTAATGTTATTTATATTCATTAAAGAAAACAACCCTTGATTATATTTATGATTTACAGGGGATACGATCCAACGATATTATCCATATTATTTCCCTATATGGTTTATGATTATTATATAAATATTTTTATGAAACTCATTTAATTTCCATGGATTATGCTATGATGAGATAATGAAATATTTATAAACCTCATTCATTTTCCATGCGTTATGATATGATTAAATGTTTATAAATCCCATTTTCTTTAACGGTTTCAGATATAAAAAATGTTTTATAATCTTGTGGAACAAATATACACAGTTTTCATTATATTATGGGTGGGGAATGTATCCCTATACAATGAATTGGGTAAATATTGGTATCTCATTAGATAAAAATGGATGTAATGTGGATTGAACCTAGTTTAGTAAGGGTGTTTGTCCACTAAGATAATGATCATTGTGAACCTTGAATACTTTGATGGTTTTATTAGTGAAGCCATTATACTATGATAGTTATGGAAAATATCCTTGACTAATGTAGAAATTATTTTCTATAATTATGTGTATTCCATGAATCAATGACTTATACCTAATTTAAGCTGTCACGGTTCATGTTGTTTGATTCCCTTATCATTCATGTCTTAGAAACTTCTAAGATTTATGACATGAATTAAGATTAATATATTAGTGTTTTAACTCAATAGGTAAGTGATATGATTTTACATACACAGATCTAAAGGGTGACATTAAAATTGGACTTTTAAAAGAAGTTCCATAATCCTAAAGTGCATCTTTTAGTCTCTAACTACAATATTTTCTATTTGGGAGCACATTTTTCATTCGAAAATCAATTATATATCCCTATTTGAAACTTAATATATTATATTTTATTAAGGGTGAGTGGGTTTAAATACCTAATGATAAACTCCATATTTATTCAAAATATATTACAATATTTTGTTATACAAGTGAATCCCTTGATCAGTGTTTAAACATTTGTGCAATCATAATATTTAAAATAAAATATTTTTTACAACTTTTTGTAATAACATTATTATCATCCATTATTTTGGGAATTCAGTCTAAAAACATTTAAACATAATCAAAAGTATGAAATACATAAATATGACCAAAGTAATTTTTAAATTATCTAATTACATCCATACCCCCATACAATAAACACATGAGAAAGTAAAATTAGTTATTTAGGTATCTTATTCCTCTTGGAAATGTTACCATGGAGTTGGTAGTTTTTTCATCTTTTAAAAAACTCAAAATAAAATCTAAAAAAAGTGGGATGAAATAAACCAGAATAAAGTAATTTTATAGTATCCTTATGAGATCCAAAATGGCCACCAAATATCAAAGATTGAAAAAAATCAAGACGTGTTAAACTTTCATATTAGGAATGGATCTTCTTATTATTTGATCACTACCAGTTTTCTATAACTTATGATCATCCTAAATAAATTTTCTTAAATTGATAAAAATATTATAAATCTATTGTTTAAAAAGTAAATGGGGAAATTCATTAGCAACCAAATGATTCAAAAAATTATAAAACATTAGTCTCCCACTCTAAATAGTACATAATTATTTATTCTCGAATGTTTCTTGAATGAGTGAAAAAATATGACATGTCATATCAAACATATTCTGAAATATGTTTAAATTGGAATTATCTATATTTTTACTTCCTTTCATATCCATTAACTCAATATCATTATTATTTAATAATAAGATTCATCTTAAAAGCATTATTTTTCATCCTGTTTCATCATTAAAAACATAATTAGAAATTGGACTATAAAAACGATCACTTTATATCCAAGAAAGTAACATCTTTACTTTTTTAAGGATAATAATACTACTAGAATCACTTTCCTAGTGGTTTAATAATTGGATTTTTCTTTATCTAAATTTATAGAGGAATAATATATGATATGATATTTAGTATCCACATCTTGAATTAAAACTACATCAACAGCAAAATTAGAGGGATTAACTGTCAATTTAAAATGTGGTTACCATTTTGGTGGTTTGATGATGGGGGGAGATATAAAATTTTATTTCAGTTCCCTAAATTATTCTTGATAACTCTCATTCTTTTTTAAGTATCTCGGTCATGGTAAAGGTTTTTTTTGAAAAATTATTTACTGAATCTTCTGTAAAAAAATTATAACCAATAAACAACCTCACACCTCCCATTTTTTGCGGGTATGGAAGTGATAAAATGATTTAAACCATAGATTGGTAAACTTTAGTTCCATCTTCTTACACTATATGTCTAATAAAAACTCCATTATCAACCTTGAAATTAATTTTTTCATAATTGATGATAGATTTTTTTCAACAAAATTATCATAGATAATAAAAACTTTTTAAACAACTCTCAAATAGGGCTCCATAATCAATGAAATCATCCATATAAACTTTTATAAATTTATATAACAAAATAATAAAATAATAATAAAAAACATTGAAAAGGTCAAAGGGAATTAAATAGACCAAAAGGTTTCCCTCTATAATAAACTTTTTTAAAAGTATATGTTAAAGTAGTTTTCTCTTGATCTTAATTTTAAATATGAATGTAAAAGTAACCAATAAATACTTAAACAAGACAATAATGGGTGTTTCTTGTAATTATTTCAAGAACTTAATCTAGATATATAAGGAAGGGATAATCATTCTTAGTCATCAAATTGAGTTTCCTATAACTAATTCACATATTTCTTTTATTTTTCATTATAATAGTATCTATCTATTAAAATTCATTCTTATAAATATTTAATCCCCTCCCATTAGGGAAATATTTGATGAGAATTACCCATTGACTTCCATATATTGGAAAAATTTTCCCAATACCTACAAATTTGGTTAGTTCCAATTTTATAACATCTAAAAGTGTTCGATTAAATATATTTTGAAATTTACTCAAAGTATTGAAATTTTCCTATAGTATTATTTTTTTCATGAAAATTGAAGGTCTTATTATAGTTAGGTGAGTTTGAGCACACCCCAAATTTCTTTAATGGGTTTAAATCACTCCTAAGATTTGGTTCTCTTGAAATTTTGTTTTATTTTGAGAAATGATCACAACAAGTCTATAATTCTCGCCTAAGAAGGTGTATTTGAGGTTTTTAGAATGTGTTTTCAAATATAAATCAAAATGTATTTTTTCATTGGATAAAGGTGTTTTTTATGACTAAACATTACTGATTTTATCTTCTAATTCATTCCCAAAATGTCAATTTTTTAGATCCAATTTGGGGATAATCGGTCGTGTCTCATTATTTTTATAAATATATTTCTCAATGGAAATTCCTGATATAAAAGGATTTTATGGATATGAGTTTTCTTTCTTAATTACCATAGTTTTAAATAATTTAGGTTTGATTTCATATAGTAAATTATCATTTTATTCAAAATCATATAAAATAGAGCCATAATATTCTAGTTTCTCTTGATTTTTCATTAAAATATGATTCTATTATTTCAAAATTCGCAAGTTCACAAGAAATATGATATACATTAGAATTTTCATCAAAAGAATTATTGAAATCCTTATGTAAGTCAAATTTGATAAAAAATAAAGTCTTATTTTTAAATAGGGCAATTGTAATTTCATCACATGTAAAATCAGGATTTAAATTATTGGAGAAAAAATTTAAAATGTTCACTTGGGGTGAATGGTTCTCATTAAGATGTTAAATGTATTAATTTTTTTTTGAAGTTAACAGTTTCTCTTCCAAATTCAAGTGAGAAAGTTACTTTGTGAACATTGATCATTGCTTTGGATGTTTTTAGAAAAGGTCTCACAAGAATGTGAGGTACATGGGTACTGATTATATCATCTTCCATGTCCAAGACATAAAAATCCCTAGAGAAAATCACAAATTTCACTTATACCAAAACCACTTAAATAACACCAGACATATTGTCTGTTCTTTTGATGGATAATTGGATAAAAATTAATATATTTTTTAGTTCTCTAACTTGTAAGGATAAGTTGACCAACTAGAGATTGACATTTATGAAGTCCCCTAGGTCTGACATGATGTCATTGAATTCAATTACTTCTATAATATAGGGAATACTAATGGTTCTAGGATCACTACATTTGATAGATAAATCATGTTGGAATGAAGAGGAAACATTTCATCCAAATATAACTCTCTCTCCTCCCTTAAAATTTCTTTTTTGATAAAATATTTCATTTAATAACTTTTCATACCTTGACTTTTTTTCACAACATTAAGTAATGGAATATTGAAATGAATTTTTCTAAAGTTCTCTAAATTTTTATTTGTTAAATTTTACCTCAACAGGATTCATTACTAAGGGTGAACTCATAGGATATGGAAGAAGGTGCTTATATTCTACTTGAACATTTTAAGATTTGTTTTGAGAATATAAGTTCATATCATTCTCCTCCAAACATTATTTCCATTTTCAAGAAAAGGCTTATATTTTGAAACTAGGTTTTATTTCAAAGTATGGTTAGAGATTTAAACATATTCAATATTGGTTTTATATTCTTCTTGAAATCCTAAAAAGGTTTTAAAACTCTTATCACCAAGTGAATATTTAGGCGTAGTGTTGGAATTTTCTTCTTAGGGGTTCTTTGGTTCACATACACTCATAAGTTGTATGGAACTAATCATCTCCCTTACTTTATCATTACAATTAACTTGAGGATGTGAATGTATTCTACTATTTATATGATTCCTTATACAGCACACATCAGTGTCTAGTTATCCCATTAGGTTCATTAAGGTACTCAAAAAGATTTTTTAGTGCATCACAATTACTTTATGTTATTGTTATGTTTTTGAGTGGTTTAAGCTAGATGAAAATTAATTTCATATTGTTTATTAGCTTCTTCAATGATATATCTTAGTTTTTAGTTAGAATATTGGCCTTGTAAAAATATGTTTGGTTTTTAAGGATGTTAAAATCTCTCTTATGGTTGGTTATTCCAATTTTAGTAGAATTTTTGGTTGGATAGAAATGATATTTCTTGGTTGGATGGAAATGTTATTCTTGATTCTTTTTTCTATTTTCAAATTTTTCATTAATTTTTGTAAATTAATAACTAAAATGTTTATTTGAATAATAATTTATACAAAGCAATTATGATGGAAAGCAAGTTTCTAATTGGGGATAGGGTTGAGGAGTGTTGGAAAGAATCGTGGATCTCTCCATGGTGGTCAAATCCATTAGTTGAATCACAATCAATGTATTCTCATAAGTTTAAGTTGGTATTTATTTAGTATATCTAAAAAGATGGATACCTATTGTTAAGGATTTTTTTTTCATTCTAGGCCATGATTGATATTAATGTTCTATAAGAAATTAGTGATTTGTAAACTAACTAAACCCCTCTATTAGCCACAATTATGCCCCAATATATTAAGAATAATATCTAATTACAGTATTGAATAAATATTTTATCACTGATCTAATGGTAGAAAAAACTAAAAAACAATTTCTTGTATCGTTTTAAACATTAACAAAGGGTTTCACTCTGATTATTCCCAATCCTATAGATTTATGTTCTTATTTGATGTGGTTCTATATTTAATGATTTTTTTTTCATGGAATTTTTTTTGTTCATTCTAGTTCAAGATCAGAGTTAACTGTGAATAGAACAACCACTCCATAGACACTCCCTATAAATAAAAATTGAATTCTCTAGGTTTCATTTGGTCTATATTTCCACGAGAGGGTTTAATATTGATATATAGATAACATAATTTATAAAGGTTCTTGTGTGGATCTTTTCGTAATAGTACACTAATTTTTGGAAGCTATTGTTTGAACTTAAAAATGGTTTCAAATATCAGAACTATATCAGAATATTTAATAGGATTTTAGTGGTCTTTATCAGATAAAACTAACTCCTTAAGGGTTCTATTTTTATCTGTTGTTATTTCAGTATTGGAAATGTATTATCTACTTGTGTTAATGGAAATAACTAAAGTTTAAATATTATCTCCTTGAGATTCTTCAATAATATGGTCTACATAGTGGGATTTAAGGCCAGCTATTTTTTCATTCCTTACACTTGAATGATTAAAACTATCAATTTTGTGATCTAAAGGGGATAAAATGGGGTTAGAGCTTCTGGTAATGTAAAATAAAATTAATTAACATAAGTAAACTCCCAAAAATAGTTTTAAGTTGATGATGGAATTTTTATTGGATACCACTTAAATAATATTATTATTATCCCATAAGGAATTTAGTAAAGAAACACCTAGAATTTTCTCTCAAGATGATTATAGAATAAGTTTTCAAATATCACATTTTAAAATTTGTGTTTGTCAAAAGTTATTTAAATTGCGGGTCTTGTTGGTTTAAATGGTGTTAAAATAAACCAAAAAAAGTTTGATCCAATTAATGAAAATTTTAATAGAATATAGATAAAAAATAAATGTGTAAATAAAATTTAAATCGAAGTAACTATAGAGTATTGTCAACCCATAAGAAACCTTTTTCTTACTTATCTTAATGGTTATCTGATTTAATTCCTTAATTTATGCATCAATACCTCAAGGTGACCACCTAAAAATTAATGTATATTATTTCAGACCTCAATATAGTTTATAAACCTCCTAAAAAAGTGATCTGACTACCCAAATAACTCCGAGTATCCAAACATGGAAGAATATTAAGTACTCAAGGGAAATAATGTTCCAATGAAATTTAAATAGAGATAAAATAAACTTCAATTTCATATATTTGAATCAAAATTAAGTATATGCTAGTAGATAATAATTTGAAAACCGAAAAAATCATTTTTCACTAATGAAAATAATTTGTATTAGAATTTTAAATGATTATAATCAAGAATGAAAGACTTGAAAAAAATACCTTAGATCTCAACTACTCACATCTATTACGAATTTTTTCATCACGTGGTGAGATTATCTCCAATTAATTTTTTCTATATTTGGTTTTACAGGATTATAATTGTTATGTGCACTTTAAACAACCTAGTAACTCTACCTTTTCATGTTATTCATCCTCCTTAATTGAAAATTTTCCTTTTGATTTAGAAAACCGCCTAAAATATTCTTGGTCTTCTAGTTTTCAATATATCACTAATATTTATGGCCTTATAATATCCATAAAATTTATGGATTTGAATTTGGGATATAGTATTCCTTATTTTGGCTTAGGGATTCTCCAAATGATTTCGCTCAATTAATTTTATATTCTCCATGTATTTGACTCATATAAGGTGTTTGGATGCTGATGTAGAATTCCAAGGAATTGGCTAGTAGCATAGGTGATTCTTCATTTTCATCTATATAACATTCATATATAGATTCAATTTTCACTCACATAGCCAGCAATCCCTTATGTGGGTCACTTCATGTAACTATTTTTTTATTCTTGAATCATAATATGTGGATAATGGTGTTTCCAAATTTACTATTTTTGGGGACTTTGTAAATGGGGATGGATTTGTCTAAATTATTTCATTACCATAGCTAAGTTCCCATATGTGGTTTCAAATGTTACTGAAATTTGGTTACATGTATGAGTTTCTGAATTCCCATTCCGAAATTATTCTTTCATGTGGATCACTACGTAGCTGAATTTCCATAATTGGATGAATTTACTTGCATCAAATTCCTTTATGTGTATAATTTTCAAAAATATATGTTTATGTAGCTGAATTATCATTCATGAAAAGATCATTGTGTAGAAAAAGTTCCTTACATGGGTAATTCACATACATGGATATGCTGAATTTTCCAAACGTATTCATTAAATGTTGATCTTCAAAAAATGGAATTTAGAAATTAGAAATAATTATCACAACTTTCAAAATTAAATATACCCTTTATTACAATAATTCTAAAATGTATTAGGGAATTTAAAGATCATTAATTAAACCATTTTTACATCTTCCAAAAATTCCATCAAATCAAGAAATTATGGAGCTCCATTTAAAATATAAATATGATGGAAAATTATACACTTTCATTTAGTGTAAAGTATAAAAAAATCCAGTCTCTATAAACCTTAATTTTGATTATATGAAAGAAAATATGGATCCTTTCCCAATACAATATCTATGAAACAAGATAATATGAATCTAATGGTTGGGGATATTGGGATTTAATAAAATAATATGAGACATGAATAATTTATCAAAAAAAAAATTAATTGGAAATCAAGATAAATTATTAATCTACAATAGTGGTTTTATTATGAATTAGAAATGGGTAGTAACACTATAAAATCATTTTCACTATGATTTATTTTGAATAATGAAAATTTTATAACTTAAGTAAATCTCCAGTTGTTTTATAGGAAAATTCAAATAGTACTATTACAAGATAAGAAATTATATGTGTTGAAGTCCCATTTAATTGATAACACACATTAAGGAGCCTATAAGGGTGAGAAATGTGCCTTAAGGAGGCATATAAATAGCTTATTAGATGTATGTATCATAATTTTGTTTACCAATGTAAGATCTTCTGAAGGCATGACCCACATACCCAAATCCGAATTCCTAATTCAAACTATACTAAGGCCACAATAATTATCCCTAATACCCAAATATAGAAAAGTAGTACAAATTTGAAGGATAAAACCATTAGGGAATTGTTATTGGTTATAAATAAGTCTAATATATAAGTAAAATACATTTTATTTAAAACCATTTAAATTATGAATTTTATAACTTTCTAGATTTTAGAACAAAAATTATTTCCATATATTATATGTCTATCAATGTTAAATATAATTTTCTTTTCTCCAAAAAGAATTGAAATAGTGTATGAAATAAATCAGCCTCAATATTGAGCTATCATGAACAATGATTTATTTCATTACTATAGAATATTACAGCATAAAATGAAATACTCAATATTATATTAAATATTAATAATAAAAAATAATTCTAATTGCAAGAAGAATTAAATCACAGGTAAACAAAAAGATAAAAATCATCAAATTTTCTTCGTCATAATATCCAATGAAGATCATATTATTAAGTAAACCTCTTTAAAGAATACAATTGATTAGAAATATGGTATAATTTTTTAGGAATAGAATATGATTAATAATTTTAGAGATCAATGTAATTTAACATTTATAAATATAATTGGAATGTGCCCAACCCTAGTAGGCCATATTCGGTGGTTATGTTATCACATTGGCACTAGATACAAGTAATCACATCCCAAATTATTGAAGGGTTTAGTAGACTTGGAAAACTAAATACATTCTTTAATTTTACATACATATGAAAACATAAAATAAAAAAAGTGTTTTTAGGGGAACACCATTATTCCTCTTATCGTTTATCTATATATCATTCAAAAAACAATTCTTGGTGTATTAGGGAAAATAAAACATTTAAAAGGAGTTGGATTATATTATCTATAATGGTAAGAATACAGTGGAAGATATCATGTGTAATGAACCATATTTTTACAAAGGTACAAATCATTAGTTTTTTTATGTTAACCCTTTACTTAATCATGGTAAAAGTGTTCTGTGGCCTAAGGAAGGTCCAAAAAGAGTTTGAGGCTTGTTAAAAGCCTAAATTTCAGGAAAAATGGGAAAAACATTAGGCCACAAGGTTTGGAGAAATCATGTCGTCCATCCCGCACGGTTTGTCAGAAACCATGCACTTGTAGACAGTGGAACCTATAAGTTGCACAATTTGTTTGTAACCATGTGACCTAATGTGCACAACTGTGTGGATCTAATAACATTTGGGATAGTACTATTTTTTATGGTATTCACAAGGATAGTCAAACTGTTTACCTAACCTTGAGATGTGCCCCTAAGTAGTAGTGAATTACACAGAGTTTATGCATGGGTTGTAAATGATGTATATAAATTGTGCACCCCCTTCTTTTGAGGTGACATAATACTTTTTTCACCTAATTTATTCTCATACCCCTTTATATCATTTCTATTCTTCCTCCAATGGATGAACTTGATTTTATTCACATGTGAGATCCAAATCTCCTCAAGATAGGCATCGAGTTATCTCCCATGTCTAGTGTCCGATCCTCAATCCATCAAAAACATCAAATCCATATTAGTATGTTCTAGAATCATCTCCCTTCCTATTTCAGTTTTCCTTTGAACCCATCACTCTATTTAGGTGAAAGATCATTTGCCCTATTTTTAGGGTGTTGGAATTTTTCTTAGATCTCTTCCAACCTAACTCAAATATGAGACTGATATAGAGCGAGGAGTCATATATGACATTGGGGTAGATTGAGACATTATTTTCCCGTTGAGTTTTGATGTCTCACAATTTTTCATCATGTTGTACACTCTCTTTTTCCAAGAATACCTATTATATTGATTTATTCATATCTATTTGACCCTTAAACCTTAATAAATATTTATTGACTCTGGTTTTGGATTTTATCGGATGGTTACACCAGTTATAAACACCCCTTATCTATGCCAAGTTAAAATTTTCCTTTTGATTAAATTTGTATATTCCTAATTTTCCTCTTAAACATTTATCTTAGCTTTTAAATTAATTTTCCCTTTGTGTGTAATTGTTATAACAGACCAAATCACCAATTAGGTGTTTGGGACAACATATATTTGGATTTTACCATGTAGGAAATTTTTATATTTAACCAATAAACCTATCTAAATTAAAAAAAATTATTTGTTAATTGAGGTCCCATTTTGAATGAATTAGGTGGGTTGGTTTCATAAGGGATTACCTATTCATGATGGTTTCCATCTTTCTTAAATGAATTAAAATTATTCAAATGTATTAATTATGTTAAGGAGATAATGCAGGATTGTTTCCACTCTTTTAAAATATTGATTTAATTGAATGTAACGATTCAGGAGGTTAGTATGGAAATGTTTTTATGTTTAATTAAATGAAATTAATTGAATTATGAAGTATTATTTATATTGAGCTTAGAAAACAAGATGCATGGGAGGTAATTCCTCATTCTTTATTTTATAAATGTAATTACACATTTTTTGGATATTGTATGGTGGTATGGGATTAATGAGCATGGTGATCTGATTCCCCCTTACATCAGGTGTTGAAAATTACATCTTGTCCATTGACACTATTAAGACATTAAGCTTGGAGCCCCATGTTTCTTTGTTTGAGTAATGACATGATGGTTCACTCACCATCCTAAGTGTCATGCATTATGTCTCACGCTATTATTGGGTTTTAGGGAATGTACCTTATTATTTGAGCCTATAGGCTCAGCAAACTGGTTATGGATTTCCGAGTTACACCCTAGTCCCTACAACAACTAGTATTCTAGGTATACGAAAACTTACATCTGCACCTACTTGGTTCATATAGGTGGATAAAATATATAATTAAACTGTATATATTATTACTATATATATTATTATTATATATATAGTAATAGTTCAAGAATTATTTCTTCCAATGAGTTAAAGTAGGTAGACCCACCAAGTGTCCTATGGGAACCTGAGCTGGCTGGTTATTTATTTTAAAAGTTGTATTCTTATTTTATTATACCTACACACTATTTATTTATGAGCACCAATCATATTTCCCATAGACACTCTTGGTGGTGGCCTACTGAGATTTTGATCTCACACCCAACTCAGGATGCCTTTATTTCCTAAAAAGGTTATTTATCTATAGGTATTGATAATGGAAATCACCCTTCTATAGGTTATCGATTTTCTCACCTATAGTTGGAGATTAGGAGCAGAGGACTGAGCATTATCTAGATATTCTAATGGAGTACATTTTTTTTTATTTTTGTACTTTTTTATATCATGATAGTATTTTTTTCCCTTGCACCATATTTTTGTATTATCAAGCCCTGAATCCAAGTATTGAAACTTTCATAGAGGCTTTTGATTATATTATCAGTTCTTTTGTTCTATTTATTCTTTCACTACTTATTAATTTAGTTTTTTATATATGATTCTACTATTGTTTGTTCATATATTATTTTGTTGTTGTTATATGATTATTGTTATCTTAATTATTAAAATATGATATGATGGTATATTATCCCCACCATACCACCTTCGCACCCTTGCTACTAGTTAGTAGCCTCTGGCGTATGGGAAGGCATGCTGTGATGTTACGCATAGGCTTAGTGAATGGGGTAAACTGATCTTATTTTAGGACATTACATAATTAATAAATAAGAATAATCAATATGGAAATAAAAATAACTAACACATTCCATCTAAATAATAACTTGAATATAATATGGTATTAATAAATAATGATCAAATCAATCCATATCAATATTCTTGTGAGCTTGAAACTTATCCATGTATATTATAACTAATTAAATAATCACATTGAAATAAATAAAAAATATCATAATTAGGTAATTCATAATGTTAGACATCTGAAACATACTTTTAAGAGCTTCAACAAGATAGTTTAAAACTATGATTAAAAATCCATCTATTTTAACCAATAGATTTGTCTGATGAGACGTCTTAATGCATCAATGGGATATCTATAATCAAGTGCCACCCATCACTTACTAAGTCTAATATAGTTTTTATATAGAAGGATTTAAACATAATTAATATATACATTCATATTTAAAAGATAACATATAAAATTTTTATACATACCTCATTCAAATAACCAAAATCATAAACCATCTAGAGTAATATGGTGAATTCTAATAAAATTTTACATCCTCAATAAAACTGATCATAATCCTTAAAAATAAACAATAAGTATGATATTATTATAACATATGACCAGTGGATCAAACTTATGATGAATGGTTGACTTTACGATAAAAATTTCATTAAAAACATTCTTGAGAAAAATAACCTTTCCACTTTGAAAATATTTTTTAAACCAAAAGGGTCACAACATATTTTGAAAATAAATTTATTTTAATATAACATTTGAATAATTGTAAATTAATCTTAAAAACATTTATTGTTCATAATGGATTAAAATTATGTTTAGGATATAAACGCTAAAATAATGATTCCTTTTACATTTTCAGTAAAATCCAAATGGAAATTATTTGGAAACCGACATGATGATTCCTTTGAAAAAATTTGTTAAAATTTAAACATGTGTAAAAATTAAATTAAAAAATCATTTAAAAAAAAATCTAAAACCATTTTTGAAAACAGTTCTAGAAAACATAGTTTAGTAAGAAAAAATGTTTTTGGTCGAAGGGAGAAATGAAGTCGAATTTTCTTTAAAAAATTCTCAATCATTTTAACTTACAAACCAAGGAAAATTTTACTATTATATAAAGAGTTCATTAATAAACATAGGATTATGAAATATATATAAAAATTAATATATAAATCCAAATTAATTCCTCCAATGGGTATTTAAACATAAATACTCCTGAAGAATGATATATTCTTAAATAATCATTACTACTTTGGTAATTTTTGAATAATAGTCACAATAAAAGAAGAAAAAAAATGAAAATTTTAATAACATGAATATAAATAGATTCATGATATATAATATCAAAAGGTTCATTATATATACAACACAATGAAATAAGTGGTGAATATGGGATATGTCGCATTCAAGTAGAAGTTGGACGAGAAAACCCTTACTTGAGGTTAGACTCCCGTCGTATGTTTCCAAGTATCCAGTATAATAAATATTTGTTTATTATGAATATATAAAAAATAATAATCATATATATCATGAAATATATAATCCTATTATAACATTTTACCACCCATTGGTTAATAATGTTTCATTGTTTTCATTATTTCGGGTGTTAATTTCCTTATTTTCTCATGTGTGTTTTATCATTAAAGTTATGGTTATTGTATATAGGATATATATACATAATCTAAATAATGATAATAATTTTTTAAATATAATTTTTTCATTATATACACCCTTATAACCATTCTATAAAAATATCAAATAGAAAATGAATGGCATCTCTTCACTGAGATGGTAGGTTATACGTACGCACAAGTGACGATATCATTTTTTTAAAGTGTGAAAGAGTGAGTAATTGTATGATATATTGATATAAAAAAAATATTGTCATATATATTATGTATATTCATTAAATTTATCCTTATTACATTCCATTTTAATCATAACTCAAAAATGAATTGCATCGATTCGCGATGCGGTAGTTTGTTGTAAACATGAGAGATGCTATATTTTTTTAAAAACAATGAAAAATAAAAAAGGTATTTTTGATATTAGAAATCTAGTATAACGATTATAAAATAAATATTATATATATACCTTAAATCTATCATTATACCCAACTGTGATACATTTTGATGTAAAACAAGTTACATCAGTTTGCGAGGATGTACTCTGATGTACACATGATTGACGATTTTGTTTCTCATTTGATGAAAGAGTATATGGATATATATTATGAAATACACATAATAAAATCTCAATATTTTGGATAAAATTTTGTTATTATATTGGAAATGTTAAGACATAAATGATTTTGGGAAAAAATGTTCTAGGTTTTTTTCAAGTAAAATGGATTTATAGTAGTAAAGAGGTTAGGGAAATGAGTGCCCTTTTATAATTTCAGAGGAGTGTCATTTTGGTAAATACAAAAAAACTGCTCAATAGTGGTAAGTCACTCTCACCCCAAGTGGATAAAAAATTTATAATTAAATGTTTGGATGGATTATATGGTTAAGAAAAATATCCACCACACAAAAAAACAACTTTTTAACATTTTTTCTTTTTTACTTTTAGGCCACCTTACTTTTACCATTTTAGTTTTTCACAAATCTATCTAGTAATTTTCACCTATGTAATTTATTCAATAATACAAAAAAATGAACCATATTAGTTAATTTAGACTCACTGATTATAAATATTAAATCCAATTTATTAAATAGTGATCATAAGTGTGTTTAAAATTAATTTTAATACAAACATGTCTAACGTGAAATAACACTACTTTAATATTAACTGTGGTAACAAATTATTTACTCTTTAGGGGTCAATATGGTCACTATAAAAAATATGTTCCATAAATGTAAAATAGTTTATATTTTAAGACATTTAAAAATAACTTCTAATAATATTATATATTTAATAATTTTAAAAAAATTAAGGAAATATCATTTATTATATAATAAAATTAATGTCAATATGGGAATTATTCATTTTATTAGAATTTAAAAAATATCAAGAAAATGATAGAATTAGAATATATTATTTTAAAACCAAAATAAAATGATTTATTTACCAAAAAATTTATTGTAACAAAATAATTAATTAAATTTATTTTAATTTTAATATTTTTGTAATCATTTATTTTATTTTTATATTAATTCAAAACTTAGTGTGTTGGTGTTTCTTAAGAATTTAAAGTAATAACATGATTAATAAAAATTAAAACTAAATCACAATTATGAAAATAATTTTATTTTCCTTAAAAGTTACAATCAATATTCATTCACATGTTTCTTTTTTCCCTGTGAGAACACATAATTTAAATTTAAAAAGGAAGAGGGTAACATTTTGTATTTTTCAATATTTAAATTCTTATATTGGTCACTTCAATGGGAAAGTATCCCAAAAACTAATAAAAATATATCATTAGGTGATAATGGTCTTAATATTTCCATTAAATAGGAACTGGATAAGGTTTTAGGACATTTTATCCCTTATCATTTTAGTTTAACCCCTCAGTAAACCAATTTTTACCTTAACCATGATAATTAATTTTTACTATTTCTACTATTAATTATGATAAAAAATTATGTTTACCTTATTAGATAATATAATTTATTATGATTATGAATATATAATTTATTTTTTAAATTCAATTAAAATAAGTGGTAGAATATTATTTAAAATTAAACCCACAGACACATTGAAAAATGAGTTTTCTAAAGAAAAAAATATCAAAAGTTTAAAAGTTTTTACCTAAAAAGTTAATACAAAATTAATTACAATGACCTAAATTTGTTTAATTTCACTATAATTAAATTATTTTTAATTTAAAACCAATTTTATGTATAATTTAACTTTTTAAATAATTTAAATGAAAAGTTAATTTTCAATAAAAGAATTAGGATTTTCTAATATTCGTCAAAAAATTAATATTTTCAGAAAATTTTCAAAAATTAACCCAAATATAATTTTGAAATTTATAATTAAAAAACGAACTTTAATTTTTAAAATACATTTTATAAATGTGGTGAAAATTAATTTTAAATTATATTTCAAAATGTGACTAAACGTCCTTTTAAAAAAATATAGTATTTCTTTCAAATGATAATTAATTTTTTTCTAATAAATAGATAACATTTAACTTATTTTACACACTTTTAAACCATATAATGTTCATAATTTAGTTAGTCCTACTCATAACCACAAACTTAATGGCTCTATAATATTGGTCATGATTCAATAATAATCTTTTAATATATTATATTGTCTCATTTAAACTCGACATTACATGCAATGCAAGATATTAAAGATATTGAATTTATTCAAAAAGTAATAATTCATAAAGTATCAGGGTATTAAATTATCTTATAAGATTATTTTTTTGTGTCATATATGTTATTTATAATTATATTCTTCTTTTAAATTCTTGGGATGCTACATTCTATCCCCCATAAATAAATTTCATCCTCATAATTTAGTCTTGATCTAGGTAATTAAGGGTTTGAAATTTGAAAATAACCTTCTTTAAATCTAGTATCATGAGAAGGGATAATAATATAACTTCTTTTTTATAGATAAATAGAAGTAAAAAGGTCACATATCTAGGTTTTCAAGTATGATAACAATGGTGGGAAACAAATAGATTGACATTGGAGAGAACACTAATTCCTAACGATTAATAGTTAGTGATAGAGAACATTGATCATAACAATGTGAATGATTTATAGAAAGTTAATTACATAAAAACCATAAATCTATGATGAGTTAAAAGGTCATTTGATTCATTGGATTTAAAATTACTATAATAATATTTTGGTTTTAAGATCCTTTACTTAGAGTTGAGGATTTATGTCACCATTATGATAGAGAAAACTAGATAATGTACTTATAACTTTATCCTTTTTTATGATTCTATCAATTAATAATTCATCTCTTACTCCCATAAATGAATATATAATTGGATTTTTTATGCCATAAACATTAAAATTAACATTTAAGAGACTATCATTTCAAGAAAACAATAAAAAGTCATACCTTATTTCTCTATATATTTTCCCAAACCAAAATGTTAGCACAAGTTATCCAATAACACCCAAATTTAAAATTAATCCATTCCATAAATATTTAAACTTAAGATTCATTCAATATATGTCTAACCAAATTCAAATTCCAAAAATCTAGAAGGGAGGTCACTAAATCAAAAATATATTCCCCATATAATATAAAGTGTCTCTTAATTACACATTCCAAATATGAATACCTTATTCAATATAAAACATTAATGAAAATATTAATTCTTTGAAAAATAAAAATATCATTTTTAAATTATATTCCCTAAATCCAAACATGCAGCAAACTCCAGTAAAGAAAACATAAACCATAAAATCACTAACAAATTTAATGTTCACAAATACTATCCCATAAACATATATTTATCATTATTATCTCGACATTTATAACATATTATGGTTTATCTTACCTTAATAACGTGCTTTCTAAAATATTAAATTTCCAGAAAATCACTTTCCTTGGTACCATTCAACATGTGTCTTCAAATCATTATAGAAAAACTATTATAATATACTCTTGATACGTTGCATGATTATTATAAAAAAATATATTTTTTAAAAATAATTCTACAATATAATTTGTGAATCCAAGTACACATTCACATTAATCATTCAACTTTGGATGTATTAATAGTATAATCTTAACTTTGATCCCTTGGCTTCTTATGAGGTATATTCTCATGATGCTTGGGGAATTCGTTTGTGTAGTGCTTTATCTCCTTGCAATTAAAACATTGGACATTAGTGGATTCTTTATTACTTTTTAATTCACACACCTTATTTACTATATCTATAAACTTGAAGAAAACTCACATTCACTTTAATCAAGTACCAGGGTGTTTCTTTACACAATTGTCAAATGGGGAAATCCTTCTTTACCTACTTTCATTTATCTATCTTTTTCTCTACCATCCTCTTCCTATATTTTTCCTATCAAATCCATAAGACTTATATAATTATTTCTTTATCTTGTTATCACATGATAATATGTATTTGTATGATGGTAATGTTTGGTATAATAGTTCCCTTTGTAGGATTGTCTTAATCCCACCAATGAAATGATCATTCTTACTCTTTGGATTATGTACATTAGTATGGTTCCCATTCATTCTGTTAGGTTCCACTTCTAAATGATGTAATACACCGGATTAGATCATAACATTATAAAGAAAAATTTATAATCCCAAAACCAGTGTGACACTTACCATAAATTGAAAAATATATGCATGGATAATCTCATAATCATAAAAAGGGTTTTATTAGAATGTTTTCAAATCAAGAAAAAAATTAAAATCCTCCATAATAAAAAAAAATGAGGCTGAAGCCTCAGTTTATTCTGGAAAATGGGATATATTATAAAGAAAATAAGGAAACATACAATGTAGGGATATAATAAATGAGACTCAAAATTGATACCTTACCAAGTCTAAAAGGGTTAGCTACCATTGATCTATACCCTAGGGGTTCAAATCCATCATAATATTTTGTAAATAAAATATGAATTAACCAAATCATATCCCTATGAAGTGTAAAAACTAGGTGCACGATGAGACCCATTTCTGTGTATTAGGTAACACTTGAGTTAATCATGACATTCCATTTTCAAATTTATTACACCTCGCTACATCTATTCCAGAACCATGTCAAATTTTAGTATCCATTAATGGATGCATTGCTTGAAAAAACCACATAATCTCTACCTTACCAAAACATTAGGATGAAATTTTATACTTATCCTTAATTTCTATCATAGGTTTATTTTCCCTAATCAATTTTTTCCTAAATATAGTTCTAGAGTTTTATAATAAACCTCCACTAATACCAGCTATAATGACCATGACCTTAGTATCCTAAAGTTATTTGTTACGTTATTATATTAGAACTAGATACAAGGAATCGCATATCGAAGGACTGAATGGTTTAATAGTCTTTATAAACAATATACAGACTTTAATTTCTCATATATTTTAAAACAAGAAATACACAAAGTGTTTTCTTTGGGAATTCCATTATTCCGTTTAGAATATCCTTGAAAATCAATCTCAAAAAGATCATGTTATCTTGAGGTGAATAAAACACAATAAAGTGGTGATCTCAGATGATCACTAAGGGTAATAATATAAATGAAACTATCATGAATAAATTTGCATAATCAATATGAAAAGTTAAATAAATAAAACACATTCCATTTAAATAATAACTTGAACCCAATATGGAAGGAATAAGTGATGATCATATAAATTCATAGCAAGAATTAGTTGACCTTAAAACTAATCCATGGATTTTCTAACTACTCAAATAATCACATGGACACCAATAAATAATCTCATAATGAGGTAATTATTAATTTTGAACATCTTAAATATTGTATTAAGATATTTCATAATATAGTTTAAAACTGTGGAAAAAAATCCATTTTAATTTGGTCATCAAATTTTCCTCATGAGACCTGTCGATGCATCGAGGGGCTATCTATAACCGTGACCCACCAATCACTTACTAAGTCTAATACATTCCTCATATAAAAGGGGTGAAACTTAATGAATATAAACACATTTATAGAAAATATATGTAAGAAATGTTAATAATTACCCCAATGAAATAAACATAATCATAAATCATCTAGAATAATATGGTGAAAGTTAATAAAATTTTAAATCCTTAGTCAAATAGATAATAAAACATGAAAATAAAGAATAATAATTATGTTAATAAAACATATCCACAATTGATCAAAATTATAATGAAGGGATTGTGTCATTAAGGAATATAAATATCATAAAATTGTGATTAAAAATGTTCTTGGGGAAAATAACCTTATCACTTTGAAAATATTTTTTAAAACAAAAAGTTCTCAATTTTTTCTTAAAATAATATTATTTGAAAATAAAAATTTAAAACTTGTAAAATAATCTTTAAAATATTGAGTTGGCATGGTGGTGGAATTTTTTTTCATTCCATAAAGGTTAAAACAACGATTCCTTTCACAATTTTGATAAAATGAAAACAGGAATTGTTTGGAAAATGATGTGAATATTACATTAAAAACATTTTTAAAGTTACACAAATTAGATAAAAATCATTAATAAATAATATAGGGAATATTAAAAACATTTTTGAATTTTTTTTATAAAACATGGTTTTTTAAGAGAAATGATTTTTGTACAAAGTGAGAAATGTGTCCCTATCTTCTTAAAAATAGTTTCTCAATCATTTTAAGTACCAAAGAGAGTAAAAATGGTACTTTTACTTGAAAAATACACTAATAACTAGAGTATAAGAAAAAATATTGGTTTTAATATTGAAATTATAAATAATTACTCCAAGGGAGATTTAAAAATAAATAATCCTGAATAATGATGAGTTGTTAAATAAAACTTACTAAACTGATATCTTTTGAATAATAAGCCCCATGAAAGAATTTACATTAAATTAAACATTAAATACCTTGAATATAAATATATTCATGATATAACATATAAAAAGGTGTATTATATATACCACACAAAGGAACAAATAGTGAATATGGAATATTTGTCATGGAAGTAAAAGTGATATGAGAGAACCCTTACCTCAGGTTCTACTCCCTTAATATGTGTGAGAAAATCATGTATAATAAGTATAATTTTATTATAAATCTATTACAGAACCATACTCATATATATAAAACCATATATAATCCACTTTCAACATTTTACTACCCTTTTGTTAATAATATTTTATTATTTTCATTTTTTCAGGTGTTAATGGTCTTGTTTTCTCATGTATATTTTTTCATTAATGTTATATTTCATATACATAAGATATAAAAAAAATAAAATGTGAATGTCATAGGATGGAACCCCATTCGTCGGGCGCTCCTCTCGGCTCTCAGCTCCCCTTCTTCCCCTAGGGTTTCTGAGGTGCTCCTCTATGGCGTTGGATCTCCCCCTCTTCCCCAGATTTATCGACATTCCCCCTTTTAATTTTTCTTCACTTATTTATGTGTTCCTATTCTTCTCAGCAATTGTTTTTTCTATGGGCTTCCTTCTCCCCTCGGGTGCTCTCTCGGTCGTTTCCCCCTCGTGGCTTTTTCGGCCATCCAATCGATTGTTGGGTACTGTGGAAGCCCTAGGTCGCCCTAATCTTGTGTTGGACTCTGGATCCTCTGTGCCTCTCTAAGTCAAAGCCAGTGTGGTGGTATCAAAGTGTCTTTGGGATATGTGGTTAAGTGGTTGATGGTTTTCTTGGCACTGCTGAAGTCAGTTCATTTTGTTTAGTCTTCTTCTAGGTTTTCTGCTTCATCGACAATAGCAGTGTTCGAAACCCTCAGGCTATCAAGTCCCTACTCTGAAATCTCTTTCCTCGATGCCTCTCCCTGTAAAATCTAGCTCAATGGTATCTTCAAGGTTTTGGGATGTGTGGTGCGATGGATTTTGGGGTTCCCAGCACGACCTGAGTTGGTATTATCTTGTGATGATGATTCATGGTTTGTCTAATCTGATTGGTGTTTCTTATTCGAATCTATCGGTGAAGATGATTTGTAATATTTTGTGAGCGCTAGTTATATGCTCTCTCATTAAAGCTGGTTTTTCATGTATCTGGTTTGATGTTTCTAATTTTTGGTGTGATGATGGAGTCATCGTCGATGGTGATGATGATGGTGAAGCGATGACGGTTCCTCTTTTTTCATCTTGTCAGGTTCAAGTTTTTACTGACAGTGAAGATGGTGTTTTTTTTCAGGAATTGATGCAGCGGCTCTGGCGATGTGGTGGATGGTCTCCAACATGAGGTTCTAGAGATTTATGGTATGATTAGTTGGATGACACCGATGAGTTGTAACGATGACGTTGAGTGGTGATGACGACGCGGACAGGGGTGTCAGTGATGATGCAGTGATGGATGGATATTGATGTCTGGCGAGGGTTATTTTGGCTGTAGGATGAGATGATCTATGCGATGGGTATCTCAAGGCTGTTATGTGTTGGAATGGGCGATTATTTTTGAAATTTTAATGTTGTATATTTTTGAGTTTTGGTAATGGCGGTACTAGATCAGACTGGGTTTGTTTTTGAATTTTGAATTTTGTATGCTGTAATTTTCTTGATGTGTTGTTTCTGGTTCACACTTACCCCTTAAAAGTGTCACTAGAAAATATAAAAAATATGTATTAGATATAAATAAATAATCTATATAATTATTGTAATTTAATAAATATTATTTTCCAATTATATGCATCTTTAGAACCTTTCTTGAAAATTAGAAATAGAAAATGAACTACATCGCTTTGTGGAGACATTAGGTTGAACGTATACACAAGTGACAATATTATTCACTTAAAGGGTGTAAAGATAAATAAGTTTATGTTTTATTAATTTTTTCAAAGCGATATAATTTAATATATTTCACAAATATTCATTACATTTAACCTTATTACCTTCCATGTGAAGCGTATCTAAAAAATGAATCACATCACTTCGTGAGACAATAGTCTTTCGTACACAAAAGAGATGTTATAGTATTCTATAAAAAATAGAAAGTAAAAAATATATATGTGATCTTAAAACACTGAGAGTATAATTCTCTCATAAATATTATATATATACATTAAATATTTCATTATATTACATTTGTTCGTGACACAGTATTCCTATTAAGGACCCTAGGGATATCCTTTTTGGAAGAATAGAATGTATAGAATGTTAATTGGGATATTTGGTAGAGTTTTTTTTTCAGTTTTTGGTTGATAAATATGACATCATAGGTGTCAAGAAGTGAGGGGAGTGAGTGCCCTTTTCTAATTGATCAGGAGTGGCATTTTTTTACAAACAAAAAACTATTCGATAATGGTAAGTCACTCTCACCCCAATTGGATATAACATTTATAATTAAATTGGTGGAGAGATTTTATGATTGATAAAAACCTCTAAAATACACAAAAACACATTTTTTGAACATTTTTTCCATAACGTCTATGTTTCCATACTTTTACCATTTTAGGTTTTCACTACAATAACTAGTTTTTTAACCTAAGTAATTTCCCCATTAAGCATAAAATAAATTACCATTATTAGAAAATTTGAACCAACTGATTAAAAATATGAAATCCAGTTTATCAAATTTGAATTCTATGTCTGTTGAAAATAAATTTGAACACAAGTGAATGTAATGTTCAATAACATGATTTAACCTTAACTTTGGTGATAAGGTTTTTACTATTTGTGGGTCAATATAGTTTCTACAAAATACCAATTAGTCTATTAATGGACCATACATGGTATTTAAAAAAAAATAAATAAAAACTCTCTTGAGAAAATATAGGATTTTTAGTCATTTTAAATATTTTAATAAAATATATTTAATTACAGAACAATATTAATGTCAATTTGGGCATTATTCTTTTGATTTGAATATAAAAGATACCAAGGAAATAATGGAATTAAAATATATTAATTTTAAACCTATATAACATGATATATTTAACTAAAAAATTAATATCACATGATAATTAATTCAACATATTTTACTTTTAATATTTTAACTTTTATTTGTTTTTTGAATCTAATAATTACTATTTTAGCACTCATAATGCATTAAAAGTAATTATATGATTAAAAAAAATAAAAATAAGTTACCCTCTTGAAATTGATTTCATTATTCTCAAAATAAACATCCATATTTTTTCACTACTTTATTTTTTCCCTATGTGAACACATAATTTAAATTTAAAAGCAATAGGCTGGTATTTTGTCGTTTTCTTTACTTAAATTATTATATAGGTCAATTTCATGGAAAATTGTCCCAAAATCACATAAAAATAGATAAAAATATGATAATAGTATAAATATAAATTTTAAATAATAATTTTATAAGTTTTAGGTTATTTAAACCTTTATATTTTTATATTAACCCCTATGTAAACACATTTTTACCTTAATAGTGGTAATTAATTTTTATTGTTTATGTTATTCATTATGGTAAAACATTATGTTGACCTTATTATATAATATAAATTATTCTGATTCCAAATATGGAATCCATATTTTCCAAATTCAATTCATATAATTGGTAAAATTCAATTTACAATTAATCCCAAAAATTGCGTCGAAAAATGTGGTTTCCAAAGTAAAACATTCATAACATTAAAAAGTTATTATATCATAATTCAATATAAAGTTGACTCCAATGACCTAAATAAGTTAAATTTTAATATAAGTTAACAAATTCTAGTTTAGAACAAATATAAAATATAATTAGACTTTGTAAATAATACAAATTAAAAAGGTAGTTTTTAATAAAATAATCAGTATTTTTAACTATTCATCAAAAAATAATATTATCATAAAATTATCAAAAAATCACCCAATTATTATGTTTACATTTATATTAAAAAAATATATTTATTTTTTCAAATAAATAAGTGGTTAAAATTAATTTTAAATAATGTGCCCTAAGCGTGACTAAGTGACCTTTTAGAATAATACAGTTTGTGAGAAAACATTTCTTTTTCATTCAAATGATTCTTATTTTATTTCAAATAAAAATAGGGCCATTGAATTTATTTTATACATATGTAATCCATATAATTTTCATAATTTATTTATTTATATTTATACCTAAAAATTGAATGGCTAGGTTTTATGGGTTGTCTTTATATAATAATATTTTAATAGAGTATTTCTTTTTTCTAAACTGGTCATTACATGCAAAAAATCCTATCAAAGATATTGAATTTATTAAAAAATAAATATATTATAAATTCCCTTGGTTTTTCATTGTCTTTAAATAATTGTGCCAAGTTTCACATATGATTTCAAACATGATGTTCAAATTTTAAATCCTCGAGATTTTATAGGAATATTGTAATTTGACTTTTATATAGACATTGGATATATGATCATTGTATATTTATTTCTTGCATATACTTGCATACTATAATCATATTGATGAATTTATAATTATAATGTAGAATTTATTAATGTTCTAAAAAATATATTTAACATTTAATTAACTTATAAAAAATAATTATAAAATAAAAAAAATTATATAATTCATTAGTTAAAATATCATGTATTTGACGAAATGTTTATTTTTATTATGTTATGTGTTTTTATTTTAAAAAGATTTGGTATACTGTTTTTAATGAATGATTTCAATAAAATATATTTTTTATATATTTAAAATAATAAATAAAAATTCAATGAATTATTATTAATTGGAAATAATTAAGAATAAAATTATTTAATGATTTAAAAGTTAATTTAATAAATTTTTTGGGGTTTTATGTGTTTTTAGTTGAAAAATATATTTTTAATAAATTTTATGAATATATTTAAATATAATGGATTTCATATTTAGAGTCATTATTTCATAATATCATAAGATTTTCAATTTAAATTTTAGGGAAAATGGTATGTTATCGAGGTAAAAAATAGATTTATAATGGTACAAAGAAAAATAACGTAAATAGTTGAAATGATTCATAAAGAGATAAAATATTATAACTTATATAACTAAAATTTGTTTATGAGTTCATGTGTGACACATATTTTTGATAATGTATTGATTTAATAAAATTTTTAATTTCTTTTTGGTTCTGATGCTCACAAACACCAACATTTATATTACTATTGAACTTGATCTTAAGTGAATTTGAATAAGATAATATTTGTTATAGTATTTATTCTGGAAATATATTCAAGTCATTGATCCATTAGAATTTTTTTGAAGTATTATGGATGTTTTTTGTAATTATTATGAAAACAATTTTCATACTCTATGTTTGTAAGCGTAACGTAAGTTTTGGAAAACCTATGTTTGGAATAAATAATATTGACTATATACCATATGTTTAGAAGAAACCCTAAGTTGAGAAAAAGGATGTATCATTTAACAACCTTAGGTTTGTAAACAACCATACATTATCAACCATATGTTTATGAAAGACCATATGTTTTCAACCCTACATTTGGAGTTTTTTCATTACATGAAGGATCCCTATGTTTGAGTATTCAATGATGGAATTTCAAATTCAAGATATTATCCATGATTTATGCAACTATTTATCCAGAAGTAAAAAAATTATTTAAATCTATTTTATGATAAATTCAAAGCTCAAATTCAAAAGAATAATCTATTTATATTTTTTGGGGAACTTACGACTATCTGGAATGATTTTGAATTCAAATATTCAAATTTATTGTGTGATATTTTTGGTACTAGTTTGACATGGACATGTTTGACCTAGAGTACAAATATTGAGACAAACTTCATTGAAAAAATTGATATTACTTATAAAATAGATATATACATAAGAAAATGATGTTTTTGAAAATAATAAGTGTGTTGTTGCCTTTAGAGCCACACTTTGGAGACATACATGTTTTGATCTTTCTGATCGACTTTTTATTGTTCTTATCATTGTTGTTGCATCTTATTATTAAATATTCTTCTGTAAGATCAAAGGAGAATTTTTCATAGATACACTTTGGATAAATACATATTTACACATATTTCTAGTGTTTTTCTATATCATTTTTTGAAGAGAGCATGTGCGCCGTTGAAGATATTTTTGTTGTTGTGCATTATTGAATATCTAAAGACATCTGTAAATGTCTATTATAACTATGAATAAAAACCAATATTCTCAATCAAATAAATCTCTATGGATTTATTAGAGTTTCAGCTACTCAGACTCATTAATGATTTTTGTGAAGTGTTAGCTTCTTGTACTAAGCTGTGGATTTTTGGTTCCCTGTAAAAGAACAATAAGGACTTTTGAAATCCTTGTAAGGTTTCAACTACTTGTACTCAGTTTTTAAGAGGTATTCATATAAAATGACCTACTAGTGAAGATTACCAAGATCGTGTGGTAGAGTGTGGGTGGAGTGGACTAGGGGGTCTTTATGCCCTAAAACACTATAAATTGTTGTGTTCTTTTCCTTGTTTATTTTCTCTTCAAACTCATCTTTAAGAGAGAAGTAAAGGTTCGCTTCATAATAAGAGAGGTGTTCTAAATCTGTAAAAATGTTTTTGAAAAACACAATTCACCCTCTATTCTGTCTTTATCTTTATCATAGTCATTTAAAAAAAAATGGTATCAAATGTTGGTCTCTACTATCATATTCTATTATTTTAAATCCCTAAACATTTATGTTTCTATTCTGAAAAACTTCAAGTGGTATCAAAGTATAAAAGGGTTGTAATTTATCATTATACTCAATATCTATAAGTGATATCATAAAAATAAGTGCTTTATTGATCATAAAAAGTATTTCTTTTTCTCCTGTGATGTATCAATAGCTGTAAACATATTGAGTTAAATATTCAAACAAAGAAAAATATAAAAATTGCTGACCTCAAAGAAGGTATGTTGATTATATTTTCTTTGTACTTTAATATTAATAATTATTTCTACTGAGATTTGGTAGACTAGTTTTTTTCCTTATGAATGGACTGATAATATCAAAAAATTGAGATACACTACTGTAAAGTTAAAAATTGACACTTTTAGAATGCAAGAAGGTGAAACTATCACTAAAATGAATGGAAGTTTTCAAAAAATAGCAGTAATGTTTCTTCTTTTGAAGATCCAATTTCGTAATGTGATCAAGAGTTAGAAGCTCTAAGAGTACTACCTTCCAAGTGAAATTGAATATCTATATCTATATGTAAATCTACAATAATAAAAAAATGTATCAATGAAAGAACTGATAAGAAATTTGATGATGTATACAACTGAGAAATAGGATGAAGCTGAAAATTATATAAAAAATGAAGAAGTTTCTCTCAAAACAACTATGGATGAATCATCTGATTCGAGTAATCTATCACAACCTATCGCACATGGACCATTTAGTGACTACCCCAAGCCTTCCATCCATAGGCTAGGGGATAGAGACTAGCACCTAATAGGCATTTACCAAAAAGGGAAGGCATTTTCCTTTAAACCTATAAAAACGCACAAATCTCAAACTACAAAAAGTAAACACAAAGTAAACCACAGCTATTACTGAGACAACTACTGAGAGTATAGTAAAAACTGAAAGTACAAAGGGACTAGAAAACTAGCCCAAAACCATAAAGGAATTTAATACTACCACAGTCTGTCCGTTTGAGACCCCACCTGAAGGGTAGGTGAAGGGTAACATCATGTAGTCGTAGATGTACACATGTCTGTCACGTCTCACTAAGAACCACCTGGTCTTAGACCACCAAGGTCTCCGTTGAAGCATCTATCCGTACCATATCACTTAGCACCACCTGGTCTCAGACAACCATGGTCTTCGTCAAAGCGTTCATCCATCTCGTCTCTCTGAGCACCATCTAGTCTCAAACCACCAAGGTCTCTGTCAAAGCATCAATCACCTACATAGGACATGACACTTGTGGGTGAAGCCCGTGTAGGGGTGAGTAACAAAATACTTAGTAGGGACCATGAAACATAAGGGAAATACCATAAAATAAGATATGAACAAGGGACTGTTAGCTCATGCAGGTATAATATAAGGTATTGAAAGAAAAACTATCATTAGTACACTAAACATCTTGGACTACTGAGGTACTCATTTCTGATGAGTATCGTGGGTTTTCTGGGTCACACAGAGCCGCTCCCCACTATGGGTCTACCAGGTCACACATAGCCACTTCCCACTTAGGCTATCATATCTGGTCCAAATAGGGCCACTTATAGCTTTTCCACAAAGGGATACTTATAGCTGATCCACATTGGGTCACTTGTAGATGATCAACACAGGGTCACTTATAGTTGATTCACACAAGGTCTCTTCTAGATGATCCACATAGGGTCACTTATCATCTAGGCATGCAGGGTCATTTTGACCCACTTGTCATCAGTATTTGGGCCTCATCTACCTACAAGATTCTTTCACTTAGCCTACTTGATTTTGGGAGAATCCACACCTCTATCCATTAGTCGTATATCAAATTCCTTGAAAGCCTCTTTAGAGTATTCAAAAATATCCTCCACATTGTGATGGTTCCAATGCCATAAATGGATTGTCAATCGGATGCTCGGTCCAAAAGATGTTGACAGTTTACTGAACAAGGATCGTTTGTGTCTGTACCCAGTCTGACCCATTCGGACCGACATGACCAACCTGACCCGAGGGTCCCACATAACGTGACCCGATTCAACTGACCCGATTCGACCAACCCAGCCCAATTCTGGTCTAGGCCGACTCGTTCTGATCTGGCCACTGAGCCAAGCCCATTGGGCCTTGTTGGACCCGGCCCGGTTTAGCCATGGGTCCAGCATGCTGGGTCTCCCAGAGACTCAGTTCCATCCAGACTGGCCCCCAATAATTGGGCCAGTTCTTTCCCATCCTGGGACCACCAGCGGCCTAGTTCCATATTGTCGGACCAACACACAAAAGAGGGAAAACTTGTGCTCCATCTTAGGTGGCCTAATAACCCAGTTTGTGTCCCCCCAGCCCAGCCCGCATGGCATGCTGGTATCCTTCTACTAGGACACCTAAGAAATGGCCAAATGAAGTTTTCTTCCCCCTTGTCCCCCTTGGGGTCCCTGCTGAACCACGTGCCAGCGAGCCATAACCCACATGGTGCGGGCCGCCTCTTTGACGCGGCTGGGTGGCCACATCCATCTCCACCAGCTACGAGACTGGGTTTCGATGGCCCGTGCAACATCGTCGTGGAATGTGCCGGCCACGACCTCCATCCTAGTGCTCCGCCATGGCACGCTAGTGGTGCCTTCCACAGACTAAAGGGTCAACTCTAGTGGTCCATTCCTTAAACCATCTATGCCTCCAGCCTCCTTGGGGTGATATCTTCCCTTCCATGGCCTCAGGATTGCTTTGTCATCTATTCAGAGGCACAATCACAAAGAACACATGAATTCCCAAATACGGAAAAATCGGGGCCCTGTTTATGTCGGCCTGATTCCTCTATGTTATCGTTTTTGAAATATGGGAAGGGGAGATTAAGTTTATAGAAAAATCTATCCCCAAAACAAAAATTCAGAGATAAAATACCCTCCCGCAAAAACAAGTGACCTGTGGATCAACCTATTCATGGGTTTATCTGCATTCTTTGTTTTAGAAAGAAGAACATGGCATTCAAATTCTCAAAATATAAACCCCTACATGGAGAATCTTCAATTAGAGGTAAGGCTCGTCACTAATGGTGATTCGTATACGGGGATTCATGGTCTGTTTGAAGCTATTGGCATTCTTCATTGGTCGATATCAAATCCATTATCCAAGGCATCATTACTGATTTTCTAATTCACCAGTGTTCGTCATCAGATATAATTCCCCCATTGTTCGTTAGAAGAATTCTAGATCTAAATCTGTTTCTCCAACCCCATCATCTCATTAAAAGATATAAATGTGTCACAATGTTTCTGTTACACCGAGTCGTCGTGTCATTGCGCTATTTAATTTATTAAATTGTGTTTCCATTATGATTCAGTTAAAGAGGCATTATACTATTTCATTTATGGAATTAAATAGTCGGTTCATCACTTCATTTTAGCGGAACAACTTGAATAAAATAAACTTTTTATGTTTATTTTATTTTTTTCTTAAAACGTCTTAAAAATAACTTTTCCCCTCAACCTATGCTGGTCAAGGTTAAGTCCTTCTAAAGGAGAACATCTCATTACCAACTCAATGGCGGTATCAGGTTTTTAATCTGGGTTACTATTTGTCTGTTACGAGGATTCGAAAATAAAATAACTTTTATTTAAATTTTTTTTTTTATGGTTTTGTCCCAAAAACCAACTTTCACAGCTGGCATGCACCATCTGGTGTTAGGATCCACCTAAGGGAATCATACACTCACGAACTCAACGGTACTATCAGATTTCAAATCCAAGTTATAGGTTATGAGTTATAATGATTAGAAAATAAAATAACTTTATTCAATTATTTTATTTACAGCCAAAAGCTACTTTCCACTATTGACCTACGCTGACCAATGTTAGGCTATGTCTTAGGAAAGAATACCCTCAAAAGATCAACTGTGGTCTCAGATTTTCTATCTGAGTCACCATTTGTGAGTTATGTAGATTTTAAAAATAAAATAATTTTATTTAATTATTCTATTTGCAGTTATTCCTTTTTCTAGTTTTCTCATTGGAGGCCTAAGCAACTAAACTAAAGTTGTGTCTAAGATAAACTCACCATCTTGAATGTAACGGTTCCATTATATTTTGTATATGGGCACCCATTTAATAGTTATTCCACATTTTTTAGGAAAACTACTCAGACACGCTATTTGAAACTCAACATTGTTTTCGATGGATCATTCTGGGCACTCCGGGCCTCAGAATGGCATGTCGTCTCAGCTCCTGGTCTTGAAATAATCCAAATTAATTTTCAAAAAAATCATGGAATTCTTGGGTATTACATTACTCCCCCATTTAGGTATTTTTGTCCTCGTGGGTCAAAACAAGGGCAAATCAGTCAAATGGGGGTACTAAGCACAGATCTGAACCTCCCTCTCCCACAATCTCAACTAAATATTATCATGCTACCAACAAACATATACCATACGAATCGACCATCAATAAAGGATCCTCTCATGTCTATCCTCTATCCCCACCAGGTACTCCAAGAATATTACACCATCGTCAATCTTCAGTTCGTCGTGGTTGATGACATGATAAGGGTCATTCATTTATCATCTCTATTGGGATACGTGGAAGATGTCGTTCACCCTCTATAACCGTGGAGGTAGAGACAAGTGGTATTCCACCTTGATCACTCTATGCAGTATCAGGAAAAGTCTGATGAACCTCAGTGATGACTTGTAGCCTCGGTAAAATCTGTGTATCCCCTGTAGAGGAGAGACTCGTAGGAATACATAGTTCCCCTCTTAAAACTCCAAGGGTATCTATCTCTTATCATCATAGGAAATCTTTCGGCTCTGTGCAGTCTCCATCCACTCTCGGATGACGTGCACCTTCTCAGTGCTAGCTTGTTCCATCTTTGGACCCATGAGTGACGACTCCCTTAGGTCTTTATAGCATAACAGTGACCGCATGGTCATCCGTACAGTGCCAAGAACACCTCTATACTGATGGTGGAGTGGTGTATGTTATTGTACGCAAACTCCATCGGTGGTAGGTGGTTCTCCCAACTGTGACTGAAATCAAGAGGGAAAGCATGAATCATGTCCTCCAAGGTCTGTATGGTCCACTCTGTCTAACCATTAGACTATGGGTGAAAGGCTGTGCTCATGTGTAGTTGTGTCCCAAACGACTCCTATAATCCCTTCCACAATCGAGATGTTAAGTGTGCATCATGATCTAAGGATATTGTAGATGGAAATCCATGGAGTAAAACTATTTCTTTTTCATAGAGGTGTCTCAATCTCTTTGCTGAACTCTGTTCTCGAATGGGTAGGAAGTGGGCCGACTTGGTGAGTCAATCTACGATCACCCATATGGTATTGTTCCCCCTGGATTTATGTGGTAAGCATCTCACATAGTCCATCTATATCCCATACCACTTCTACTCCGGTACCTCGAGGGTTAGTGTCAAACCTGCTCGAACCTGGTGCTCATCCTTCACTTGGTAACAAGTGAGGCATCTTGAGACAAACTATGCCACTACTCTCTTCATCCATATCCACCAGTACTGATGTCGGAGGTCCCTATACACCATATCCACACCTGGATGTACCGCCAAAGGGGATTTATGGAACTCCCTAAAAAATTCCTCAAGTAACGCCATTGGTACAACATTGCATCCTATGAAAAGGATGATTTTCTCCCCACCTATTTAATATCTATCAGGGGCTAGCCTTGTGGACATATGGGAATATGTGCTCTCGCAGCTATAATCTCTGAGTTTCTTCCCCATAACTTGTTGTAAGAGTCAAGGGGAAACCACCATCAACTGATGATAATATGACTCATCTCTATCCACAAAGTATATCTGAAGCGAGACCAACTTCTCTGAGGCCTCATTTAGTATCTATGAACTCGATCTCCTACTAAGAGCATCTTCAACCATGTTACCCTTCACAAGAGTATAGACTATCTCAAAGTCATAGTCATGGAGGATCCCTATCCAACATCATTATCTTAGGTTCAAATCCTTCTAAGAAAATATATACTTGAGACCCATGTGGTTAGAGTATACGATAAATCATTTTCTTATAAGGTAGTGTCTCCACATCTTCAGTGCGAAGGCTACCACTTCCAACTCATGGTCATGATTTGCATAGTTTTGTTCATGTAGTCACAATTTTCATGATCCATAAGAAATTAGTGCTTGCCACTACACACTACCACAAAAACAGTTTTTCGCAGCGCCCCCCTTTTATTAGCGCTAACGAAAAAGTGCTGATAAAGGGCCCCACTTTATCAGCGCTTGTTTAGTAGCACTGATAGGGGGGCTTTATCAGCGCTTTTTTTAAAAGCGCTGATAAAGGATCGACTTCAAAAAAAAATTAAAAAATTAAAAATATATTAATATATAAATATAGTTATATTGTTATATAAATATAATATATAATTTTTAAATATATTTTAGATAAGTATAAATGTACATTTACACTTATTATACTTAATATATATATAAGATATTTAGTGAAAATGGCTTCTTAAAAAATTAAAAAAATATTTTTAATTAATAATTTGATAATCATTATGGAGTAATAGTCATTTAATAACAATTTGAGGACTAAAAAAATAAAAAAAATAAAAAAAGATCCAAAATATGTTGAAAACGCAACTCAAACTTCAAACGGCCATAACTTTTGATCCGGGTGTCCGTTTGAGCTCTACCACATATCAAATCGAAGCCTACGACGATATCTACGTCGCTGTGACCCGGGAGTACCCCGGTCAAGCATTTTTTGAGGCCAAAAGAGGCCCAGAAGGCCTCCAAAATTGAGTTTTTTGTCGGGGTACCCAAATTTTTTAACATTTTGTGGATTTTCAGCCTCGTTTAAGGGGGTATTATTGGATTTTTTTGGTAGGGACTGAATTTATTTCAATTTATTACATTCATATTGATATTATGTATTTAAAATTTTATCCTTTTTGATAATGAACTGCTATTTATAATCAAATATATAACTATATGTACAATTTTTTATATATTCATACCTAAAAATTTAATTATAAATATAAATAATAAAATATATTAGATTTATCTAAATAATAACTAACATTAATTTTATTTAAAATACAAATATATGAATATTTATATACCTATATATTAATCTAACTATATTTATATATATTAATCTAACTATATATATATATATTAATCTAACTATAGCAGGCGGCAGGACACTGTAGCGGTGGCAGAGTACTGTAGCGGTGGCGGGTACTGTGCAGTACTGTAGCAGTGCAGGTATTGTAGCAGTACTATTCACTGAATGGGCTTCGGGTGAAAAAAATGGGTCTACGGGCCATGTAATGGGCTAAATGTCCACTGGGACTTCGGGCTATGTAATGGGTCTCCCTCTACCCAGTTAAAAGAGGTCTTTGCTTTCCTTTAATAATAAATGAGGCTTCGGCACCAACCTTTAAAAAAAACTATATGAATAAATATAACTAAATATATATATATATAGATATAGATATATATTAATATCACTATATATATATATTAATATTACTATATATATATATTAATATAACTATATATATATATTATAATATAACTATATATATATATATTATAATATAACTTTATATATATATTATAATCTAATAACTATATATATATTAATATAAATATATATTACTATACGAATAAATATAACTATATATATATATATACAGAGATATCATGAATTGGAAGACAAATAAAAATAGAGTAGTGGTAAAGGCTTAGGCGCGCAGGGGGGAGGTCTCGAGTTCAAATCCTAGGGGAGACAGGGGCGCACACACATGGGGGAATATAGCAGTAAGCGCTGTTAAAGGGTGAAGGGGGTGCGTGGGGTGCGTGGGGTACTGTACAGAGGCAGAAAAGCGCTGTAAAAGGGGGGGGGGGCTCAAGCGCTATAAAAGCCCACCCGATTCGCAGTATTTTTTAATTTTTTTTAATTTTTTTTTAATTTTTTTAACTTTTATCAGCGCTTTTTTAAAAGCGCTGATAAAACAGTCCTTTATCAGCGCTAAAACGAACGTGCTGATAAAGGAAGTGCTGATAAAGGGGACCCCCCCTTTATCTACGCTAGCTTTATCAGCGCTTTTTCTAGCGCTGATAAAGGATATTTTTAGCGTTGATAAAGGCTGTGTTTGTAGTAGTAACATCAAGACATGACCAAGCCTGGTTCCTGATGCATCACAGTACAACACATAGTCAGTTCCCTCCTCTTTAAACCTCAATATAGGAGCACTCTCTAAGCTCTACCTCAGCTGATGAAGGCTCTGTTGGCATCCTTTTATCCACTCAAAGAGTTTTCCCTTCTTCATCAATGTCATCATGGGCGCTGCTAATCCGGAGAAGTTGGGTACAAACCACCGATAGTACCCAACCAACCCAAGGAAACTCTACACCTTGGTAATTATCTTGGGTGGTTCCTAAGATAGCACCACCTTGAAATTTTCTGGATCCACTAAAACTCCATCCTATGAAATGACATGTCCTAGAAAGTGGAATTATAAAATCTAGAACTCACACTTTGAGAGATTTATATAAAGATTGTTCTCTCAAAGTGTGTCTATAACCATCCTCAGGTGTATCGCGTGCTCCTCCTCATATGCGAAATACACTAAAATTTTATCAATGAAATCCACTACAAACCAGTATAAGTATGGATGGAAGATCCTATTAATGAGTCCAGTGAACACTTTTGGGGATTTTTTCATGCCAAACGGAATCACTAATTACTCGTAGTGGCCATAGTGACATTTGAAATCCATATTCAAGATGTCCCCATCTCGTACTTGAAGCTGGTGATAACCTGATCCGAGGTCCATCTTTGAGAACCATATCACTCCCTTCAACTGATTAAAGAGGTCATCAATCCTTGGTAGAGGATATTTTTTCTTCATGGTAACCTGGTTCAGGAACCGAAAGTCCACGCATAACCCCAATATTTCATCTTCCTTCTTGGAAAACAACACCGAGGCTACCCATGGTGAAACACTGGGCCTTATGAACCCATTCCTCTGTAAGTCCTCCAACTATACCCTTATCTCCTAAAGCTCTGTGGGAGTCATCCTATATTTATGTGTAGATATTGGTGTCATCCTAGGGTACAAATCAATGTATAAATCTTCCTCTCTATGTGGTGGTATTCTTGGAACATCCTCTGGAAAGACGTCCTTATACTCATCCAAGTCTCTAAGACTGACGTTGGTTTCCTTCTTTCCCACTGCTAACATCCACATGTTGTATCTACTCAGCCAAATAACTTTCTACTCCAATGGTTCTCTCTAGAACCCTAGCATAAGTAGGAATGTACAGAGGAATAGTGATGTCTCAGATTTCCCTAAACACATCTCTCTTGGAGGTACGAGCCTTGAATAACTGGTTTCATCATATTCATCTAGTACCTGGAAGGGTCAGTATGCCTCAATGAATACTTAGATACTGACAAGTCATTCCACCGAAGCTACAGAAGCTCTTGGGAATGCATAACCCTTAGATATTATGGAAAGAGCCCCTCCCTGGAGAGAGTTTCTCAAGATCTTTCCATGGAAAAGTCACCTCATAGAAAGATCGGGTAATCTAAACCTCATTATCGCTCTGTTGAGATACATATAAGGATCAATCCCAGGACTACCATCTAACCTAATGGTTCCCTGAATAGATGAAAAAATTGGTCACCACCTCAATTTAGTCCTCAGACACCTGTGAGTTAGGATCACCTCAGAACCTAATGGGTCTCTTTTGCAGAAACTCGTGTAAGGGACTAAGCCTACATGTGTCCTCAATCGGTAGAACTGGTAGTGACTGCTGACCAATGGATAGTGGTAAAGCTAGGACAACACCTAAAGGATCCAGTTCAGGAAATGTTCCCTGTACCAAAGCCTCATCACTTTGTGCACCATCCTTGAGGTCATGCACAAGAATCCTGGCTGGCTGTCTGCGTGGAGGCTTATTGAAAGTGAATAAAGATGAACCACGGTCAATTTATTATAACTATTGAGCTGACTCTAACTCAGAAGAACCAAGGAAAAACACTCAAAGATGCATTCAACCAATTTTTTAATGTACTGCTTTGAAAAATAGAATTCAGGGTCCTGGTGTATGGATACGTCAGCCACCACAACAACACTGAACTCCCTGGCCTAAAATCTAAACACCAAACACTTAAACCCTATTGCACCATCAAAATTTACAGAATATTAGTTCTTATGGTAGAAACAAACTCCTTTGATACCACTTTGTCACAACCGATCCCCCAGGGCCCGTGTCATGACTACCCCAAGCTCGCCTTCCATAGGCCAGGGACTTGCAACTAGCACCGAATAGGCATATCCCAAAAAGTGAAGGAATTTTCCTTTATACCTGTACACTTGCACAAAGCTCAAACTATGAAAAGTAAACAAAAATTAAACCAAAATTGTCACTAGGATGAATACCGAGAGTATAGTAAAAACTAAAAGTACAAAGGGGCCAAAATAAAATTCCAAAACCACAAAGGAAAGTACAACTTCCACGGTCCGTCCTCTCGAGACCCCACCTGAAGGGTAGGTGAAGTGTTGCTACATGTAGCCATAGGAGCATGCCCTTCCGTCCCACCTCATTTAGCACCACTTGTTCCCGGACCACCAAGGTCCCCGTGAAAGAATTTTTCCATCCTGTCTCACTGAGAACCACCTAGTCTTGGACCACCAAGGTTTTTGTTGAAGTGTCCGCTTGTCCCGTCTCACTGAGCACCATCTGGTCACAGACCACCAAGGTCTCCGTAAAAGCATCGATCACCTACATGGGACATGACACATCCAACTGAAGCCTTTGTAGGGGTGAGTAACAAAATACTCAGTAGGGACCCAGAAAAACAAGGGAAAGACCACAAAAGAATATATACACAAGGGATTGTTAGCTAACATAGGTATAATCTAAAGTATAGAAAGCAAAACTATCAATCATACACTGAACACCATGGACTACTGAGGTACTCATGCCTGATGAGTACTGTGGGAATATTGGTTCACACAGATCTCATCCCCACTATGGGCCTACCGGGTCACACAGAGTTGCTTCCTATATATTCCATCATAGTTGGTCCACACAGGGCTACTTATAGATGGTCCACACATGGATTCTTATAGATGATCCATACCGAGTCGCTTATAGATGATCCAAACAAGATTTATTGTAGAAGATCCATATAGGGTCTCATATAGATGATCCACACAGGTTCTCTTATCATATTAGAATATAAGGTAATTTAGACCCACTCATCATCAGTCTTCAGGTCTCAGGCAGCCGCAGGATTCCCACATGTAGCGTGCTTGATTCAGGGAGAATCCAATCCTCAGGCCATTAGTCATATTTCAACTTCAATGAAATACTCCTTAGATAATTACAAAATAACTATCTCTTCACGAGGGTTCCAACGCCACAAAAATCTCATCAATCGAACACCTGGTCCAAATGATATTGAAGTTTTAGTGAACAGAGGCTAGTTATGTCTGGGCCTGGTCTGACTTGTTCGGACCGACCCGACCAACCCGAGCTGGGGGGGGGGGGTCCTGCATGACCCGACCCAGTTCGACTGACTTGACCTGACTCAGTTTGAGTCTAGGTTGGGCCCATTAGGCATTGGTGGACCCATCCTGGTTTGGTTGTGGGTCTATCCTGCTGGGTCGCCCAATGACCTGGTTCCATTCGGCCCGGCCCGCAATAGGCAGGTCGGTTCAATCCCAGCTTGGGCCTCCCAGCGGCCCAGTTCCCCCATGGGTTTGGTCCACATGGAAGGATAGTCTCTTCCATCTAAGAAGCTTTTTGGGTATCCAGTCTGACCGTAGTACGATCGGCTGAAGCGATTTTCCCCCTTGTCCCACAAGTGGTCTCCTTTGGACTACGTGCTAGCGGGCCGCCCCTCCGATGAGATCGGGTGGTCGTGTCTATCTCTAAAAGCAGCCGAACTGTTGTTGGTTTCCCCTAATACACCGTCGTGGCCCATGTTGGCAGGGGCCTCCATCTCAGTGCTCCATCATGGTGCGCTGCCACCGCGGTCAACCATTGCTGCTGTCGCCTCGCCGGCGGTGCCTTCTGCGGTCCACCGGTTCCACTCCAGTGGTATGTTCCTCAAACTGTCTACAGCTCCGACCTCCTTAAGTTACTTTCTATCCTACTACGACCTCGATATTTTTTTTCATAAATTTGGATACATGGTCATGAATAACACATGAATTTCCAAAGATAGAGGAATCGGGGCCTTGTTCGTGTCGTCCCAATTTCTCTCTGTTATTGTTTTTGAAATATGGGAAGGGGAGATTAAGTTTCTAGCAACAATATATCCCCGAAAAAAAACTCAGAGATAAAATACCGTCTTGCAAGATCAAGTGACCCATGGATCAACCTGTTCATAGGTTGATCCGTGTTTTTTGTTTTAGAAAGAAGAATGGGGCATTCAAATTCACAAAAGATAAATCCCTACATAGATAAGCTTTGATCAGAGGGAAGTCTTTTTACTGATGGTGATTCTTCTATAGGGATTCACGATCTATTCAAAGTTTTCGGAATTCATCTTTCTTCAGTATCAGATAAATTCTACAAGGTGTCGTTGCCACTTTTTCGATTTATCACTGTTCATAGGGAAGTCTTTTTACTGATGGTGATTCTTCTATAGGGATTCACGATCTATTCAAAGTTTTCGGAATTCATCTTTCTTCAGTATCAGATAAATTCTACAAGGTGTCGTTGCCACTTTTTCGATTTATCACTGTTCATAGTTGGAGAAAATTCCCTCATTGTTCATCAGAAGAATTCCAGATCTAAATAAATTTCTCCAACCCTGTCATCTCATTAAAAGAGATAAATGCATCACAACATTATAGTTATGCTAATTTGTCATGCCGTAACGCTTTTTCATTTATGAAACAATGTTTCTGTTATGGTTCAGATAAAGGTTCGTTACGCGGTTTCATTTATGGAATGAAACATTTGGTTTGTCGCTGAATTGTAGTAGAACAACCTAAATAAAATAAATGTTTTATGTTTATTTTATTTTTTCCTTAAAACTTCCAAAAAATAACTTTTTCCCTCGACCTGCACTGGTTAAGGTTATGTCCTTCTTAAGAAGAAAATATCATTACAAACTCAACAGTGGTATCATATTTTGAACCAATGTTACCTTTTGTGTAACAGCCCAAGATTTTATGAAAAATATTCTTTTTGATTTTTTTAATGTCTTGTGTTATACGCTACACCAAAAGGAGCTTGCACAACACACATCCTTGACTTTCCTTGCATTACACGCAATCACAACCTTCCTCGGTAGCGTGTGTAGTACGCAATACTGAGTTTCACGAAACAACGATATGCTATTAAAATATTATTAAAACTAGCCGTTATGAATAGTAATAACGACTTTTTAAAATTTTAGAAATTTTGTCTCTCAAAATGGACTTCATTTTTGGATTCGGAGTATCGAATTTAGCCTAAGGTGAAATTTTGGTACTTTTCGGATAACTTTCATATTCTGATGGATAGTGAAAATTACTAAATTATAATTAAAAACAACTTTTTTAATCGAAGTAATTAATAGTGATAAATTATTAATTTGAGTGGTTTTAAAGTATATTTAGAATATATTTTTACAATTTAATACAATGTTGGTCATTGGATGTAATTTCACATTTAAACCAGACATAATCAAGTGTCAATCTTTTGATAGATATTGTTTCTTAAAAACACGCTATTTGTTTTAACAGCGGGATTTAATTATAAAATTAATTAATGCAACTTCTATGTTATGAATTTGGTAAAATAAACTTCATTTTTGAATTTGGAATATGAAATATATCTTAGGATGAAATTTTGGCATTGTTCTGAAAAACATCAATTTTTGATGAATAGTGAAACTACTAAGTGGTAGTTAAAAAAAACTGAATTTTTCATAAAACATAATTTTACCGCTTCTGTGAATGGAATTTCAAAAATCCGAGAGACACAGTTGATGTCAGTAAGTAAAATGTGGTTCAATGAGATAAAAATAATTTTTGGTGAATAGTAACTTTTTACTTTTATTTACCACGGTTAAAAGTAAATAGGGTAATTAAGGGTCAAAATGATATTAATATTACCCTAACACATGCCATAATTCTATTGGACAAGTGTATCTCGACCATAAACAACCTTAAGTGTAAAATATTATCATTTAGGCCCACTTGGATTAGATTAGGACATTTATTATTATTTAATTCAAAGAATAGTTAAAAGAGTTAAAATCAAAGTTTATTTACTAAAACATTTTTAATATAGGGTTATACATAAGATAAATTCGATTGTAAATATTCATTAGAAAGCTAAAACGATTTCCTACATTATGGTATTTTATTTATAATTTTTAGACATTAAATAAGTTAATTTATTTATGACACAATTATGATTCAGTAATTATCTTATTTATGAAATATTGACATGATTGATGTTATAAACACCAAAATAAATGTAATTTGAGACTTTTTATGAATTCCACTAATTTTATAGGTTACTATGATATATTAGTGTTGATTTAATAAACTTTTTTAGAACATATAATTCTGTTATGACTTTAACAAAAATCATATATCAAATAGTGTCAAAATTGACACAAAATAGTTTTTAAATAAAATATTATATTATTAATTGTTATTTTATTCCTAAAAATCTAAGGTTCGGCCAAATGACTTAGATAAGGATATATGTATTAGTAATAAACAATTTGGGGTTCGTTTGGCATGTTATAGTAAGTGTATTAACCATATAGTGAAAGAAAAAAAAAGACACGGTAAAAGTTAAATTATTTAACTTAGAGTTAAATCTAATTGATAAGGTTAAAATAATATCCTAAACTTGTCTAAATCCTATTGGTGGATATGATTTCGACCCATCCCCACTTTAGCTTCGAAATAAGACCCTTTGGAACCATTATAAACCGATTTTGACTTTAATATAAAATAATATTTTGAGATATTCCTAAGGTGCCCCTCTCCTCCCTTATAAAAGGGTACCTCCTCCCCCTCCTCCTCACACCAATTTGAGCACTCAAACTCGGCCAACCCCTTCCAAAATCCCTTCTCCACTTCCCTAGAATAATCCTAGATGTCCTGGTCTTCTTCAAAGACCAATCTTAGTTCCCTAAGTGAAGGATTCAAAGAGGCGTTCCAAAGAAGAGGTAATATCCATTACCGATCTTTTCAATTTCTTTCTTCTTCAACTTCTTCTTCTTTAGTTGTTTCATGATAAAGTAATAACATCAGTATTTCTTATATACTGATATGTTATTATAAATATGAAACAACTCTAATTAACCTTCTATCCATCCTACGGAAAAAGGAAATCACCGCACGTGCGTACGTACGGAATACCGTCTCCACGCCGTGGTGTAATCTATTTTCCGCCACCACCTTAATTGGATGGGTATAAAGGTGTAATGAGTAACTATATATGATTATTATAAAGTGATATTGATACTGAAATAGTATACATACACTTCAACACGATTCCACGACCATGGGAACGATATCATCGCTCGTGCGTACGTACGGACTACCGTCTCCACGACGCGATGAGATTCATTCTCAATGATTAACCATTCATGAATGATTATAAAGTATATATAATAAGTAATAATGAAATATATGACCTAATAATGATACTGGAATTATTTTTATTTATATGTATGTCATCTACTTAATTCCATTCAATTCAATAAGGAAACGAAAACAGCGTTCATGCGTACGTACGGACTACCGTCTCCATGAACGGTGTATTTCTTTCCATTTACTGATTTATTATATATGTATATTCTGAATATATATATATAAATCATGTTTTATATTCTGTAATTAATTAATCATTATCTAAGTAATCATATGAATAATTACAAGTTAAAAACACGAACGACAAATGAGACGATTTTACCCAAAATGCTACTTTAACATGAATTTACAAAAGAACGGGTAATATAAAGTCATAAGTGGACCATATATGATATAATAACAATGAATATGATTCTGGAATAAGTCAATAACATGATTTAAATCATTATACAGGAGGTTCGGACACTTACAAAGCAAGTCGGACCTAAGGTAAGGGAAATATCACAATCTCATTTTTATCTGAGATTGTTTATTCGTAAGTATTTACTGGGGTGTATTTTATCATCCACATCCATGTTCCTTCAATATATAATATTGTTTACATCCACTTACAATAGTTTAAATCCAATTTTACCCTTCGGTAAGTTTTTAGTAAAAGATATGAAAGGAATCTTTTTTCATTTTTCATACGAGGTACTTTTTGACTTTTCCGACAAAAGTACGGGAAAAATGTTTTTTTTAACTTATAAGACATGAATGGATTTTTAAAACATTATTTACAAGAAGCTTCCTTTACAAGTTTTCAAGTTTATTTTTAATCAACTTCTTTTAGTTTATAATTTTATGATATTTTAAGAAAGGAAAAGTGTTTTTGAAGTAGAAAGGATATTTTCCTCAAGAATGAAGTTCAAGTATTTTATCAAAATTATTTTCCATCTAAGATAAGAAAAGGGTTCTGTTTTTATCCCTATTATTACATGGATTTGATTATGTTGTGATGGAAATATTTTTATGAATTCCTTTATCTTATATGAATTGTTTTATGATGTCATGATGTTTCAAGAATCCCATTTTTCTTACATGTGTTATGCGATGATGTATGATTTATGATTATGTGGCACACATAAGAAAGGATTCATTATAAGATGGGTGGGACCTATATATCCCTCCAATGCATTGGGTAAAGATTTTATATCTCATGAGATAGACATGGCTGAAATGGTAGGTTATACCGGTTCAGTGAAACAGGACTGAAACGAGGGTTACTCGATTCAGAAAGGGACTTTGTCCACTAAGATAGTCTTGGCAATGAGTCTTGACTAACAAGAAATGATTCTCTATGATTATGTGTGAATGCCACAAAGTTTCATGTTTTAAGTTATGATTATTGTGATTACATTTCACTGCCATGATTTACCCCATGTTATGAAATTATGATCTCTTTTGCAGGTTAAGATTTCCAAAAGTTATGTGCTTATGTATATGATGTGATTGATATTTCTTTTGTTTACCCTTACTGAGCATTTGAGTTCACCCTTTTATGTTTTCTTTTCCCCAGGATATAAAGAAAGGTTTTAGGTAAAAAAAGGAAGATCTTTATGGGAGATTTTGAAGATCTTTCACCACGATTAGAAGATTATATTCCGAGTTTCCAAAGACACTAAACTGTTACGATCCTTGTGTGTGTGTTTTTGTTATGTACTAAGTATTCCGCAAAAGTAATGTAATGTCAATGTACGTCTAGCTTCGGGTCTCTACATTTTGTGTGTTATGAGGATTCTAAAAATAAAATAACTTTTATTTAAATTATTTTATTTATGGTTACATCACAAAAACCAACTTTCACATCCAGCCCATGTCGGCAGATGTTAGGGTCCTCTTAAGGGAAGATTATACTCACAAATTCAATGGTACTCTCATATTTCCAATCTGAGTTTCTGTTTATAAGTTATAAGGATTTGAAAATAAAATCACTTTATTCAATTATTTTATTTATGATCAAAAACTATTTTTCACTGTTGACTGGCGCAACCAATATTAAGCTATTCCTAATGAAAGAATACCCTCACGAGCTCAATAGTGGTCTCGGATTTTCAATCTGAGTCACCGTTCATGAGTTATATGGATTTTCAATACAAAATAATTTTATTTAATTATTGTATTTATGGTCATTCCATTTTCGGGTTTTCTCACTAGAGTCATGCACCGACTAAAATTAAGTCATTCCTATGGTAAAATCACCATCCTGAACACAACCGTGCCCTCGTATTTCTGATTCGGGAACCCATTTAAGATTTATTCCACTTTTTAATGAAAATCACTCATGTGTGCTATTTATCTTAACATTTTTTTCGATGGATAATTCCGGGAAATCCGGGCCTCAGAATCACACAGTGTCTCAGCCCCTAGTCTCAAAATAATCCAAATTAATTTTTTTTAAATAATCGAATTATCAGGTATCACATCATCTTTATTTTGATAGATATCTATCAGATCTTGTTAAAATATTTGTAAAAGTGTACAACAATAAAAATAAAGGGACTGAAGAAAAATAGATGTTGTAAAAGAAAAGAATAATTTCATAAAAAAGATAATTTTACTTTAATTGAGGCCCAAAGGATATTTGGATATAAGATAAAAAGGAAATAAAATTGTGAAGTTTACTCGGAGTGATTTTTTGGGTTCACATGATGAATCTTCAAAAGATTTTTAGACTGAGCATAAAAAATAAATGTTATGTCTTATGCCTCATACTAATGAAGTACAATCTTCTTACTATCAATATTTAATTGGGAATTTTCTTTAAGATAAATTAAATAGTTATTTCTTTATTCTATAAGATAAATATGAATCATTAAATAAATATCATATAAAAATTATAAAATATAATTATTTTTTTATTCAAAAATAATATTTATTTAAGAAATTACAATTTTAAAATCTAATTCTTATAAAAATTCATGTAATCTACATGAAACTAAGATTATATAATTAATTAATGATGTTGATACTTTAAAAAAGATTCTATTATTCTAATAAAAGGATAAAATTATTTAAATCAAATTCTTGTTAAAAAATCAGAATGGAAAACATAGAATATGAAGTAATGGTAAAATAAAAAAATTATATAAGAATTGTTTTTGATCCAGGTTTAAATAAAAAAAGAATTTAAATTGTTAAATTTTTTTATTATAGTATTAGTGGAAATTATGAAACTGATTTTTTCTTTAGAAAAGGAAAAATTTCTGGAGTTAAAAATATTTATGGTTCAAAATAGTTGTTTAACTTCAATTGTATAATAGCTACTCAAAATAAAAAAGTTTGGTTACCTAAAAATTTAAATGCTAACACTGTTAGACCTAAAAGGATATAGGTACCAAAAGGGACTTAGATTTGATATTTTATAGCCAATCACCATTGAACTACATCATTAAATCATGAAGTGGTTTTATGTTCATTATATGTAAATATCTATCTTAGCAAATGAGTGATCAACTCTGAAGTAGTTCCTTATGAAAAGAAAAATCCCTAAAGATGGAATATTTACTATTGGATGTATTTTATTCCTATTTAACATATATTTTTTTATTGTTTCATATAGAGAGAAAGATTGTTTATTAATCATTTAATAATTTAATAAATATTTTTTTAAATTCTTATTTATTTGTATATATAATGTTTTTTAAACAGTTTATTTTATAAAAGTTTATTTTCAAAATGAAAATCTGTAATTATTATTCTATATTTTTTAAACTTAAGAATGTTAAGAATTTTCTACAATGTGTCCAAATAAAATGTATCATTTTATTTTTAAAACCCAGGAATCTTCTTCCTCTTAAAGCCTTTTTTATTTTTGTCTGCTTCAAAATATCTTGTTCAATGACTTCTAAAAATAAATCACATCAGGATAAAAATATTAACAATTTCATGTTCAGAATAAATTCTTTCTCATAAAATAACAAAAGTTAATCCTTCTGAATTTTTAAAGGAATTATCATTTTCGTGTGTTAAAGATCCATTTGGAAAATCTTCTGAGAGAAATAAGGAAGCTCATAGTTATGAATAATTGCAAGTCACTTCATCTCAAATGTCTTATGAAAATATTCAGTTCAAATTTAGTACCCTTAATGAAGATAAAGTGAAGTTTCATGCTGATCTGAATACAAATAGAAAGTCATATGAAAAAATACAAAGGGAATATCAAGATGTGAAGGAAAGATCCATTTCAAAATAATACTTGGATTCATTTAAGTTATAAATGTAAAATTAGATGGAGTTACTCAAAATAGGATCTGTTACTAATTTGGATCTTGAAAATATGAAAGTGTTGTTGGTTGAATAGTGTTTGTCTTCTTCAATATATCCAAGAATATAAAATATTCAAAGTATAATATTAAAACTATCAATATTTTTATCAATTTTAAGTAAAAAAACTGAAGTTTGTAAAGTTCAAATTAACTATCTAATCCATCATAACACCTAGATTTTATTTTATGTATATCAATTAAAGTCATTATTTTTAATACATTTTTTTTGTAAAAATATGTGTTATAATTTTATTCATAATTTACTTTTAAAGTTTTATATTTTTTTAATATATTATGTATTCACGTTCTTAATATTTTTTTTATCTTATTACATGTGGAAAATTAGTTTATGTAATAGATAATTTTATTGAAATATGACATGTTTAGAAATTAGAAATCATTTTAATATTTAATTATTTGAATATCCTATATGTTATGAATTAGGGAGAGTTATTGGAAAGTATTAATTATATATATATATATTAAATAGGTATCTTTTTAGGTTTACTATGTTCATTTCCAACCCATTTTACTCATTAAAAAATATTTTATATGCTCCTTGATTATATTTTTGGAAGCATTCATATTGGGGGAGTAATATTATTACTTATTACTCTCATCTTTTCTTTTTTATGACACAAAAGGTGAGAAGTTTATATATGGATGAATTTAAGTGTTTGTCATAGGGTAGATATGTGGAGAAATTTATTAGAAAAATTTATGAAAAATGTTGGAGAAATATTAAAGGGTAAGAAAAATACTTTTAACTTATTTATGGTTATTGAAATTTCTTCTTCTAAAATTTGGTTCAATTATTAATTTTATGAATTTAATTATGGGTTTTTTTATTATAAAAAGGGGGATATTGTTGAGAATGTTTTGATTCAACAATTTCATTAATTTATTTTTGGTTTTGATTATCTCAAAAACCCAAATTTATGTTACTAATGAATTTGAAGTTGATCTTAAGTGTATTTTAGGAAGTTAAATCTGTTAAAATATTTATTCTAGAAATATATTCAAGTCATTGATCTGTGGGAAAATATTTGTTGAATTATTTTGGATGTGTTTTGAGGGAATTATATAAATATTTTTCATACCCTATATTTGTAAGAATAATTTATGGTTTGGAAACCCTATGTTTGGAAGAAAGCGTATTGATCATATACCAAATATTTGAAAGAAACCCTAAGTTTGAGAAATTGAAGCATTTTTTATCAACTCTATTTTGTGAACAACTATATGCTATCAACAATACATTTTTAAATAACCATACCTTTTCAACCTGATTTTTGGATTTTTGTCGTTACATAAGGGAACCCTACATTTTAATATTCAACATTGGAGTTTTAATTTCAAGATATTATCCATGATTTTTGCAATAGATACTCTAGTAGTAAATATCTATTAAAAGATATTGTACGATTGATTCAAAGTCTCACATTCAATGTAGTAAATCTTTTATATTATTATGGTATGTTATGACTCTCTTGAATGATTCTAAATTAAAATATTCAAATTTATTGTGTGATATTTCTGAAGTTGGTTTAACTTAGAGATATTTGACCTACATTATAAATATTGAGACAATATTCATCAGAAAAAACCTAATGAGATACAAAACAGATATATACATAAGGAAAAGATATGTTTGAAAACAAAAAGTGTGTTGTTGCCTTTATATATATACTTTGGTGGCATAATTGTTTTATATTCATCTAATTGACTCACTATTGTTTTTGTTGTTGTTGTTGTATCTTAATGTTACATATTATTATGTATGATTGACGAAGCATTTATTAGAGATACACATTAGAGATATACATGTTTTTGATCAATCTGATTGACTCACTATTGTTTTTGTCATTGTTGCTTCATATTTTTGTTACATATTATTCTATAAGATTTAAAAGGAATTGGTTAGAGATACACATTGGATACATACATGTTTTCACATCTATCTAGTTTTTTATCAATCATTTTTTGAATAAATTTTATGAAACATCGAAGATCTGTTTTCTATAGTGCATTATTGAATATCTAAGTACATCTGTAAATTGTTATTTCAACTATGAAGAAAAAATATTATTCTTAATAAAATCAATATCTATTGATTTATTAGAGTTTTGGGTTCTAGGATTCATTCATTTTTTGGGGGAAGTGTCTGATTCTTGTGCTATGCTTTGGATTTTTAGTTCCCTATAAAAGAATAATAAGGCCCTGTAATCCTTGTATGGTGTCAATTATCTGCAATCTATTGTTAATAGGTCTCCAAATTAGAGTAACTACTACTGAAAGTCAACATGATCATGAATTAGAGCATTGGTGGAGTGGAATATGGGATATTTGTGCCCTGAACCACTATATACTGCTGTGTTCTTTTCCTTATTTATTTATGATGCTCACTCATCCTTAAGAGAGAAGGAATGGTTTTCTACATAATAAGAGAGGTGTTCTAAATCTATCAATGTTTTTAAAAATGAAAATTCACCCCCATATTGTGTCTTTATATTTTTAATAGTCATTATCACACATTAATATCCATTAATTTCCCTCTTTGATTCACTTTCCATGAAAAATAACATTCCTTGTACATTATGAAAAGGGTATATAAAAAATCATGACATATTCTCACATATAAAAGGACCCCTACACCACCCATTTCAAAACACACCAATTTTCGGTTTATATAAATCTAATATAAAAAAATTTTATCATTAAAAAATTTATCTCATGTTTTGGATACACTTGTTAGAGAAATAAGTCCTAAGGAAATAAAAATAAAGAATCATCTTAAAGGATATTTTAACTATTCATTTTATGTATCATATTTTTCATAATTTATTTTAATTATATTCTTCCTCTATCAATACCTAATTATAAATTATCACTTTAATAACTTATATATAATATAATTTTACTTCATTAATAATGATGTTATAGAAAGTCATACCATATTCATACTCATCTATAATTATTTCTTGTTTATGTTTGATTCAGGTTAACAACCTCCATAAATTATGCTATAAAATATAATCATGAATTATTATGAAAACATAAATACTGGTAATATATTTCATTTTTGATAAATTTAAGTATTTTTTATAATTATATAATTATAATATATAAATAATTGTCCATGGTTATAATAACACCTTATTCTTTCTAAAATTATTAAATTAAGCATGATATGTATTTCGAATGTGTGAATAATACCCATAACTTCCATGAAATAAAAATAGAACATCAAAATTATTTATGAAATTATTATTTTAATAACATAAATATTCTTGAGATGGTGGGTTGATAAATTTGGAACAATTTCCAAGACTGGCATACTAAAACAATCATGGCACAGTTGAAACTACAAACAAAAATTGATCAAAATAAAAAATAAATTACTGATATATATATATATATATATATAATAAATGATTTTATTTTTATTAACAAAAAAGGAAATAAAAATAATTTTTTTTATTAAATTAATTATCAATGAGTCTTAGTCAAATATATAGGGAGTTATGTTATTTCGAAATGGATTCTTATATCAATTTTATTTCATTGATCCATGTTAAATTCTCTTTGTTGTGTGGGATAATAAAAGTATCACAACTTCAAGAGGGGATGAATTGAATTAAAAATTGAATTAAAGATTTCCCAATCTAAAATGAAATATATTCTGATGTTATAAAATCCAAATAGTTGAGATCAATAAAGTAAATAACATAAAAAATACCATATAATCTAAAAAAACAAAATCAATTTACAAACAATTGAAATATAAAAATAATAATAATAAAATGAAATGTGGTGTGTCCGTTAAAAATCTAAATTAACATTTAAAGAATACTATCACCAAAATTCCAAATTGAGGGAACACTTTGATCTTATACCAAAGTGGTAGGATAATAAGAAACTAGAACCAAGGTATATAAGAATTACACTAAAAACTTCATCGATCACACTAATTGGAATATTAATGTTCTCAACTAAAAACTTATTTAATAAAACCATATGCACTTTTATTCTTAAGATCCAATTCAATTAGAATGATAAACTATAATTTGAACACTTTAGACTTCATAAAAATTCATAGTTTGTAAGAAAATTGATTTTTATCCTTGGAAACTTGTCAATCACATAGGACCAGTATAAAAAAAATTAAAAAAAATCATATATATTTTACAATAGTTACCTCATTAAAAAATATCTAAGTAAATCATATTAAAAGACAACCTAACTGAAGATCTCAAAATAAATAAGATAAGTCAGATAATGTTGATTGTAGGTAATCTAGTATATATGATTCCTCAAATACTAGGTCTAATTTATAGATTTTGTTGTAAAAAATATACCAATGGTAATGTATGATATCTTTAGGTTAGATTATAAAAATATCATAAGAAAATATCCATTTCTATTGAAATTGATATGTGTGATTTCATGATTCTTTAAAAATTAGATTTATTAATTCAATTCCAAGGAACATGTAATTTGATTTAAATTCTGTACCAAAAACTAAACTACTACAATCATCAAGTTAACAAAAAATTTAAATAAATCATACTGTTGTTTTCAAAAACGGATAAAAAAGACATTTGACTCAATATTATTCTCATATTTCATTTTATATAATTTTTATAGGATCCATGAGTTTCATAATTCAAAAGAAAAATTTAATTCATTGATTTATAGAACTCTTTTTTTTCTCTATTTATTTTTCTTCTGATTCATACATCCCTACTATTCAAAGAGTTATCTTTCTTAATAATTTCCCTTGTGATTGAGATTACTTCATCATTGTCAATATTCTATTATTAATTAGGTATTATATAATTTATAAGTCTATTATACTATTTTATACCTATTTTATACTATATATATTCCTTTTACTAAACCATACTTTATTGAACTTTACAACCTAATGAATTATAATGATCGTGGGATTCTTATTAACTCAAAATTATTTCACCAAGACATATTATTTCTTCTTTAACTATGTTATTCCATGTTACTATATTTTACTCCTTGAATATCTCAAATTTTATTTACTATTTTATTTTTTTAGATTTATATTTACTTATCTAAATATCCTTCTGAATTATTTTACATCTATATATGATGATAAAGGATAATTTATACTATTTATTTGTGGAATTTATCTTCTATACCCATGTTGTTTCTTACTAATTTTGTTTTATTATTTTAAAAGGTAAATATGTATTTTATTTAGAAACTACCATACATCATTTTAATTTTATTTAGGTTTACATTTTATACCTCTTTTATCAATGTGGTTTACTTAAAAATATTAAAAAACACATAAAATGTATATCTTTAAACTTCCAAACCATTTACTATTTTTCACTTCAAGTTTCTTCAAAATTAAAATTTTTTATTTTCAGAGTTTTATTATATTGGTATTTTTTTAAAATAAATATTTAATTTTCTTTTTGTTACTTTGGGAATATTATTTAGAAAGTGACTTATATCCTCGAAATTATAGTAATATTACAAAAACATTTAGAAAACATATTTCAAGATATATGTTCCATTATTATGTATTTTCTATAAAGTTTCATTTTATATGAAATTATTTTTATTAGCTGTTAAAAAATATTTAAAAATACATTTTAAAAAAATATTCTTATATTTGGGTAATATTTTGTAAATTATGTTTTTATTAGTTCATTTTTTATTTTGTGATTATTTTGACCTCAAATAAGCCCTAAGAATTTTATTTCTCAAATCTTCATAAATTTATTCTCATCCTTTGATGGAATATTTATCTAGTAAAATACCCATCAATACATATATTCCCACCCATTATATTTTTTTAGAAAATTCTTTTATACTAAAATAATCCCTTGATTCATTAACCATTTCAAGTGTATTAATGTTTGTGATGAAATAAAGCCTCTATGAGAGGACTAATCCATCATTTAACTTTTCATGCCTTGGTAACATCAATATATAATGATAATATTTATTTTAATTCCTTTAGATTATGATTACAACATAAACCCTTCTTTTGATTGACGGGTATTCACCTATATCACCGTACTTTTTGATTAACTGATGATAACAATTAATATGACCATATGTTCTTTTATTTTACAAGGCAAAAAATTTAAAACAATCATTAGTTAATAATATTGGTATTTATATTTTTACATAAATTCATGGTATCATTGAGTTTATTTATTTTCATGATTTATATACCTCATGAAAGTATATATATAAATTTTATTATTTTCATTGTATAATCATTTTGTAATTTTAATAGATGTTTGATTGCTTTCTTATGGAACACATATGTACTAATATATAACTATGTGGTAGGTGAGCCTAAAATTATATAAACCACCAATTCATTATATAACGATTTTAATCTCATGAGATTATTGTAGTATGGGGGTAGTAATAACACATTAACTATGCTATGGGATATGGGTTATGATTATAAATCCACTAAGTTATGATGAACTTGGAAATGATCATTGTCATATAATTGTTATTCTTATGTATGTTTCAAATCCTTATATCATGATACATTCAAACTTTATATAATCACTATTCATGATTGTTGTTGTATGGTTCAAAAATTTAGTGTCATGATATATGTTATATTTATAAGATAATCCTTTCATTGATTCAATTCCATGATCTATGATTATGATATCATGCCTCGTAATCACAACCTATGATTCCATGATCATAGTTCATTAATCATTCCATTTTTTGTAAGCTCATGTTTCTACATATTTATGATATAATGAAAAATCAATTATATCTCATTGATATTATTTACCCATTACTGAGCATTTGTACTCACTATTTTATTATAATTCTCTATTTCTTTAGGTTTATTTGTACAGATACATATTTATAATATATTTATGTATATATAATTTTTTTAAAATAATTAGAAGTTATACTTGGTAAAAATATCTTTATGCAGATACGTTCTAGGAAAAATAAATTGTTAGGTTTTAGGAGAGTATTTTAATATTGAGATAATATTTATTTGTTGTGAAAAGTGATTAATATGTTTTTAGTTTATCTTAATTAACATCAAATCAAAGGTATTGTGTAAAGTTTTTATTTTGAGAATCAGATCTAGAAGTATGGGTTTTGGAAAATTTATGTGGTATTAGAGTAGGGTTTTGTTATTTTTCTAGTAGTAGTTTAATGGGAGTAATATGATAATATATTAATTCACTAATTTTGAACCAATAATTGTAGGGTTGACTTGAAATAAGAATAATATGAACCAGTGGAGTTATAAGATATGAAATATTTAGATATAATATTTCATGTTAATATGATTTTTTTTATGATTTTATTAGAAATTATTTTTTATTACTTGTATTTATCATTATGGGTTTAGTAAATTACTTGAAGTATGATAAAAAAACTTCAATGTTGGATATATTATACAATATCCACCACTATCCTTAAGCTGATCACTATATCCATTATTGGTTGAAAATTGGTTCAGAAAGATATATATAATAAGTTTTACAAGATTTAGCAATGAAAAACTCATCTTTGTCATCTACTATTTTCAAGGGGAGTGGATAATGTTATACAAATTAAAATATTGGATGTTTATTTACTAGTGAATTCACATTGTTCTCTAATGATTTCATACAGAGTATATGACTCTTCTATAATTGAAATTTACAAAATAATTCTTCATATAAATATCATTACTCTTACTTTTTTATAATTCAATGTGTTATTGGACATGAATCACCTCTATATACATTGATGTAATGTACCTTATCCAATATTGGGATTTAAAGAGATTCAATCATATTAAATAAAGGATTGATATAGAATCCCAAGGGGAAGAAGAAAATTCATACCATACTCAAATGATTTCTCAACCATTTATTCATGTAAAGGATAAAAAATCATGCATTGATGATAAAATGTTACAAAATAAAAAAGAAAATTTTCAAGTTTCCAACATTGAAAATTTTGATATTAAGCATATGGAATGGGAATATTTCAGGAAAATATTTTTCCTCGTACACCCCTCCTTACATGTTTAGAAATTGTTTTAAGCTTAAGAATAATTTGGATAAATCTAGTTGGACATTTGATGATAACATCACATGACTTATGGTATATATGTATAGAAACTCATTCAATAGTTTAAGTCTTTTTATCAAATAATTAATCATTTTTTCATAAATGATTGATATAAATAAAAATATAAACAATTTAAAAATGTGAGGGAAATAATAAGTTTATTATTTTTATCCTCACTAAATGTTGTCTTTTTATCCTCTATACTAAGGTTGGGTTATCAATATAACTTATATATGAAGTCATTCCTATATTAATTAAAACATTACGTGTTTTTCATTATTAAAAGAAAAATTGAATTTTAAGGGAGAAATTATAAAGGGTGAATAATATAACATTTTAAATATTAAAACTCATTTTTCCATATAATATATTTCCATCATTATTAATTATATTTTTATCTTATCTTAATATAATTGTCCTCATGTAAAAAATAAATCATACAAAATAATTTGTTAACAAGTAAAATTATTTGTTTAGTTAATATATAATATTAAGTTTAGGGGAAAAAGAAACAAAGTTAATTTGAATGTGGAATAGTAAGGAGGGAATTTATCAAGTGGAAAATATCTTAAGCAATGAAGCTCTTATATTGTAATTTTCATGGGTTAGTGAATTCTCCGATGACCAAAGCCCTTAGACATTATCTTGTGTCCTACAATCCCATGTTAATTGAAATTTCAGAACCAAATTTTCTGTTTGATAATTGTAATTCCTTCAAATGGTCCTCCCCTGGGTACACCTTTGTCTCATAGAACACAAATTACACCTACATGGATCATCTGTCTATCTCCAATCCTGATAGTATACACCTCCTCACATTGAACAAGAACTCTTAGAGTATCTAAGCTTCATTTTTCACTCAATTAAATAATATATCAATCTATTTTTTGAATGATTCCAATTTATATGTCAAGATAAGGTATTTATGGAAGGATCTTAAAGTATCCTATGATAATATGAATGATAAATGTTTGATAATGGGATACTTCAACATTATTTTGAAGTTTGAAGAAAATAATTTCTATAATTTCAAAATAGTAGACTATTTTTAATTATACTCCTATATTTATTATCCCAATCTTTATGAAGTTCCAATTACTAGTGATACCCTCACATGGAGTAGATACTCATTGAATAGAAGGATAGAAATCTAGACAAATGTTTTTTCCAAATGGATGATAGGAGCGGTGCCCCTGGAGTCTCTGGATTCACCCTCCCAAAAAACCATTTAGATCACAACCCAGTAATTATGTAACTATCCACTCATTTGAAATGTTCTATTCCTATACCTTTTAAATTAAAAAATATATGGATTATTACTCCTGGATGTAGGGATGTTGTACTTGAGGCTAGAGGATGATACCGCTTGGTAGAACTTTTGAGACTCTTGTTGGGAAGTTAAATCATACTAAAGGCCTGTTAAGGAAATGGAGTAGGAAATATTACTCGAATATAGATTTAGAAATCCTGGATATGGAAGAACATATTTCATGATACCAAAATAGAAATAAAAATTATGTTACTCCATCTAGGGAGGAAATGAAATCCACTTCGAACTTGATGATCTCTTAACTGTGAATGAAAGGCTAGACCACAAACATCTGTTCAAGATGGTTGAAGGGTGGGGAAATAAAATCAAGGAGTTTCCATCAACTAAAAAAAGAAAATATGATAAGGATAGAAAATAATTCCATATAAATCAATGGATACATTTATACTTCTGATAATGATATTTCCAATGTAGTGGTGGGTTGTTTGAGAGGAATTTATGCGGATCATAGAGTGGAAAGCACCCAAAAAATGATTCAAAACAATACACTTTGTATTGAGGATCACCACAATAAATCTCTTATCATGGATCCTTATGAAGAGGAAGTAAAATATATAACTTCCCACTTTACATGGACAGTGATGCTGAATTAGATGGTTTCACTAATAAATTCTTCATGTTCTATTCAGACATATTGGTTGATGATGTGATAAATGTGGTTAGGGGATTATTCTGTCATTATTTTATAATGTATGGAATGAATTAAAATTTCATTGTTTGGATACCTAAGAAAGATAATGTAGTTGATATTAAGGACATCACACCCTTTAAACTTTGGAATACCATTCCTAATATTATCAGTAAGGTCATTATGATCAGGATGAGAGGACTTATTTAGGACATCATTACCCCCAAATTAGTTTGGATTTGTACTTAGGAGAAGAATTCATAATAATTTATTCACATACTTATATTGGGTTAATCTAATGAAGAGGAAAACAAAGTATGTGAATTTTCCCTGCAAAATTGACATATCCAAGGCATTTGATACTCTAAAATATGCTTAAATTTTTACTATTCTAAAAAAATTTAGTTTCTCAAATTCTTTTTTCAGGTTAATCAACACCATTATTATCTATAAAAGGTATTATATCCTCATTAATTGATCTCATAAATAATTATTTCAGTATACTAGGGGTGTTAGGTAAGGATTCCTGCTCTCTTTTTCATTTCTAAGGACTAAATGAGTAGATATATCAATGAACTTACTCAAGTTGGAATTGATAATAAAATTAAGACCATAAGATGATACTTTACTCTATCACATCTCATATATGTTGATTAAATCCTTCTACTTTGAAAAGTTACAATGAAAACCATTATTTATATAAAATAAATTTTCCCCAATATAAGGATGTTTCAGGACAAAAAAATAGTTGAAAAGAATCTTTAATTGTCTTTGGGGATGGAGTTCAATTCACAAATAAAAATAGGATCACTATAACCCTTCGATAGAAAATTTTATCCCTACCATTTACCTATCTTAGAATCCCCTTGTTTTTTTGTAAAAATGAGAAACTTTTACCTTGAGAACTTATTATATAGAAGCATCAACCAACTAGCCAGGTGGAAAGGTAAGTCCATATCCTAGGATGAAAGGGTTTTTTTGGTCAATTCAATGATCATCTAAAAATATTTTTACTCCTTCTCTCTTTACAGATGGCGTAGAAGCCTAAAAAATGATATTCAAAGCCTGATTGGGAATTTTATCTAGATTGGATCAATCTATGAAGGGAAATTGATAACTATTTCTTGTAAGGAATGCATCAAGCTCATTGACATGGGGGACTTAGAATCAATGATATTAGGTTATTAAATGATGGACTCCCTAAAAAATGCACATGGAATATTCTAATGTGTAATGTATCTTCCATTTATTTCCTTTTAAACAAGTTCAACATAAAGCTGATGGATAGATACCCTCACTACCTCACATTATGTATTTTTATTTCAATTAGGTCCTATTTTACTGACATCATGTTAAATTCTATGTGGTTGGTCAGTATATCTTTCAATCAAAATTGTTGGAACACCACCTGAATAGATATACCCCTCAATGAAATCATGGATGTCCTTCCAAACAGACAATAGATGAATATTACTAATTTTCTAAAATTCATCAGTAACTCCTATTACATTGTTCCCTCTAAATATTGTTTAGAAATACAGTGGTGTGATTTTATATACATAGATACTATTGTATGTATGCTGGAAAGGAATGGAAAATTCAAAATTAAAAAATATTAAAATGTAAAATGTGATGTCTCCAATATAACACCACCATGGATGTTGAAATTTATAACCCACTTTATTCATCCTTCGTGGATTCTTATCATTTGAAATATCTAGTAAAACATGATACCCCCACCAATGACCAATTGAAGAGAGATGGTCCGTATGTTGTTTCAATCTGTCATTTATATTTGAGGGATAAGGAGAATATATATCACCTCTTTATGGGTTGTATATTTGTCCATGATCTCAGAAATTATGTTATTAATTTTTTTGGAATTAACATCTGTAAAAAATAACAATTAAGAGATATCATGGTGTCAATTGGAGAGGCCGAACAGAGGGGCCCAGTGGAAAACCTTCTTATAATGACTGTAATTTTTTATATTAATTATTTCTATAATTCAAGAAATACACTTCTGTTTGATAACTATACTCCATATATCCATTATGGTATTATTTCCATTCATATAGTGGTTTATTATTATTCAAAATCACAAACAAGATCCGTGGAGTATATTTTTAATGACCTTAACCTTCTAAGACTGTTGGGTCTTTATGGAAGGATCTAAAACCCTTGGTCCTAAAATCTTTCCACCGGATCCCACTAATACCATCATGGATAAAGGTCAATTTTGATGGTGATTCCTCTGGTGTGCTAGGAACCTTAGGTTGTGAAGGTGTTTTCTGCACCCACCATGGCTTTATCAAAGGTTTATTTCATTACTATATTAGAATTGGTATTTCTTATGAAGCTAAACATTGGGCCATGATTCATGACATCAAACATTTTATTCACCATAACTAGATTTCTCTATGGATTGGGTATGATTCTGAACATACTATTGAATCCCTCAAGGATAAAACTAGAAATATTTCCTAGAAAATGATATATCACTTGAATGAATGTAACCAAGATTCCATCCATATTAATTTGATTATATAACATGATTAAAAGGAAGATAATCTAGTAGAAGAATCCATTTCAAAGAGAGAAATAACCAAAAAAGGTGTGATGTGGTCCTTCAAGATCCCGGATTATTATGTACTAATGGTGGATGCGGACATGAAGAGTGAGATTCATTGTTGCCTTCATAAAACAAGTTATAATTTCTAAAGTGTTTATTTATTTTTAATAATAAATTTTAGGATTATATTCATTCGAATACTAAAATTTCTCGGTAATATTGAATATTATAATATAAAATGAAGTAAAAATTATTACAAGAATGGAAAATAAATTATAATTTATAAAATTATAGAAAGAATAAAACTATAAGTATATAAAAATATTATGGTTTTAATGATCTTCCTCATAATTTATTATAAAGATCAATCCACCAAGTATAACTATGGAAAGAATTCAAAATATTTGAAATATTATTGAATTTTTTAAAAAGCGAATAATATGAATGATTTTAGAGAAGTGTTTCAAGTTATATATAGTGATGTAAAAAGTGTAATATGACCTTTTTAAAGTTTATAGATTTATTTTAATTGGATATATGGTTGTTGGATATATGTTTATTAGGTAAAATTTTATACAATAGGTATAGTTAAGATTGTATAATTTCTTTATAGATGTGATTCATGTGTTAAAAATAATATATATGACAATTAATTTATATATAATAAATAATTTTTTAATTAAATTAAAAAATATATTTCATTTACAAAAATAAATTATATTATATTTTTTGTCCCTAATATGTTAAATTCCATGATAGGTGTGAATCAGGGTGTGATGGATTAAAACAATAACCCCTTTGATCTTGTTTCATCATTAAACAATACCCTTTTCTCTATTCTTCTCACATCAATATTTATATATAGAAATAAAATCTATAAATAAACGTAATAGTTTTTACATGGTTCACTCAAACTGGGCTTGTCCAAGGAGCATGCAAAGGAAATGTTCCAATGTACCATAATACACTACAGTGCATTTTTGTTACCAAGTTTGGAGTGGACTCATTGTCCCCACGTTTTACAACCAATCACACATTGTGAACACACTACTCTCTCAACTAAAGTAAATACACTACTCCTCTAAAAGATTATTATAATTATATAAATCAGTCATGATTAAGTTTATATATATATTAGTTTTTTATTAGAATATTTTTCCATTTGTAGTTGAAATCATCCTTTTCATGTAAGATTTGTTTCATAAAAACCTTTTCCAAGTAATGATCACCTTAGATGGTTTATTGTTCACCATGTGGTGTGAACTACATGATCCAACTGCATGATTCCCTCCATATATTGAATTATGCAAGTTTTCATGTTTAATTTACTCATGTAATTCCTCAATGAAGATTCTATACATATTCCTTTTTCTTGAACCATGTTACTCAACAAAAGTTCACCACATAATTCCTTTCAGAGATAGATTCTTCATACTCCCTTATGTAGTGGTTGTTCACTGTAAACACTTTCCAAATTAATGAAATAGTAAAGAAATATAATCATCTTGTAATTAATGTTATATGAATGAAGAGATTAGTGGGTCCTTATATTGGAAAATGGCACTAAAAAATCCACTAATCAAAATTAATTTTCACTCATTTATAGAAAATCTCATCCACATAATGATCATGCGGCCTTGTGTAATTATATTTTCCACACCATGAGGAATTTCCACTATCATAACCTGAAAAAATATCCCAATAATATATTAATTACAATAAAATTTATAAAAAATAAAATATCATTTAATAGGACCTTATTTTACAAGTCGTGGATCCCAAGTGGAGTTACGGATTAGAAGTTACAACCATTTGAATTCAGGCTGCTGAAAGCATTTCTTTAAGTCCTCAGTCCAGAAGGTCTATTCATAGAGGTTCCATTTGAAAGATTCCATTCATGAAGGTCCCAATCATGGAGTTACATTTACATATGCTAGGGTTTTAGAGGTCCTGTTTATGGAAATCCCCCTGGAAGTGCATGAATTTTTTACGGTAATCTCCATGAACGTGACATTCGGCCACGTGAAGTGGAGTCTTTTCATGAAGCTCGTACTACTTCATAAAAACATATTATCTTAATGAAACCCACACCATATAAATAAACCCATAATTAATTCATTAATAGTAGTAATAGAAATTGATCTATGATATCTTTATCTTAATTTACAATGTTCAACTGAGCTTCACGAATTCATGGTCCTCGTTTCAATATGGGTAATCCTTTGCGAATGAGAATGCACTGAGAAGATTTAATTTTTTCAAAGCTCTAAGGCCTTGAAAAATAGTGTTTTACAAATATATTTGGAGCCCCCATTTTTATTTTTTAATGATTAGGACCTTTTTGAGACCCTAACCTCCAAAAATCCTCATCACTTGCGAGACACTCAGCTCCGTGAATCCACATCCTTTTTGAGAACCTAAGATCTGTGAGGATCCATCCATCACGATACCCTATGCTCCACAAAGCCCCATAAATTGTGATAACCTTTGATCCATGAAGCACTATCCTTCGTGAGACCTTGAGCTCCACGAATCTCCATCCTTCATGGGACTCGGAGCTATGTGAAGTTGATCCTTCACAAGACCCTAAGATTCATGAAGCCCGATCATTGATGAGACCCAGATCTCCATGATTCCCCATCCTTTGAGTTCCTTGAGTTGAAAAATATCTTCAAGAAACTCCTAAAAACCAATAACATAACTCTTATGCTAGGTTGAACTAGAAAGGGTCACTCTTACATAAGTGCCACACCATCCATTTAATGGTATCTTCCTACAATCATTCCTCACTCCATAACTTTAAACTACAACATACCCTATATGAAACACATAGGATGCCTCCTATGGAAATAAAGAGATTCATGTAATAATATTTTCATTGCCACAAAATAGTGACTATGGGACACATCATCAGGTGTAATCCCCAATCATATAACTTAAGCCACCAATGAGTGAAAATGACCTCATTATCTAACATGAAGAATATGAATGGTCATCCCTAGATAAAAATCCCCACATGAAACCAAATTTCTCCCAAGAATCTCCCATTGGTTCTCTCATCATTTGAAAGCCCCATCCATACTGATCCAACCCATTAGTGGATTGGGATACCCTCATGAAATGACATGGGGAAGATAGAGTTGGATGCTCAATGAATAATCCCAACACACCACATCCCTCTACATGAAGTTAAATTTAAATCATACCCTGTGAAACAGACATTAGATTCCCTCATGACTTGACTTGTGGAATACATAATGGGTAGATCAATTCATAATACCTACACACCACATCCCGCCATATGACATTAAATTGTAATCTTACCCCATGCAATGGACACAGGATGCCCTCATGACCAGCCATGAGGAAGCCTGAATAAGAAGCATCCATACATTAGGCCCATACAACACATCCTTCAAAATGATAATAAACTGTAATCCTAACCCATGAAAATGAAATAGGATTAAATCTTGACCTGACATGAGGAAGACAGGATGGGGTGATCCCATGCACGATCCCCAGCCACAACATTGTTTCTCCTAGCAGCGTATGGGCCACTCTTATACATAATCCCCAATCACATCCTTGTTGTTCTTAGAAGTTTATGGGATTCTCCCATGCATAATACCCAACCACATCATCACTTCTACTAGTTGTGTGAGGGAATCTTCCACACATAATCCTCATCCACATCATTTCTCCTCTTAGAAGCCCATGAGTAGCTTCCGTGTGTTTTCCCATCACTATTACTTCAAGTGAAATCCTCTTAAGAAGGGAAGCTCCCATGCGTAATCCATGCACCATTCCTCCAAGATAAATCCTCTTACGAAGGGTAGATTCCATGTGTTAGCCTCACACCATTTCCCTCATTATAGACTTTCTTGGAAAGGTCAGCTTCTATACATAAACCCCACACCATCTATCATCGATGCTCCTTTTGTGACATGAGAATCCATATTGCATGACATTAAACTGTATTGATCGGTCCTATAACAAGACCTTAAACTACAGTATCAAACTATATGGGTTTTGATCCATGTCTTATAAATAGGTTACATAGGATGCCTCTTTGATTTTCTATCCCGAAAATGGTAAACATAGGGTGTTCCCTACTTGGGAAACACCTCTCAGATCCACCTCTACATGGTGTTTAGATCCACAATTTGGATCCTCCAACATGGGGAATTATGATCCATTGGTAAACTCATGGTATTCCCTTCTAGGGACACATCTCCTGAATCCACATCTCCAAGGCGTTCAGATTAAAAAAACTTATCTTCCTCTATGGGTTGTTTTGATCCATTGGTAAATGATCCAGCTGTACCCTCTTAAGGATACACCTCTTGGATACACCTCTATCGGGCGTTCTAACCCACAACTCTAGATCCTCCTCCGTGGGTCATTATAATCCATCTATATTGTCCCCATAAGATATTAACCCAGTTCTTCTCTTCATAAGATGTCAAATTCATGCCCTGATCTAGAATCTCTCCCTCATGAAATAAAAATGGGATGACTAATGTAAATAGTCTTGGAAGAATTATTCCATTATCATAAACTACTTCACGACCAACACAAGATTCCTTATATTCTTTACCTAATATAACTCATATGAGATACCTCTGACTTTTAAAGGAGAAATCCACACTTAGCATCAAGTACCTCATAACTGAAATGGGATGCCTTAGGTTTCATGCCTAAAATTCCTCACATGAGATGCCTCTAACTTTAAAAGGAGAATAATTTTCTAATGTCTGATGCAACCAAATTCAATCGATTCCCATACATTCCTGATGTTACCATCAACTCTGACAAAAGGTTTCTTCCCTATTGAGATATAAGAATCATAATTAACAAGCATCCATAAACTTATAGCATTAAGAATAAGTTTCAGGACATGACTCAAATCGATGAAGGAGACCCAGACTATGAAATGATATCTAGGGAGGATTCCATAAAAGGAGGAACCGACATCCCATAATCTCATTTTGATCAAGGATCCAACCTAAACATCCAAAATGGTAGAGGCCACACACCCATTGAAAGAAGGAATGTGGGGAAAGAAACACTCATCATTACGACAATGCATTCCCTGATTGTGAAATAATTAAAAATAACCACCATATGAATAAAAATGAAATTCTTCTCACCCTATCTTGTGATTATCTTTCTAAATAATCCACTTCATTATCCACAAACATAACAACTATAGAACCATGAATGACATACATATTATGTTACTTCACCTTCTATGTACCCCATAAGAAATCATGTGGTCCTTCTATAGTGTTCATAATTCTTACACTGTCTATTTATATTTCAACATTACATATGTGACAAAAATTCTTCTTACACATCCCATAAGATGTTCTTATATGGTCTTCCATGGAAACGTCACCACCATTAAACCCTTTTTCCTAGAAACCACCAGATCTTTTCCAACCAGATTTTTTCAACAACAAATATAAACCAAAATCTCTATAACGTAGATATGAGGTATTTTTTCAAAACACTATATCATTTTTTATGTGTTATGTATTTTTATTATACTAAGATCAAATCTATAACTTTTAATGAATTATTTTAACAAAATGTATTGTTTTTATATTTAAAAACAATATAAACTTCATATAATGATAATTAATTAATAATAAATAAGAATAAAATTATTTAATGTTTAAAAATATATTTTCTAAAAACACTATTTTTTGGCATTGTGATTTTTTTGTTTAAAATTAATGTTTATCAAGTAACAACATAAAAAGGATAAAGTAAGTTAAATAGTTAAAATAATGTGTAATTTATAATATATCTATAAAATCAATGACTAAAATATGTACATGGGAAAATAAAATACTTTTATCTATTACTAGTCAAATTTTGAGTCACTTTCATTGAAAATTTACGTTCCTTATATAATAAGAAATAAGTATTTGTGAAAATTCAGCTCATTATCACATATAAAAGGACACCTAAAAGACCCCTTTCAAACCACATCAAAGCTTTTTTTATATATCCATAATCTACCAATATTATTTCTCTAATAATCCACCGCACTTTTTGGATCCCCTATTAATAAGAAAATGTACCAAGGACTTTGGAACAAAGAAGGTTCCTAAGGAAAGTTACAAATATTCATTTCAAGTATAATTTTCTTCATAATATACTTTTATTATCTTCATACTATACTGATTGAAAATTATATTTTATAAATTTCATAAAAATAGATAAAATTAGTATACTTCTATAATGATTTTATGATTATACTATCATATGATATTCATGTTCATCCTTTAGTTATAGCATGTTTTTGTTTTCGTTGGTTTAACCACCAACATGAATGATCCAATAATGTTTCCATCATGGATGATTAGGAAAAGATAAATAATAATTATATATGGTGTTAATGAAAAATATATTTTTTATTAAAAATATATAATTATAATATATACAATTTTTTATATTATTAAAATAACACATTTTTTACGCTAAAACAACCCAAAAATGTTTGATATGGATTTAATATTTTTGAATAAAACTTATAACATCTATGGATTTAATATATAACTTAATAAAGAATTATGGAATTATCATTATAGTTATTTGACTATTCATCAGATGATGGGTTCATGAATAAAAAAGGAAGACTAAGACTAAAATATCCCTTGCCTAGTTCACCTTTTCTATGATCAAACTAGAGAATTAAATATCACATGTGCACCTCCCTTTATACTAGAGTTTTCTATGTAGTAGAAAATATTTGATAATACCAAATTGGGAGACGATACCCTCTGGGCCAGGTAACAATAAATAGAAGTAGAATCCATGTCAATAATTGTTATCTATTTATAATAGCTACATAGAGATATTAATCATAGATATGTGCTGATTAAAACTGAATAAAACATTACATGTTTTAGATAAATGAACTATTATAATTCCACACAATTCATAAATATTTGAAAAAGACCCACTAGGTAGATTATATTAATCAATGTCTAAAAATAAAAAAAAACAAGAGATATCAACTGAACTAGTCTCGAGTCCTGTCCCAGTCATATCCTTTGACTTTAATAATGATCCCAATTCTCACTCATCCCCAGCAAAAGGGATGTTTTCCTTATGTAGGTCATGAAACATTAAATTTCCTTGGTTATAGGTTACTTAATCATGTTTTGAGTATAATTCACTAGAACACCATAAATAGTGTCCCTAATTATATCCAGCCTATATAAGTGAATGAATACATTACAGGTTAAATATTTTAAACATAAATTAAAATAAATTTTCATTATTTCCTTGGTATCTATCATGACACCCAAGATCAACTATATAGTCAATGACCAGTGTCGATATCGAGTTTGAACATGTAATATAGTAGTGAAAAGGTCTAATAGTACGTCTATAAATAACATCATCCCAAAACTAATGAATACCAGTTGGAAATATTCCAAACTATATAAAAAATATAATCATTTTTGGAAATACAACCAACTCATCCCTCTAAATAACCTCATGGGGGGATACCAAATCCAAATCATCCATCTATATATATATGTAATTTCACCGAATGACACCTTAATCACATTCCTGGAAAAAATTACACCCAACCTTATATTAAATATATAGTTGGGTTGGAATTATACTTAAACTCTGCCAATTTCAAAACCATTTAACAATATAAATATAAAAATACATGTGGTGAAAATTACTTTTTATAATATAAAAAATTCAAAAATAGAATGAAAATATTCATACATATAAAGTATAGATCAACATAGTTTTTAAACTCTCCCAACACCAGTATAAAATATACATTAGGTTGATAATATCACACACAACCTCTTCCAAATTACTATTTCCTCCATGGATACCACCATATGAGCCTCATGTTATTACATGTTTTATTTTAAAGAAGAATTATATGAAACCTAAATAATGTCCCATAGGTCACACCATAAAAAAATACATCTATGGATTCCAAATATAATTTCCTATCACAATAGTTTAGTCACACAATCTTTGGTAACCATAGAATAGGAATAAAAACCAACAATGGGCCTCTCATAGCCCTAACCATCCTTTCTCTCACAAAAATATATTTGAAAACCATTTTATATTTATTAAAGGTCAGTTTTGATGGTCTATGTGACCACTTATCAAAAGAATAATATAAACATAGAAAACACATTTGGAAAGGTTTGGGGCCACATAGATTGTAACTATTGGATACTCCCTAAGAATTATCATCAGAATAATTGACTCTAATCAATAGAAATTACCAATATATAAACAAACCCCAATTTGGGAATAATTTATAGAAAATAATAAGATCAAAAAAGAAATGGGGATTATATGGAAGATAAGTGTTAGACATACCTATGTAACTCACACAGGAAAGATCACACTCAAATCTAATAAAAATAAATGGAATTTGTCTTAGAGGAAGATAGAATGGTAGGAGAGATGTGAAAGGATCATAGTTGTGCTAAATAGGAAGGATTAGAACTTATATTTCATGGATTTTAATAATTTAGTTATTTAAATTAATTTTCTTAAAAACACTTAGTACCACTTGGGTACTATCCTAGACTCTACTAGGTACTCAGTACCAAATGGGTAGCTTTTTTTAGGGATCCAATTTCTTAGGTACCTCATAAAATAATCATGTCACCTAGGAATGATGGGTACCTGGTACTAGAACATTGGGATCCTGAGGAATTTTTTGTCATGAAAGAAGTCCTGAAACTAGCTCCCTTCTCCCAAAACAGACACATAAACCCCCATAAACCTTAACCAAGAAAAATCAAAATAAAAGAGGTTTGGTGGATATTACCTAAAAAAATGGGTGTTTTAGAAACCATAATAACAATATAGGCATGGAAGAATTCAATCTACTAAAAATTGATAATAAAAAAACTAGAACAACATATTATATATGTAATAAATTAATATAATTGGTCAATATAAAATAAAATAAATATAAATCTTACTCTTAAATTTATTTTATGTGTTTTTTGTTTAATAAAAAAATGAGTAAGAGTGTGTTCGAACATGTAGCAATATAACATAAGGAATTATCATCTCAATTTGCTTTCCTTAAGGCATTCCCTATACTATTCACCTATTTTATTTTATATGAATTTTATAATAATGAATGGGTTTAATTATTAATATTAAAAATTTAATTAATAAAATGTATAATTCCATTTCATGTCCTCAACTTAATTGTGTTTTAATTAATACATTACCAATGTTGCAATGGTTTTCATTCTTAGTATATTATCTTATGATTGAGATTCCTTCTTTATTGAAAATATTATATTATAAATTATCAATTTTATTATTTGGGTGTATATTAATCAATTTTAATATTCTTTTATGGGAATTTTATTCCTTTTACTACCCAATATTTTAATTATCTTTAAAACCATACAAATCATGATGTTTGTAAGGGATATTTTATGACTCAGTTTCCTTTCATTATATCATTATCATTATTATTTAATTATTTTCTTCTATGTTGGTTATATTCTAACCAAAATTATTTGATGTTATATTTATGATTTTTTTGGGAAATTTACCTTTATTTTTAAAAATCATTTTTATTTAATTTTTTATTTCATAAAATATTATATTGTAAAGGATAGTTCCAACTCTCTATTTTTTTGTGTTTCTCTTCCTTGTTCTTGTTATTTTAAACAAAAAAAAATTATTATTTTTATATAAATATCATATATCTATTTATTTCTATTTAAATGTTTATTTAATATCTCTTCTATCATTATGGATTATATCAAAACCATAAAAAATGATTAAATTGTATTTCTTTAAACTTTCATCACATTTATTATTTTTCACTAAATAATTTTTATTTAGTACATTAAATTATTTGCATGGTTCTATTATTAGGATGTTTTATTCTTAAAATAATGATTTCAATGACTTCACATTACTTTTTTAAAATGATTTTCAAAATGAATTAAATGTTTGTTTTAAAAGAAATATTACCAGATATTATGAAAACTATTTTCATGATTTATCTTCTATTTTCCTCCCTCTATTTTCAAGATTACTTATTTATGAAATTATTTCCATTATATATTCAAAACATTATTAAAAATATTTTTTATTGGAAAATACATATCTTTAATTCATTTATGGTAGATCATGGTCAAGTTAGTTCATTCCTTATTTGTTAATATTTTAATGTTACAAAAAAACCCTATGATTTTCATTCATAAATTATAATAGATTTTTATCACCCTTTGAAGTTTTTTTATCTATGACAATACAATTTTTATTTATATTTTCTATCATTATATATTTTAAAAAAAATATAATGTTAAAATAATCCCTTGATTCATTACCCAAAATACAAATAAACACATTTTTATAGGATTCATACATTAATTACATTTACTTCCCTTCTGACATCTATGTGTAAAGAAACCATTTCTTATAATATCTTTATATTATGAGTACCCTACACTTTTTTCTTAGATTGAAGTTCATTCACCAAGAGAGTACAACCTTTTGATTTACAAGGGATAAATATTGATTCAACCATTTATTCTATAATTATATTCCAAAAAACCTATATGACAGTTATTGATTAATAATACATATAATGATATGTTAATTTTCCTTCATGGTATGATCTATATTCATTAATTGGAATATTTTTATACATTATAATAATTTATTTGAAACACATTTTATTTTTAGGAGTTAATCATGCTAGGATTTTAATGGATGTTTGGTTGATTTCATTATATTTCATTCTCATTACATTTTTATGAGATATATGTATTGATTCCCAATCCATTATGTCATGGAACATCAATAGTGATGCCCAACCCACTATTATATGATGGTATTGATAGAGAAAAAAGACAAATGATTTTTTATTCTTATGTATATTCCATATTTATATATCATGATACATTCTAATTATATATAACCAATATTCATGATTATTTTTGAATGATTCCAGATATTTTTTTCATGGATTATGTTATATTTATTGTATCATTTATTCATAGATATTACATCATAATATATAATTAAAATATCATACCACGTGATGAAACCTTATAGTTTCATGATCTTATTCCATAATCATTCCATTTATCTCATGTTCATATTTTCCACATATTTATGATCTAATGATAAATCCTCTATAAATAATTTCTATTTTTATTCCTTAATAATAATTTAATCCCACTTATTTCTTATGTTTCCCCATTTCCCCAATAATATTTATTCTCAGATATTTTCATGATAGATTCATGTATGAATAATTTTTTGAGAATGAATTATAAGGTATATTGGGTAATGAGAACACAAAAACTTTATATTTCAGGGTATTATTCTAATATTATGATGTTATATATATAACCATATAAATTGACATATCTATTTTTATATCATATTAGTTGGTATTAGGTTAGGTGTTCAAATTTTGTATTCAGAATACCATATCCTGATGTATAGGTCTAGGGAACATCAAATTATTTTATCAAAAAAGATTAATGTTTTCAAGCCCAATTTTAATAGAGTTTAAAATAAATAAATTCATTAAAAAATACTACATATGAACTCTACCCCAGACCACTTACTCATCTATTTATATAAAAAAATTGGATTTATAACTCACTAATAATGAAAAATGAAGTCTTCATTTTCCCTACATCAGAATCAATTATGTATACATGTCTATTAATGTGTTTGTGTAAGCAGTGAGTATAAATTCATTGGATTTCAATAATGACTCCAATATAATTCCATTAAAGAGTATTCTAAACATAAGATTGTAATTCCATGTTTATAAACCGTTTAGAATGAAATATTTTAACAAGAAACATTATATGAAAAAAACTTCTTATTCTATTAGGAAATATGGGAAATTGTATATTAAATTAAAAACCGTGTTTTATTTTAATAAAATCGTAATAAAAGCCAAAATAAAATCACTTCATTCATAATAATTTCCTTACTATATGAAAAATCACTAAATTTACCATAATATGATTCAATTTCAAAATGTAACACCTCAAATATTTATTACATAAATACATTAAATGATTCCTTTCAAAGGAAACATATAATTAAAATGGAAAATTATAATTTTTTTATGATTAAATACATAAATATTATATAAACATTAATATATAATGAGAAAAAATATAAAATATCACTGTAAAAGTTATAAAAGGAATAAAACCACAATTGAATAAAAATACCATAATATGAAATCTTTAATATTGTGAGTTTCTATAAAGATATACCACTAATTAAAACTTTGTAAAGATGGAAAACCATTAGAAATATAACAAACAATTTGAGAGAGAAATAAAAAATATTATGAATAAATTTTAGTGAATCATGCAACCAAATATATAGGAATGGAATATGAACACTATATATACATATATATTGGATATATGGTCCTTGAATTTTTGGTTTGTAATTCCCTTTTTCTGATGACCACTTCGGAATGCCCCGGGATGAGAATCTGGGTAAACTCAAGCTTCTATACCCATATTCCAGATGCTACTAACTAGGGTAAATGGATTAGTCTATACATTGGGGAGACAATAACCTTATATTAGACTCATAAAGTAGAAAAACAATAACTCAATTGTATCCATTAAAAACATTAGAGAACCGATAATAAATCAACAATAAGGGTATAATAAATGAACGTTTCAAGCAAATAGTCATACAATAAAGCCGATAACTAATCCGATTATCTATAATGCTTCTCACAAATAAAAAAATAAATAAAAAAATACGACGCACAATAGTAATTACTGCCATTCTTGAGCATCAAAAATCCCATATCAAAATAACATTAAGCTTCTCTAGCCTTATCCACTACACAACATATACTCAACATAAAAAACAATATAAGGTCTACATGCACAATAGAGTACCCATAAAGGGTGTGAGAAATATATCATAGTAGGTTCTCACGAAGTTCCCAAAATATACATGGTCTTATGTATACCTTCATAAGGAAATTAATCTTTTCAAACAAGTTCGTTAGATATTGTGTGAAAATCATGCCTCCTTGACTATATGTACATTAGATCATCATATTCTAACTAGGACACCACAATATCTGACCATACCAACTTTAAAACCATAAAGGTGTATAGTCTTCATCTTGTGATATTGAACCCATATCTCGACACAAAGGTAAAGACTCTAGGAAGGGCATCCATCAAATTTTAACCACAGCCTAAAGGTGTACGGTAAGGTCCATCTTCCATGATTTGGAATACCCCTTATCACCCATGGGTGGATGTCTAACATAGATCATCCACTACCTAATCACTTGATTTAGGGCCTTACATAAACATTAAAAATAATATTTTTTCACTAAATATAGGGTTTATATTCCACATATTATATAACATTACACAAGACCATTGTTTTTACTAAATATTATCCACTATTATGATTATTTCCTTCTCACTCTCAAGATAATGTCCACCAAAACACCTTTTCACTCAATCTAAAGTAAACCAGTCTCCCTCTCTACCTTCTCCCTCATGGTATGCTAAAAATTAATGAACAACAAATATTATATTACATTAATGGTGATATTTTCATCACTACATGTCACGACCCGTCCTCGGGGCCCGTGTCTTAACTACCCCAACCCCACCTTCCATAGGCCAGGGGCTGGCGACTAGAACCAGAGGCATAAATCCCGATAACTGGGAAGTCATTTCCTTTATAAAAGTAAACAAAACACCACAGAGTACAAGCGGAAGTAATACACTAAGTACAAAAGAAAGTGCTGAAAGGTAAGTGGGCCAGAATACAAACCCAACTGAAAGTACAGTTACAAATGAACGAAAGTACAACAGAAAATACAAACAGCTGGAAGAAAAGAAGCAGCTCCTGGGTCGTTCACCTTGGATACTACCTGAAGGGTAGGTACAGATAGCGCAACTCCTAGATTGTCCACCACAGATCCTACCTAAAGGGTAGGTACAGATAGCCTCCACAACGCTATCGCCTGTCAACCTCCTCTGAGTATCGTCTCGCAGTGAAGTCCACCTCCGAATACTGACTCGTCGTGAGGTCCACCTCCGGGTACCGTCCAGTCCTCGAACACTCGGCCTCTGTCAGTGCTGCCTGTCATCTGCAACCAACACAACGAGGTGCGGTCATAGCCCATGCAGGGGTGAGTATATTATACTCAGCAGGGACCCCGAGACCCTCAAGGTCTCACTAAATCCAACAAGGATAACCACAAAGAAGGATCTCAACAGAAAACCCTTACTTAGGTATAAGACTATACTTATACCTAAGTTATCAAGTAACTCATATCAATCATGAGGAAACACAAAGGTTATGAAATCAACGGATAACCACTACTTAGGTATATGACCATACATATACCTAAGTTATCAAGTGACCCATCTCAATCATGAGGTAAACACAAAGGTCATAAACTCGGCTCAAACCAGGATTTTCATTATCAAAACTGTAACTGCTGAAGAGCCCCGTCTCTAACGTGTACAGTGATCTTGTCACGAATCTGAGGTACTACTCACTAACCTTAGACTGCTGAGGTACTCCTCCTATCGAGTACCGCGGGTCTGCCACCTCACAAAGTAGTGCTCCTCCGCCATGGGTTTGCCACCTCACACAGTAGTGCTCCCCCTCATAGCCTACAGAGGTACTTCTCCTGTCGAGTACCGCGGGTCTTCTGCCTACTACCAGGCACACCATCCTCCATGGCTCTGCACCCAAACACAGTAGTTCTCCGCCCACTGGGCTAGTCGACTCACTCCAAGTCGAGTCGGTCAAGCAGTCGTCAGGTCTCAGCCAGCTACACGGTCTCCGTACTCTGTACGCTCGTCTCCGGAAGGGTCTGATCCACTAGCTACAGTTCGATACTCCAAGTATCACAAAGTCCCACGAAGAAGTATCTCAAAGGACTGCCTCATCATAGGGGTCTGAACACAACATAGAGCGCGTCAATCGGACACCCGGTCTGTGAGTTATTAGCCTTTTCGTCCTAGGGGGATGGTTGGTTTCGTGTGCGAACCAACCCGGCCGTATCTCAATTGTACCTCGAACTCACATAAGGTATACTCATAGGGACCATTTCTCAACGTGATCACCAACGCCGCTCACAGTTCATCAAACGGATGTCTGGTTTGAAAGTTATCAGCTTTTCCGTTTTAGGGGCCTGGTTGGATTTCGGGTACAATCCAACCCGAACATACTCCAACTGCATCAAAACCTAGATCGGAGTAAGCCAAAAGGTCCGTCTCAGTAATAGGAATCCAACAAAGTTGACGGCACATCAATTGGACGCCCGGAGCTCAAGTTATAAGCGTTTCTGCTCCGAAGGCCTGATTGGTTTCGTGTTCGAACCAACCCGGCCGAACCCAAAGTTCTTTGAAACCTTGAGTGTAATATTCCAAAACGACCGCCTCGATCTAAGGATTGCATCTCAACTGACGGTGCGTCGATCGGAGGTCTGTAGCCAAAGTTATGGGCGTTTGAACGGATCTATCCGAAAGTAGGGGGTTTAGGCCCGGTCCGACCCGGCCCGATTCCCCCCTCGGGTCGGCCCGAACCGGGTCCGGGTCCGGCCCAGCCGGCGCGGCGCGGCCCGGCCTGGGCGTGGCCCGGCCCGCGTGGCCAGCTCGGCCACGTCGAGTTGAGCGGAAGGGGGGGGGGGTGTGCTGCCCCCCAGATTGACAAACTGCGGCCCCACGTGGGGGGGGGGGGCGCTCCTACCAGAGGACGCGGCGTTGGGTGCCTCGTCTTCCCAAGGTCACGCGTAGCCGCGGGACCGATCGCCTGCCGCCCCGGCTTCAGCCGCGGTGGTCCCTCCAGGCGGCGCGCCGACAATTTCTTTCGCGGACCACCGGACGCGCTCCAGTGGTCCGTTTTGCCTGTGGTCTTCGCAAGCGGTCCTCCCGAGACCGACTCTTCACTACGAAGTCTTCAAATCGCCTCTGCGGTCCGTTTCGTCATCGTCCGTCGATCCGCACGTCAAATAAACAAACCGCAGCCTCTAAGTGGGTTTCCGGCGCGGTGTGATGGTGCCACGGCTTTGTTCGGCCTCTAAGTGGTTTTCCGGCGCGGTGCGATGGTGCCACGACTTTGTTCGGCCTCCACGGCGCAGCGCGACGACGCCACGCTTCTTCGCCCATTCTTCTTTGTTTCCGCGCGGTGTGATGGCACCACGTCACCTTCATTCGAGCCGTAACGAGTATGAAAACAAGGGGGGAGGAGGGTCGACCGTGTTTGTGTGGTCCGACCTCCTCCCATTATAATGATAGAAAGCGGCCAACAATTATCAACGAAGTTTGTTAAAAAAAACTTGAGTGAAGATTAAACCCCTACCTCAAGGTGTTGTCGAATGGAGGTTCGTCGCGGAAAATAATTGTCATGGGATATGGAGTTGCGGTACAAGGTTCCGTAAGTGTCGTCGGCATCACAGAGTAGAGAATCGTCGGCGTCACGGTACACGGCGTCGCGTCCTCGATCTCCGAGGATTCGGCATTCTTCGTCATCCTTCATCAGAGGCCGGCGTTTTTTGTCGGCGCCGATGCGTTCTTCGCGTTCTTCAAGGAGGAAGAACATTCTTCAAGACTTAGAGCTTTCCTCTTCCAAAGCATCTCGCACAATGAAACAACCTAATAAAATAAGGCTTTACCTTTTTTTATTTATCATGACAAACCTTTTTGAAATTAAAATTGAAATCACGAATTAATTATATTGAACAACGTAATAAATTAATTAATTAGAGAGTTGACTTTTCATTTAAGGGGGGGGGGGGTGCAGGTGAGTTACAAATTAAATGGGGGGTTAAGGCGGGTTAGCGAATATGAAGGGTTGGGGTTCGTGTGGGCCCCACCTCACATTTATCCTCACTTGGTTAGTTAGGAAATAGTTGGTCCCACCCAAACTCCCTTACATAGGATAACCACTTAGATATAAATAAAATAAAATTGGTAGCACGAATTTTATTTTATTCAAAACATAACCCCTTATTTTAATAACCACACCCGAGAAAACGCAACTCTAGAAAAGGTGTTCATAAAAAATTACCGGCACTGCGGTTTTATCGGTGCCCACAGATTTTAATTCCGAGCACCGGTTCAAAATTTAGAAAAACCTGCTCGTTCGTTCACTAAACGTACCCGAGCTAAACTTCAGAAATTGATTCCGGGCACACCGGACCTCGGCATCAGGCGTCGTCAGAAACTACATTTCTGTAAAATCCCAAAGAAATTAAGAAAAAATTTCCCTTGAAATTTCTAGTTCTTTACATTTCTCCCACCTCAGGGTTTTACGTCCCCGTAAAGCTTTAACACAAACTAGGGATACAAAAGCGGTACTATGCATGCATCTGAGCCTTCCGCTCCCATGTGCTCACCTGGAGGTTCTCGTGCTGCCTACAAAAGCGCACAAGAGGAATCAACCGTCCTCATAGGACCCGCTCCTGTCGATCCTCAACCTCTATTAGAACCCCACAAAAGTCACCCCATTGCCAACGTCCAGCTCCCCATGGTCGATGATATGCGTCGGGACAAGCACGTATCTCACCAATTCCTGGTGCAACCGAGGTGGATGGGTTGTAGAGAACCAAAGATTTGACGTACATGGACATTACATTACTTTTTCAGAATACTTAGTACATAACAAAAACAGACACACAAGGACCGTAATAGTTTAGTGTCATTGGAAACTCGGAATATAATCTTCTAATCGTGGTGAAAGATTTTCAACATCTCCCATAAAGATCTTCCCCTTTTTTTTATTACATAAAACCTTTCATTATATCTTGGGGAAAAGAAAACATAAAAGGGATGAGCTCAAATGCCCAGTAAGGGTAAACATAGAGAACATAAAACAATCCATAAACATTTGAATGCAAAAACTTGAACATAAAATCTAAACATCAAAATCTTGAGCAATGACATGAATCTTGTAAGTACGTAAGGCATATATCATAAGGGAACATCAATCATGATAAAATAGCATGGGAATAAAACATGTAATTGTGGAAATCATTAAGCACATGTTATGATTTCCATAGTAGCCAAGGCATTGTTGCCAAGACCATCTTAGTGGACAAAGTCCCTTTCTGAATCGAGTTCACTCCTCGTTTCAGTCCTATAACACTGAACCGGATTAACTTAATGTTCTAGCCATGTCTATCTCATGAGATATAAATCTTTACCCAATGCATTGGAGGGAGATATAGGTCCCACCCATCTCATATTGAAATCATTCTTTCGTGTGCCACAATATAAATATAAATCATTAATCATAACCCAAGAATAAAATGGGTTTCATAAACATCATTCCATAATAATGTAATCCATACAAAAAAAATTGGATATAATTTCATCAATAGAAAATTGAAACCATGTAAATCATAGAGACATGATACTTGAAACATACACATATGAAATAATGTCATCCTAGATGAATTTTTTTTTGATAAAACACTTGAAATGAATTCTTGAGGAAAATATCCTTTCTTCTTCAAAATCATTCTCTTTTCACAAAATGACATGCAATTTTAAAAGAAAAGGATTTTGTTGAAAATAGTCATGAAATATTTTGGAGGAGGTTTCATGAAAATAAGGCTTTATAAAACCGTAAAAATCTGTTCGTGCCGTATAAGTTAAAAAAAACATTATTCTCGTACTTTTGCCGAAAAAGTCAAAAAGTACTTCGTAAAAGAAAGATTTCACACATACCATGTAGTAAAATTAAAAAATGGGTAAAAAGGACATTAAACATACATGAATTTTTTTATAAAACTAGGACATGGATGATAAATATAACCCCAGTAAATACTTACGAATAAACAATCTCGGATAAAAATGAGATTGGAAAGGTTATCCCTTACCTTAGGTCTGATATGCTTCGTATGTATCTGAACCTCCTGTATAATGATTTAAATAATGTAATTGAATTATTACAGAATCATATTCATTGTTATGATATTATATATGGTTCACTTCTGACTTTATATTACCCGTTCTTTTGTAAATTCCATGTTAAAGCAGTGTTTTGGGTAAAATCATTTCATTTATCGTATGTGTTTCGACTTGTCGTTCTTGATATTAATAATTATATCCTGATTTACATAATTCTAGAATGTAAAACATAATTTATATATAATATATATTCATCATATACATATATATATTATAGATTGATAAAAGGAAAGAAATACACCGTTCATGGAGACGGTAGGCCGTATGTACGCATGAACGCTGTTTTCATTTACTGATTGAATTGAATGGAATTAAGTAGATGAAATATATATATATATATACATAAATCCAGTAGCATTATTATGTCATATATTTCATGATTACTTATTATATATACTTTATAATCATTCTTGAATGATTAACATAGAGAGTGAATCTCATCGTGTCATGGAGACGGTAGTCCGTGCGTACGCACGAGTGATGATATCATTCCCAAGATCGTGGAATTGTATTAAGGTGTATGTATAATATTTCAGAATCAATATAAATTTACAATAATCATATATATTTATTACTTTCACCATTATACCCATCCAAGTAAGGTGGTGGTGGAAAATAGATTACACCAGGGTGTGGAGACGGTATTTCGTACGTACGCACGCGCGGTGATTTCATTTTCCATAGGATGGATAGATGGTAAAATATGGTTGTTTCATACTTATAATAACATATAAGTATATTAGTGATACTGATGTTATTAACTCATAATGAAACAACTAAAAAAGAAGAAGTGGAAGAAGAAATAAAGTTGAAATAATCGGTAACGGACATTACCTCTTCTTTGAAGCGCCTCTTTGAGACCTCCTCTTAGGGCACTAAAATTGGTCTTTTAAGAAGACTAGGACCTCTAATATGTTTCTAGGGAAGTGGATAAGAGAATTTTTCAGGGTTTTTCCGATCTTGAAGGCTCAAAGTGGTGTGAGGAAGAGAGGGAGGAGGTACCCTTTTATAAGGGAGGAGAGGGGCACCTTTGGAAATATAAGAAATATTAGATTATATTAAATCCCAACCACACTTAAAAACTTCCAAAATGACTCATATACAAATATTATATGAGATAGGGTTGTAATATCATCAAAAAATAAAATTTAGACATGTTAGGAATTTATTTTAAATATTATCAACTTGATTTATCCTTATTTAATCAATTTAATTTTATTTGTGGTAATAACATTCTAAATTTTAAATTATATCAAATAATTACTTATTTGTTGTGAATTTTCCATAATTGGATACTTTATAACATTTTAGACCATATAAATTGAAATTTATAATTTTTAAATATTTTTGTGATTTTTAAACAATTTTATAATATGTTATTGTTATAAAGTAACAATAGTGTCAATTTTGACACCATTCATTTATTTGAATTTAAATAAAATATATACAGAAGATATGTTCAAAATAAAAGATTTAATAGATTCATAAAAGTTCATATGTATCTATAAAATTAGTGGATCACATTAAATAGTTCATATAATATATATTTTATTATTTTTTAAAACCATTTATTTGGTTTATCTTTTAATAAAATAATTACTACAACATTTTTGTATAATTATTTAATATACTTATTTGTTGCATAAAAATTAAAAATAAAATCCTATGATGAATATAAATCTATTAACTTTCACAATAATACTTTTACTAGAATTTATCATCTTAAAATCACAATCTGTCAATTGTTATATTTATTAAATTATGAAGGTGACAACTTTGGAATCATTTAAAATAAAATAATATAAGTGTCATAATCGCCTTAATAAGGATCCAAATGGTCCAAAATTTGTCCAGTGGATGATTAGGGTTTATATATACACTAATAATTAGTTTTTTACAGATTTGTTTGGCCTTTTTATATGTATTACTATTTCAATAAAAACTATATTATTGATTTTTCATTAAATAAATAATTTCTACATCATTAATGTATAAGATAATAAGGTAACTAAATAACTCTTAAAAATTACAAATAAATTACCATGACAAAGAAAAACATTTTATCTTTTAGATGAGTATTTATAACCGAATTTATATTTAGTATAAACTTATATTAAAAATACATTAATTATTAAAGTTGAGTGAGACATATTTCACTTTCCTTTAAATAAAATAAACTAAAGGTCTTAATCACCTCCAAGTGGGTTCTAATGGATTCCATTTCGACCCAAATATTACTTAGGACAAATTATAATCATAAAATTGTATTAAGACAAGTATTAGGATAATTTTATAATATTATATTTACCCTTAATTACCCAATTTACCTTTTACTATGGTAAATAAAATTTACCATTGTTACTATTCATAAATCCCAAAAATAAAAAGTAGTCTATTAATATAATTTGGACCCAATGATTCCAAATATGGAATCTATTTTTCCAAATTCAATACACAGAAGCTGTAGAAATTAAATTAAAATTAATCACATTGTCGAATGAAAATGGGTTTTTGTTTAAAACATTGCAAAAGATTGAATTTATTTAACCTACGAATTCAATTTAAAATCAAGGATAATGACATACATTATATTAAATGGTAAAAATATATAATAATTATACTTTTAAACCATTAAATATTATAATTTAATCACATAATTTATTATGGTGAAAAAAGTTGTTTTTAATTAAAATATAGCGTGTTTTTACTATTCATTAAAATATAAAAGTTATCAGAATAATATGAAAAATTTATCCAAGGTAAAATTGTATATCCTGATTCCAAATAAAAATTTTATTTTGTAAAATTGAACTTATAAACATGTCAAAAACTAGATTTAATGTGGGTGCACCATCAAAAGGCGGCAAAACTGCATTTTTTGAAAAATACTTATTTTACCCGAAAAATTTATTTTCTTCTTATACCATGTTCTAGAAAATGTGTAAGATGAATAATAATGTTATAAAATTCAAAATTTAGTTAATACTATTCATAACGGCTAGTTCATAATAATATTATAATAATATATCAATGTTTAGTAAACCCCGGTATTGCGTAAAACACACACTATCGAGGAAGGTCGCGATTACGTGTAATGCAATCCAAGTCAGGGTTTCGTGTTGTGAAAGAATCCTTTATTATTTCGTATAAAAGAATCCAACCATATTTAATTTATACAATGAATATATATATATATACACACTCAATGTTGTGTAGAATGATAATTATAAAACGAACTTGAAATTGTGTGTAACACAATCTAAAAATAGTGTTTTGTATATTTCAAGCTAATACAGTGTGGCGTATAGCCCAAAGTAATCTTGTTGTATCATAAAACACATGACATAAAATAAATTAAAAAGAATACTTATCATAAAATATCGGGTTGTTACATGGGTCAAATGGTAAGCCACCTCGCTTACCCTACCGAGGACCTGAAAAGGTCCGCTGAACCTCGGAGATTACTTGCCGCCTCAGCCACCTCTCCATAGACCTCGTCGAGGTGAGACCCGTAAGAAAACGTGGTCACCATCCTCAAATTCCAGTGGTCCTGTCTCCTATCAACATATGATTTCAGCCTACTCTGTGCAGTCTTCATCCGCTCCTGGATGATCTAAACCTTCTCCATCGTAACTAGTACCATCACTGGTCAGTAGAAAGTTTTCCTGATGTGGCAAGTCGGTCAACGACCACCCTTCTTTGCCTACGGTCCATAAGAGCTTCTAAGATTTCTCCTTTTCCGAAAAGAGAAACTTGGTCTCATCCTCTGGATGAACCACGCCCATTGCCTAATACAGTTAATCTTGACATGAATGATGCATTCATGCCATGAATGACATCGTAAGGCCTCAACGTTACTACCAAGAGATCCAACCATCACTCTCTCCTCCAAGGGTCCACTCACACTGTCGACATTAGTGTGAGGTCACTGGGTCTCCTCCAGTAGAAATCTTGAAAGTGAGGGTCAAGTCAACAGTTTTAACCGGGACCTCTCAGTATAAACCGAAAAAAAGGATAGGAAAGAAAACATCACAAAGATAAGTGTCTTTTTATTACTGCAGCTCATAGTACAAAGACACAAATACAATTGCTACATTGAACTAGAAGTACCAAGAACAAAAGTAATCCACTAGTTCCGCTCTTGTCCACCTGCTTCTAGAGCTCTACTGCCTTGTCCACTGCTTGGCTATTGCTCAAGCACCTGCCGCTACTTCTGCCTCGGTGGCTCCTCTAATGCCTGCGGATCAACTTTGCGGGGAGTCGGACAGTCACGTGCCATGTGACCCTTCCTGCCGCATGAATAACACTGTCTGCTTTTGGCATGCCTGGTTCTGACTCCACCCCGGGTGCCCCGCACTACCGATCCTATAACCCGAGGTAACCCACCTGCTGGTCTGGTCCTCTTGGACCTCCGCATCATCTGTCTACTACCAACAGATGACTCAGCTACAGATGGAAAATTCTACGGCAAAGGCAGCAACTTCTGAACACGCTCGGGGTGTAGAGATACTGGTACAAACTCGACCCTAAAGAAGGTCTCGAAGTCTCCCCAGGTGAAGGTCATCCCGTCGCAAAACTAAAACAAGTGGCTCCACCATCTCTCAGCTGCTACCTGAAGGAGGCTGGCAGCAAAGATCACCATGAAGTCTGCAGGAGTACCCACTATCCTGAAAACTATCACCATGGCCTCCAACCAATCCTCAGCTGCCTGTGGGTCCGTCTCTCCCCAGAACCTGGGTGGCCTCTGGCACTGGAACTCGTGCAGCGCGCTAAAGCGGCGTGCATCGCCTGTTGCTGGGGCTGGTGGAATCAGTGGCCCAACGTATGGTAGTACCGCTGGTGCCTCAACTGTAAGAGGGCCCTGTACCAAAGCCTCGTCGCTCAGAAGGCTGTCAGTACGTACATCTCTCAGAGTTCTACCTGGTCGTCCGTGATAAGGCATCCTGAAAGAAACCGACGTGACACGGTCAATGATTTATACCTGGTGAGCTGACCTGGTTTGAGCTGTTTTAAGGGAAAACCTTTAAAAACACACACGTAATTAGTGTTTTCGTGCACTGAGTTGGAAATCAGAAGTCAGGGTACTGGTGTATGGATATGTCGGCCACACGCACTAATACTAGACTCCCTGAACTAAAAACCACACTCGGTACCCTTAACACTTTTGCTTCACAGAAAAGGAATATCAGAGTTATAAGTTCTGTGGTAGAACCGATTTCCTCTGATACCAATTTGTCACAACCTATCCTCGGGGCCCATGTCGTGACTACCCCAAGCCTGCCTTCCATAGGCCAGGGACTGACGACTAGCACTAAAGGCGTAAATCCCGATAAGTGGGAAGACATTGCCTTTATAAAAGTAAACAAAACACCACAGAGTACAAGAGGAAGTAATACACTAAGTACAAAAGAAAGTGCTGAAAAGTAAGTGGGCCAGAATACAAACCCAACTGAAAGTACAACTACAACTGAACGAAAGTACAATAGAAAAGACAAACAGCTGGAAGAAAAGAAGCATCTCCTGGGTCGTCCACCTCAGATCCTACCTGAAGGGTAGGTACAGATAGCACAACTCATGGATTGTCCACCATGGATCCTACCTGAAGGGTAGGTATAGATAGCCTCCACAACACTCTCGCCCGTCGACCTCCTTCGAGTATCGTCTCTCCCTGAAGTCCACCTTCGGATACTGACTCGTCGTGAGGTCCACCTCCGGGTACCGTCCAATCCTCGAACACTCGGCCTCTGTCAGCGCTGCCCGTCGTCTGCAACCAACACAACGAGGTGCGGGCATATCCCGTGTAGGGGTGAGTATATGATACTCAGTAGGGACCCCAATACCCTCAAGGTCTCACTAAATCCAACAAGGATAACCAGAAAGAAGGATCTCAACAGATAAGCCTTACTTAGGTATAAGCCCATACTTATACCTAAGTTATCAAGTAACCCATCTCAATCATGAGGAAACACAAAGCTTATGAAATCAATGGATAACCACTACCTAGGTATATGCCCATACATATACCTAAGTTATCGAGTGAAATGTCTTAATCATGAGGTAAACACAATGGTCATAAACTCAGCTCAAACCAGGATTTTCATTATCGAAACCGTAACTGCTGAAGAGCCCCGTCTCTAACATGTACAACGATCTTGTCATGACTCCGAGGTACTGCTCACTAACCTTATACTGCTGAGGTACTCCTCCTGTCGAGTACCGTGGGTCTGCTACCTCATAAAGTAGTGCTCCTCCACCATGGGTCTGCCACCTCACACAGTAGTGCTCCCCCTCATAGCCTACATAGGTACTCCTCCTGTCGAGTACCGTGGTTCTGCTGCCTGCTACCAGGCGCTCCATCCGTCATGGGTCTGCACCCAAACACAGTAGTGCTCCGTCCACTGGGCTAGTCGACTCACTCCAAGTCGAGTCGGTCAAGCAGTTGTCAGGTCTCAGCCAGCTACACGGTCTCCGTACCCCGTACGCTCATCTCCGGGAGGGTCCGCTCCACGAGCTACAGGTCGATACTCCAAGTATCACAAATTCCCATGAAGAAGTATCTCAAAGGACCGCCCTGTCATAGGGGTCTCAACGCAACAGACGGAGCGTCAATCGGACGCCCGATCTGTGAGTTATTAGCCTTTTCGTCCCAGGGGCCCGGTTGGTTTCATGTGCGAACCAACCCGGCCGTATCTCAACCGTACCCCGAACTCACATAGGGGCCCGGTTAGATTTCGGGTACAATACAACCAGGACACACTCCAACTGCATCCAAAACTCGAACTGAGTAAGCCAAAAGCTCCGTCTCAGTAAGAGGAATCCAACAAAGTCGACAGCACGTCAATCGGACGTCCGGAGCTCAAGTTATAAGCGTTTCCGATCTGAGGGCCCGGTTGGTTTTGTGTTCGAACCAACCTGGCCAAACCCAAAGTTCTCCGAAACCTTGAGTGTAATATACCAAAACGACCGTATCGATCCAAGGATCGCATCACAACTGATGGTGCGTCAATCGGAGGTTCATAGCCCATGTTATGGGCGTTTGAACAGATCTGTCCGAAAGTAGGGGGTTCGGGCCCGGTCCGACCCGGCCCGATACCCCCCTGGGTTGGCCCGAACCGGGACGACCCAAACCGGGTCCGGGTCCGGCCCATTAGGGCGCGGCCCAGCCTGGCGCATGCCCGCGGCCCACGTGGCCAGCTCGGCCACGCCGAGCTGGGCGGAAGGGGGGGCGCGCTGCCCCCCAGATTGACAAACTGTGGCCCCACGTGGGGGAGGGGGGCGCTCCTGCCAGCGGACGCGGCACTGGGCGCCGCGTCTTCCCCAGGTCCCATGCGGCCGCGAGACCGATCGCCTGCCGCTGCGGCTGAAGCCGCGGCGGTCCCTCCTTGCAGCGCGCCGGGCGCCGCCGCCTCCTGGCAGCCGACCGGTGCCGACCGCCGACGCCGCCATGCCGGCGTGGCGCCCCGGCAGGCTCTTCCGCGGACCACCGGATGCGCTCCAGTGGTCCGTTTTTCCTGCGGTCTTCACCAGCGGTCCTCCTAGGACTGTCTCTTCACTGCGAAGTCTTCAAATCGCATCTTTGGCCCGTTCTGTCATCGTCTGTCGATCCAGACGTCAAATAAACAAACTGCGACCTCTTCGTGGTTTTTCGGCGTGGTTCGACGGCGTCGCGGTTTTGTTCGGCCTCCATGGCGCGGCGCGACGGCGCCGCGCTTCTTCACCCGGTATTCTTTGTATCCGCGCGGTGTGATGGAACTGCATCACCTTCATTAGAGTCGCAACGAGTATGACAGCAAGGGGGGAGGAGGGTCGGCCATGTTTGTGCGGTCTGACCTCCTCCCGTTATAATGATAGCAAGCGGCCAACAATTATCAACAAAGTTCGTTAAATAAAACATGAGCGAAGATTAATACCCTACCTCAAGGTGTTGTCGAACGAAGGTTTGTCGCGGAAAATAATCATCGTGGGAGACGACGTTGTGGGACAAGGTTCCGTAAGCGTCGTCAGCGTCATGGAGAAGATAATTGTCGGCATCGCAGTACACGGAATTGCGTCGTCGATCTCCGAGGATTCGGCTTTCTTCGTTTCCCTTCGTCGGAGGTCGGCGTTCTTCGTCGGCAATGGTGCGTTCTTCGCGTTCTTCAAGGAGGAAGAACGTTCTTCAAGACTTAGAGCTTTCCTCTTCCAAAGCTTCTCTTACAACGAAACATCCTAATAAAATAAGGCTTTGCCTTATTTTATTTCTCATGCCAAACCTTTTTGTAATTCAAATTGAAATCATGAATTAATTATATTGAACAACTTAATCAATTAATTAATTAGAGAGTTTACTTTTCATTTAGGGGGGGGGGTGCGGGTGAGTTACAAATTAAATGGGGGGGTTAAGGGGGGATAGAGAATATGAAGGGGTGGGGTTCATGGGGGACCCACCTCACCTTTATCCTCACTTGGTTAGTTAGGAACTAGTGGGTCCCACCCCAACTCCCTTACATAGGATAAACACTTAGATATAAATAAAATAAAATTGGTTGCACGAATTTTATTTTATTCAAAACATAACCCATTATTTTAATAACCACACCCAAGCAAACGCAACTCTAGAAAAGGTGTTCCTAAAGTTTTACCGGTGCTGCGGTTTCATCGGTGCCCTCAGATTTCAATTCCGAGCACCGGTTAAAAAGTTAGAAAAACCCTCTCGTTCGTTCACTGAACGTACCTGAGCTAAACTTCAGAAATTGATTCTGGGCACACCGGACCTCGGAATCAGGCACCGTCAGAAACTACGTTATTGTAAAATCCCAAATAAATTAAGAAAAAATTTCCCTTGAAATTTCTGGATCTTTACATTACTCCCACCTCAGGGCTTTACGTCCCAGTATAGCTTTAACACAAACTAGGGATACGAAAGCGGTAATGAACATGCATCTGAGCCTTCTGCTCCCATGTGCTCACCTGGAGGTTACCGTGATGCCTACAAAAGCACACAAGAGGAATCGACCATCCTCGTAGGACCCACTCCTATCGATCCTCAACCTCTACTGAAACCCCTCAAAAGTCACCCCATCGCCATCGTCCAGCTCCCCATGTCCGATGATATGAATCGGGACAAGCACGTATCTCCCTAATTGAGATACATGGAAGTCGTCGTGCACCTAGTTCAACTGAGGTGGATGGGTTAAATGGTAAGCCACCTCACCTACCCTACTGAGGACCTGAAAAGGTCCGCTGAACCTCGGAGATTACTTGCCGCCTCGGCCACATCTCCATAGACCTCGTCGAGGTGAGACCCGTAAGAAAATGCAGTCGCCATCCTCAAATTCCAGTGGTCCTATCTCCTATCAACATATGATTTCAGCCTACTCTGTGTAGTCTTCATCCGCTCCTGGATGATCTGCACCTTCTCCGTCGTAACTCGTACCATCACTGGTCGGTAGGAAGTTTTCCTGATGTGGCAAGTTGGTCAACGACCACCCATCTTTACCTACGATCCGTAAGAGCTGCTAAGATTTCTCCTTTGCCGAAAAGAGAAACTCGGTCTCATCCCCTAGATGAACCACTCCCATTGCCTAATACAGTCAAACCTGACATGAATGATGCATTCATGCCCTGGATGATGTTGTAAGGCCTCGATGTTACTACCAAGAGATCCAACCGTCACTCTCATCTCCAAGGGTCGAGTCACACTGTCGGCATCGGTGTGAGGTCAATGGGTCTCCTCCAGTATAAATCTCGAAAGTGAGGGTCAAGTCAACAGTTTTAACTGGGACCTCTCAGTATCAACCGAACAAAAGGACAGGAAAGAAAACATCACAAAGATAAGTGTCTTTTTATTACTGCAGCTCATAGTACAAAGACACAAATACAACAACAACATGGAACTAGAAGTACCAAGAACAAAAGTAATCCACTAGTTTTGCTCCTGTCCACTTGCTTCCGGAGCTCTACTACCTTGTACACTGCTCGGCTGTTGCTCAAGCACCCGCCGCTGCTTCTGCCTCGGTGGCTCCTCCAATGCCTGCGGATCAACTGTGCGGGGAGTCAGACAGTCACGTGCCATGTGACCCTTCCTGCCGCATGAATAACACTGTCCGCTTTTGGCACGCCTGGCTTGACTCCACCCCAGGTGCCCCGCACTACCGATCCTATAACCCGAGGTCGCCCACCTGCTGGTCTGGTCCTCTTGGACCTCCGCGTCATCTGTCTACTACCAACAGATGACTCAGCTACTGATGGAAAATCCTGCGACAAAGGTAGCAGATCCTGAACACGCTCGGGGTGTAGAGCTACTGGTACAAACTCCACCCTGAAGAAGGTCTCGAATTCTCCCCAGGTAAAGGTCATCCTATCGCAAAACTGGAACAAGTGGCTCCACCATCTCTCAGCTGCTGCCTGAAGGAGGCTGGAAGCAAAGATCACCATGAAGTCTGCTAGAGTACCCAATATCCTGAAAACTCTCACCACAGCCTCCAGTCAATCCTCAGCCTCCTGTGGGTCCATCTCTCCCCGGAACCTAGGTGGCCTCTGGCGCTGGAACTTGTGTAGCGCGCTCAAGTGGCGTGCATTGCCTACTGTGGGGTTGGTGGCATCGGTGGCCCAACGTACGGTAGTACCGATGGTGCCTCTGCTGGTGCCTCAACTGTAAGAGGTCCATATACCAAAGCCTCGTCGCTTGGCAGGCTGTGAGTACATAAATCTCTCAGAGCTCTAGCTAGTCGTCCGTGATAAGGCATCCTGAAAGAAACAGACGTGACACGGTCAACTATTTATACCTGGTGAGCTGACCTGGTTTGAGCTGTTTTAAGGGAAAACCTTTGAAAACACACACGCAATTAGTGTTTTTGTGCACTGAGTCAGAAATCAGAAGTCAGGGTCCTAGTGTATGGATACATCGGCCACCCGTACCAACACTGGACTCCTTGAACTGAAAACCACACTCGGTTCCCTTAACACTATTGCTTCATAGAAAAGGAATATCAGAGTTATAAGTTTTGTGGTAAAACCGAAGTCCTCTGATACAAATTTGTCACAACCTTTCCTCGGGGCCCGTGCCGTGACTACCCCAAGCCCGCCTTCCATAGGCCAGGGGCCGGAGACTAGCACCAAAGGTGTAAATCCCGATAACTAGGAATACATTGCCTTTATAAAAGTAGAAAAAACACCACAGAGTACAAGTGGAAGTAATACACTAAGTACAAAAGAAAGTGCTGAAAAGTAAGTGGGCCAGAATACAAACCCAACTAAAAGTACAGCTACAACTGATCGAAAGTACAACAGAAAAGACAAACAACTGGAAGAAAAGAAGCTGCTCCTGGGTCGTTCACATCGGATCCTACCTGAAGGGTAGGTATAGATAGCGTAACTCCTGGATCATCCACCACGGATCCTACCTGAAGGGTAGGTACAGATAGCTTCCACAATGCTCTCACACATCGACCTCCTGCGAGTATCGTCTCACCATGAAGTCCAGCTCTGGATACTGACTCGTCGTGAGGTCCACCTCCGGGTACCGTCCAGTCCTCGAACACTCGGCCTCTGTCTGCGCTACCCATCATCTGAAACCAACACAACGAGGTGCGGGCATAGCCCATGCAGGGGTGAGTATATGATACTCAGTAGGGACCCCAAGACCCTCAAGGTCTCACTAAATCCAACATGGATAACCACAAAGAAGGATCTCAACAGATAACCCTTACTTAAGTATAATCCCATACTTATACCTAAGTTATCAAGTTACCCATCTCAATCATGAGGAAACACAAAGGTTATGAAATCAACAAATAACCACTACCTAGGTATATTCCCATACATATACCTAAGTTATTGAGTGACCCATCTCAATTGGACGTCCGGAGCTCAAGTTATAAGCATTTCTGCTCCGAGGGCCCGGTTGGTTTCATGTTCGAACCAATCCGGCCGAACCTAAAGTTCTCTGAAACCTTGAGTGTAATATACCAAAACGACCTTCTCGATCCAAGGATCACATCGCAACTGACGGTGCATCGATCAGAGGTCCTTAGCCCAAGTTATGTGCGTTTGAACGGATCTTTCTGAAAGTAGGGGGTTCGGGCCTGGTCCGACCCGGCCCGATACCCCCCCTGGGTCGGCCAGAACTGGGTCGACCCGAACCAGGTCTGGGTCCAGCCCATTAGGGCGTGACCCGACCCGGCATGGCGCGCGCTCGCGGCCCGCGTGGCCAGCTCGGCCACGCCGAGCTGAGCGTAAGGGGGGCGCGCTGCCCCCCTGATTGACAAACCGCGACCCCATGTGGGGGGGCGCTCCTGCCAGCGGACGCGGCGCTGGGCACCGCATCTTCCCTAGGTCCCGCGTGGCCACGATACCGATCGCCTGCCGTCGCGGCTGAAGCCGCCGCGGTCCCTCCTGGTGGCGCGCCGGCCGACGCCGCTTCCTGGCGACCGGCCGATGCCGGCCCCTGCCTCCAGCTGTCGGCGCCGCCTCGCCGGCAGGGCGCACCGGCATGCTCTTTCGCAGACCACCGGACGTGCTCCGGTGGTCCATTTTTCCTGTGGTCTTCGCCAGCGGTTCCCTCGGGACCAGATCTTCACTGCGAAGTCTTTAAATCGCCTCTACAGCCCGTTACGTCATCGTCCATCGATCTTCACTTCAAATAAACAAACCGCGGCCTCTTCGTGGATTTCTGGCGCGGCACGACGGTGTCGCGGCTTTATTCGGCCTCCACGGTGCGACGCGACGACACCGCGATTCTTCGCCCGTTCTTCTTTGTTTCCGTGCGGTGTGATGGCACCACGTCACCTTCGTTCAAGCTGCAACGAGTATGAAAGAAAGGGGGGAGGAGGGTCGGCCGTGTTTGTGCGGTCCGACCTCCTCCCGTTATAATGATAGCAAGCGGCCAACAATTATCAATGAAGTTTGTTAAATAAAACTTGAGCGAAGATTAAACCCCTACCTCAAGGTGTTGTCAAACGAAGGTTCGTCTTGGAAAATAATTTTCATGGGAGACGGCATCGTGGGACAAGGTTCCGTAAGCGTCGTCGGCGTCACGGAGAAGAGAATAGTCGGCGTCGTGGTACACGGCGTCGCGTCGTCGATCTCCGAGGATTATTTGTTCTTCGTCGTCCTTCGTCAGAGGCCGACGTTCTTCGTCGGCGACGATGCGTTCTTCACGTTCTTCAAGGAGGAAGAATGTTCTTCAAGACTTAGTGCTTTCCTCTTCCAAAGCTTCTCGCACAACGAAACAACCTAATAAAATAAGGCTTTGCCTTATTTTATTTCTCATGTCAAACCTTTTTGAAATTCAAATTGAAATCACGAATTAATTATATTGAACAACTTAATCAATTAATTAATTAGAGAGTTGAATTTTCATTTAAGGGGGGGTTTGGGTGAGTTACAAATTAAATGGGGGGTTAAGGGGGGTTTGGGAATATGAAGGGGTGGGGTTCGTGTGGGCCCCACCTCACCTTTATCCTCACATGGTTAGTTAGGAACTAGTGGGTCCCACCCCAACTCCCTTACATAGGATAACCACTTAGATATAAATAAAATAAAATTGGTTGCATGAATTTTATTTTATTCAAAACATAAGCCGTTATTTTAATAACCACACCCGAGAAAAAGCAACTCCAGAAAAGGTGTTCCTAAGCAATTATCGGCGCTGCAGTTCCATCGGTGCCCTCGAATTTCAATTATGAGCACCGGTTCAAAAGTTAGAAAAACCCGCTCGTTCGTTCACTGAACGTACCTGAGCTAAACTTCAAAAATTGATTCCGGGCACACCGGACCTTGGAATCAGGCGCCGTCAGAAACTGCATTCTTGTAAAATCCCAAAGAAATTAAGAAAAAATTTCCCTTGAAATTTCCGGGTCTTTACACTACATCACTCAAAGATGGTCTATGAAACATAAATCATTATCATAAGAGATATGTATATCGCCTATCACATCACATTCACACTAATTGGGAATTATTACCATCATACATGCCGGAAGAATTTCTAGTAAGAAGATAGTCACTCAAACCTAGACCCATACCTTGATGTGAATTTCATCTTAACTATCAAGCCATCCACTAAGATTATAACCTATATTGGTCACTTCTTATCAATACCATCTTATGTATATCACCACTCGGTGACCCTACTACTCATAGGATATTTTTGTCCCTCTTCCCAATAGATTAGTACATCCCTATTCTAGTCACAATTCAGGTCCCATATCAAATCATACTTGGAAGAGCTCTCAAATCACCATAGGGAAAAAACCTCTTATTTACACCGCATCTTTTCCAAAAGTGCTCATCACACTCACAAAAATATCCAAATATAAATCTACCTTTACGAGGGCGTCACCTGGTATGTTTGAGATGTACGAATATCTTACTCATATAAATTATTCCAAATCCACTTTGGCATTCCCCAATAGCCTATGTAATCCAAATTAGGCTACCCACAATTCATCACACACCCTAAGACTAGTAATTGGTCTCTCATCAACTCAAACAACACCTTTTTCCATCAGAAAAATAGTCTTCGAGTGACATGAAAATACTTCATGTGATAAAAATATTTTCTCCCACCACTAGAAGGATCATATAATCCCTAACGTTTTCCCTGAGACTCCCTATATCACTACCTATTCTATTAAAACCCATTAAACATGCATATAAGAAACTAATCATGAAAAACATTCATATGGTTTTTTATTATAGGGATGATATACCTAAATACTAGAATTAATACCTTTATAATCATTTTCACTACTTCATACATTCCCTTATGTTGCTTTTCTAGTCTCTTACCCCCACCCAAGATAATATCACATGACACATTACATCAATAATTAATTATCAAAATTTATAACTAATTATTAATTTTTTTTAAAAAAATAATAATACTCGTCAAAAACTCACCAGGTATTTATGTATGGCTAAAATCATGATCAACCACCCATATAAGGTTCTTGGAATACACCAAGAACCATACTAAGAAAACTTCATAATAACCAACACCCTGTAAATTATTGATTTCTTCTGGTTTTACAAAAAACAATAATTAAATTTGGGTACAAATTGAACTCAAATGAAATGGTGAGAAAAAATATGTGATCATCCTACCAAAAACTCCTCTGTATATTACACATGAAATCCCCATAATTCTATAGTATATCTACCATGATATAGTAGAAATCACCCCCAAACCATATCTTAGTTCATTTAAAATAAATGTTCTATGATGGAAACCAATATCAAAGGACAGAAGCGGATAAACATACCCAAAATTTTTATCAAATGAAGAAAAAATCATTCAATTCTATGGGGGATTAATAGGATAAATATATAGAAGTGTTTAATAGAAATTACCCTCCTCAAGTGGATATTTACCTGAAAAATAAAGAATAAAACATTAAAAATAATTGCCTACCCCCACGTAAAAATATGGGAGGGGCCCTTCTCAAAATAAAGTTTTTTGTGGAATCATTTTGGTGTGTCTGTAAGGGCCAATGTGTAGGCCCCTCTCATAGGTAATCCTTGTTGCATAACCCATATGATTGTAATGAAAATTTTGACCCCAGTAAACTAGATGTGTCATGGTAATGTAATCTATAGAGAATACTACTTCAGTGGGGGGTGAATCCTAATCCCTATCTATAAGGCCCCATGATTAAACATTGCTTAATCTTAAGATAAGTTGATAATTTGAATTTAATTCACATCGAATATCTTTTCAGATTTAGAGGCTCAGAGAATTTGGTCATAACATATACATAACATCTTGAATATTTCATGTAGAAACTTCTACTCACTGCCCCTTTTTATAAAACAAAAAATCTTTAAAACAAAATATGACATCATTTCATGTTTTAACAACATAACATTTCCTTGATCCCATCCTTGAATCTATTCTTCTTTATGTCCTATAAAAAATATTTCAAAACTTGGGATGAGAAAACAAATCTCAGTAAGGGATACTTAAAGAAAGAAAACTATTAGTGTTTGGATAACATGAAAACCATGAATACTTTATTATAAAGTAATAATTTTCACCATTAAGAAGTGGTAAATATACTTCAATGAATATAAACTCATTGTTTACCCTTTCTATAACCAAACGATTACCACAATTCTATAGAAAGAAACATATAACATTATAAGGAAACTTTGGACATAAACATACTTAAATGGAATAACCATACGGTTGACTTCCACACATATTAATAAATGGAATAGCCATATGGCCGACTTCCATACCCAATGCATTGGAGGTTATAACATAACCACTCATCATTGGTTTATCATGGAACCACCCATCATTTTGTTTATCACGTAACCATCCATCATTATTTTATTACGTAACCACTTGTAAAATGTCCTAGTACCATTATATTATAATAACACATAAAATATTTCAAATATCTATATTTCACTAATAACATTTCATTTTCAATTTCAAGAAATAATTTTAAGATATTGAAATAATCAATCCATTTCAAAAACCATTTTAACTACCAAAACAACCAAAAAGGGAATGAGGGATTTTTTTTCCTTTTGAAAACATTGAGGCTTATATAGGAAGCCAAATATCAAATAACGATTACGGTGTCGTAGAGGTCGTTGTTGTCACATATGCTAAAAAAATTCCTTTTGTCATTTAGTAAAATGATACATAGAAAAAAGATTATATTTTAAAACCATTGAATGAAATTAAAAGAAAAATGTTATAATTATACACTGTATAAAATAAAGTCATGTATAAACCAAAATATGCCTCAATGAAAGGAGATTGAGACGAAGTCCCTTACCTTGAGTTTGATTCGTCACGTATGTTCCGTGTTCTTTCTGAATAATAAACTTAAGTTAATTTCTAGTTTCTTAAAAAACTTTTTCAATTATATTATTCCTATTATATCACTTATTACCTTTTTATTAAAATTACATAATTATTTATGTTAATATTAGTTGTTTTTTCAATATTTGGTACTTGAGTCAAAAATAATCTTGTTATGATTACAAATTGTCCATGTGGTCAAAAGTAAATTATCTCTATAATAGTATTCATGATTTAAATATCATATAAATCCATTATATATGTATTTATAATAGTCTATAACATTTATAGATAAGAAATGAAATGCACCGTTTATGGAGATGGTAAGCTGTACGTATGCAGGAATGATACTTTCATTTATTTGTCATATTAATGAAATGAAAACTAAATGATACATGGGTATATTATAATTCCAATACAATATCATATGATATATATGTTGCATATTTTCATTAATTACATACTTTATACATTCCATTATGGTATGAATAAGTCATATCACTTTGAGGGGACGGTAGTCTGCACTTCCTCAAATGAAATTATCATATTTACACATCATGAAAAGCATAAAGGTAGGTTTGTAAATAAAAATTAAAGTATCATAGAGACAATATAAATTTAATATATATCATATATAAATATAGTTCCATCATAATGGCCACCATGAGAGGTGGTAGGGGAAAATCTAACAATCATCGTTTCATGAGGCAACCGTTTGTCGTACGTAGAAACAGTATGTCTGTATCCATTAGATGAAGGTGTGTGTAAGTGTAGTTAGAATAATTATCATAAAAATATCCTAATATATTGAAGATACTTGTTTTGTTATTTAATCAAATAATAATAATAATATAATAGAGAGTTAAGAATTAAAATAATGGAAGGGAGCATTAGAGAAGACGCTACATCTGAAACATCTAACTCCCTTTTATTTTAGCCAAAACACTTTTTCGAATTGACTTATGCCTAAGTTAATGATTATAGGAGGAAGATAGGGATTTTGGGTGGTTATTTGGGTATATGTCTGAGGAGATAATGGTCTTGAGAGGTTTTATTAAATGGGCAGAGGTGATGTCATTTTATAAGAGGGAGGAGGGGCACTTAAGGAAGATATTAAAATATTACATTATTATAAAATGATTTTTTTCTTAAAATGGTACCAAAGTAATTATTTTTCAAATATAATAGTATTTTGGGTCTAAAAACTCTCATACAATAGGTGTTAGACAATTATACGTCACAAATTTAACCTTATCATTTAGATTTAACCCTTTGTTAACTAATTTGACCCTTACCATGTCTTCTTGTATATTCATAATATATGGTTAATTTAGTTACTATAAAATGTCAATAGAACCTAAAGTGGTTTATTAATGAAATTTTTAACTTTATCTAAGTCATTTGACCGAATAATATATTTTTATGACTATTATAACATTTAATAAAATAGTATTTTCTTTTACAAACTCGTTTATATCAATTTTTATACTATTCATATCATGACTTTATAAAAAATCCATAAAAACATTATTATTTCAAAAAATATTCATTAATTAAAATATAAAAATTAATAATAATCCCTAAAATTCGTGTATTTCATAAAAAGTTTCAAAATTTATTTATTTTGATATTTGTAATCTCATTTATTTAAATCATTCCTTAAAAAGGTAATCACTACAACATCATTGTGTCAGAAATAAATTTATTTATTTGATGTTTAAAAAATTATAAATAAAATACCATGATATATTAAATCTTGTTAACTTTCTAATGACTTCTTATAGTTGAATAGATAACATATATCCTCATATAAAAATTGTTTAACTAAAAGATACATGTTTATGTAATATTTCCCTTTACATTAAATTAATTAATATAACATGTCATTATCACTCCCAAGTGGTGCCATAGGGTCCCAAAGTCAAACCAATGGTTCCCATGGTCGAAAATATCTCATCAAATTGGATTAGGACATGTGTTACGGTATTTTACTATTATTTTTTTACCCTTATTTACCAGATATATCATTTAACCCTAGTAAATAAAATAATTACTGAACTTACTATTTGTAATGTCTAAAAATAATAGATAACTATTTACACAATTTGGAACTCCTGGTTAAAAATATGGAATTCATTTTCCAAATTCAAAACACATAATTTTCAGTAATTAAATTAAAATTAATTCTCGTTGTCAAAACCAAAAGGATGGTTTTTAAGAAGTAATGACTATCAAAAGATTGACATGTGTTTATGTCCAATTTCAAAGTCAAATTACTTAACATGACCATAATTGGATTAAATGATAAAAATATATTCTAATTACACTTTAAAACCAATTAAAATATTAATCTAAATATATAAATAAATTATATTAAAAGATAGTTTTGACTTAAAATGCGGTATTTTTCACTATTCATTAAAAAATGAACTTTATCAGAAAATTTCCAAAAAATTATCCAAAGTAAATTTTTATGTCCCTATTATATAGAATAAGTTTATTTTTTAAGTAGAACATATAAAAGTGATAAAAACTAGATTTAAAAATGGTTCTCCATCAAAAGGCAGTAAAAAGACCTTTTAGAAAAATTAAAGTATTTCATGCTTAAAATTGGATTCATTCTTATTTTAAGCCTCTAAAATTTATTGGATAAATGTAAATAAATTTAAAAAAATTGTATAATCACATTGTAGTTAGTTATTTTCATTCCAACCAATACAACGGGTAGGCATTAACTACCATTTAAAATAATAATATTATTATCTTATTTTTCATTATAACTCAATGTTGTGTGCAACATAAGATTTTAAAGAAACCCATTTTTGCAGGTTGATTATGCTATCAGAAAAAGTTTCCTATTTCATGTAAAATTAATATCTTATTCATAAATATTAATTTATATGAAAAATTATTGTTTTATAAATACCTGGGTCATTACGCAACCTCTTCTGAATCCTCCATGGAAAAAATATTATATTGTTTTGTGGTGATTTCTCCACATAGATTCAATCCTTTCTGTCCTCCTAGACTATAGAGTAGTTAACCCTAAAAGGTAGAGGTTTAAATCCTACATAAATCCTCAAATCCAATAGTGTATCCCCTTGTGGGGATGTTTTAAGGCCTCTACATGCAAGGGCCTTCTATGGCATGGGCTTAGTGCTGTGATGTGGTGCATTCCCTATAGAAAACACTAGGAAATTTCCCTTTACTACTATGTTCTATCCATTTCATCATCAGTATTCCAGAACCTGGTGCATATTTTCCACACTTTGGAGGATTTATATTCCTAAAAAATAGCTGGGGTTAGCCCTAACCTTCATTTCTAACCACCAGATCACTCTGTTGGTCGGAGTGGACACTCAAGAGGGGGGTGAATTGAGTTCCAATCAAAATTGTCTGTTAAAAACAATTTCTAATAAAATCCCCCAATTTCAAAAATAAATTAAACTGTAGTGAATTTATATAGAATATAAAGGTTCAATTAGCTTCTCAAAGATTGGTTAATTCTCAGTTAACTTAATCTTATGATTAAATTAACTTTTGAAACCAATTTACTGATTTATAATAAATATAAACACTTGCGAATTTAATTATCAAAGTAGCTTTGAAGATAGATTATATTTCAAAGTAATAGCAGCGGAATATGAAATAAATATGTATAGTATGGATATAGTATAGCTATAAACACAGAGAAGTAACCAAGAGGTTCAGTCTCATGCCGAGACTTAGTCCTCTCAAAAGTTTATATAAAAGTGATCCACACCCTGGATCGGGGTTAACAACAGTGAGCACACTGTCCAGGTCACAAGACCTCTACCACAGTTCTACGTGGGAAAACAAACAACAGCAGCCAGCTGTCCAGGTCACAAGACCTCTACCACTATCCACAGTGGGAAGTGAAGTGTAAAAAGTTTGCTGAGGATTTACAGATCCTCCAGTGAAAGTACAGGAGTCAGTGTGTGTGTTTAATACAGCAGATAACACACACTGCTCAAAATGTAGAATAAATAAATCACAGAGCAGAGATGTAGAGTTTAGAAATGGCTCTAGTGATTTCAGTGTAGCACTGGACTCGTTTTGGAATTAATCAGAAGTGATTCTGAGTCCTCTTCTCGATTTTGTTTGAGAAGCAGAGTGTCGTATGCTTCAGGTTCACAGGCAGTGAGATGTAGTCGATGAAGCTCTTCAATGATCTATTGTATGCACACCACTCTTCTTGAGTAGGCTTGATTGTATGTTTGATTCTGTCTTGCTTGGTTCTTCTTGTATGCACAGAGCTCTTCTCGAGTATGTCGTATGCTTCCTTGTCTCTGTGTGTGTTGTCTCACACTTCTTCGCAGCTCTATATTTCTTTTTCAGCAGAGTCTTCTTGTATTCATATCACGTGCTCCGTAGGATAGAAAAGGTTTCCTTTCCGCAGGTACGAGGTACGGTTTCCTGACATCCGACAACCTTTATTAATTAATTGTCAGTGTATTAAAATATAACTAATATGACCATTGGTTAGAATAAATAAAGATAAAGATAAAGAAATTCAAACAGTTGTTTATGACTGTTCAAGAGATCAGTAGGTCATCAGCATTAGAGTAAAGATCGGTGACTCAGATAGATCAGCATCGGTCTGTCATCTGATCGGTGAGTCATTTTAATCAGCATCGGTCTGTCATCTGATCGGTGAGTCATTTTGATCAGCATCGGTGAGTCCTTGGATCGGTGACTCATTTGCATCAGTGACTCATTTGCATCGGTGACTCATTTGCATCGGTGACTCATTTGCATCGGTGAGTCTTTTGCATCGGTGACTCATTTGCATCAGTGACTCATTTGCATCAGTGAGTCTGATGGATCGGTGAGTCTGATGGATCGGTGACTCAGATGGATCGGTGAGTCTGATGGATCGGTGACTCAGATGGATCGGTGAGTCTGATTGATCAGTGACTCTGATGGATCGGTGAGTCTGATGGATCGGTGACTCAGATGGATCGGTGAGTCTGATTGATCAGTGACTCTGATGGATCGGTGACTCAGATGGATCGGTGAGTCTGATTGATCCAGAAGGCTTCCAAACATACTTTGTAAGTTAATAAGCATAGTTAAAAAACATGATAACTGATTCATTCATAGATTGGAATTATGTTTATGAGACATCAAACCAGATTAAGCATCAATGAGTTGTGATGATTTGTGATTATTAAAACATCAGTTATAAACATGAAATCAGCAATCTTCCAGAGGGCTCAACAATCTCCCCCTTTTTGATAATCACAAATCTTCATATATATAGATATAAAAATAAAAAAAAATAAATAATAAAAATAAAAATAAAACAAAAAAAAAATAATCTCCCTCTTAAGATAACATTCCCATATATATAATATTCAGATTTCTCCCCCTGAGATATTGATCTCCCTCTTCATATATAGAGTACTCCCCCTTAGATATATAGTTCTTTCTCCTTATATATATCTTTCTCCCATTATATATCTTCTTTCTCCCATTATATATCTTCTTTCTCCCCCTTTGGGATGATCAAAAAGGAGGGAACATAGATAAGGGAAAAGAGAAGCAGGGTGCAGGCAGGATAGAACATAACACAAAGGAAAAACAAATTTTATAAAGGCACAGAAAAAGACAAGCAATACATAGAGCACCCCATCAAAAATAATACATGGCTATTTGGTGGGATACAAAGGGGCTTTCCCTTTATCCTTTGGATCAATTGTAGGTAAGGTAGAAGGCTTGGAGGCAGGCTGTGGTTCATGGAGCTGAAGTGGTGGCAGGACAACTCTGGCAGGTGCAGTTGGAGGTGTCACAGAAGGTTGTGGAGAAGGAGCAGGAGCTGGATGAGAAGCTTTCTGAGAGACTGGCCGCAATTGAGATAGGGCTTGGGCAACAGACAGCTGATTTGGAGCGACATCAGAGGCACTTAGAGGTTCGGATGTAGGGAGTACAATGGCAGTGGTCTGTGCATCCAAGTAAGGCTTCAACAGATGAATGAAGTCCTGAATGACTTCTGCTCCATACTTCATAGCTTTTTCAAAATCATCCTTGTTTTCCATGAACTGTGCCAAGGAAGGAACAAAATCTTGCAATTGGCGAACTTGAGTGTTGAAGGCCTGAGTGACTGGAGGTAATTTCAGATTCTCTACCAGGACTTTGAAGTTTGCAGCCATCTCATGTTTTGTATAAATCTTGGAAAAGAAAGCATCAACTTTTTCCTTGATCTCTTGCAGGGAATTCTTAGCATCTGCTGAATATACTAAGGCCATCTTATGACTATTATCACAGAGCTCTTTCATCCTCCTCAAAGATTCTAAGTCAAGAATATTTCTAACAGCAGCTAGCTCTGTATGCACAACTTCTCTGAGAGCTTCTATCTCACGAGTAGTGATTTTGGTTACCTTGCCTGTACTTGCTTGGCCGACTATATGAGTTAGTTCAGCTTTCAACTTCCTCAGATCAGACTTGTTAAGACGTTCAATCAGATTTCTTAAAACTTCCATCATACCAGAGATAGTTGATCTGAACTCATTTGACAGAGAAAGTAAGCTAACTTGGAGATCCTTCAAGGTTTGATTCAAAGAGGCTATGTGCCTACCAACAAATTCACCCGTAGCAGTCAAGTCTGGCTTGAGAACATCTGAGACTGCCGTTGAAAAAGCTTTCAAGGAGTTTTCAGAAACTTGTAGAGATACTTGATGAAGGGCATTGGAAAGTTCTTCTCTGACTATATCTCTCACAGTGGTTAGCAATTCAGTCTTAAACTTATCAAGATCAGCTCGAGAGATTTCAGAACCAGGTAAATTCACAGTTACAGGATCATCAGTAGGAATAGACCTTACTTCTCTTGGAGGGTTCCTTTTCACAGTTGCAGCAGATTCTGGCAATTCGCCTTCTTCTTCAGAATAGTCTAATCCCAACACAGCATATCCAGGGTAGTCATCCCACACAGCAGCACACAGGGTGTAGTTGGGTTTCTCATAGCATGCTGTTCCACTGATTTTTGATGAGTCAGTCTTGCCACTGATATGGATTTCTGGTACTGACTGAGGTTGTTCTACTTGAACTTCAGCAAGACCATCCACCGGTCTGTTGATACTATCAGCAGCAGCTTCAACATCATCAGCATCATCATCATCACCATCATGATTGTCTTCAGCATCACCTTGATCATTATTACTCTGCTCAGAGGCTTCACTGTGATATTCCTCAGTATCAGAATCTTCTTCATCATCAAGAATAGGTTCTGACTCTGGTAGGGTTAAGGGTGGACTAGCAGGTCCAAATTCTATTCTTTTCTTGGGGCTAGCAGTGTCTGGATCACTCCTATCATCAGGAGAAGACACACTTCCTTCTTCAGTTGCAGCTTTTTCTTGCTCATTATCATCAGAATAAATTGGTTCCTCATCTGATTTTAATCCAGGATCTCTCACATCCTTTGGCCTCTTGCCATGATCTATGGGATTGTAGGCTTCATACAACTTATCTTCATCTGCAACCCAGCACTTCTTCCATGGGTTCCAATTGATTTTCATCCTCTTGCAGATCTCTTTGTTGAGACAGAAGGAAGGCTCTGTTTCAACAACTTCATCATCTTCATCAACACATTCCAGATTCTGGAGCATAGTAGATATCATTTTTGAATAAAACAAAGCCGTGGCTTTCTTGGAAGGTTTCAGCATACTAGCTATGTGGACCATCACATATCTACACAGATTTATCTTTTCATGGGTTTTGAGCAGAAACAATAGAAAAACATCTTGATACTTAACAGCAGCAAAATCTCCTCTTCGAGGGCAAAGTTGGTGCTGAATAAACTTGAATAGGAGTCTGCTTTCACCATCTAATTCTGACGCTATGATTCTCCTCGATTCTCTGTTTCCAGTTAGAAGCTCTAGAGCTAGCTCATAAGAAAAATAGTCAGTGACTGGGGGTATATTGCCAGCATAGTCCTCATATCGACCTTCATGAGGTACGTTTAAACATTCAGCCCACTGCTTAGATGAGAAAGATATTTTCTTTCCTTTCACAACCGATGACATCCTAGCAGCTTCCACACCATCCAGCGTGATTTTCAGGTTCATGTAAAACTCATGTACTAGCTTTGGATAATCTATTCGGGCGTTGTCTGAAAACCAGTCTATCCATCCTTGAGATTCAAGAACTTGTAGCAACAGGGACTTACTTGACAGAAGCCACGCCGAGTTTACTTCTTTTTCTGCAGCTACAATCCGAGTTTCCAGGTCCGGATTTACTGAACGTTGAGAGGTACTGCTCGACTCGCCTCGAGCACGCTTTGAAGGTACAGGGCTATCTGGTCCTTTGCTCGGTCTCTTTTGCTTAGCCATTTGAGGATTTGGAGAGGCAGGAGTTCGAAGGTTCGAAGGTTCGAAGCAGAGGGGAAGAGAGGTTGAGAGGTTCGGCGGGAAATGAAAGGTCAAAGGTTTAGGGAAGATAAATAGCCGCGTATCATTTACTTTATCATTTAGGGTTCCCATAAAAAGTAATTTACTAATTAATAAAAAGTAATTTTTTGTTTAAAAAAAAATCGGATTGACAGAACAGTGTGACAGATCGGTTCCACAGATTGGTTTCACAGATCAGTTTCTCAGATCAGTTTCACAGATCAGTTTCACAGATCAGTTTCACAGATCAGTTTCACAGATCAGTTTCACAGATCAGTTTCACAGATCAGTTTCACAGATCAGTTTCACAGATCAGTTTCACAGATCAGTTTCACAGATCAGTTTCACAGATCAGTTTCACAGATCAGTTTCACAGATCAGTTTCACAGATCAGTGTCACAGATCAGTTTCACAGATCAGTTTCACAGATCAGTTTCACAGATCAGTTTTACAGATCAGTTTCACAGATCAGTTTCACAGATCAGTTTCACAGATCAGTTTCACAGGTCAATCATACACAATTCTTGTTTAATAAATTTCATTCTTTCAGAGCATAAGGGCTTTGTGAAGATGTCAGCTAATTGATTTTCAGAACTAACAAATTCTAGAGAAATATCACCCTTCTGGTAATGATCTCTTAGAAAGTGATGTCTGACATCAATGTGCTTAGTTCTAGAGTGAGACACAGGGTTCTTGGATAAGTTGATTGCACTAGTGTTGTCACAGTTAATTGAGACATGTTTAAAAACATATCCATAGTCCAAAAGAGTGTGTTTCATCCACAGAATTTGTGCACAGCAACTACCAGCAGCTATGTATTCTGCCTCGGCAGTAGACAATGCAACTGAATTCTGTTTCTTACTACACCATGATACTAGGGATTTTCCAAGCAAATGACATGTTCCTGATGTGCCTTTTCTATCTAACTTACAACCAGCAAAGTCAGCATCTGAATAACTCATTAACTCAAAGGATTGTTCTTTTGGGTAAAACAAACCTAAATTTATAGTATACTTAAGATACTTAAAAATCCGTTTAACAGCTAATAAGTGTGATTCTTTAGGATTAGCTTGAAATCTAGCACACATACATACACTAAACATAATATCTGGTCGACTAGCAGTAAGATAAAGTAAGCTTCCAATCATACCTCTGTAATTGGTTTGATCAACTGGTTTCCCAGTTTCATCGACATCCAATTTACAGGTAGTACTCATAGGTGTATTACTTTCCTTAATACTATCCAATCCAAAACATTTTAAAAGATCCTTTGTATATTTACTTTGATTTAAAATAATACCATTTTTAGTTTGAAAGATTTGAAATCCAAGAAAATACTTAAGCTCTCCCATTAAGCTCATTTCAAATTCATTTTGCATAACCTTTGAAAAATCAGTACATAAGGAGTTTTTAGAAGATCCAAAAATAATATCATCAACATATATTTGTGCAACTAAAACATCTTTAGAAATTCTTTTAATGAAAAGAGTTGGATCAGCAATCCCTTTAGTAAAACCTTTTGAAATAAGGAAATTGCTAAGTCTATCATACCAAGCTCTTGGAGCTTGTTTCAAACCATATAAAGCTTTAGAAAGTTTAAAAACTTGATTTGGAAAATGGGGATTAGTAAATCCAGGTGGTTGTTCTACAAAAACATCTTCAATTATAAAACCATTTAGAAATGCACTTTTAACATCCATTTGATATAATTTGAAATCCAGATGTGCAGCATATGCAAGTAAGATCCTAATGGCTTCTAGTCTAGCTACAGGTGCAAAAGTTTCCTCATAGTCTATACCTTCTTCTTGACTATATCCTTGTGCAACTAGTCTAGCTTTGTTTCTAACTATATTTCCAGATTCATCTATTTTATTTCTAAACACCCATTTTGTGCCTATTGTCAAAGTGTCCTTAGGTCTGTCAACTAATTCCCAGACTTTGTTTCTTTCAAACTGATTTAATTCTTCTTGCATAGCCATTACCCAAAATTCATCATTGATAGCATCATTGATATTTTTAGGTTCTGACTGTGAAAGAAAGGCTTGATGTTCAACCTGGTTTCTTAGAGAAGCTCTAGTTTGTGTTCCTCTATCTAGATTTCCTACAACAGCATCTAAAGGATGGTTCTTTAGATTCCTAGATGGTCTTGAAAAGATAGAGCTAGAAGTTTCAGGTTCATCTAGAGATTGAGGTTCAACAGAAGAAGATTCTGGAGAATGTCCAGAACTGGATGCTTTTATAACAGGTTCTTTAGATTTATCATTAAGGTCCAGAATAGACAAATCTTCTTCAAGATTCCCAAGAGAGGTTTTAGGCTCATGTGGATCAGTTTCATCAAATTTGATGTGAACAGATTCTTCCACACATTTGGTTCTCTTATTGAAAACTCTATAGGCTTTACTAGAGATAGAGTAACCTAGGAAAATTCCTTCATCACTCTTGGATGCAAATTTATCCAGATTATCTTTAGTATTCAGAATAAAGACTTTGCAGCCAAAAACTTTGAAGTAGTTTACCTTAGGTTTCCTATGGTTCCACAACTCATAAGGGGTTTTCTTTAGAACAGGTCTGATCAAGACTCTATTAATGACATAACAAGCTGTATTAACAGCTTCAGCCCAAAGGTAAATTGGAAGGTCATATTCATTGAGCATGGTTCTAGCAATTTCTTGCAGGGTTCTGTTTCTTCTTTCTACTACACCATTCTGTTGGGGTGTCCTAGGGGCAGAAAAGTTATGAGAATAGCCATTGTGAGAGCAGTAAGATTCAAAATCTTGATTTTCAAACTCACGACCATGATCACTTCTTAGGGTCTTAATCTTGAGTCCACTAAGATTTTCTACAGACTTGGAGTATTTAACAAAGTAAGAATAAGCTTCACTTTTGTGAGCTAGAAAATATACCCAAGTATATCTAGAAAAGTCATCTACGAGAACATAGACATAGTGCTTCCCATTTAAACTAGAAACTCTTGATGGTCCAAACAAATCCATGTGAACCAATTCAAGTGGTTGAGAAGTTGAAACTTCTTTCTTTGATTTAAAAGAAACTTTGTGTTGTTTTCCCTTTTGACAGGGATTACAAACTTTGTCTGCTGGAAATTCAAGTTTGGGTAAGTCTCTAACCAAGTTCTTCCTAGAAATTTTTCTAAGTGAGTGCACATTGCAGTGTCCTAATCTTCTGTGCCAAAGCCAAGACTCTTTATGAAAAGCATTTAAACATGGAATGTTCTGTTTAGCTAAAGAATCTAAATCAACAGCATAAACATTTTCATTTCTTAAAGCAGAAAATACTAAAACATTTTTAGAGTTAAAAACATTGCAGGAATCATTTTCAAATTTAACATGAAAACCATCATCACATAACTGAGAAATGCTTAATAGGTTATATTTAAGTCCATCAACAAATAAAACTTTAGAAATCAAAATTGAATCAGTGTTACCAATCTGGCCTAGGCCGATGATTTTCCCTTTTGAGTTATCACCAAAGGTGACAAAGCCTCCATCAACTTTTATTAAGCTCTTGAAGCAAGAATAATCTCCAGTCATGTGTCTTGAGCACCCACTGTCTAAATACCATATCTTCTTGTAACAGCTCTTCAAGCAGGTCTCCTACAAAACAGATTTAGATGGAAGATGATTTTGGTACCCAGATCTTCTTGGGTCCAGACAGGTTAGCCAATAACACTTTAGGTACCCATATTTGTCTAATGGGTCTCATATAATTTGTAGAAATAACATCCTTTGAAAGATAAACCTTATTAGATTCATATGTAAAGACCCGTAAAATTCAAGGAAAATTTTTTTCTTAATTTTCTTTAGAATTTTACAAGAGCGCGGTTTCAGACGGCACCTGATTCCGAGGCCCGGAGTGCCCGGAATTAATTTCCGAAGTTTGGCTCGGGTACGTTCAGTGAACGAACGAGCGGGAATTCCTAACTTTTGACCCGGTGCTCGGAATTGAAATCCGAGGGCACCGATGAACTCGCAGCGCCGATATTCGCTTAAAGAGACCCTTTCGGGAGTTGCGTTTGTTGCGGGACGAAAGTTAGTTTTTGGGAGAAATATAAAAAGTTGAATAAAAAAATGTGGATTCTTTTTATTTCACTTTTGTAGGTTAACTCCTCTCAAAAGGAGTTGGGGGTGGGACCCACACCCACTTAACTTACTTTGAGAGGATTAAGTGTGGTGGGACCCACACGAACCTAAACCTCTCAACTTCCCCCTTAAACTCCCCTCTCTCCCTCTTAATTGTTTGTAAACTTAACATCAAATTAATTACACATGACATGTTAATTAATTAAGTGTTATGTTTGAATTTTGAAGTTTTGAATTCCTAGGCTTGGTAAATAAAATAAGGAGAGACCTTATTTTATTTTGTTAGCCAACTTGTGTGGATTTCATTTGAGAGCTCCTCCTCCATCTTCTTCATCTTGACGAAGAACGTTCATCTTGACGAAGAACGCTCAAACTCCGACGAAGAACGACGCCTCTCTTCTTCGTCCTCGGTGTCAACAAGAGGGAACGCCGCATCCTCCTTGGGCCTTCTTCGTCGGCAATCGAAGATCCGCCAACAACGTGTCGCATCGGACGTAACTCTTCGTCAACGGATTTGACGAACGACGACCGCGACGCCCGACTTCCGCGACGCCGTCTTCCGCGGAACGTAGAAGATTCTTTGAATCTCAAACCAGAGGTAGGGGATGTTATTTATTGATTAATTTATTCCATTCTTGAATCATGGATTTTAGCATGACTAAACGTGAGGCTTTTGGATTTTCTTTAGTTATGTTATTATTTTAACGTGAGGGGGGTCGGACCGCATGAACACGGCCGAACCCCCCCTCCTTAGTTCTCGTTTTATTCATGCGGGTGGAAGCAAGTAGCGTGGTGCCGTCGCACCACGCGTATGATCGTTCAATTAATTTACGCGGCGCCGTCGCGCCACGTCAAGGAAAAGTCTTCAAGAACGCGACGCCGTCGCGCCGCGTTGAAAAGAATCGAAGCACGGCGAAGGGGCGCGGTGCCGACGCACCGCGCCGGATAACGAACGCCGCGGCCGGTTCCGGGCCGCGGCGGGATGAAGAGACCGCGGCCGGTTCCGGGCCGCGGCGGAAGGGAAGACCGGCGGCCGGGCCGCCGGCGTCGGAAGCCGAAGAGGGGACCGGATTTTCCGGTCCCGTTGGAGAAGACCGGCCGGCCAGCTGGCCGGACGGATACCATTAAACCGGGGAATTTAATTCCCCGGCCGGTTCATAAAAACCCCCCCTCATAATGAGGGGGGGCGGTTCCATGGAAGAGGGGGGCAGCAGCCCCCCGGCCAATTTCAAAACCGGCCCCCACGTGGGGGCCGATTTGTTGCAAACGGCGCGGCAAAGCCGCGCCGCCTTCTGAAGAAATGCGGGGCATAGCCCCGCGTGCCAACCACGTGCGGCGCCCAGCGCCGCCGCCGCGGCCCGCCGCCGCCGCCGCCGCCGCGGCCCGCCGCCGCCGCCCCCGCGGCCCACCACCGCCGCCGCCACCGCGGCCCGCCGCGCCGCCGCGCGCCGCCGCCGGCCACCGCGCCGCCCAGGGGGGGGTCGGGCCGGGTCGGCCCGGACCCGGACCCCCCCGTTTCGAACCAGTTTTGGTTTTTGGCTCATAACTTGAGCCTCGGACCTCCGAATGACGAACCGTCTGCGGCAACGCGATCCTTGGATCGAGACGGTCGTTTCGGTATATCGCACTCAAGGTTTCGGTTTACTTTGAGTTCGGCCGGGTTGGTTCGTTCACGAAACCAACCGGGCCTTCGGAGCGGAAACGCTCATATCTTGAGCTACGGACGTCCGATTGACGTGCCGTCAGTCGCGTAGTGTTCCTCTTAGTGAGACGGATCTTTTGGCATACTCCGCCCGAGGTTTGGACGCAGGTGGAGTACGATCGGGTTGGTTTTGCCTTAAAAACCAACCGGGCCCCGGAGACGAAAATGCCAATAACTCTCAGACCGGGCGTCCGATCGACGCGCCGTCTGTTGCGTTGAGTTCCTGTTGACGATACGGAACTTTTGGATACATCAACTTCGGTCTTCGTGACAGTTGATGTATCAGCCTCTCGGCTCGTGGAGCGGACCCTCCGTACGAGCTTGCTGTGTGCGGGAACCCTAGTGCTGGCTGCGACTGTTCTACTGCTACGACTGCTACTGTGACTGCGACAACGACAGTACAGAGATCCTGTGTGGATTTGACGACGACAGTACAGAGATCCTGTGTGGATTTGACGACGACAGTACAGAGATCCTCTGTGGATTGGACGACGACAGTACAGAGATCCTGTGTGGATTTGACGACGACGACTACAACACTCAGCGATCCTACGTGGATCAGTGCTACAGGTTCTGTGTGAGCCCGATCCTGTGTGGGTCCTTGCGCTCAGCGGTTCTGTGTGAGCCAGCGCCTACAGGTTCTGTGTGAGCCCGATCCTGTGTGGGTCTTCTGCGGGGGTTAGTTACCTATCGATCCTTCGTAGGTCCGACGACTTAGATGGATCAGTGATCATCTTTATCGTCCTTGAAGAAGTATACCTGTGTGAGCTGAATCCTGTTGTTTTCCTGTGTGGATTGTGTTGTGCAATCCTGTGTGGATTATATTTTGCTTTCCTATGTGGAATACGTATACTTTCCTGCGTGGACTGAGTTGTACTTGGGCTCGGAGGTTGGAGCGTATTTGAATTGATGACTTAGGTATATGTATGGGCATATACCTAAGCAGTGTCGGTTGTTACTTCGTGATTGTACTTTTCTTCGTGGTTTATCCTTTGTGGATTTGAGAGACCTTCAGGGGTCTCGGGGTCCCTACTGAGTAGCTTATACTCACCCCTGCACGGGCTTTGCCCGCACTTCGTTGTGTTGGTTGCAGACGACGGACAGTGTTGACCTTAGCTGAGGCTTGCAGAGCGGGACGGTACCCGGAGGTGGACCACTGGGCGGGACGTGCTCGGAGCGGACGGCGGGACCCGTGGAGCAGAGGAGCTATCTGTACCCACCCTTCAGATGGGATTTCCAGTGGACAGCTCGGAGTAGCGGCTTTACTTTTCAGTTGCTGTTTTTCCCTTTTCGAGTTGTACTTTACTTTCAGTTTGGGTTTGTATTCTGGCCCATTTACTTTTCCGCACTTTCAGTCGTACTCTGTTTGCTTAGTGTTTACTTTCCGCTTGTTTACTCTGTGGTGTGTGTTTACTTTTCAAAGGCAATGCCTTCCCTTTTACCGGGAATTACGCCTTGGTGCTAGTCGCCAGCCCCTGGCCTATGGAAGGCGGGCTTGGGGTAGTCACGGCACGGACCCCGAGGGCGGGTCGTGACATCATAACTATGAATATAGCTGGATGAGGCATAAGAAGTTCCAGAATTAACTATCTTCTGTCCAGATTTAGGAATGAATCTAGTTTTGGCAACTTTCCTTTGTCCAGGTTGGTATCCTATACCAGTAGTGTATCTAGGTGCAACTTGCTTTCCTAGCATTTGTGTTAGAGTATTTTTACCATTGGTGAACTTCTCTAAATCTTTCTTGAGTTGCTCATTAGACAATTTCAGTTCAGTATTCTCTTTAAGCAGCTGAGCATTCTTTTCTACTTCTATATCCAGATCAGATTTATGCTTAACATTTAAAGCATACTGTTTCTTTAGACCTTTATATTTATCTTTAAGCTCATTACATGTTTCTTCTAGCATGTCACAGTATTCAAACAATTCAGATTTTTACATGTTTTCTGAGTCAGAATCTTCTCCAGAATAGTATGAATTAAAAGCGGGAGTCTCTGATGTTACCTCAGAAGTGTTTGTCATGAAACACATGTTGGCCCGATTCTTTTCAGAGTCTGAAGATTCAGCTTCACTTGTGCTGTCTTCTGAAGCACTCCAAGTAGCCTTCATGGCCTTCTTGTACTTGTTATTCTTGTATTCATATTTCTTTTTATACTTCAGCTTTGGACAGTCGGCTTTAATGTGTCCTTTTCTCTTGCACTCATAGCAGACAACATCATCTGATTTGTCATTCTTCTTCCAGTCCTTTTTCCATTTGCCTTGTTGGTCATACTTTCCCTTGTAATTTGGTTTCCTAAAAAATTTCTTTTTCCTATAGAACTTTTTGAATCTCCTGGCTATTTGAGCCATCTCATCATCGCTGTCAGAATCATTCTCACTTTCCTCACTGCTTGTACTTTCATTGATAGCTTGAAGCTTTTCCTTATCCTTATTCTTTGAGGTTGTAGTCTTGAAGGCAATAGACTTTCTTGCAGGTTCATTGTCTTCCTCTTTGTTCACTTTAAGCTCTTCTTCATACATCATCAGCTTGCCAATTAGTTCCTTGACAGGTAGAGTACCAATGTCACAGGATTCTCTAATGGAGACAGAGGTTCCTCTCCATCTTTCAGGTAGACATCTCAAAATTCTCATAATTTGTTCCTTTGCTGGAACATCCTTTCCCAGAGAGGTCATTGTGTTGACAATTTCATTGAACCTGAGATACATATCAGAAATGGGTTCATCAGGTTTCATCTTAAAATTATCATACTTAATAGTATAGGTATTCAATCTCATCTCCTTAACATTAGTTGTTCCTTCATGAGAAACAGCTAAGGTATCCCAAATTTCATATGCAGTTTTACATGCAGAAATTCTATTAAACTCTTCATCTCCTAGAGCACAGTACAGAGCATTCATAGATTTACAATTGTTATTGTAAGCAGTCTTTGTAGGTTCATCCCAAGTAGATCTAGCAGTAGTGGGAATTTTGTATTCAGATTCAATAGCAGTCCAAATATCAAAACCTATGCTTTCTAGATGAATTTTCATTTTCAGTTTCCACTGAGCATAATTAGTTCCATTGAAGAAAGGTGGCCGGTTAGTAGCAGCACCCTCAAGTCTATTATCCATGATATTACAAAAAGAATTTTAAAGAGATAAAAATTTAGAAATAACAGAAATTTTAAGAACTTTAAAATACAACTAAAATCACAGTTCAAAAGCAGAGCACTTTTAGAAAGTATTTACTTCCTCTGATACCAAGTGTTGGTCGGAGTGGACACTCAAGAGGGGGGTGAATTGAGTTCCAATCAAAATTGTCTGTTAAAAACAATTTCTAATAAAATCCCCCAATTTCAAAAATAAATTAAATTGTAGTGAATTTATATAGAATATAAAGGTTCAATTAGCTTCTCAAAGATTGATTAATTCTCAGTTAACTTAATCTTATGATTAAATTAACTTTTGAAACCAATTTACTGATTTATAATAAATATAAACACTTGCGAATTTAATTATCAAAGTAGCTTTGAAGATAGATTATATTTCAAAGTAATAGCAGCGGAATATGAAATAAATATGTATAGTATGGATATAGTATAGCTATAAACACAGAGAAGTAACCAAGAGGTTCAGTCTCAAGCCGAGACTTAGTCCTCTCAAAAGTTTATATAAAAGTGATCCACACCCTGGATCGGGGTTAACAATAGTGAGCACACTGTCCAGGTCACAAGACCTCTACCACAGTTCTACGTGGGAAAACAAACAACAGCAGCCAGCTGTCCAGGTCACAAGACCTCTACCACTATCCACAGTGGGAAGTGAAGTGTAAAAAGTTTGCTGAGGATTTACAGATCCTCCAGTGAAAGTACAGGAGTCAGTGTGTGTGTTTAATACAGCAGATAACACACACTGCTCAAAATGTAGAATAAATAAATCACAGAGCAGAGATGTAGAGTTTAGAAATGGCTCTAGTGATTTCAGTGTAGCACTGGACTCGTTTTGGAATTAATCAGAAGTGATTCTGAGTCCTCTTCTCGATTTTGTTTGAGAAGCAGAGTGTCGTATGCTTCAGGTTCACAGGCAGTGAGATGTAGTCGATGAAGCTCTTCAATGATCTATTGTATGCACACCACTCTTCTTGAGTAGGCTTGATTGTATGTTTGATTCTGTCTTGCTTGGTTCTTCTTGTATGCACAGAGCTCTTCTCGAGTATGTCGTATGCTTCCTTGTCTCTGTGTGTGTTGTCTCACACTTCTTCGCAGCTCTATATTTCTTTTTCAGCAGAGTCTTCTTGTATTCATATCACGTGCTCTGTAGGATAGAAAAGGTTTCCTTTCCGCAGGTATGAGGTACGGTTTCCTGACATCCGACAACCTTTATTAATTAATTGTCAGTGTATAAAAATATAACTAATATGACCGTTGGTTAGAATAAATAAAGATAAAGATAAAGAAATTCAAACAGTTGTTTATGACTGTTCAAGAGATCGGTAGGTCATCAGCATTAGAGTAAAGATCGGTGACTCAGATAGATCAGCATCGGTCTGTCATCTGATCGGTGAGTCATTTTAATCAGCATCGGTCTGTCATCTGATCGGTGAGTCATTTTGATCAGCATCGGTGAGTCCTTGGATCGGTGACTCATTTGCATCAGTGACTCATTTGCATCGGTGACTCATTTGCATCGGTGACTCATTTGCATCGGTGAGTCTTTTGCATCGGTGACTCATTTGCATCAGTGACTCATTTGCATCAGTGAGTCTGATGGATCGGTGAGTCTGATGGATCGGTGACTCAGATGGATCGGTGAGTCTGATGGATCGGTGACTCAGATGGATCGGTGAGTCTGATTGATCAGTGACTCTGATGGATCGGTGAGTCTGATGGATCGGTGACTCAGATGGATCGGTGAGTCTGATTGATCAGTGACTCTGATGGATCGGTGACTCAGATGGATCGGTGAGTCTGATTGATCCAGAAGGCTTCCAAACATACTTTGTAAGTTAATAAGCATAGTTAAAAAACATGATAACTGATTCATTCATAGATTGGAATTATGTTTATGAGACATCAAACCAGATTAAGCATCAATGAGTTGTGATGATTTGTGATTATTAAAACATCAGTTATAAACATGAAATCAGCAATCTTCCAGAGGGCTCAACACACTCGAACCGCTAATTGAGCCACGTTACTAGTATAAAAACATCTCCTTTGGATTTATAAAACTAAAATTCCAAATCTAAATCCCAATTCGTGAAACATCTCCCACTCTGAAAAAAATTCACTATCCAACTAAGGACCAATAATATTTTTGATACATGATAAAATCCCCCCCATAATGCTTCTCATCCATAAAAAATCTTAGGCATTCCTCTAACCATGACCATGAAAAACCTCAGCTCTGAATTTTCCACAAACTGGTCATGTTCAATCCCAAATTCTAAGCATGTTTTTTTACAAATACAATCAAGGAAAAACACTATTCAAAATAGGTTTATCCATCCACTCACAATCATAGAAAAATATAATAAGATAATTAACACCCATCTCCCCTATGATCACATAATATCTGTAATAGATTAAAAACAATTATTATGGTTCACCCTAGTATAATAATCCATTTTTTCTGGTTGATTCAAAATTTCAGCAGTCCAGTAACACACACTCAATGTGGTTTACACCTCATCATATCCAATTCTATAAAAAACTATGGTCATTCTTCATATGGATAACCTTTCTAAAAAATGATGGGCCTCTACTACTAATGTGTCATCACATGACCTCACCCAATCATTATTCCTTTACCTCAGAGAGATTGTGAGATTATCTAATAACTCTACTGTAAAATAAGAATATAAAACCTAGTTTAATTCCATGGTTGGATCACTAACAACCAAAAAAATCTATCATTCCCTCAACGTTGAGTACTAGTGCATCACAAATCTAACTTTCTCTGAGATCACCTCAATAATATCATGGGACCGATTTCAACATTTTTACTCTATGAGAAACTATATCATAATTTTAATATGGAATTTATAAAGGAACTAGGTATCAATGGATCTTATCACACAATAGAATATTATTTCTACCTTGTCAATCCAAAAATAGTTGATACCACACCCATAACCCTTCTAACATGATGGTTTTTCCTCCATGAATAATACTTACTTTCATACTTTTTGTAAAAAGTAAAAAAGTACATTCAAAAAATAAAAATAATATTACTTTTAAAACATTGAAAATAAAATAAAAAATTGTATTAAATGAATTTAAATAATCATTTTATCATAAAAAATAACATTCTTTAAAATATTTTAAAGAACATAAACATGGGAGAAAAGTTTCATCGACCAAAGGGGAAATAAAGTTGACTTTTCTTAAAGAAATCTTATCAATAATTATATGTACCAAAGAGTGGAGAATAAATGGAAAAAATTAAAAACCTAAAAATAATCAAGAAATAAGAAAATTTATTGGGTTTAATGCATAATTATCCTAAAATTTCCCTCAATGGAAATTTAATACAGACAATACCAAAAATAAATGAGATTATAACATTAACCCCTTCATCAAGTCCCCTCTGGCTTTCTACACTTTCAAAACTCATGTATAATAAATATATATTTATTATACATATATTTTCGAACCATATTTATACATAACATACTATGTATCATTACATTATAATTTTTAATTATCCCTTTATTAACAATTCTTCATTAAAATCAATATTCTTTTGAAAATATATCCATTTTCCATGCATGTTTCGATTTGATGGTTTTGGTCCTTGCACCTTGGTCATGGTTTCATCATCTAAAAAATATTAATAATGTATTGAGTATAATATTTATTCATTATATATACTTTCTAAACCATTTATATAAAGTAGTGATGAAAAATGAATTACATCACTTTGTGATTATGGTAATCCATATATGTGCATGAATAGTGTTTCGCCTATTCAAAGATGAAAAAAATATAAATAATAATAAACCATCATATAAACATAATTATTTAATTAATATCATATATATTTATTAAATCTATCCTTATTACCATACATGTAAAGATTAAATGGAAAACGAGTATCATTGCTTTGTGAAAGTGGTAGTCCACACATATGCACGGGAGACATTATCATTTTCAAAATAATGGGAAGAAGATAGAAAATGGATATAAAATTAAAATAAAATATATATAAATATAGTAAATATATTTATTACATCATGTTAATATCATTATACAACATTTGGAGTAGTTTTAAGAAGAAATAAATATGAAAAATATTGGTAAGAACAAATACATCTTCTTCAGCTATCCTCTTTTGAAAATAACCTTAAGGATTATTGCATTGGTAGTTTGGTAAAAAATAACCCAACAGTCATGGAAAATGATTTTGGGAGAGTATTTCGGTAAATATTGGTTGAGATAAATGGATATTTTATTATGTATAATATAGGAGAGGGGTGTACTTTTATAAGTGAGGGGAGTGGTACACTTGTAATTATTAAGAATATTAAAATATAATAAAGTCAATATCATGGGAAATTGGTTCCAATGTTTCTCAGGTTCAAATATAGTATGATATAGGAATTTAATAAATTCATAAAATATGATTTAGATAAGCGTTTATATGTTTTTTATCCTTATCTATTTATTTTAACACCTCATTAATTCTTTTAACCTTCCCCGTAAAAATGAATTTTTACCTCGGTTACTGTTCCTAAAGACAAAAAATGAAATCAACCTAATTAAAAAATTTGGAAATTATAATTAAAAATATGGAAACCATTTTATCAAATTAAATTCTTACAGTTGATAGAATTTCACTTTAAAATAATCATGAAAAACACAATGAATACTATTTTTAGACTAATGATTTTTTAGCATAAAGCTGAATTTAATCTATTTCAATGCCTAGTAATAGACATTTAATGAATGTTAAAATATTTTATTTGATAAATTATGAGAAAATTTAATTAAAATTATTCATCAATAGTAATAAATTTAATTTATTAAGATAAAACCCCATTATGGGCATAAAAATATTTTTTTTAGAAAACATCCCTTTTTTACCATTAAATGCATTTATTTTCATATATAATCAATTAATTTCCAATTAATTAATTATATTCACGTGTCAAAATAAATTTTCATAATTTATTTGTACCTATTCATACCCACCAATCCAACTATTGGGTGATAAGTGACGCATTTAATAATAATATATCAGTAGTATATTGTGGTTCCTTTAAATTTAGTTTTGTGTATAAATAATGAAATCAAAGATATCAAACTTTTTTAAAGAGAAATATAATATAAAATATATAGGTTTTATATTATACCTTTCTGAGAATAATTTATATCTTGAAATTTTTTCATATCGGTACAAACATGTGAGGATACTTCTACCTCATCACACTCTTAGGTTCCCACGTAGCTTCATAAAATTGTGTATTTCTCCACAAAAAATTATAAAATTGAATGGGATTGTTCTACATCATACTCTCTCTTTGATGTAGAATCTCCATTGATTGTTCCTCATAATACTAATCATTCTCTAGTGGTACTACCTCTGAGGTAAGTACATGTGAAGTATCATGTATGTACTTCATCCGGAGGGATTTATAGAACAAATCATATACTTGAGAGATATTTGATGGAATATCCAAGAAATAATTAACCATCCTGATACAATAAAGAATATCATATAGGACAATATATTTGGGGCTTATCTTTACCTTCTTTATAAATTTTATAACCTTCTTCCAAAGATATATCTGTAGGAACACTTTATCACCAACTTTGGACTGTAAATCTCACCAACAATTTTTATAAAAACTTTTCCATTAGCTCAAATATTTCTTGATGTATTGTTTAATGGATATACTCTTCTCATCTATTTCTTCAGATATCTTAGGTCTCAATGTATTTCATTCATTAACTTCATCACATAAAATTATATTTTTGAACTTCCTTCCATAGAGGGCTTCATAAGGAGCCATCTGACTGCTCAAGTAAAAGCCAATGTTGTAAGAAAAGTCCACCATATAATGGTGAAAGAACCAACCACATTTGATATATATATATATATATATATATATATATATCTCAAATTATCTTATAGTTTTTGCATGTTCCTCTTAGACTGAATATATCTCAAAGGATGATATGCATTGCTAAAGTTTAAATACATATTCAAAACTTATTGAAAACTTCTCAATAACTTCCAGATAATCCTCAAATCTCGATCAGATAGGATTAGAAGTAGTACTCCAACAAACCTTACCACTTATATAATGTATAACCTTGATATATTATCAAGAGTTAAATCTACTCTGATATAAACTAAATTTTCATATTTTATAAGGCTATATACTATAACCCAAATAGCATTATTCCCTTTCTATGTATTGGGGAGTCTCATGAGGAAATACTTGGTGATGTTTTCCCATTTTCATTTGGTTGTGGTTAATGGTTTTAAAATTCCCTTAGACTTGTATCTCTCATATTTCTATCTCTTTCCATGTTGTCCCACTAGAAATACTCTTTTAAATCTCTATACAAATTTTTACTTCCAAGATGGATAGAGAATAGTGAACTATGAGCTTCATATAATCAATCCTTATTCATTTATTATATTGATTTGTCATGTACTATATTCATAAACCATATCATTCTATAATAATCATGGCTCACCAAAATAGAATTCCTCACCTTCTTATGTTGTTCCACATCATCCTTCTACAACTCTTTAATCCACACATGGATGGGTGGTTGAACATCCATCTATAAAATATATGATTTGTCCCCATTCATCCTGATTTCAAAATCCATATTCTCAAAAACTGTAATCATTAGACATATTTCAATCCTTATCAGGAAAAGACTAGAATACTCCTTTTGACTCATGGAATCAATCACCATATTATCCTTCCTAGTGTGTCAATGTATTGATCAATCATAATCTTTAATAAACTCCAACTATCTCCTTTATACTATATATAAATTTTTTATCGGAATATATACTTAAATATTTTATAATCTATATATATATATATCATATTAAATACATGAAAAATATGCATCCATATTTTTAATGAAAAAATCACCACTTACAATTCTAAATCATTAGTAAAGTTATTTTTATTTTAAACATTTAATTAACATGACACATAAGAAATCACCATGTCATTAAACATGAGGATGTATATCGAACCCAAATTTAATGCATCATAATAGATCAATAAAAATTCTCCATAGTAGGATAGTTTGAGCATTGGTGAACTGATTAACCTTCTAGTTCCTTGAAATTTTATTCACATTCATCTATCTAAAGGAAATTCTCCCCTTCTATGTCAACATTGTTTTGGGATTATATTTCATTGACAAATCCATAAAAAAACACCAATAATATCTATTTAACCTAATAAAACTATAAGTATTGATCATTAGAGAAGGTCTAGGACATTACTTAATAACTTTTAACTTTGAAGTATCCATTGATATACTCTCACATTAGATTATATCACCCAAGAATGAGGCATTATATAGAAAAAAATCACACATATGGAATTTTTTCGTACAACTTCTCCAACCTTAGGGTATTCAACACAATACTAAAATGATATTTATGTTCTTCATTGACCTTATAATATATAATAATATCATCTTTAATGATATCCATAAGTTTATTAAAGTAGTTTCTAAAAAATATTTTCATTAAATCCATGAAAATAACAGGGGAATTAGTATATCCAAATGGCATCACTGTAAATTCAAAAATGAGCATTCCTCATATAGAATGATTTCATGGTTATATTCCTACTCTTGAACCATAATTTATGATATCCAAAATAAAGGCCAATTTTGAAAAAATATTGATCTCCACATAGTTGATTAAACATGCCAACGACTATAGAACCAAGGGGTAGAGGCTCCTGCTTGGTATCCAAAACACCCAGGATCAAATCTGTATTGGGGTGGAATTCCCAAGTACTATAGAAGAATTGTAGAAGGGTACTGTAGCATTACTATAGTGGGGGAGGGTACTGTAGCAGTGGCGGTACTATAGCAGGTATTGTCGCAGCCCAGGTACTGTAGTAGTACTCTTCACTGAAGGGCCATTTGGGCCAAATAATGGGATTTCAGGCCTTGTATTCAGACCACTTGGTATTGGGAATTTAGGCTATGCAATGGATCTCCCTCTACCAATTCAGAAAGTTGTCTTTTCTTTAATAATAAAAATGTGATTTAGTATCCAATAATTAAAAAACATAGCTGATCAAACAAGTCATCAATATGGGTTAGATGACATTTTTTCTTGAAAATGATCTTGTTAAGTTCTATATAATCAATTTGAATATTAATTGAACCATTATTCTTCTTAAAAAAATCATAGGTTCACCCCATGGTGATTCACTCAAGAATATGAAGCCCTTTATTATATTCTTTGAGTGTTTCTTCTTAAATTTCTATAACTCAATCATGGAAATTGTATTTAAAATATTTGAAAAAGGAGTATAAATAAGTATTTCTTCTATAGAAAACTTAATATTATGATTGTATTTTTAGTGGTATACAGAACTAGATTTTTTACCCATTCATTTCATTAGGATTATTATTTACATGTCCTTGAAATTAACATGGTCAATGGTCTTCCATTCCAAAATTAAAATATTTACCACTCCCTTGGATACAATTTCCTCCATGGTTTTTTCTACACATCTGGTATAAAATATGATTCCTTTTTTTCTTCCAAAGATTTTATTATTAAAATTTATGTGAAAATTATATTTCTCCTCTTATCAAAACCTTTAGAATAATGGTAATATCTACTATACATTTATACCTTTATATCACATTGAATTATTGACCCATAGCTAATAAATTCCCATATAGATAGCTTGTTTGAGAGACTTGGTTTTGTTCCACTATAGAACCCATCAATTTTTCTTGCTGGGTTAATGATAAAACCAGAATTGAGTGTAATAATTGTAAAATTTTCCTCACTGGTAAAAATAGATCCATCATCCTTATTCATAAACTCAAGTAATTCCCTTTCCTTTTTCATTTGAAGAGTTGCGGAAATTATTTACTAAAAATCACCCTTCTAAATTCATCCCACTCCATGTAGTTAAATTTTTCCTATTCCTTGTATTCTTAATAACAGTCCACCATTTTTGTAATATTTCTTTCAAAATATAAAATGTTAGGGTAGTTATTTCATCCTATGATCATTAGATAATGGAAAATGTCCATTAAGTTTCATTGATCCATTACTTTAGAAGTAATAGATTTGAGGACCCACTGATAGAAGGTGGATCATTCCTTGTGAAAGATTCAAGGGTGTATTTGTCCATATATTTATCATTTCAAATTTTAGCATGATTTATGGATTGAGAGAGATTCATGAGAATAAAAGTAATATATTTCATTACTAATCCCAATTCATTTGGATTCCCAAGAGGAAAATCATTTCATTATCTTCCAAATTTGTTATTAACATGATTCATCCTGGTTCCAGCCATTAACTATAATAAAAAGGAATTGTGTAACGATCAATCTATAATAATCCAAGTGAGAAATCATATTATCATTAAAATCATTCCCGATATGACCTAAATTATGACACCTTTTTATCAATCCATGAATTTTTTAGGTTCAATCTATATCACATTCAAATCTTCATAGGTTTTCATAGGTTTTACCCTATTATAATTTTTAACCTAATATCTTAAAATAAATAAACCTTCCCTTGATACCAACTTAGGGGACCCAAGTATAACATACAAAAATATTAAACCATTTTAAATGAATATTCAATATATTTCACAATAATTCATTCCTAAGGACAATAAAGTTTCTTTTCTTTTGAGACTAGATATATAATTAAATTAATTCATAAAATATATTCAACATCTCCTAAAAATTTATTTCATCATAGTACCCTTATTAGACATTTCATACATACAATTTTTTTTAATACATGAGGAAACTATAAACATAATAAAGGGTTAGATCAAATACTCGGTAAGGTTAAACATAGGATATATAAATTAACGATCATGCACAAAAATAAGATACACAAAATGGTATGAGATTATGATTATAACTTATAAAGTTCATGCCTAATCAGTCATAGATAATAAATCATGATTATTAGCATAAATATTCATCATTTAAAAATATATGATTCATAAGAGTGAGAAATGATCATTAATCTATAATGATCAATGAGATTATATCCTAAGAATAATAACTTTTCATAGGAATTTTGTGGGAAACTAATAAGAATAAAAAATTATTTAATTATTCAAGGCTTACAGCCAATACTATCGTAGTGGAAAAATTCCCTCATTTGTAACAACTGGGTCCCGGTGACAACACAAACACCCCGCCCTAACGTGGTCGTTAGGTCATGGCCCGCCAGGTACCACCAGTTGCCCCATAAACATGTGGTCTGTACCCTGGGGCCCACCCACGTGCCTAAATGGGTCATCTGACTAATGATAGTCCCCAAAGGCCAACACATGACTTTTCTATGTGTTTTTTCCTCACTCAAACACACCGTGGGAAACTTCCTAGAAGGTCACCCATCCCGATCACTACTCCAAGCCAAAAATTCTTAACTGTGAAGTTCTAATCAAGTAGATTCCCAAAAATGAAGGTTCACCTTGTTGAAATGAGTTATATCATTTAGTCATTTAACCCTTTGTAACAACTGGGTCTCGGTGACAGCACAAACACCCCGCCCTAATGTGGTCATCAGGTCCTGGCCCACAAGGTACCACCAGTTGCCCCGTAGACATGTGGTCCCCACACTAGGGCCCACCCACGTGCCTGAACATGTCATCTAGCTAATGATAGTCCCCACATGCCAACACATGTCTTTTCAGTGTGTTTTGTCCTCACTCAAATACACCTTGGGAAAGTTCTCAGAAGGTCACCCATCCTGATCACTACTCCAAGCCAATAACACTTAACTGTGAAGTTCAAATCAGGTAGGTTCCCAAAATAGAAGGTGTGCCTTGCTGACATGAGTCGTATCATTTAATAATTTAACCCTTTTTAACAACTGGGTCACAGTGACAGCACAGACACCCCGCCCTAACATGGTCGTCGGGTCCTTTCCCGCCAGGTACCACCAGTTTCCCCACAGACATGTGGTCCCCACCCTGGGACCCATCCACATGCCTGAATGGATCATCTGACTAATGATAGTCCCCACAGGGAAACACTTGTATTTTCAGTGTGTTTTTTCCTCACTCAAACACATCCTGGGAAAGTTCTCAGAAGGTCACCCATCCTGATCACTACTCCAGGCCAAGCATGCTTAACTGTGAAGTTCTAATCAGGTAGGTTCCTAAAAATGATGGTTCACCTTGTTGACATGAATCATATCATTTAATCATTTAACCCTTTGTAACAACTGGTTCCCAGTGACAGCACATACACCCCACCCTAACATGGTCGTCGGGTCCTTGCCCGCTAGGTACCAACAGTTGCACCGCAGACATGTGGTCCCGGTGATGGCATAGACACCCTGCCCTAACATGGTCGCCGGGTCCTTTCCTGCCAGGTACCACCAGTTTCCCCGCAGACATGTGGTCCCCACCTTGGGGCCCATCCACATGACTGAATGGATCATCTGACTAATGATAGTCCCACAGGCCAACACATGTCTTTTAAGTGTGTTTTCTCCTCACTCAAACACACCCTGGGAAAGTTCCCAGAAGATCACCCATCCTGATCACTACTCCAGGACAAGCATGCTTAACTATGAAGTTCTAATCAGGTAGGTTCTCGAAAAGGAAGGTGCACCTTGTTTACATGAGTCATATAATTTAATCATTTAACCCTTTGTAACAACTCGGTCCCGATGATAGCACAGACACCCCGCCCTAACATGGTCGTCGGGTCCTTGCCCGCCATTTACCACCAGTTGCCCCGCAGACATGTGGTCCCCACCCTAGGTCCCATCCACATGCCTGAACGAATCATCTGACTAATGATAGTCCCCACAGGCCAACACATGTCTTTTCAGTGTGTTTTTTCTGCACTCAAACACAACCTGGGAAAGTTCTCAGAAGGTCACCCATCCTGATCACTACTCCAGACCAAGCATGCTTAACTGTGAAGTTCCAATCAGGTAGGTTTCCAAAAAGGAATGTGCACCTTATTGACATGAGTCATATCATTTAATCATTTAACCCTTTGTAACAACTGGGTCCCGGTGACAGTACAAACACCCCGCCCTAACATGGTCGCCAGGTCTTTGCCCGCCAGGTACCACCAGTTGCCCCACAGACTTGTGGTCCACACCCTAAGGCCCATCCACGTGCCTGAACGGATCATCTGACTAATGATAGTCCCCACAGGCCAACACATATCTTTTCAGTGTGTTTTTTCCTCACTCAAACACACCCTGGGAAAGTTCCCAAAAGGTCACCCATTCTGATCAATACTCCAGGCCAAGTATTCTTAACTGCGAAGTTCTAATCAGGTAAGTTCCCAAAAAGTAAGGTGCACTTTGTTTACATAATTCATATCATTTAATAATTTAACCCTTTATCATTTTGGGGTGTTACAATCATGCCCCCCCCCCCCCCCTTAGAGAACAACGTACTTGTTGTGGCACCTTCCTTTTCAGTGTGTTTTGTCCTCACTCAAACACACCCTGAGAAACTTCCCAGAAGGTCACCCATCCTGATAACTACCGAAGGCCAAACATGCTTAACTGTGAAGTTCTAATTAGGTAGGTTCCTGAAAAGGAAGGTGCACCTTGTTGACATGAGTCATATCATTTATTCATTTAACCCTTTATAACAACTTGGTCCCGGTGATAGCACAGACACCCCGCCCTAACATGGTCGTCATGTCCTGGCCCGCCAGGTACCACCAGTTGCCCCACAGACATGTGGTCCCCACCATGGGTCCCACCCACGTTCCTGAAAGGGTCATTTGACAAATGATAGTCCCCACGGGCCCACACATGTCTTTTTAGTGTGTTTTGTCCTCACTCAAACACACCATGGGAAAGTTCCCAGAAGGTCACCCATCCTGATCACTACTCCAGGCCAAGCGCGTTTAACTATGAAGTTCTAATTAGGTAGGTTACCAAAAAGGAACGTGCATCAAGTTGACATGAGTCAAATCATTTAATCATTTAACCCTTTGTAACAACTGGGTCGCGGTGACAGCACAAACACCCCGCCCTAACATGGTCGTCGGTTCCTTGCCCGCCAGGTACCACTAGTTGCCCCGCAGACATGTATTACCCTCTCTGGAGTCCACCCACATGCCTGAATGGATAATATGACTAATGATAGTCCCCACATGCCAACACATGACTTTTCAGAGTGTTTTGTCCTCACTCAAACACACCCTAGGAAAGTTCCCAGAAGGTCACTCATCATTATCACTACTCCAGGCCAAGCATGCTTAACTGTGAAGTTCTAATCAGGTAGGTTCCCGAAAAGGAAGGTCCACCTTGTTGACATGAGTCATATCATTTAATCATTTAACCCTTTATCATTTTGGGGTGTTACAATCACGACCCCCCCCCCCTCGTAGAGCACAACGTCCTCATTGTGGAACCTTCCTTTTCAGGCCCACCCACGTGCCTAAATGGGTCATCTGGCTAATGATTGTCCACACATGCCAACACATGTCTTTTTAGTGTGTTTTTTCCTCACTAAAACACACCCTGGGAAAGTTCTCAGAAGGTCACCCATCCTGATCACTACTCCAGGACAAAAACGCTTAACTTTAAAGTTCCAATCAGGTACGTTCCCAAAAAAGAAGGTGCACCTTTTTGACATGAGTGATATCATTTAATGATTTTACCCTTTGTAACAACTGGGTCCTAGTGACAGCACAGACACCCCGCCCTAACATGGTCGTCAGGTCCTTGCCCGCCAGGTTCCACGAGTTGCCCCGCAGACATGTGGTCCCCACCCTGGGGCCCATCCATGTGCCTGAACGGATCATCTGACAAATGATAGTCCCCACAGGCCAACAAATGTCTTTTTAGTGTGTTTTTTCCTCACTAAAACACACCCTGGGAAAGTTCCAAGAAGGTCACCCATCCTGATCACTACCCCAGGCCAAACATGCTTAACTGTGAAGTTTTAATCAGGTAGGTTCCTGAAAAATAAGTTGCACCTTGTTGAAATGATTCATATCATTTAATAATTTAACCCTTTATCATTTTGGGGTGTTATAATCATGACCCATCCCCCCTTAGCGCACAACATCCTCATTGTGGCACCTTCCTTTTTAGTGTGTTTTGTCCTCACTCAAACACACCCTGGGAAACATCCAAGAAGGTCACCCATCATGATCACTACTCCAGGCCAAGCATACTTAAATATAAAGTTCTAATAAGGTAGGTTCTCAAAAAGGAAGGTGAACCTTGTTGATATGAGTCATATCATTTAGTCATTTAACCCTTTGTAACAACTGGGCCCCGATGACAGCACAGACACCCCGCACTAACATGGTCGTCATGTCCTGGCCCGCCAGGTAGAACCAGTTGCCCCGCAGACATGTGGTCCCCACCCTGGGGCCCACTGACATGCCTGAATGGGTCATCTGACTAATGATAGTCCCCACAGGCCAACACATTTCTTTTCAGTGTGTTTTTTCCTCACTCAAACACACCATGGGAATGTTCCTAGAAGGTCACCCATCTAGATCACTACTCCAGTCCAATCACGCTTAACTTTGAAGTTCTAATCAGGTATGTTCCCAAAAAGGAAGGTGCATCTTATTTATATGAGTCATATCATTTAATCATTTAACCCTTTGTAACAACTGGGTCCCAGTGACAACACATACACCCCGCCCTAACATGGTCGTCGGGTCCTTTCCCGCTAGGTACCACCAGTTGTCCCGCAGACTTGCGGTCCCCACCCCTGGGCCCACCCACATGCCTGAACGGATCTTCTAACCAATTATAGTCCTCACAGGCCAGAACATGTCTTTTCAGTGTGTGTGGTCCTCACTCAAACACACCCTGGGAAAGTTCCTAGAAGTTCACTCATCCCGATCACTACTCCAGGCCAAGCATGCTTAATTGTGAAGTTCTAATCAGGTAGGTCCCAAAAAGGAACGTGCACCTTGTTGACATGAGTCTTATCATTTAATCATTTAAATGTGATGATTATTGAGAAGATCATAATGTAAAATACATGTATTGAGACTTTAGTGTTCTATCTAGAATATTGTTAAGTGACCTTGAATAATCTTTCTAATAGGAAAACTAAAATGTAATAATTTAAGGCAGAAAAAATAATAATTTCATGTATAATAATCTTCTCTTGAGTAGTATAAACATAATGTTCCTCCATGTATACATGATGAATTCATCTGAAGTAAATCTATAAAAATCTCCAAGTCCCTCTAACATTTAGGCATCATATTCCTGATGTGCATAAGCTTCTTCTCCTGAGTATCATAATAATAATCTAGTGTGGAATAATAGAAAATAAGATTCAGCAGAGCGATGATAACATAATTTATGAATCTACATAAGAATCATCTATTTGTGTGTGCATGAATTCCACCCTGTATAATAATTTTATGATTCACTTTATAAATATGATTTGGAGCAGCGTAAACATGACGTGCCTTAATATATACATCATCTAATCTATGTATGAATAATTCATAGAAACATATTCATGATACTCTATCTTTATAATCAGCATATGTATAGTAGTTAAACCACATAAGAATCATATACATAGGCATTAACCCATATAAACACCATTTTAGTGATGAATAAACATCATGACTTAACGAGAATTTGAAAACCAATAAACTAAAAACATGAGTTCTATATTTAATATATAAAGATGAAATTAAAATTTGATTATTCCTTAGATGATATTAAGTGTTCTAGACATAAACACACCTCAAATTTTGTTTGATACAATCATTGTATTAAATAGGATATGATCTATAAGGTCGTGAGAATAAAAACCAATTTATGATAGAATGACTACAATATTAAATTTATTGAAAATAATTTTTTTTTCAATAATAACGTTGATGAATTTACATAAATTATAAAGATATAATCTAATGAATTAAATAATTATGATTCAATATTGAGAATATATGTGTAAATCTGAGATTAAAGATGATATGTATAAGTCTAGTCTAGATATCTATGGAGTTCTTCATTTGAAGCTCTCAATATGAAAAGAAAAAGTTCCACTCCACATGTTGTTGTTGTTTTATTTTATACAACAAATGTATTCTAATTTAAAAAATGGGTTTATATAAGAATTAGAGGTGAAAAATTAGTTTTTGGATACTATTAAAAATTCCTAAATAAATGTTCATAAGAGTGTGAGAATGATCAGGAAATTAGACAATGTAGTTTTTTGTAATACACCTTAGGGTTGAGAATGCGACATCTATTGAAAATATGACATACAGGAGATCATGGGTGTGACACCATGATATTTTGTGAATATGTTTATCCAATAAATTTAATATTTTTTATATATTGTGTTACATGCAACACTAGGTTTATCTTTCATTACATGAAACACTGAGTATATCTTGTGATACATACAACATCAAGTTTAAATGAAATGTGACATACCGTTAAAATATTTTTATTTAATAAAATAGTTCTCACCTAGCCATTGGAATGAAAGGTATGAAAATGATTAACTAAATTATAAAAATATATGGTTTACATTTATATATAAAATTAATTCTATGTTTGGTAATTAAATATAAATTAAAATAAAAACTATTTGAAAATAAAGTGCATATTTTTCTGAAAAACTATTTTTATGAACACACACATGTTTAACCTCAACAAATTAAAAAAATAAGTTTTCTTCAATTATTTTAATGAAATTTATATATTAAAAATTCAATCAAATTGTTCATATTAATCATATGTTTTTTCAAAAATAGATATAAATTAATCCAATTTTTTTCTTAAAAATTGTTTTTTCTAATTTTTTTTGCCTTTTGAGACCATATATTAAAATTATTTTTTTCCAATTTTATAAAATTTACTCAATAAAATAATTTTTTTTTCAAAATTATCTGGTTAAAATTATCTTAATGTAAATTTTTTAGAATTTTTAGAGTGGATATATTTTTAGGAATTGTGAAAAATTCTGGTTTTTATTAAGAATTGTAATTTATTTTAAATAATTCGAAAACATATGATTTTATAGGTAAAATTAGTTCACTTATATATATATATATTAATTCAATTTATGTCATTTGAATCAATTTTATATGGAATTTTGATAAAAAAAACTTTAAAATATTTTGACCATTTTCTCTTTGGAAAAGGTCATTCTCGTTGAGTCTGTGAGATTAATTTCAAATTAATATTTTATAATTATATTAATGGAATTTGAAAAAAAATATTCCATATTTAGAATAATAATAATATATATTATATAATAATTTCAACTTAAATTTTTACAATAATTAATAGTAAAAATGGTAAAAATTATTTACCATGGTTAAGGTAAAAATGGGGTTATTGGGGGATAAACTAAAAAGATAAGGGTTATAAATGATGGAAAACTTTTAAAATACCCATTGGATTTCCTTATTTTGATTTTATCTACTCTATGTTCTATAATGATCAATTTTGGAGCCTTTAATAATGTGAAAAAATGGGTACAATTTTTTCATTTCAAAAATTACAAGTGTTCCACTCGCCTCATTTTTTAAAAGGTCACCCACTCTCTACCCCTCATCACACTTCAAAAACCCTTTGTTTCTACCAAACAATTCCCAAATAACTTCTTTAGTAATCTCTTATCATCCTATAATCCTTAGTTTTTCCATAATTACAACCTAGGAAGACCTTTGGGGCAAACCAAAATAATTTTTTCAAATAAGAGCTAACATCCCTAAATGAGCGTTTTATTTTTTTTAATTCTCCAACTAATTCAATTATCTATAAACCATGATGATATATACAAATCCATTTTTTGGTATTTTAAAATATCCACTTTTATTTTAGTGGTAAAATTGCATTTAAAAACACAAATACAACAATATAAGATTTCAAATTTCAAAATCAAAATTCAAAAGGAAATCACACCTCAATACTAGCACCACAAAACCACCTCAAGCCACAAGATCTCAAACCGAGACCCACACAATCCTTGACACTCAATCACAGCTATCATTTTCACTTAGACGGTGGTAACCCACCATCTATTTAACCACATCAAGAAACCCATCAAACCTTCATAATGAGCCAAAAAAACAAGCCAAGAAGATCGTCCCTCACGCAATTGTTAGTACACAACTACCTGTATGAACTTCAGCCATATTCAGAACCTCCAGAACAAGGAAAACCACCAAACCACCAATGAGTCAATGTTAGAAGAAGAAAATTTTATGCACCATCATAGACGTCACTATATCACCGAAAAAAACAAAATCTCCACTATTTCAATTGAAGAACCATCACTGAAAGAACCCAAAGAAAGAGAATATCTCACCACATGTCATGCCTCCTAGAACACCCCCACTGATCCCATAAACATAACATAAAACCTTCTTGGAAACAATTACACCCAATAGAATTGGGAGGTATTATTGTTCATGGAATTAAGAGAAAAGAAAGAGCTGAAAAGACCTGTATAAAGATCCACAGAAGTGAAAGCACCATCATCCCCTCTAGAAAGCTTCGTCTTCAAACCTTCACTAGTGAAACAAAGACCACAAATCCATCGAAAAAACACTATCATAATGTTGGATAAGATATATTCTTCAATGGGAATACACAATAGAAAACCATCATCACTGGACCATCCAATTATACTAAAAACCAAAGTGGTTGATGACACCAGTCGAGATAAGCTCCCGACACTAACTCGCAACCACCAACATTATCCCAAAAACACCTCAAGAACCATCATAATTAACAAAGATGTGGCCAAGAACAACATGATGGGTATAAAGAGTATAGGAGGTCGAATGGGAGAAATAGGAATCCACCAAACCTCACACCAACAAAATCTCAAACCACTGGAGTGACTTCATGAAAAACCAATATGGATTTTAGCATGAAGTTTTAGGTGTAAAGAGCAAAGTTGGGAGAGAATGGTTGTCATGAAGAGATAGGGAATATTCCACCAAAATAGAACCATATTAACCATAACTCCAAAAGAAACAAAGTATTGGAATGAAAAAAGGTGAATATAAAGAGGGAAGAAAGAATAAAACCCAATAACTTCATGTGGTCTATCCATAGAGAGGAGGACCAAGAGCATTAAATATGGGGAGGAAATTATTATTCGTGTGTACGGTGAGCTACCTCATCATGAACCAATGTTATTACTTTTCCATAAACATGTATCACAGTTGGATATAACAATGTATTTTTTGTTTATATATGATATTTATAATACTATTATTCTTCTTGGAAAATGTTATCAAATTTTCCTTCTTACCTTCCATTCTGTGAGAATATGATAATGTTGTTTTTGTGTACAGCTGACTACCGCCTTAGGAAGAAAAGTGATTCATTAAAACATTACATGGAAGTTAATAAGCATAATGTTAATAAACATATGTGATATATATTACATAAAAATTATTATTTAATGGTAATATATTATTTTACTTTACTATTTCAATTCTTTATGGAAATAGAAATAATGTTCACCCGTACGTAGGGCCTACCGTCTCCATGAACCATGTATTTAATTTTATATCTATAACTTTTATTTATTACTATAAATACATATATAAAAAATATATATTCTATTTATATCATGGTTAATATTCTGGATATTATGGAGACATGGTCAATGTAAGAGGACCCAAAATAATAAATCAAAATGTTCATGGAAGAAAATGCAGTTATCACCCGAAACATGATTTTAAAAATGAATTATTGATAAAATGGTAGTAACAGGTCATAAGTAAATAATATATGGTATGATAGATATGATTATATTTATTTAATATATTTATAATAAACTTATATTTATTATATATGAGGTTTAAACATGTACGAAGGAAGTGGATACTTAAGGTAAGGGATTTTTGTTTCACTTTTATTTTTTTGTGAGATACATTCCATATTCACCACATGTTTATTTTATGTAGTGTATATACTTCTCATGAATTTATTTTATGATTATAATCCTTAAATTTATATATATTTACATATCCATTTTATGATCTCTCTTTCATGGGGATTATGGATCAAAAGTTACCAAAGGAGTAAGGAATTTTTTGTCTCAAATTGCCTTCCGTGGGTCTTAATTTATGCACATATCTTATTCTATCCTATTATTTACTACCAATTTTACATGTTATATAAATAATTTAATCACTTTTAGGGTATTATAATTTTAATTTAATAATGTTCTTCTATTGGGATTTTTGTTTAGAGTTACCAAGGTGGTAAGAGTTTTATGTTACAACCTCATAATTTATCGAGATTATTTATGATTATTCTTAAAATGGTGAAAAAATATTATATATCTCTCAATAAACTCATGAATTTTCTTCTAGTATGGTTTTTTCAAGATAATACATGTTTTCCAATCATTTTATTCTTTTTATGTACCGCAGAGTTAAAAATAATGTTTTTAAAAAATAATATCTTTATTTCTCTCTTTGTTCAAAAACCCTTTTTCTTATAAAGCCATGTTTTCTAAAAAAAAATTAAAAAATGATTTTAAAATAATTATAATTATTTATTAAATTAATTTTTACCCATTTTTGAATTTTTATAATTTTTTTGAATGGAATCTTGATGTCGTTTCCCAAACAATTCTCATTTGGCTTTTACCAAAAATGTGAAAGGAATATTTGTTTTAATGCGTACATCATGAATGAAATTTCACATCATTATGACCATTATCTTATTTTAATCATAATTTATATGTTTTGAATTATATTTTCAAAGAAAAGGATTTAAAAAATGATTAATTTTTTTTAAAAAAAATATAAAGAAAGGATATTTTCATCAAAATATGTTTTAAATTATTTCTAAAGATTCTTTTATAAGTTTCTATTGTTATTTTAAAATAAAAGGATTTAAAAAATGTATTTTGAATTTTTAGTTTTAAAAAAAATTCAAGGAAAAATTATTTTCCTCAAGAAATGTTCCAAGTGATCTTTCAAAAATCATTTTCCGTCTAAGATAACACCCATTGATGTTACTTACTATTCAGTGGGGATATGATCCAAGGATACCATTATTATTTTTTCTTTTAATGGAATATTTTTATAATGAAAACAATTTTATGAACCCCATTTCTTTTCTATGGGTTATACCATAACAAAATTCTTATGAAACATTATTATTTTTTCCGGGATTATGCTATAATGATCTAATGAAATGTATATTAAACCAATTTATTTTAATGGGTTATGATATTATTGTTGTTTTATGATATTGTGGACCACATTTGTATGATTTTCATTATGTTATGGTGGTTACATTATAGCCAAGGATGTGGGTTATACTATAAGAATGACTGTTGGGACCTATATCTACCTCTAATTCATTGGTTAATGATTAATGCTATATGAACTCAAAGGGTACATAATAGTTTATACTAAGCCCAAAAAATGGTAAACGATATATTTTCCCAATCCCAAAAGAAGTTATACATGAGTTTATCTTAATATTGAAGATGGTACCCAGGTGTTCAGGCCAAGCCTAACATGTTATAAATATATTGATGGGTAACCTTGACATAATATTTTATATGATTATATATATGACACAAATATTTGTTTTATTCCAATGTTTTGTTCTCATGGATCATATTCTTTGATTCTATTATGATACATGTGTTATCAACTCCCAATATTAATACCATGACAAAATATTTTGATCTTTAATATGCATGGAATGGTTTTTATGCATTATTCTCATTTCTTTTATATTTATTCTCACATTATGTATACATATTTCCCATGTTTACCTTTACAGGGAATCTAAGCTCACCCTTTCTTATTTTTCCTATATAGGTTATGAAGAAAGTTTTTAATTATGGAATTTTTATGAAGAGTTCAAAAGGGGTAGATATTTATGAGATATTTTTAAGATCTTTCACTAAATAAAAAGATTGTGTACCTAGTCTATAAAGGTACCAAACCATTAAGATCCCTAGGCATGTGTTTTTGTAATGTAATGAATATTCATCTAAAATATATAATATCTATGTATGAGAATATTGGGTTTATGTAGTTGGTATCAGAGGATAGGTTTTATTGACCTTTGGAAACTAGGATAAGAAACCTTTAGTGAAATCCCTATGGATATTTCTAAGGATATTTTTAGGATTATTTCTTAGTATAAGTATAAGGGTGTGTCAAAGTATAGTAAATTGTCCTTGAATTTTGGTAAACTATTGATCAAGTGGGTTTTAAGAAATTACATCCATGTTTGGATACTATAAGTGGATGTGGCTCTAACACATAGGTATCTAGTGGTAATAACTCCAAAAAAATGGACCATTGATCTAGAATTGATCATCACCTGGTGAAGAATAATGGGATTTGTTGTGCACTTTGTTTGACACTCAAGTGGGATATTATTTTTAAATTCTCAAACACTTTAATTGTAACACCCCAGGTAAATAAAGAATATGACATTTCATATTTATCCATATTTGTGAATAAAATATTAATATGACTTTAAAGGGGACGCTATGCTCGATGGCGTACCCAACACGCAACAACGAGTTTCTTGGGAATCTTACGTTGCACTCTAATAATAAAATAATATTATTTTAAATGGTAGTTAACATGTAGCCGTTGTAATGGCGGGAATGGATAGAAATAACTAAAATATGATTATATATGTTTTTTAATGTTTTTACATTTATCCAATAAAAGCTAAAGGCTTAAAATACGGAAAGAATTAAATTTTAGGTGTATATGCCCTAGTTTTCACTAAAGGTTCACTTATCATCTTTTGATGGAGAACCGTCATTAAATATAGTTTTATTCACTCTTAAACATTCTTTTGGACCAAATAAAACTCTTATTAAGAATCGGGACATCAAATTTTACTTTGTGTAATTTTTTGGTATCTTTCCGATAAAGTTCATTTTTTAATGAATAGTGTAAAATGTTGTATTTTAATTCAAAACCACTTTTTAATCTAATTTATTTATATGATTAGATTATATTTTGAATTGGTTTTAAAGTGAAATTAGAAAATATTTTTACCATTAAATCCAATAGTGGTCGTTGGAATCAATTTCACTTTGAAATCAGACTTAAACTAGTGTCAATCTTTTGATACTTATTGTTTCATAAAACACGCTATTTGTCATGACAGCGGGAATTAATTATTAAATTAATTAATGTGACTTATATGTTTTGAATTTTGTAAAACGGACTTCATTTTTGAATTCAGAATATCAAATATAGCTTAGGGTGAATTTTTGAGATTTTTCTGAAAAACTTCAATTTTTGATGAATAGTGAAACCACTAAGTGGTACTTATAAAAACTGATTTTCCGTTTAAATGAAATTTTTCCATCATTGTGTTTTGATTTTCAAAAAATCCGACATACATGGTTGTCATTAAGAAGTAAAATGTGGTTCAATGAGATTAAAATAATTTTTTGGTGAATAGTAACTTATTAAGTTTTTAATCGCGATTAGAGGTAATTAGTGTAGTTTAAGGTAAAAATGATATTATAAGAATGTGAAAACACCATGACACTTGTCCTACACCTATTGTCTGTATCATGGCCGACCAAGAGAATCCATGGGTCAACTTTGGGACCCCATGGATCCACTTTGGTTGGGAAATGACATAAATAACATTTTATTTAATGTAAAAGTAAAATTGACACAAACATGATATGTTTTACTAAAACAATTTTTAAGTGGGGTTATACAAGTCATATTTTTGATTATAAATATTCATTGGAAATATAAAAAGATTTCCTACATAATAGTATTTTTTTTATAATTTTTAGACATTAAATAAATTAAATTATTTATGACATAATAATGATGCAGCGATGATATCATTATTTGATGATTTAAATAAAATGGAAAGATAATGTAAAATATATGAACTAAACATGTACAAAACTTATTGGATGAGTGGATTTCGAAGCCTTATCACCTTATCCACTAATTCTATCAATGTGGGACCTTTTAAAACCGAAACACATTTTCAAATAAAGTAATATTTCTTTACTTTCCAAAAGTGCCCCTCCTCTCCTCTTATAAAAGGCCCCCACCTCTACCACTTCTCCCACACTCCTCAAGCCTTTGGCTCGGCCAAACCCTGACCAGTTACTCTCTCCACATCCCTCTCCTCATCCTAGAGGATTCCCTTTGGGTATAATCCTTTCAAAGGAAGCCTTTAGGCTCAAATCAAAAGGAGTTACACTTTTAAAGGTAATTCATTCTCTCTTGTTCATTTGTTTTATTTTGCTTCTCCAACCCTCTAAACTCTTTTTATTTACTTATTTTGTAAAAACACCAGTATCTTCAATATACTAGGATGTTGTTATAAGATTTATTTGAGCTAAACTCTCACACAACTACATCAAATGGTTAAAGAACATACGGTTTCCGTGGATGGCGAAATTCTGCCTCCCGAAACGATGATTGTTCAATACTCATTTAACACCTTCAAAGATGGCCATTATGATGTCACTGTTTTTATATATGATATATAATATGTTTATGTTTTACTTATGCTTCTGTATTTTTCATTTGTGTCTTACCTTTATGGCTTCCATTATGGGTATACGCGATATCTTCATTTAAGGAAGTGCGGACTACCGCCCCCTCAAAGTGATTTGATTCGTTAAATACCATATGTGGGACGTATAAAGGATGAAACTATGATATTATATATTATATTATACTGGAATTATAATATAACTTTATATTATTATTATTCCATTCTATAAAATAAGAAATAGAAATGAAAGTAGCGTTCATGCGTACGTACGGCTTACCGTCTCCATGAACGGTGCATTTCATTTCTTACCTCTAAATGATTATGTAATGTTATAAATGCATGCATTTACTGGATATATATGACATATATGATATCTACATCATGAATACAATTCTGGATATAATAAACATTTGTCCACATGAACAACATGTAATTGTAAGAAGTCCACTTTTGACTTAAGAACCAAATATCGACAAAACAAACATGATTAACTTAAATGATTAAATAATGTTTATAACATGGTAATAAGTGATATAAAAGGAATAATGAACTTGAAAAAGGTTCTTAAGAAAGTATAAATTAACTCAAGTTTATTATTCAGGAGATTAAAGAACGATCGAGTCAAGTCGGACCCGAGGTAAGGGATCTTACTCCTCTCTTTCTTTTTAAGTACACTCTTTTATGTCATTCCTTTTAAAGCTCATCTTTCTTGTTATTGGTATGATCTTTTATATTACATTTACTGTAATTTTTATGTTCATGTGATGAGAGACCCTATTCTCTCTCATCAATCCATTTTGGGAGTTTTGAGTGGCGCCGTTAGGCTGCCGAACTTTCGTAAGAGATCTAACATCTCTCTTTCTTTTTAAGTACTCTCCTTTGTGTCACTTCTTCTAAGCTCGTATTTGTTATGTTGGGGGATTTTCTTTTATATTCCTCTTTCTGTAAATTCTATTGTAATATGATGGGATACTCTATTTGATCTCATCAATCCATTTTGGAAGTTTTAAGTGGCGCCGTTAGGCTGCTGAGTTTTCGTAAGGGATTTTTCATCTCACTTTTATTCTCGTGAGATTTATGATACATTTGCCACAAATTCCATTGAGTGGTGTATGTAATGCCCATTATTCTACTATTTGTGTAATATACATTCATTTATGAGTATTTACATCAATGATCTATTGTCCTTCTTTCATGGGGTGTATGTTTTGAAAGATACCCAAGTCGGTAAGGGAACCTTTCACCCTCCTCTTTTTTAAAAGACTTCTTTTGTTGGGTCTTTTAATTTACATATTGTTATGTTGGGATATGTTATCATATATCCTTATTGATGTAAATTTGATGTCCAAGTGATTAGATACACTTTTTATCTCTCATCAACTCATTTTGATGTGATGTCGTTAGGCTGTCAAGGGAACTTTTTAACCCAATTTCGATTTCTTTGGGTTCAACATGTAGTCATTGAATATGTCATCCATTGAATATGTGTGAATGGACTTTTATTGTTTTACACTTAATATCCACTTATATTGGGTGTATTTATATTTTCCACACATATTTTGAGATTTATTTTTCCTTAATTTAAGGATACCTTCTTTATAAGGGATTTCATCGCATTTGACATTTCTATTGAGGGTTCATTGTTGTTATGCACCAATTCACTCTTATATGGTGTATATACTGTCCTTTGGAGTATTATATCATGAATCCTTTTATTCTAATGATATTATAATGTTCTGACTAAATGATATTCCTCAATTATTGTATTCAAGTGTCTCTAATTTTGGTAAAAACCATTTTACCAGAATATCGTTTTAAATGTTTTAATTATTTGTTATTATTAATACCCATGTTTTCAAAATGGATTTAAGGATTTATTTATATGGATATTAATGGTTTAAAATGTTAAAAGCTTCAAGGTGGTATGGGACACTTTGATTCAAAAATCTCTTTATTAGATGTTTTAAATGGTTTTGGAAATGGTTTCTTTTTGAATGGATTCATTATTTCAATATCCTAAAATGTTATATTATGATTGAAATGTGGAAATGTTATGTTTCCTTTATTCATGTTTTATGTGATACGATTATGTTATGGTTCTTGGGCATTGTTATGAAGAACGGGTGGTTCCGTGATAAACTAAGGGCAGGAGAGCCCGATATAGCTCTCCAATGCATTGGGTAACGCGAAGGAGTGAAACGTTAAGGTTTCTCCGAAGAGATTTAGGGAATATACTGTGATGGGTATTCCAAACGTAACCAAGAGGGTTACTCCCTACGTAAGAATGTTATGAATGCCTCAAGTTACCTTTATGTCTTATGATTTCTATGATTTATTCATGGTTTGATGAGGTATGTTAAAGTGCCTTTGTTTTATGGGTAAAGTATGATTTCATTCTTATGTATATATGAACTCATGTTTCCTTTCCATATTTTTATAACTCTTACTGAGCTTTTTATGCTCATCCCAAGTTTTTGAAATGTTTTTCACAGGTCAAGGGAAAGGTACATGATGTGACGATAGTGTCAAGGATGTGTCAAGAAAGAATCCGTGTTTTATTTTAAATAGGTTTCCGTTGATGGGAAGAATGAATGCTGTCTTTTATGTAACCACTTTGTTTAAATGTGGAATGTAATGCAAGTTTCATGATCTAATTCTCTAAAACTCTAAACCTGAAAAGATCCTCAATGTGTAATCTTGTAATAACTCAAGATTAAGTAAGATTTTAAGGCTGGGGCCTTATAGTTGGTATCAGAGGTCGGTTTAGATAACTTTAGAGGTTAGGGTATTATTTAAGCATAATTGACAATTACCATAATGGTTAGGATTTCAGAAAGAGTCCTAGTTTTAGATAAAGTGAATGAGTAAGTGTATCTTAGTGTTTACCTTCCTCATTAGTACAAGATGGTTTTGTTGATATACTCACACTGACATTTCTATTTTTAGTGAATGGATGGATCTAGCAGGCACCAAAGAGACAACAGGTTTGAAGGAAACTGTGGTGGTTCTCTGATTGAGATACTAGATAAAATGAAGGATTCAATGAGGAAACTCGTGGTTATTCTAAACCAAATATCAAGGAGTCATGATCAACCACTTCAACCTTGGTGAGTTCTCTAATGCATCATGTACGAGATGGCCAACTCGATGTGGAAATTCAGATAATAATTATTAAGGTAACCATTAGGGTTTATATATACTTAATTTTTAGGTAATTATGGGTTACTCTATGATATGATGGAAAATGAAAGGAATGAGATAAACTTGAGGTTAAAATATGTTATGATTATTCTTGAAGATTTTATCTCATTTTGGGGAATGTTTTAAGAATTATATAGTTTTCGAAAAAGGACAACACGCAGACCGTGTGACATCCCGTCGCGTCGGACAAAGCTGCGGGAATCGAACCCACAACCAAAGTGCGACTGGTATTTATCGCCTACCACTGGACTATGTGAAGTCCCTGGTTAGTTTTACTGATTCTTTCTGGTTATATGATTTTATGAATTAAGAGTAAGATGATTTTGGGTTATTTATGAAAATGATTAACCTATCATGGAGGATATGTGATTAGGTTAATTACTTTTCAATACGAGACTTTAGGAGCAACTGATGTTGTTTGGAGATAAATGTTACGATTTAACTTGGAAGACTATGTGACTAAATCCTTCAAATATTTGGGTTTCAATCTTATATTGGTTTACTTTGAAGAATTTTATGGACAAATGGTCCTCGTTGAACTTTGGGTTTTGTTGGACAAATTTTGGAGATTAAGAATAGATATTCTTTTTATAAAGGGTTATCCTTTTCTGGATTATCTGATCCTGTACTAGCCTTTTTGGTTTTGGTTTTGGTTAAAGTCTAAAGACATGGGAAGTATATAGTTCTATTTTGTGGATTAGGTGATTCTCTGGAAGTTGATTATAGTACTCTTAATGTGAACAAGTCTTCCTAAATACTCGTCTTTTGGAGAAAATATGAGTTTGTGTAAGGAATCTAATAAAAGTTGAAAGTCAATATGATAAGTGATTATGTTTCCTTATGAATAAATTCCTCAATAAAAAGTAACTTAAAACAAAAATGTTGTCTATTAACTTTTCATACTGGGGAATCTAATACCGTTTAACCCATCACAAGTTTGTGATTTTCTCGTGGTTAACTTTCTCCTAAACATGTTTTCTATCACTCTCCATCAGAACATGACACTTTGTTTTTTTCCTCCATGTCCATATTTTCATACTTGGAATCCTAGTATGGGTTAACTCGGGTGACCTTTGTACTTATCTCTCTTTATTTTAAAGTGTTTGTTTTACCGACTTTTGTTCCGATGTGGGACTTTCAAGGATGTTTCCAAGGGCAATTTTAAAATTGTGAGGACGCAATTCCCAAAAGGGGGGAAGGATGTAACACCCCAGGTAAATAAAGAATATGACATTTCATATTTATCCATATTTGTGAATAAAATATTAATATGACTTTAAAGGGGACGCTATGCTCGATGGCGTACCCAACACGCAACAACGAGTTTCTTGGGAATCTTACGTTGCACTCTAATAATAAAATAATATTATTTTAAATGGTAGTTAACATGTAGCCGTTGTAATGGCGGGAATGGATATAAATAACTAAAATATGATTATATATTTTTTTTAATGTTTTTACATTTATCCAATAAAAGCTAAAGGCTTAAAATACGGAAAGAATTAAATTTTAGGTGTATATGCCCTAGTTTTCACTAAAGGTTCACTTATCACCTTTTGATAGAGAACCGTCATTAAATATAGTTTTATTCACTCTTAAAAATTCTTCTGGACCAAATAAAACTCTTATTAAGAATCGGGACATCAAATTTTACTTTGTTTAATTTTTTGGTATCTTTCCGATAAAGTTCATTTTTTTAATGAATAGTGTAAAATGTTGTATTTTAATTCAAAACCACTTTTTAATATAATTTATTTATATGATTAGATTATATTTTGAATTGGTTTTAAAGTGAAATTAGAAAATATTTTTACCATTAAATCCAATAGTGGTCGTTGGAATCAATTTCACTTTGAAATCAGACTTAAACTAGTGTCAATCTTTTGATACTTATTGTTTCATAAAACACGCTATTTGTCATGACAGCGGGAATTAATTATTAAATTAATTAATGTGAGTTATATGTTTTGAATTTTGTAAAACGGACTTCATTTTTGAATTCAGAATATCAAATATAGCTTAGGGTGAATTTTTGAGATTTTTCTGAAAAACTTCAATTTTTGAGGAATAGTGAAACCACTAAGTGGTACTTATAAAAACTGATTTTCCGTTTAAATTAAATTTTGCCATCATTGTGTTTTGATTTTCAAAAATCCGACATACATGGTTGTCATTAAGAAGTAAAATGTGGTTCAATGAGATTAAAATAATTTTTTGGTGAATAGTAACTTATTAAGTTTTTAATCGCGATTAGAGGTAATTAGTGTTGTTTAAGGTAAAAATGATATTATAAGAATGTGAAAACACCATGACACTTGTCCTACACCTATTGGTTGTATCATGGCCGACCTAGACAAGTCATGGGTCAACTTGGGGACCCCATGGATCCACTTTGGTTGGGAAATGACATAAATAACATTTTATTTAATGTAAAAGTAAAATTGACACAAACATGATATGTTTTACTAAAACAATTTTTAAGTTGGGTTATACAAGTCATATTTTTGATTATAAATAGTCATTGGAAATCTAAAAATATTTCCTACATAATAGTATTTTTTTATAATTTTTAGACATTAAATAAATTAAATTATTTATGACATAATAATGATGCAGCGATGATATCATTATTTGACGATTTAAATAAAATGGAAAGATAATGTAAAATATATGAACTACACATGTAAAAAACTTATTGGATGAGTGGATTTCGAAGCCTTATCACCTTATCCACGAATTCTATCAATGTTGGACCTTTTAAAACCGAAACACATTTTCAAATAAAGTAATATTTCTTTACTTTCCAAAAGTGCCCCTCCTCTCATCTTATAAAAGGCCCCCACCTCTACCACTTCTCCCACACTCCTCAAGCCTTTGGCACGGCCAACCCCTGCCCATTTACTCTCTCCACATCCCTCTCCTCATCCTATAGGATTCCCTTTGGGTATAATCCTTTCAAAGGAAGCCTTTAGGCTCAAATCAAAAGGAGTTACACTTTTAAAGGTAATTCATTCTCTCTTGTTCATTTGTTTTATTTTGCTTCTCCAACCCTATAAACTCTTTTTATTTACTTCTTTTGTAACAACACCAGTATCTTCAATATACTAGGATGTTGTTATAAGATTTATTTGAGCTAAACTCTCACACAACTACATCAAATGGTTAAAGAACATACGGTTTCCGTGGATGGCGAAATTCTGCCTCCCGAAACGATGATTGTTCAATACTCATTTAACACCTTCAAAGGTGGACATTATGATGTCACTGTTTTTATATATGATATATAATATGTTTATGTTTTACTTATGCTTCTGTATTTTTCATTTGTGTCTTACCTTTATGACTTCCATTATGGGTATACGCGATATCTTCATTTAAGGAAGTGCGGACTACCGCCCCCTCAAAGTGATTTGATTCGTTAAATACCATATGTGGGACGTATAAAGGATGAAACTATGATATTATATATGATATTATACTGGAATTATAATATAACTTTATATCATTATTATTCCATTCTATAAAATAAGAAATAGAAATGAAAGTAGCGTTCATGCGTACGTACGACTTACCGTCTCCATGAACGGTGCATTTCATTTCTTACCTCTAAATGATTATGTAATGTTATAAATGCATGAATTTACTGGATATATATGACATATATGATATCTACATCATGAATACAATTCTGGATATAATAAACATTTGTCCACACGAACAACATGTAATTGTAAGAAGTCCACTTTCGACTTAAGAACCAAATATCGACAAAACAAACATGATTAACTTAAATGATTAAATAATGTTTATAACATGGTAATAAGTGATATAAAAGGAATAATGAACTTGAAAAAGGTTCTTAAGGAAGTATAAATTAACTCAAGTTTATTATTCAGGAGATTAAAGAACGATCGAGTCAAGTCGGACCCGAGGTAAGGGATCTTACTCCTCTCTTTCTTTTTAAGTACACTCTTTTATGTCATTCCTTTTAAAGCTCATCTTTCTTGTTATTGGTATGATATTTTATATTAAATTTACTGTAATTTTTATTTTCATGTGATGAGAGACCCTATTCTCTCTCATCAATCCATTTTGGGAGTTTTGAGTGGCGCTGTTAGGCTGCTGAACTTTCGTAAGAGATCTAACCTCTCTCTTTCTTTTTATGTACTCTCCTTTGTGTCACTTCTTCTAAGCTCCTATTTGTTATGTTGGGGGATTTTCTTTTATATTCCTCTTGCTGTAAATTCTATTTTAATATGATGGGATACTCTATTTGATCTCATCAATCCATTTTAGAAGTTTTAAGTGGCGCCGTTAGGCTGCTGAGTTTTCGTAAGGGATTTTTCATCTCACTTTTATTCTCGTGATATTTATGCTACATTTGCCACAAATTCCATTGAGTGGTGTATGTAATGCCCATTATTCTACTCTTTGTGTAATATAAATTCATTTATGAGTATTTACATCAATGATCTATTGTCCTTCTTTCATGGGGTGTATGTTTTGAAAGATACCCAAGTCGGTAAGGGAACCTTTCACCCTCCTCTTTTTTAAAAGACATATTTTGTTGGGTCTTTTAATTTACATATTGTTATGTTGGGATATGTTATCATATATCCTTATTGATGTAAATTTTATGTCCAAGTGATTAGATACACTTTTTATCTCTCATCAACTCATTTTGATGTGATGTCGTTAGGCTGTCAAGGGAACTTTTTAACCCAATTTCGATTTCTTTGGGTTCAACATGTAGTCATTGAATATGTCATCCATTGAATATGTGTGAATGACCTTTTATTGTTTTACACTTAATATCCACTTATATTGGGTGTATTTATATTTGCCACACATATTTTGAGATTGATTTGTCCTTAATTTAAGGATACCTTCTTTATAAGGGATTTCATCGCATTTGACATTTCTATTGAGGGTTCATTGTTGTTATGCACCAATTCACTCTTATATGGTGTATATACTGTCCTTTGGAGTATTATATCATGAATCCTTTTATTCTCATGATATTATAATGTTCTGACTAAATGATATTCCTCAATTATTGTATTCAAGTGTCTCTAATTTTGGTAAAACCCCTTTTACCAGAATATCGTTTTAAATGTTTTAATTATTTGTTCTTATTAATATCCATGTTTTCAAAATGGATTTAAGGATTTTTTTATATGGATATTAATGGTTTAAAATGTTAAAAGCTTCAAGGTGGTATGGGACACTTTGATTCAAAAATCTCTTTATTAAATGTTTTAAATGGTTTTGGAAATGGTTTCTTTTTGAATGGATTCATTATTTCAATATCCTAAAATGTTATATTATGATTGAAATGTGGAAATGTTATGTTTCCTTTATTCATGTTTTATGTGATACGATTATGTTATGGTTCTTGGGCATTGTTATGAAGAACGGGTGGTTTCGTGATAAACTAAGGGCGGGTGCGCCCGATATAGCTCTCCAATGCATTGGGTAACGCGAAGGAGTGAAACGTTAAGGTTTCTCCGAAGAGATTTAGGGAATATACTGTGATGGGTATTCCAAACGTAACCGAGAGGGTTACTCCCTATGTAAGAATGTTATGAATGCCTCAAGTTACCTTTATGTCTTATGATTTCTATGATTTATTCATGGTTTGATGAGGTATGTTAAAGTGCCTTTGTTTTATGGGTAAAGTATGATTTCATTCTTATGTATATATGAACTCATGTTTCCTTTCCATATTTTTATAACTCTTACTGAGCTTTTTATTCTCATCCCAAGTTTTTGAAATGTTTTTCACAGGTCAAGGGAAAGGTACATGATGTGACGATAGTGTCAAGGATGTGTCAAGAAAGAATCTGTGTTTTATTTTAAATAGGTTTCCGTTGATGGGAAGAATGAATGCTGTCTTTTATGTAACCACTTTGTTTAAATGTGGAATGTAATGCAAGTTTCATGATCTAATTCTCTAAAACTCTAAACCTGAAAAGATCCTCAATGTGTAATCTTGTAATAACTCAAGATTAAGTAAGATTTTAAGGCTGGGGCCTTATATTAATAACCATAATGAAGGATTTAAATAATGAAAATGAATGACCTAGGTTTTTCCTAAGGTGTTATATATTGAAAAGAAAGTGTAATGACTTATATAACCTATAATTTATTTTTTTTATTATGTGGTTTTCCACTATGATTAGTATTTTTCACACTGGTTTTTTTTAGTAAATTACAGTAACTAGAAGGAACTTGATCAATGTTTAAACTGATATAAAATGTGTTAATTAGAAACCAAATGGGATGATAATTGGAGTGAAGGATATTATGATTATTCCCAATCATTTATCATGATATATGATTAACTACTAGGAACTAAAGAAACTCTCAGACTCACCAAAGAAGAGAAGGATAGAGTTAGATGAGAGTTTGTGTAGTGGATACCTTTGAGAAATAATATTAGCTTCTTATATTTTTATAATGTGGGAAAAACACTCTAGGTAATGTCTCAAAGGGACAAAAATAATTTTATGTGCTAAGAAGAAGGAAACAAAGAAAGTAATTGCTGAGGAAAAATGAAAAGTTCAGTTAACACAATAGATGGTAATATTGGTCTCCATAGGGTATTATCAATGGATTAATGTTTTAACTATATAAAGTATGGGAAATATTCAAATTGATCCCCTAAGGGGTAATATTGTGAAGAGGATCAGTATGGTGGTACAAGTAATTTTTGTATGATGAATATTCAACAAACGATTAGTTAAAGGAAGATGGTATTAGGAAATAAGATAATGAATCCTAGTTAATGGTTCAATAATTATGTACAATTATTGATGTTTTTATGAATTGGAATTGAAGAACTATGAAATATATAAATATTTTTTAGTATAAGTTTTTTGTTAAGGATCTTTAAGAATATGTTGAATGGTACTGATGATTTATAAAATTAAATTAATGGAAAGGTGATATTTTATTGAAAACACGTGATTAAGGGATGATAACCCTTAATATTTTCATGATGGTAATATAATTATTTTGGGATAAATAGATGATTGATATGTATAAATTAAATTGGATAGTATTGATTACCTTTGAACTGATTAATGATTTGATGAAAAAGTGTTTTATGTTATCATTGATGGAGTTTACAACATTATTGGATTTATGGAATAAATTCATTAATATATGGTTTTATTAAAGGAATAAGTAATATTTATTCTTTCAATAATTTTTTATCATAATTCAAGTTATTACCATGTTTCAATAGAATACATGATGGAGGTATTCACATGTTTGATATGCAAAAATTAAGAACTACTTCATGTTGTTTGGGGGATTAATGATAAATTAATTTTGTAAATTTAAAGAAATTATTTATAAAGTTTTGCATTTTATTCTTTTAGAAGGGTCCTAAGGTAATATATTTATTAAATATTTTAAGAAGAACTTTGGATGAGGTTTTAGAGATCAAAGCATTGCTTCTCCATTTGAATATTTATCCATATTACATAACCAGTGATAACCATTTTATTATAAATATAGATATTAAGAATGAATTATCTTTATATTATGGATATTGTGATCCCTTAGTACTTCAGAAATAAAAAAATCCACTACTGGAATGGGGGGATTTCCCCACGGATCTTTACCAATGGTTTTCTTAAACTGTTGGTAAAGAAGGGCCAGGACACCCTTTACCAATGGTTCTAGGGAACCGTGGGTAAAGGGTACCCCCTTTGGCAACGGTTTCCTAAAACCATTGGTAAAGGGGTGTTCAACCCACACTTTCCCAATGGTTCACTAGAACCATTGGTAAAGGGTACCCCTTTACCAATGGTTCACTAGAACCGTTGGTAAAGGGTACCCCTTTACCACTGGATCACTAGAACCATTGGGAAATGGTACCTTGGACACCCCTTTACCAATTGTTTTTAAAAACCATTGGTAAAGTTTTACCCCAAATACACTTGGCCGCTCCTCACCCCCATTTGTGAGACAAAACCATAAATCTGCAGCTCTCCTCTCGCGACTTCCCCCATACAAACCGCTGAAACTCCATCGGAATCATCTCAAATCAGGTATTTTCTTCTTTATACACCTAAAATATTTAAGTGCTACATTTTTTAATGTTATTCATCTAATATTTTAGTTTTATGTTTTGATTTTGATGTGTATATAATTTTTTTGTGTTTTGATTTAATCTAGACTTTCTCCATTCCAATCCATTTAATTAATTAAATCTTTAACCCTCCATCTAAGAAGAAACATCTCACATTCATTGCGGTTGGATTCCAGATTTGGTAAGTATGTGTTTTTATGCGTTTTCTTCATCTTGTAATTAATTTTTACTTGTCAATTTATTTATATGTGTTTATTAATTTTTAGCAAAGTTTCTATGAATATTTTCCTTAAAATTCCTTGTGAAATATTATTTAACCCTATTCTCATTGAATTGAACAAGTCATGAATTTGATGCCTATAATTTTGATATCTTTCAAGTATTTATGAATTATTCAATTCCATGACTATTTAGATTTATTTTCAAAGAATATTTAAAGAATGAATTAGTGAAATTGAGTCTTTGTCTTGAGTTTTTATTCAAAGAATGAAATAAATTGATTTTCATGAAATGAGTTGACCTATTTAATTTTTTCTAAGTAGTTTCAAATGATTTAATTTGTGAAATGACAATGAACCCTCTTGGAATGATTTTTTTTAAATGATATTTATTTGGAAATTTTAAATTAGATATTTATTCTTGTGGAAATAGGTTTTAATCCCATGTTTTGAATTAATATTGATAATTTTTAATTGTAAAACATCCTTTAATGCCTTTGGGATGTTTTGAAATAAAGTATTTTTAAAGGCCTGTTTAGAATTACATGTTAGTTTTTGGAAGGAAGTTGGTATAGATAACCTTTATAAATATTGAATTAAATAAGAGGTTTTGAATTGAATTGAATATTTTTTACCACTCAGTTTGAACTTTATGAAGATCCTCAATTGTAATAATTCATTAATGTAACTTGCTCAATTCTTGTAATTACAATTTATGGATGTTGAAAATGGGATTATTCACATCAATGGAGATTGGGGTGAAATTGAGATATGATTTGAGGTCTGAATAATATGATTGATATTGATAAGGATCCTCATTGTGATCCTCGTAACTTAATTATCTTACTCACCTCTTTTGACTAGTCATGGTGAATTAGATAGTTAGATGGGAAAATCTAGATTTATGATTCACTACTCGACTCATACCTCATCTAGTGGAATCCACTACTGGAAATCTAGGTTTTCCCAACGCTCCTCTACAAATGGTTCATCAAGGAGGCCTTTACCAATGGTTTCATAAAACTGTTGGTAAAGGCAGACATAGGTGATTTAAAATGGATTTTGAAAGATATTTCTGAAATGATTTAATCTTGAGGAAAGTGTTTTATTAAAATGAGAATTTTTTTAATAAGGCTTGTGTAATGTAATTTTTTATAGTACACTAGTTATGTGACTATGTTTGGTATTTAGTAACAGATGAGATAATTGGTGTGTGAGAATGTGTTGTGAAAGAGATTCCATGGTTGGTTCAAGATTATATTTACGTTTTGAGCATATTAATGAGTTGTTTTAAAGATATTTTGAGATATTTACCTTATGTTTATTGGTGAAAACTGGGAGCTGTAGATATGGTTCATGATTAAGACATATAATTACTGCTAAACATGTGGATAAACCATGCATAGTAGTGAATTCTTGAAATTTTTGATTTTTTTAGTCCTTTTTTATTTGGAGTTTCTTTTGATACTGATGTTTCTTATTGATACCTAAGATGGGAATTTATTTTAGTTTCTAAATCAGTTGAGACTCCCCCAAACCTCTACCCTTATTTAATCATTCTGTTTACACAGCCAATGCAACCTATACCCTCATTTAATCAGTGAACTCGAGTCATTAATTCAAGCCTTCATTCTCACTAGCATGTAATAAATTGAATGATGTAAACCCATCCTCACTTGATTTCTTACCTTAGATAGTGTCCAACATATGGAATATGAGCTTTTGAATTCATCAGTTAACCAGGATCATATATTCCATTTCTTGCAAGATGATTGTACTAATATAACTTTAGGGTCAATTAAATATGGTTTTCATTGTATGTTGTATATTATGGGTCCTTCTTGGCCAATACTCACTTCTATGAGGGTGGGGTTCTTTTCACTAGCCATGCTGGCATGTGTAGACATCCATAAAAAAGTTAGATAAGTCACAAGTTTAATTTAGTAATGTTGTTATCATTGGCATACTTTATTATTAATCTCAAATTTAAAAATAAATGTTTTTGTCTATACTTTATGAAATTAAATCTTTTTACAAGACATGAAAAACCAATTAGTGTAGACACCTAAAATTTATTCACCCATGGGGTGCGCTTGACTTCGGGAAGTAACTGGGTAAAGAACGGTATGGCCATAGAGGTGCAAATAATGAGTTATTGAACATGTGTTAATGATTTGGGATGCCTATAACACATAATGGGACCTAAGGCATGTGCCTCTTATAGACCTAATGAAAATGAATATAAATAAATTTTAATATAATTTATGAGTACTTTTTCTTTGAAATGGATAACATTTTAAGTGAAAAGTACAAATAACATATAGGAAACCAACCAAACGCATTCAGATTGTGTTGATACTTTAGGAAAATGATCCTTGGGTCATTTTTGATGTGTAAAAGTCAACCCCACCTCAATCCGAGGCTCGGTGTGGCCAGCACCAATCAAAGTGTCTCAGGTTTATTTGAAATGGACAACATTTTAAGTGAAAATAACAACTAGCATACGGAAAACCAACCAAACACATTAGGATTGTGTTTATACTTTAGCACAATAATCCATGGGTCATATGTGATGTGTACGAGTCAACCCCGCCTCAATCAGAGGTGCGGTGTTGTCGGCACCACTCAAAGTGTCTTTCTTTTGTTTAAAATGGACATCATTTTAAGTGAAAACAACAACTGACATACGGAATACCGACCAAACGCATTCGGAATGTGTTGATGCTTTAAGAAAACATTCCATGAGTCATTTTTGACGTGTACGAGTCAACCCCGTCTCAATACAAGATGCGGTGTGGCCGACACCACTCAAAGTGTCTCTCTTTAGTTTAATATGGACTTCATGTTAAGTGAAAAAACAACTGACATACGAAAAACCAACCAAACACATTAAGATTCTATTGAAACGTTAGGAAAATGATCCATGGGTAATATGTGACGTGTATGAGTCAACTGCGCCTCAATCCAAGTTGCAGTGTGGCCGGAACCACCCAACGTGTCTCTTATGTTTAAAATGGACAACATTTTAAGTACATATGGAAAACTGACCAAAAGGATTCTGATTGTTTTGATACTTTATCACAATGATCCATGGGTCATATGTGATGTGTACCAGCCAACCCTGCCTCAATCTAAGGTGCAGTGTGGCCAGCACCACTCAAAGTGTCTCTCTTTTGTTTAAAATGGACATGATTTTAAGTGAAAACAACAACTGGCATTTGGAAAACCGAACAAACGAATTCAGTTTCTGTTGAATCTTTAGAATAACGATCCATAGGTCATATGTACCATGTATGAGTCAACCCTGGATCAATCAGAGGCGCGGTGTGGCCGGAACCACTCAAAATGTATCACTTTTTTTTTTGAAATGGACAACATTTTAAGTGAAAAGTACAACTGACATATGGAAAACTGACCAAACGCATTCGGATTGTGTTTAAACATTAAGAAAATTATACTTGGGTCATTTTTGATGTGTACAAGTCAACCCTGTCTAAATCTGAGGTGCAGGGTGGCTGGTAGCACTCTAACTGTGTCTCTTTTGTTTAACATGGATGGGATTTTAAGTGAAAAGAACAACCCACATATGGAAAACCAACCAAACACATTAGGATTCTATTGATACTTTATCAAAATGATACATGGGTCATATTTTATGTTCACAAGTCAACATCGGCTCAATCTAAGGTGCGGTGTGGCCGGAACCATTCGAAGTGTCTCAATTTTGTTTGAAATGTATAACATTTTAAGTGAAAAGTACAACTGACATACGGAAAACTGACCAGAAACATTCGGATTGTGTTGATACTTTAGTAAAATTATCCTTGGGTCAATTTTGACGTGTACGAGTCAACCCCGCCCCAATACGAGGCCTAGTTGGCCAGCAGCACTCAAAGTGTCTCAGGTTTATTTGAAATGGACAACATTTTAAGTGAAAATAACAACTTGCATACGGAAAACTAACCAAAAGCATCCAGAATGTGTTGATACATTAGCACAATGATCCATGGGTCATATGTGATGTGTAAGATTCAACCTCGCCTCAATCAAAGTCATGGTGTTGCTGGCACCACTCAAAGTGTCTTTCTTTTGTTTAAAATGGACATCATTTTGAGTGAAAACAACAACTAACATAAGGAAAACTGACCAAACGCATTTGGAATGGGTTGATGCTTTAGGAAAAAGTTCCATGAGTCATTTTTGATGTGTACGAGTCAACCTCATCTCAATCCAAGACGCGGTGTGGCCGACACCACTCATAATGTCTCTCTTTAGTTTAAAATGGACTTCATGTTAAGTGAAAACAACAACTTACATACGGAAAACTGACCAAACACATTTGGATTCTGTTGAAACTTTAGGAAAACATTCCATGAGTCATTTTTGACATTTAAGAGTCAACCACACCTCAATTCGAGGCCCGGTGTGGCCGGCACCACCCAAAGTGTCTCTTATGTTTAAAATGGACATCATTTTTAGTACATACAGAAAACATACCAAACGGATTCTGATTGTGTTGAAACTTTAGAGAAACGATACATGGGTCATATTTGATGTGTATGAGTCAACCCCGCCTCAATATGAGGTGCGGTGTGGCTGGAACCACTCAAAGTGTCACTCTTTTGTTTAAAATGGACATGATTTTAAGTGAAAACAACATCTGACATACGGAAAACCGACCAAACAAATTCAGTTTCTATTGAAACATTATAAAAAAGGTCTATGGGTCATATGTGCCATGTATGAGTCAACCTTGGCTCAATATTAGGCACGGTGTGGCTAGCACCATTCGAAGTGTCTCACTTTTGTTTGAAATGGATAACATTTTAAGTGAAAAGTACAACTGACATATGGAAAACAGACCAAATGAATTCAGACTGTGTTGATACTTTACGAAAATTATCCTTGGGTCATTTTTGACATGTATGAGTCAACCTCATCTAAATCTGAGTTGTGGTGTGGCCGATAGCACTCTAACTGTGTCTATTTTGTTTAAAATGGATGGGATTTAAAGTGAAAAGAAAAACTAACATGCGGAAAACCAACCAAACGCATTCGTATTCTATCGATACATTATCAAAAAGATCCATGGGTAATATGTGACATTTACAAGTCAACTTTGGCTCAATAAGAGGCGCAGTGTGGCCGTCACCATTCGAAGTGTCTCACTTTTGTTTGAAATGGATAACATTTTAAGTGAAAAGTACAACTGACATATGGAAAACTGGCCAAACGAATTAGGATTGTGTTTATACTTTAGTAAAATGATCCTTGGGTCAATTTTAATGTGTACGAGTCAACCCCACCTCAATCCGAGGCCCGGTGTGGCCAGAACCACTCAAAGTGTCTCAAGTTTATTTGAAATGGACAACATTTTAAGTGAAAATAACAACTAGCATAAGGAAAACTAAACAAATGCATTCAGATTTTGTTGATACTTTAGCACAATGATCCATGGGTCATATGTGACATGTAAGAGTTAACCCTGCCTCAATCCGAGGAACGGTGTTGCTAAAACCACTCAAAGTGTCTTTCTTTTGTTTTAAATGGACATCATTTTAAGTGAAAACAACAACTGACATACAGAAAACTGACCAAAACCATTTTGAATGTGTTGGGGATTTAGGAAAACTTTCCATGAGTCATTTGTGATGTGTACGAGTCAATCCCATCTCAATACAAGACGCGGTGTGTCCGTCACCACTCAAAGTGTCTCTCTTTAGTTTAAAATGGACTTCATGTTAAGTGAAAACAACAATTGACATACAGAAAACCTACCAAACATATTCAGATTATGTTGAATCTTTAGGAAAACATTCCATGAGTCATTTTTGATGTGTAAGAGTCAACTCTGCCTCAATCCAAGGCCTGGTGTGGCTGACACCACTCAAAGTGTCTCAGGTTTATTTGAAATGGACAACATTTTAAGTAAAAATAAAAACTAGCAAATGAAAAACCAACCAAACGCATTAGGATTGTGTTGATACTTTACCACAGTGATCCATGGGTCATTTGTGACATGTGAAAGTCAACCCCACCTCAATCTGAGTCACGATGTTGTCGGCACCACTCAGAGTGTATTTCTTTTGTTTAAAATGGACATAATTTTAAGTGAAAATGACAACTGACATAAGGAAAACTGACCAAATGCATTTGGAATGTGTTGATGATTTAGAAAAATGATTAATGAGTCATATGTGACATGTACGAGTCCACCCCATCTCAATCCAAGATGCGGTGTGTCCGACACCACTCAAAGTGTCTCTCTTTAGTTTAAAATGGACTTCATGTTAAGTGAAAATAACAACTGACATACGGAAAACCAACCAAACGCATTCGAATTCTATTAAAATTTTAGTAAAATGATCCATGGGTCATATGTGATGTTTACAAGTCAACCACACCTCAATACGAGTCGCAGTGTGGCCGACACCACCCAATGTGTCTCTTATGTTTAAAATGGACAACATTTTAAGTACATACGGAAAACCGACCAAACGGATTCTTATAGTGTTGATACATTAGAACAATGATCCATGGGTCATATGTGACATGTATGAGTCAAACCTGCCTCAATATGAGGTGCGGTGTGGCCGGAACCACTCAAAGTGTCTCTCTTTTGTTTAAAATGGACTTAATTTTAAGTGAAAACAACAACTGACATACAAAAAACTGACCAAATGCATTCGGAATGTGTTATTTCTTTAGGAAAACGATCCATGAGTCATATTTGATATGTAAGAGTCAACCCCTCCTCAATCCGAGACCTAGTGTGGAGGGCACCACTAAAAGTGTCTCTCTTTTGTTTCAAAAGGACATCATTTTAAGTGAAAACAACAGCTGACATACGGAAACCGACCAAACGCATTTGGATTCCATTGAAACTTTAGGGAAACAATAGATGAGTCATATGTGATGTGTAATAGTCAACCCAGCCTCAATCCGAGGCATGGTGTGGCCAGAACCACTTGAACTGTCCCTCTATAGTTTAAGATGGACAACATTTTAAGTGAAAACAACAACTGACATACGGAAAACTGACCAAACGCATTCAGATTCTGTTGAAACTTTAGGAAAAAGTTACATGGTTCATTTTTGATGTGTAAGATTAAACCCCTCCTCAATCCGAGGCTCGATGTGGCCAGACCCACTCAAAGTGTCTCAGGTTTATTTGAAATGGACAACATTTTAAGTGAAAACAACAACTAACATACAGAAAACTGACCAAACGCATTTGGATTCTGTTGAAACTTTAGGACAACGATCCATGGGTCTTATGTAACATGTACGTGTTAACCTAGCCTCAATACGAGGTGCAGAGTGGCTGACACCACTCGAAGTTTCTCTCTATAGTTTAAAATGGACTTCATTTTAATTGAAAACAACAACTGACATACGGTAAACCAACCAAAGACATTCGGATTCTGTTGAAAATTTAGGATAATGATCCATGGGTCATATGTGACGTGTACAAGTTAACCGCGCCTCAATCCAAGTCACAGTGTGGCTGGGATCACTCTAAGTGTCTCTCTTTTGTTTAAAATGGACAACATTTTAAGTATATACGAAAAACCAACCAAACGGATTCTGATTGTGTTGATACTTTAGCACAACGATCCATGTGTCATATCTGACGTTCATGAGTCTACCTCGCCTCAATCTAAGGTATGGTGTGGCCAGTATCACTCCAAATGTATGTATTCTGTTTAAAATGGACATCATTTCTAGAAAAAACACATTTAAATGTGTATGTTTAAATGAATAATGTATGTTTATAATTAAGTTATGAATTTTGATTTAATTCTAGATGTGTATAGTTCCAAATGCCTTATATGTTAAATGTGTATGAATTTGTTCTGTATATGTATGTGTTAGTTGGTTATTGCAGGTACATTAATCGGAGAGGAGATCGGAGAATTACCGGAATGGATGGACACCCTGCCAGTGCTGTGCAAATTGCAGACACCCTGCTAGTGATGTGAAAATTGCAGGCTGTTGTACAATTTGCACAGCATAGCCTATGCAAATAGTTTCAAACCGTTGTAATAGGGTTCATTGAAAGTTTTTATCAATGGTTGAAAGGTAAATGTTGGTAAAAACACATTCCCAACGGTTTCTAAAACCGTTGGGAACCATGGGAAAATGTTGGTTTTTCCAACGGTTCAAGGGAAACCGTTGGGAAAAACTTTTCCCAACAGCTCCCAAAACCGTTGGGATAGGCTAATTTTTCTAACCTATCCCAACTATTCTATGTAAACCATTGGGAAAAGCTATCCCAATCTGTTACATACCAACGGTTTTGTGGCCTTTCCCAATGGTTCAGAACTGTTGGTAAATCATCCTTTTCTAGTAGTGATCAAATTTATTTATTATAGTAATATATGAAGTGTAAACTAATCAAAGAAGACCAAAAGATAAAATTTTTCTTACGATAAAAAGGAATTATGTGCCATGGTTGTATCCATCCCATTTAAATTATTGATCATATCGGGATGGTATAATATCAATTGGAACTTCCAAAAAACATCTCTTATGTTCACAATGTATTCCATGTATCTCTCATGTGGAAGAACATACTTGATGCATCACCTGTACAGAACTCATAGGTCATACTACAAACCATGACATTTCAAATGAGGAACAACCGATGGAGATTATATATTGAGTTGATAAATATTTATGAAACAAGACCAATCACATGGTCAATGTTTTTTGGAAAAACCACTTAATTTAGGAATTTACATGGGATCTTGAGGATATAATGAGGCAAAAGTAACCTCCTTTGTTTGTACGAGAGCGATAAATTTTGAGAGTAAAATTCATTTTAAGGGGGCTACAATGTAACACCCTGAGATTTTGTGAAATATTTTTTTTCAAATAAATTTAATATTTTAGATATATTTTATTACATGCAACGCGTATTTTATCTTTCATTACACAAAACATTAAGCGTAACTTGTGATACACTCAACACTAAGTTTAAATGAAATGTGACATACAATTAAAATATTATTATATAATATGATAGTTGTCACTTATGCATTGGAATGATTGGTATGAATAGTATTAACAATATTATGAAAATATATGGTCTAAAAATATAGATAAAATGAATTCTATGGACACCAATTAATTATACAATAATAAAAAAACAATTCGAAAAAGGAAATATTTTTATGAAAAATTATTTTAATACAATCAAAGGTGTTTTAACTCAATAAATTAAAATAATAACTTCTGATTAATGATTTTAATTAAATTTATATATTATATATTCAATTAAATATTTACCATTGATATTATGTGTTTTCTAGACAAGATATAATAATTATTCCAATTTTTTGTTAAAAAATATGTTTTCCTAAAAAATAGTTGTGTCACCTTTTGTAAACATATTTTAAAATTAATTTTTTCCACTATTATAATATAAATTTGAAAAAATTAAGTTAATTTTTGAAATTATAATTTTAAAATATTAATAGGTTTATTTATAATAATTTTCAGAAAATATAATGTTTTCAATGAATAGTGAAAATATTATTTTATTAAGAATTGTTATTTATTTTTAATCATTTAAAAACTTCAAAATTGATTTAAGTTAGTTTTAAAGGTAAAATTAGTTTAATTATATATATTTTATTTTAATTTAGTTCATTGGAATCAATTTGATTTTAATTTTTTATATAAATACTTTTAAAACTTTTGAACATTTTCTCTTTAGAAAACTGGTTTCACATCACGCCTGAAGAATTATTTTTAAGATAAATTTTTCCACTTATATGAATTTAATTTTGAAAAATGGATTCTATATTTGGAATAATAATAATTTTTATTATTTAATATAGTCAAATTAATATTTTACCATAATGAATAGTAAAAATAGTAAAAAATATATATCATGGTTAAGGTAAAAATGGTTTTACCGGGGAGTTAAACTAAAAACAATTAGGGTTAAAAATGTCCAAAAACTTATTAAACACCCCTTTTTGGTCCATATTTATACCGTATCTAATATAGGTTCTATAAAATCTCATTTTTTAGCCTTATGGAATGTAAAAATTATTACTACACCTAATTCTATTCAAAAATTACAAGTATGACACCCACATCACTTATAAAAGGCTAGCCCCATCCTATCCTATTCACCCTTCCAAACAACTTAATTATTCAAATACATAAACAAATCACTTCTTCAATTCCATACTCTAGTTATTTAATAATTAGTTTGGATAGAAAGACAACTTTGGAAGCCTTTTGGTGCAAACCAAAAGAAGTTGTCTAAATGAGTGGTAACGTCCCTAACCGAGCGTTTTATTTTATTTCTTCTTCCACATCCTTAAATTGTTATTATTAGAAAATTATGATATAAACATTGCAATATATTCCATATACTTATATTTAATTATGTTAATTCCTTAACCGAAATCATTCTCCTCTTCTATCAAATGGGTTATGAAATCATCATTTGTGTGTATGGTGGACTACTACCTCATGAACCGATGTAATTCATTTTCCATCATAATCTCTTTCAAATATATATAATAATAGTTTTATTGTTTCTATATTATATTTGTGATACTATTGTTCTTCTACAATTATGATATTATATGTTCCTTTTTTACTTTCTATTCTGTGGGAATTCGATAATGTTATTCATGTGTATGGTGGATAACTGCCTCATGAAGTGATGTGATTCATCCATCATTTACATGGAAGGTAATAAGGATTATTTTAATAAACATATGTTATAAATATGGAAACAAAATATTTTTTAATGATAATATGTTATTTAACTTGCTTTTTTTATCCGTTAAGAAAATGCAAACAGCATTTATACGTACGTATGGCCAACCATCTCGATGAATGGTGTATTTAATTTTTTATTTATAAATTTTACAGATTTATATAAATTAATATATATTGAATATATATGATATTTATATCATGTTTAACTTTCTGTAGATGATGGAACTATGATAAATATAATATGGCTGTAAATGAAAAATCTAAACATACAATAGAAACAAAGCAATTATTACCTAAAACGTGACTTTAACAAGAAATTATTGATAAAAGGGTAATAAATGGTCATAATTAAATCATATATGTTATGATACACATGAGTATTGTTCTATAATATATTTTTAATAAAATTATATTTATTATACAATAGTTTCAAATGTGTATGAAGTAAGATGAGTGATGTGGTTGTTTTTCAATACACCTTGGCACATAATTTTTTAATTATTGTAATAATGTATTTTAGTTAACAATTAATAATTGTTTTATTTTTTATATTAAATTGATAAAAATATTTTTATTTGTTAAAAGAATATTTTTTGTGTTTATTTTATTTATTTTTTAATTTAAAATTATATAATTTATTCCATTTTGACAACCACATTTTTTTACTTATTCTTCAATTTTTTATAAAAACATCATTTTTAATTTTTTTGATTATCTTATTATTACAGTAATTATCTTTTTCCTTTCTTCTGTTCTCAATAATTTTATTTTTATTCATAAATTTAATTAATTATTCATTATTTATTTGTAAATAAATAAATTTCACTATTGTTTCGGAGAAATTAAATAATTCACTTAAGTTTAACAATTTAATTATTTTCTATAATACTTAGTAATATTTAATTTAAATTTAATAATTTTATTTTATTAATTATTTTAATTAATTACTTAGATAATTAATTTTAGAAAATTAACTTTTAATAACTTTTAATATTTTAAATTAATTTGTTTGTAACAATTGAAATATTAATTTTTCAATCTTTTGAATAATTTATAATTCTGATATTTTGGTTTTTAATAATTTTTTTAAATGTGAATTTTGATTTTAATTTTATTTTTTATTTTAATTGATTGATTTTTTTTAATTTTTGATTTTTAAGGTGATTCTTCAGCCACCGCTATCAAACATCCACTGCCAAATTCACAATCACCACTAGAACTCTACACTCTTGCACTCACCATTGGCATTTTATAGTAGTGACTCATGCACCTACTGTTGGAAATTCCAATGGTGCCAATGGTGAGTCCCACTTTTCCATTAACCCACTGTTAACCTTCAAACCAATGGCGAGTTCTTACCCACCATCAACCTTCTTATTTTACTTACTGCTTCCACCCACCACCAGCATCCCATCACACCCATCGTCAGCTTTTCCCCCTCAGTAGCAAGTCACCTGCAGGAGTCACCACCATTTTTTCACCCACAATTGCACCTCCTATAATGGTGGATCCATTCATGTAACACCCGAGACTTTTATGTTATAAAAAAATCATCAAAGGAATCTTTTTCTACACTTTCTTGGCTTGCTTTACACGCAATCACGACCTTCCTCGATAGCTTGTGTCGTACGCAATACCGAGTTTCACTAAATAACAATATGCTATTAAAACTAGCCGTTATGAATAGTAATAACCACTTTTTGAAATTTTATAAATTTTATTTTTCAAAATGGACTTCATTTTTTGACTCAGAATATCAAATTTAGCCTAAGGTGAAATTTTGGTACTTTTCGGATAACTTTAATATTTTGATGAATAGTGAAAATTACTAAATTTTAATTAAAAACAACTTTTTTAATCAAAACATTTAATAGTGATAAATTATGAATTTTAGTGGTTTTAAAGTATATTTAGAATATATTTTTACCACTTAATATAATGTTGGTCATTGGACACAATGTTACAATTAAACCAAACATAAACAAGTGTCAATCTTTTGATAGTTATTATCTCTTAAAAACACGCTTTTTGTTTTGACAGCGGGAATTAATTTTAAATTAATTTCTGCCACTTCTGTGTTTTGAATTTAGAAAAATGGATTCCATATTTGGAATCAGGATGTTCAAATTGTGTAAATAGGTAACTTTTATTTTTAGACATTTTGAATAATTACTGCGGTAAATATTTTATTTACCATGGTTAAGGGTAAATCCGGTAAATAAGGGTTAAAAAATAATATTATAATAATATTAAATTACCCTAAAACGTGTCTTAACCCTATTGGTTGATACATGGTCGACCATGGGCATCTTTGGGTCGATTTTGGGACCCCATTGATCCACTTGTAAGTGATAATGACACTTTATTTTAATTAAGTTAAAATGAATACAAAAATGACACAAGCATATATCTTTTAGCAAAAAAATTGTTACATAGGGTTATATATGTTGGATTTTAGATTATAAATATTAATTAGAAAGATAAAAATATTTCCTACATAAAGGTATTTTATTTGTAATTTTTAGACTTTAAATAATTTAATTTATTTATGACACAATGATGATGCAGTAATTATCTTATTAATGAAATATTGACATAATTAATGTTATAAACACCAAAATAAATGTAATTTAAGACTTTTTATGAATTCCACTAATTTTCTAGGTTACTATGATATATTAGTGTTGATTTAATCAACTTGGTTCGAACATTTAATTCTATTATGACTTACACAAAAGTCATATATCAAATAGTGTCAAAATTGACACAAAATAGTTTTTAAACCAAATATTATATTATTAATTGTTATTTTATTCCTAAAAATCTAAGGTTCGGCCAAATGACTTAGATAAGGATATATATATAAATAATAAACAATTTGGGGTTCGTTTGGCATGTTATAGTAAGAGTATTAACCATATAGTGAAAGAAAACAAAAAGACATGGTAAAAGTTAAATTATTTAACTTAATGTTAAATCTAAATGATAAGGTTAAAATAGGAACCTAAACTTGTCTAAATTCTATTGGATGGGAGTATTTCGACCCTTCCCCACCTTATCTTCGAAATAAGACCCTTTGGAACCATTATAATCCGATTTTGACTTTAATATAAAATAATATTTTTAGTTATTCCTAAGGTGCCCCTCTCCTCCCCTATAAAAGGACACCTCCTCCCCCTCCTCCTCACACCAAATTGAGCACTCAAGCTCGGCCAACCCCTGCCATTTTCTCCTCTCCACTTCCCTAGAATAATCCTAGAGGTCCTGGTCTTCTCCAAAGACCAATCTTAGTTCCTTAAGTGGAGGATTCAAAGAGGCGTTCTAAAGAAGAGGTAATATCCATTACCGATCTTTTCAATTTCTTTCTTCTTCAACTTCTTCTTCTTTAGTTGTTTCATGATAAAGTAATAACATCAGTATTACTTACATACTGATATGTTATTATAAATATGAAACAACCCTAATTCACCTTCTATCCATCCTACGGAAAAATGAAATCACCACGCGTGCGTACGTACGGAATACCGTCTCCACGCCGTGGTGTAATCTATTTTCCACCATCACCTTACAAGGATGGGTATAATGGTGTAATGAGTAACTACATATGATTATTATGAAGTAATATTGATACTGAAATAATATATATATACTCCAATACAATTCCACGATCATAGGAACGATATCATCACTCGTGCGTACGTACGGAATACCGTCTCCACGATGTGATGAGACTCGTTCTACATGATCTTCATTTCATAATGATTATATAAATGAATTGAATGAATGAATATAGTATATACTACACTAATACCATTATGGAAATGAATTATCTATAACCTAAAGATAAGAATAAGAATTTATTCGACAAAACACGCATAAGAACAAAAAGTTATAAAGACCCGAGTAACAAGTAACAATGAAATATTACTAACAAGAAGCTAATAATATGACCATATATGATATCATATAAATATGTATGATTCTGGAATAAGTCAATAACATTATTTAAACCATTATACAGGAGCTTCGGACACGTACAAAGCTAATCGGACCTAAGGTAAGGGAAATATCACAATCTCATTTTTATCCGAGATTGTTTATTCGTAAGTATTTACTGGGGTGTATTTTATCATCCACATCCATGTTCCCTCAATATGTAATATTGTTTCCATCCACTTGCAATAGTTTAAATCCAATTTTACCCTTAGGTGAGTTTTTAGTAAAGAATATGAAAGGAATCTTTTGTCGTTTTTCCGTACGAGGTACTTTTTGACTTTTCCGACAAAAGTACGAAGAATGTTTTTTTAACTTATACGGCATGAATGGATTTTTAAAACATTACTTCAAAGAAGCTTCCTTTACAAGTTTTCAAGTTTATTTTTAATCAACTTCTTTTATTTTAAAGTTGTATGACATGTTATGAAAGGAAAAATGTTTTTGAAGAAGAAAGGATATTTTCCTCAAGAATTCAATTCAAGTGTTTTATCAAAATTATTTTCCATATAAGATAATAAAGGGTTATGTTTCTATCCATATTTTTACATTGGTTTGACTATGTTGTGATGGAATTGTGTTTATGAATTCCTTTATCTTATATGAATTGATTTATGATGTTTCAAGAATCCCATTTTTGTTTCATGTGTTATGCGATGATGTATGTTTTATGATTATGTGGCACACATAAGAAAGGATTCATTATAAGATGGGTGGGACCTATATCTCCCTCCAATGCATTGGGTAAAGATTTTATATCTCATGAGATAGACATGGCTGGAACGGAAGGTTATTTCGGTTCAGTGATACATGACTGAAACGAGGAGTGAACTCGGTTCAGAAAGGGACTTTGTCCACTAAGATAGTCTTGGCAATGAGTCATGACTAACAAGAAATGATTTTCCATGATTATGTGTGCATGCCACAAAGTTTCAAGTTTTATGTTATGATTATGGGGATCTCATTTTCACTTCTATGATTTATTCCATGTTAAGATATTATGATCTCTTTTGCAGGTTTTGATTTTCAAAAAGATATGATATGATTTTTATTTCCTTTATTTGCCCTTGCTGATCATTTGAGCTCACCCTTTTATGTTTTTTTCCCCAGGTCAGGAAGATGGATATTAAGTAGAATATGCTAAAAGGGACCCTAGATATGATGAAATAAATGGGAGACACTGTAGAAGATTTATGAACCAGTTGTTTATGTTTCCCAGTTTCTAAAGACACTATACCTATACGGTCCTTTGTGGTTTTGTCATATGTTGTAATAAGTGTGCTTCAATATTGAAGTATTAACAATGTATGTAAAGTATGGGTCGTTATAGTTGGTATCAGAGGAAAGGTATAGTCAACCTTTGGAAACTAGGATGTGAAAGCCTTAGTAAGAACCCTAAGGATAAGTCTAAGCATAGAACACAATCTTAGTGTTTTAGAAATGGCCTTGAATAACCTAGGATAAGACCATAAGCATGAAAATTTTATTTTTGAATTATATGGTTTCCTATTATAATTAGTGTTGCTCACACTATTCTTCTTGGTTTTAGTCAATGGCTGGAACCCGAAGGAACCGTGTTAATGCGGAATGCGATGGGCAATGCAATGATTGTCCCCCTGAGCAACCAAACGATATGGGAGCTGGAATGCAAAATCTTGTAGCCATGCTCACACAACTTTCTCAAGCTATGAATCATGCAGGATTTCCAAACGAGCAAAGGAGGGAGCAACATTCTGTTGAATCCTTCATGAGGCAGCGTCCACCTTCTTTCAGTGGGTCTACTGATCCATTAGTTGCTGAACAATGGATTAGTACAACTGAAAAGATATTTTCAGTTCTTCAATGTTCTGAACATGATAAAGTCATCCTAGCAGTGTATCGTTTGGAAGGAGATGCTGATCAATGGTGGAATCTTATTAAGAATACGAGGCAAAGGGATGAAATTGAGTCTATGGAATGGGACGAGTTCAAGAACTTATTTTTCAATAAGTACTTCCCTCGTATTCTCCGAACAAAGATGGAGAAAGAGTTCCTTGAACTGAAGCAAAGGGATGATGAATCTGTTAGTACCTATGAAGCAAATTTTACAAGACTTGCAAGGTACGCTTCTGGTATTATTATCCAACCTGAGAGTAAGATCGATCGATTCTTTAGTGGCTTAAAACCAAGTCTTCGAAGGGCGTTAGCCATAAGGGACTTCAATAGCTACGAGGAAATCGTTCGATGTGCTCTCAAAGTCGAGATGGAGATTGGAGTAACCCATCAGTCACATGGGTTTGATAAGAAGAGGAAGATGGAATTCAAAGGAAACTCTAAAGAGCACACTGAAAAGAAGATGAACTTTCCCTTATGCTCAAAGTGTGGAAAGAAACATGGAGGGAGTTGTCTTAAAGGGACAAGTAAATGTTTTAAATGTGGAAAGGAAGGTCATCGGGCATTTGAATGCCGTGATAATGGGAAGAAGATGTCTAATGACGCAAACAAAGGAAGGGATACACAGAATGAACCTACTACACTTCAATGTTTCAAGTGCAAGGAGATGGGGCATTATGCCAATCAATGCCCAAATCCAAGGGTTGATGATGATGGTCGACGTCAACAAAATCTTAAGGCTAAAGACAAAGGAAAGTCACATGCAATTTCTATCAGCGATGTGGAGTACGATAACGAAGTGGTGAAAGGTACACTTACCATCCACTCTAAAGTAGCAAATGTTTTATTTGATTCTGGATCCACCCACTCTTTTATTTCTGAAGAATTTTCTAAGGGTATCACCGTATTACCTCAACAATTAGATGTTGAGTTAGCTGTGACAACACCTAATGGCACATCAATCGCATCAAAAGTTTATAATTCTTCTCCGATCGAAGTTTGTGGGAAAGTGCTTCCTGCAAATCTTGTGATCCTTCCTTTAGTGGAATTTGATGTGATTCTTGGCATGGATTGGCTTTCTCTACATGGAGCTCATATCAATTGCCAAAGAAGGGAAGTCACATTTCATATTCCAGATCAATCTACGATCGTCTATCAATGCAAGGATGAACATAACCTTCCAGTGGAAATTCCTTCCATCTTATGGGTCATGATTCCACTAAATGAAGGTTATTTATCTCAAATGGTTGGAGAGAAACTTACGATTAAGAATATGCCCATTGTACGGGAGTTTGATGATGTCTTTCCGGAGGAATTGCCGGGTCTTCCACCAAATCGTGAAGTTGAGTTTTCAATAGAACTCGTACCGGGTGCTTTGCCTATTTCAAAGACACCTTATAGAATGGCCCCAATTGAGTTGCAGGAATTGAAGAAGCAACTCCAAGAGAATCTTGATAAGGGATTCATACGCCCTAGTGCGTCACCTTGGGGAGCACCTGTTCTATTTGTTAAGAAGAAAGATGGATCAATGAGACTCTGCATTGATTATCGAGAACTTAACAAGATCACTATCAAGAACAAATATCCTCTCCCACGCATTGATGACTTATTTGACCAACTACGCGGAGCTCAATACTTTTCCAAGATTGATCTTCATTCAGGGTATCATCAATTAAGGGTCAAAAGGGAGGATATACCAAAGACGGCTTTCCGTACAAGGTATGGACACTATGAATTTATAGTGATGCCATTTGGTCTTACTAATGCCCCTGCTATCTTCATGGATCTAATGAATAGAGTCTTTAGAGACTATCTTGATCAATTTGTGGTAGTCTTTATAGACGATATTCTTGTCTATTCAAAGAGCAAAGAAGATCATGAAGATCACTTGAGAATTATATTGAAGACCCTGAGAAAGGAGAAGCTTTATGCCAAATTTACCAAGTGTGAATTTTGGCTTCAAAAAGTTGCATTTTTGGGTCATATAATCTCAAAAGAGGGGATATCTGTGGATCCAGCAAAAACAGAAGTTATCGAAAGATGGTCAAGACCAACAACAGTAACTGAGATCCGAAGTTTTCTTGGTTTGGCTGGATATTATCGACGTTTTGTAAAAGATTTTTCAAGATTATCTAATCCACTCACCAAGTTGACTCGGAAAGGAGTTAAGTTTTTCTGGACAGAGGAATGTGAAGAGAATTTCAAGGAGTTGAAAAGAAGGTTATCCAGTGCACCTGTGCTCACACTGCCTTGTAGTGGAGAAAGGTTTGTGATCTACAGTGATGCATCCAAGAAGGGATTGGGGTGTGTTCTTATGCAAAATGATATGGTGATAGCTTATGCCTCACGACAGTTGAAAATCCATGAACAAAATTACCCAACACATGATTTGGAGTTGGCTGCGGTAATCTTTGCATTAAAGATTTGGAGGCATTACCTTTATGGTGAAAGGTGTGATATTTATACTGATCATAAAAGTTTAAAGTATATTTTCACACAAAAGGAGTTGAATATGCGTCAAAGAAGATGGTTGGAGCTGATTAAGGATTATGACTGCTCAATCCATTACCACCCTGGGAAAGCAAACAAGGTGGCAGATGCATTAAGTCGACAAGACCATGCTAGTTTATCCATGATGAGGATCACAAAAGATCCAATATTTATGGATTTACAAAGGATGGATCTTGGAATTATAATGGAAGGGGAAAAATCTTATCTTTCTCAAATGAATGTTCAACCATCTATACATGTGAAGATTAAAGAGGCACAGAAAGAAGATGTCGAGTTACAAAAGAAGGTGAGAAATGTTCCTGAATTCAACCTTGATTGTGATGGGATAATAAAGTTCAGGAATCGGGTTTGCGTTCCTCCCATCCCTGAATTAAAGAAGGAGCTGCTGGATGAGGCTCATAGTTCATCATTCTCTATTCATCCTGGAAGCACGAAGATGTATAGGGACCTGAAAGAATACTTCTGGTGGGATGGCATGAAAAGAGATGTTGCTGAATATGTCTCTCGATGCCTGGTTTGTCAACAAGTTAAAGCTGAGAGACAAAAGTCTAAGGGGATGTTACAACCATTACCCATACCCGAATGGAAATGGGAAAACATCACTATGGACTTTGTCACAGGACTTCCTAAAACATCCAAAGGCAATAATGCTATCTGGGTCATAGTTGATCGTCTTACAAAGTCTGCACACTTCATTCCTATTAGAGAGGATTTCTCTCTAGATCAGCTTGCCAGGATATATGTAAAGGAAGTGGTAAGATTGCATGGAGTACCACTTTCTATTATATCCGATCGGGATCCGAGATTTACCTCGAAGTTCTGGCGAAGTCTTCAGCATACTCTGGATATAGAGTTGAGTTTCAGCACTCCTTATCATCCCCAGACAGACGGTCAGTCTGAGAGAACAATTCAAACCCTAGAAGATATGTTGAGAGCTTGCTCTATGGATTTCAAAGGAGGTTGGGATCAACACCTACCTTTGGTGGAATTTTCTTATAATAATAGCTTTCACTCCAGTATTCAGATGGCTCCTTATGAAGCTCTCTATGGAAAGAAATGCAGGACTCCAACTTGCTGGGATGAAGTTGGGGAAAGAAAGCTATTAGGACCTGATCTCATTGATGAAATGGCAGAAAAGGTCAGATCTATTCAACAACACATAAGAGCAGCTCAGAGTCGACAGAAAAGTTATGCCGACAACCGAAGAAAAGACCTAGAGTTTGAAGTGGGTGATAAAGTGTTCTTACGAATATCTCCCTGGAAGAGGGTTATGAGATTTGGAAAGAAGGGGAAGTTGAGCCCTAGATATATCGGTCCTTTCGAAATACTGGATCGTGTTGGGAAAGTAGCTTACCGATTGGCGCTTCCACCGAATCTCTCTCAAGTTCACGATGTGTTCCATGTATCTCTCCTGAGAAAGTACATACCAGATCCTTCACATGTACTCAGCTCAGAAGTTGTACCGCTGGAGCAGGATCTTTCTTATGAAGAACAGCCGATAGAGATTCTGGATCGTAGCGAAAAAGTCCTACGAAACAAGACCACTCACTTGGTGAAAGTTTTATGGAGGAACCACCAACTTGAAGAAGCTACATGGGAGCTTGAGGAAATGATGAGGGAGAAGTATCCTCATCTGTTTGTTACAAAGTGACGAATTTCGAGGGCGAAATTCTTTTTAAGGGGGGTAGAATGTAACACCCGAGACTTTTATGTTATAAAAAAATCATCAAAGGAATCTTTTTCTACACTTTCTTGGCTTGCTTTACACGCAATCACGACCTTCCTCGATAGCTTGTGTCGTACGCAATACCGAGTTTCACTAAATAACAATATGCTATTAAAACTAGCCGTTATGAATAGTAATAACCACTTTTTGAAATTTTATAAATTTTATTTTTCAAAATGGACTTCATTTTTTGACTCAGAATATCAAATTTAGCCTAAGGTGAAATTTTGGTACTTTTCGGATAACTTTAATATTTTGATGAATAGTGAAAATTACTAAATTTTAATTAAAAACAACTTTTTTAATCAAAACATTTAATAGTGATAAATTATGAATTTGAGTGGTTTTAAAGTATATTTAGAATATATTTTTACCACTTAATATAATGTTGGTCATTGGACACAATGTTACAATTAAACCAAACATAAACAAGTGTCAATCTTTTGATAGTTATTATCTCTTAAAAACACGCTTTTTGTTTTGACAGCGGGAATTAATTTTAAATTAATTTCTGCCACTTCTGTGTTTTGAATTTAGAAAAATGGATTCCATATTTGGAATCAGGATGTTCAAATTGTGTAAATAGGTAACTTTTATTTTTAGACATTTTGAATAATTACTGCGGTAAATATTTTATTTACCATGGTTAAGGGTAAATCCGGTAAATAAGGGTTAAAAAATAATATTATAATAATATTAAATTACCCTAAAACGTGTCTTAACCCTATTGGTTGATACATGGTCGACCATGGGCATCTTTGGGTCGATTTTGGGACCCCATTGATCCACTTGTAAGTGATAATGACACTTTATTTTAATTAAGTTAAAATGAATACAAAAATGACACAAGCATATATCTTTTAGCAAAAAAATTGTTACATAGGGTGATATATGTTGGATTTTAGATTATAAATATTAATTAGAAAGATAAAAATATTTCCTACATAAAGGTATTTTATTTGTAATTTTTAGACTTTAAATAATTTAATTTATTTATGACACAATGATGATGCAGTAATTATCTTATTAATGAAATATTGACATAATTAATGTTATAAACACCAAAATAAATGTAATTTAAGACTTTTTATGAATTCCACTAATTTTCTAGGTTACTATGATATATTAGTGTTGATTTAATCAACTTGGTTCGAACATTTAATTCTATTATGACTTACACAAAAGTCATATATCAAATAGTGTCAAAATTGACACAAAATAGTTTTTAAACCAAATATTATATTATTAATTGTTATTTTATTCCTAAAAATCTAAGGTTCGGCCAAATGACTTAGATAAGGATATATATATAAATAATAAACAATTTGGGGTTCGTTTGGCATGTTATAGTAAGAGTATTAACCATATAGTGAAAGAAAACAAAAAGACATGGTAAAAGTTAAATTATTTAACTTAATGTTAAATCTAAATGATAAGGTTAAAATAGGAACCTAAACTTGTCTAAATTCTATTGGATGGGAGTATTTCGACCCTTCCCCACCTTATCTTCGAAATAAGACCCTTTGGAACCATTATAATCCGATTTTGACTTTAATATAAAATAATATTTTTAGTTATTCCTAAGGTGCCCCTCTCCTCCCCTATAAAAGGACACCTCCTCCCCCTCCTCCTCACACCAAATTGAGCACTCAAGCTCGGCCAACCCCTGCCATTTTCTCCTCTCCACTTCCCTAGAATAATCCTAGAGGTCCTGGTCTTCTCCAAAGACCAATCTTAGTTCCTTAAGTGGAGGATTCAAAGAGGCGTTCTAAAGAAGAGGTAATATCCATTACCGATCTTTTCAATTTCTTTCTTCTTCAACTTCTTCTTCTTTAGTTGTTTCATGATAAAGTAATAACATCAGTATTACTTACATACTGATATGTTATTATAAATATGAAACAACCCTAATTCACCTTCTATCCATCCTACGGAAAAATGAAATCACCACGCGTGCGTACGTACGGAATACCGTCTCCACGCCGTGGTGTAATCTATTTTCCACCATCACCTTACAAGGATGGGTATAATGGTGTAATGAGTAACTACATATGATTATTATGAAGTAATATTGATACTGAAATAATATATATATACTCCAATACAATTCCACGATCATAGGAACGATATCATCACTCGTGCGTACGTACGGAATACCGTCTCCACGATGTGATGAGACTCGTTCTACATGATCTTCATTTCATAATGATTATATAAATGAATTGAATGAATGAATATAGTATATACTACACTAATACCATTATGGAAATGAATTATCTATAACCTAAAGATAAGAATAAGAATTTATTCGACAAAACACGCATAAGAACAAAAAGTTATAAAGACCCGAGTAACAAGTAACAATGAAATATTACTAACAAGAAGCTAATAATATGACCATATATGATATCATATAAATATGTATGATTCTGGAATAAGTCAATAACATTATTTAAACCATTATACAGGAGCTTCGTACACGTACAAAGCTAATCGGACCTAAGGTAAGGGAAATATCACAATCTCATTTTTATCCGAGATTGTTTATTCGTAAGTATTTACTGGGGTGTATTTTATCATCCACATCCATGTTCCCTCAATATGTAATATTGTTTCCATCCACTTGCAATAGTTTAAATCCAATTTTACCCTTAGGTGAGTTTTTAGTAAAGAATATGAAAGGAATCTTTTGTCGTTTTTCCGTACGAGGTACTTTTTGACTTTTCTGACAAAAGTACGAAGAATGTTTTTTTTAACTTATACGGCATGAATGGATTTTTAAAACATTACTTCAAAGAAGCTTCCTTTACAAGTTTTCAAGTTTATTTTTATTCAACTTCTTTTATTTTAAAGTTGTATGACATGTTATGAAAGGAAAAATGTTTTTGAAGAAGAAAGGATATTTTCCTCAAGAATTCAATTCAAGTGTTTTATCAAAATTATTTTCCATATAAGATAATAAAGGGTTATGTTTCTATCCATATTTTTACATTGGTTTGACTATGTTGTGATGGAATTGTGTTTATGAATTCCTTTATCTTATATGAATTGATTTATGATGTTTCAAGAATCCCATTTTTGTTTCATGTGTTATGCGATGATGTATGTTTTATGATTATGTGGCACACATAAGAAAGGATTCATTATAAGATGGGTGGGACCTATATCTCCCTCCAATGCATTGGGTAAAGATTTTATATCTCATGAGATAGACATGGCTGGAACGGAAGGTTATTTCGGTTCAGTGATACAGGACTGAAACGAGGAGTGAACTCGGTTCAGAAAGGGACTTTGTCCACTAAGATAGTCTTGGCAATGAGTCATGACTAACAAGAAATGATTTTCCATGATTATGTGTGCATGACACAAAGTTTCAAGTTTTATGTTATGATTATGGGGATCTCATTTTCACTTCTATGATTTATTCCATGTTAAGATATTATGATCTCTTTTGCAGGTTTTGATTTTCAAAAAGATATGATATGATTTTTATTTCCTTTATTTGCCCTTGCTGAGCATTTGAGCTCACCCTTTTATGTTTTTTTCCCCAGGTCAGGAAGATGGATATTAAGTAGAATATGCTAAAAGGGACCCTAGATATGATGAAATAAATGGGAGACACTGTAGAAGATTTATGAACCAGTTGTTTATGTTTCCCAGTTTCTAAAGACACTATACCTATACGGTCCTTTGTGGTTTTGTCATATGTTGTAATAAGTGTGCTTCAATATTGAAGTATTAACAATGTATGTAAAGTATGGGTCGTTATAATTCACCTTCTTCCAATTCCTAAATTTCACCTATCCATAATCCCTAAAAAGATACCAACAAACACAATGGCATAATAAGAAACCCAAAATCCAACAGAATCCAACATAAGCATAATTCCATAGAAATATGAAGATTTAACTCAAAGAAAACTCATATTTCTAGATCTCTAAAAAATAAAAACTCACTAATAAATCAGAACCCAAAAATCAGAAGCCTGCATCGATGAAGTCGAGCCTCATCATTGCTCACCATCATTACCATTAACCAAACCTAGGCCCTTGATGAATGTCATTAGAGCCCCCACTTTGAGTCCATTACACCGTCATGTACCTCTTAAACCAGAACCACCAAAGGTGCAAAGCTACTACTGAACCTAAAAAAATAGCTCCCTCTGTTGAAGACTGGCTGCCCCTGAAGCCTCCAGTGCCAGATATAGAACCCGGCCGAGCACCAACCTTTATCAACCAAGTGTTTTCATTCCCCCCTCTCTTATTGGCACAACCACGCCTTCTCCCTTCTGTCTGAATCTAAAAAGCCCCTACCCCTCTTTCTACCTCCTGAATCTTCTCCCCCCTCTTTCTTTATTCTTTTTATTTTTAGTATACATATAATATGATAATATAATTAAATATTTTATAATAATATATATTTAATTAAGTCTAATAATAATTCTAATAATTGTATAATTATAATAAAAATAACTATATATTTTTATAATATATTTATATGTAATATTAAATATGTATGTATACTTTTGTAATTTTATAATAATAATAATAATAATAAAAATAATATCTTTTTTTATATTTAAATTTTATAATTATGTATATGGGTTTATATATTAATTCTAACTAATAATAATCAGTAAAAATATAATTATTTAAGTTTTATTTATATTTATTAATATTTTTATTTGTGGTTATTGTACAAGTTCTTTGAAAGAGAAATCTGTTAGAAGAGGTTGGTTCTAGTTTCGGGAGGAGCAAAATCATAAATAGTGGCTTGCATGCCACATGGGGGATGGAGACTATTAACCAAGATGTGACTGTGAGTGTGCTCCAAAAGAGAATGGAGCATTCAGTTAATAAGTAGAGGTTCAATTGAGGAGATATAAGAAATATTTAGGGGCCATTTTCCTGAGGCACCTACTACATACTTTACGGATCATGAGAGAACTACCATATGATGATCCATTCCACATCCTCTCATTGAATCATCCATTACTGATCATCCACCATAAAGACTAAAAACTATCCACCATCCATTCACCAAAATAGATACTGGAGATGGAATCCAAGATGGGAGTAATGATTAGATTTGAATTTGGATCTTGAGAGAGCGATCTTTCCAGATATTTTCCTTCATATATTTCATTCTATTATTTTCATTTCTATTTTCTCAAGTATGCATAGCTAAACTAATTAGGGGAATCAATTTGTAATCAATTGATCATTATTTTATCCATTATTCTTTGTTAATTTGATTGTTCAGTGCAAATTTTTAAGTTCGATGATCTTTTCTATTTATTTATAAGTATCTTTTCACACTACCCAATAACTAAAAAGTGGGGGTATTGAATCGTTTCACCTTGGATCATTGACCAAAGTATTATAAACTATAAAAGGTAAATAAATATATTCTTCATAATTAAATGATTAATTCAAGGGTTAGGATCCAAATATTGAGGCTCCAAAAGGTTCATCAAGCTATAGAAATTCACCAATGAAATAGCTTAGTGAATCTCTACCTTTTTAGGAGCATTGAATGACTAAAGTAACTAGAATATAATAAGAGATTATCTTTTATCATTTTAAAGCTTCATAAGGACCCTAATTCATCTATTTATTTCCTCACTATATGTTTCTTATTCTACCTACACCATTTCACACTACACTTCCACCACTACATTCCTTTTTAACTGTTTTTATTTTATTTTTGTCATTGTTTTTTTCTTTTTTTGGTTTGGGGTTTTTTTATGATCAATTTAATCCTTACCTATTGTTTGACACCCTTCTCACCACAATACTAGTGTAAGTAGGATATAAATTTTAAATTTTCATGATTCCAATGACCTCATGTTCAAATTTTGGTGTTTTTTCCATGGAAGGAAAGTGTTACCAAGTCAAAAACACACAAAAAAAAATTAAATATGACAAACTAAAAAAATAGAAAATCTAAAATCTAAAAAAAATAAAAAACATAAAAAAAATTGTACAAAAAATCCCAATTCTATCTCCATTTACTGCATGCACATGAGGTCATCTAATATATAACTTGAATCTTCAATATATAATACCACTAAAAATTATTCTTCCCTTAGGATGAAAAAAAGTTAGAAATGGAAAATCTAATAAACAGAGTTGAAAATAAAAATTTCAATGCTCTACATCCCATTTTTCCTACCCTTGAGAGTCCAAGGATTAGAGAGTTCCAAATTACAATAGTTTTAAGAAATCCTACTTACATCATTTTTTCCACTATGTTTAAGAATTATTTAATTAATTAGTGTCACCTATTTCTACTTCAACCTTTCAATAGCCTCCCTAGAAAGAATTAACTCGATTTTATTATAAATTTTTAGGGGTATATCAAAGAATTTTTTCTAAGATATATATGTGAGGAGGATTTGATTTTGATATTGTTTCCATTTTTATTTAATGGGAGGGCTCAAACATGGTTCAAAAATCTATATGAGTAAATATTCTAAACCTGGGATGAGGTGTACACTTCCTTTGTATCCAAACTCTACCCAAGGAATACCACCATTCTGGTTACACATAAGATCATTAGCTTTTTCTAGTATGAGGGAGAGTTATTTCACAAGGAATGAGATGGGTTAGGAGGTCTTCCTATGTAAATTCCCAATCACCAGTTAGCTCCTCATCTGCTCATGGACATATTTTATAATTACCTCACTCGTTACAAATAGAACATAGTTGACCAATCTTATAAGGGTAACTTCTCTGACTCCAATTCTGATGATATTAAACAATTGTTTGAAAAACTTTCTCAAAAGTCCCAACATAAGTGCAAAAGAAAGGGGGTCATTCATAGGTTTGAAATAAACCACATGTTGTTTTGTTGTTGATAGGGTTCTTAGGGAGTAGTTTTGTCACTATAGGGTATTCGTTTACCCTCAAATCTTTTTCCCAAATAATGACATTCTAATCCAATCTAATGAGAAAGAATAATTCATTGATTATTTAGTTAAGAATCAATGGGAAAATGATCCTTTTTCTAATAAGTACAAGTTTTTATATAAAAATCATCTCATCATGTCATCGAAAGAGAAAGGTTTAATAAAAAATCCCACTACCCCATTTTACCAAACATAGCCCAAATATATTTTCCAAAATCAATATGAGTTTTATTAGTATAATTTGCATGGAGAGTTAAAATGGTTGTCACAACATGTGTTGGGTGATATTATCTCACTAAGGAAGGATATAGATGACAAGATTAATAATTTATAACTTCAAATGGATAGAGATCAAGGTGTTAGGGACAAGGGAAAGATTCCCAACACTTCAATTCCTAATCCAAGAGAGAATTTCATGGAGGTGAAAGTAGATATGGCCTAAAAACTTAAGAACATTCCAAGAAACATCCTCGAGAGGTAAAAAACAATGAGAAATATATTTCTAAAAATGAAAACCTAAAAAATTACTGTTATCGAAATCTTGACAGCTTGGTCCAAAATGAATATAATGTATAGCCACACCTGAAAACGATAAAGAACCAAGCAAAATAAAGTGGGAATTGATTAATTAATGAAAGAAGAAAGTTGGGTTTGAATATTAGGTGATAAATAAACTCATTTTAAAACTTTATTCCCCACCCATTCCCTTCCTTGAAAGATTGAAAAAGAGTGATGAACCTAACTACCTAAAGTTCCAAAAAATGATTTGAAACTTCAACATAAACATGATATTATTATATGCCTTGGACAAAATCCCATCATATGTAAAATTTATAAAAAGGTTTATAAAAAAATAGTTAGAAGAAAGTTGACATAATCAATTTCATTGAGAAGTTCAGTACATTTCTTTTAAGGAAGCTTCCACCAAGGTTGAAGGACCCTAGAAGCTTTATTATTTAATGTGGGAAAGGATGAAGTGGGAAACTAAATTGTCAATGTGATTTAGGAGTGAGTATCATTATGATACCTTATGATCATACCATCCCGAATGATCACTAGAATTGTAGTCGGACCGGTGGGTCACATGTCCTCAACCACACCTCAATATATGCTAGAGCCTGATGACTAGCAGCGAGGGTCACTCATAATGATAGTGGGGAGACTATACCCTCATATCAGAGTAGCACAATAGTTTATCAAATAACAAATAACCAAAAAATGAGGAAGTAGAAATAAATTAAAGATAGATAAGTGGAATAATAATATAAACTTTATATAAAATATGGACACCTCCAATATAAAAATGATGCATGAATTTCTTGATAATAATAAATAACAAAAACAGAAGACATAAAGAAGAAAATGGTTTACACGGTAGTACAAAAATAAAGAAAAGAAAATTAAATACCTATTGGTGATATCCACGATCATATCGTTCTCCAACTCATTTCTATTCTCCAAACTCCTAGGTACAAGAAACTCAGCAAAAGCAATAATCCATGGTCCTACGAATATAAGGTCTACTCTAGTACTTCAGTGCAATAGCGGCCCAAGAAGGGTATGTGATATAAATCTCACTAGTTTACCACCCATGGTTTATATCACTAAATATAGTTTGTGCACATAAATTAAAGTAGTTTTCATGTAATATGAAAGGTAAACAAACTGAATAAATAAACAACAACCAACTTAGGTTCCTAAAGGATGCCCGATGACTCTACTTTCTTCAACTCTCTACTGGAGAGAGATGTATAACCAATAACTATAACTATATATATTATTAATTATATATACAATTCATTTATATATTGAATCCACCTATATGAAACAAGTAATAGAGGACATAAATAACCATATACCTGGAATACTAGGTTCTGGCTGGATCAGGGTGTAACTCATTCACCCACAACGAGTCTGAATGACCCAATAAGATCATGCAATATGGTACATTCCCTATATACCAATAGAGTGTGAGATGTCATGCACGAAACTCAGGATGTTGAGTGAGCCTTCATTTCATCACTATGAATAGGGATCTTGGGTCCTCATTCCAACGTAATACTGGTGTTAATAGTGCAAGATATCATAACTCAACACCTGGTGTAAGGGAGCATAATTTTAAACCATTCTCAACTGATCCCTTACCATCGTTCCATATCCTATATCAATATGTAATAATATTTATAATAAAATTGATATGAGTCATTACCTATCATGATTTATATTTAACAAGCTAATTATATATAATGCCATTCCATTTATTAAAATTCAAATTAAGCATATACTTAAGTATGCACTAAACGACATGGCCCTTCCACACATTACATTTTATTACATTCAATTAATTTAATTCAATTCATATATCCATGCTTATTTATTTATATAAAGAGGTGTATTCATTCCATCCAACTCAATTCCACTTCAATTAGACCATTTAACATAATCAAGTAAATCGAAACATCATGAAAAAGCTATTAAAATTAAATGCATGCCTTATGATCTCAAAAAAATGGAAATCCATTTTATAAAGGAAAATATTTACTTAGGAGGTACCAAAGTCTAATTGGGAAATTAACTACATGGGTAGTCCCATTTATTAAGGAAGTCAAACCCTTATAATGAGATTGGTCCATTATTCATGTATATAGAAAAGGGGAACTCCACTTAAGCACATCATTAGGGCCAGGTCCTAAACAAACCATGTAAATAGCCATAACAAAATCATAGGGAAAACACTAAGTAAAATATTCTAATAAATATTCAATTCACTAATTACCACTTTGTAATTTTGAAGACAATTCACCTCATCCAAGGGGTTTTATTATAAAAAAGACATTGATTATCAAAAATTCATTTATCCCAAATAAACATCATATTCAAGATTCATAATTCATTTAATCAATATAAAACGTTTTTTTATAGCTACCATAGTTGTAAATTCAATTATATAAAATTCAATATGACACATAAGAGGTACCATTACCATTTGGACCAATTTCTATAAGGGGAAATTCCATTATCAATCCAAGTCGAATTCTTATAAGGTGTCCTGAGAATTTAATCAATTAATTATTAAGGGAAAATTAAAGTTGGTACCCCTAGGGGGTGTCCGCGATCGATCTCAACATCCTCTATATACTAAGAAAGGATCATATGGAGTGTATCTAGGTGTGTTGATCAATTTGATATAAAGAAAACAATTAAAAGTTGATTCTCAGAAAAGGTCAGTGCATGGAACAATGGTTTTATTAATACTGATATAAAATTTGAGGAAAATTCATAGAAAAAATACAACGTTCTTAGGATGTTCCACACATCCAATGTCAAGCTATGATTCAGTCTAGTTTGGAATAAATCTAATAAATAGACACCCTCCCACTAAATCGGGAAAATGAGATCACACCATTATAAATCGGTCAAGTGGAAACTAAATGATGAAATATTAAAAAGGAATGAATAGTGTATTTATACAGATCCATATGGATTGAGAACATTTGATTAGGATTCTGGGTAAGGGAGATGTCAAAAGGTCTAGAATACGCTTGAGGAGGAATCAACGGTGCCATGGAGGAGGACTCACCTACTGGAGGAAGAATAAATAAAAAGAAAAGAGGTAAAAAAGTTTCATTAAGGTCAAATTTGAAATTTCGCCCTAAAAATCGGGTCGCTAGGTTTGGTCATACGATTCGTCCAAACCATGCACCAACTGTGCAACTCCTTCTGCTTAGGAATCTACCTCACACAGTTTTCCCCACACGGTTACCCTAATTGTGTGCTAACGGTGTGATGAATAGTGTGAGGGTACTATCTAAGTGTCACTAACCATGCATGCTACATGCATGGGTTGGGAAAACCATGTATATCATGTTCACTTCACATCTACTCACCTCTATAAGCTGTAAAGTTTTCTACTGGAGGCCATTTAGTTTCAGACAAACCATGATCCCTGTGCAGACCCTAAAAACATTTGATTTTCAGAGCCCAATGATCCCAAAACTCAATGAGACACTTGTGTACCCCATCATACCATTACCCAAGTCTAAAAACAACACCTTGAAGTGTTCTAACTCTTGGAATTAAATTCGAAATCTTGGATCAAAGAATGGAATGTCTAGTAATTTCCAAAATTCAAATTCCCATAGAATTTTACCTTAGATAAAAAAATGGGTCATTACAACTTTATACTTATTTAAAAATATGGTTTTTATGGATATTTAACTAACTATTTTTTCTCTTTAACTTTCTGATAGGTCACTCACTCATCCCATTGGAATGGTGGATAACCTATTAGTGACTATAGGAAAAATCACATTGCCCACATATTTCCTAACCCTTAATATGGGATGAGATGAAAAGGTCTCAATAATCTTACATAGAACCTTCCATTCTACTGGAGGATCTATCATTCATGTATCCAAGAGGAAACTTACCCTCTAAGTTGTGGATGATGTGGATGAGATTTTAGTTTTTAAAAAACCAAAGCATGAGGTTAGATGTGACCTTATTGATGTTTCTAATAATCAATGTTTCAAAATTGAGGTACAACCAGAGTATATTTATTTTCCTCTTGAGGTCACATGGATTTGGACTCCCCATCCCATTGAAAATTTATGTATAGTTTTGGATCCTTTCCCATTCCATATTTTGATGAAAGCATTCTTTCCTTGGAACCCATTCTAGAGTGTAAGTTGCAACTAGTTCTGGAGTTTTTTGACCCTTTTTATGAATGTTTTCCTTATGAAGTGACTTTTTGAAAGTTATTGAAGATGTATAATGTCTTGTGTTAAAAACTATTGAAATATTGATGTTTTCCACTTTGAATAAGTATATATCCTTGAAAACTTCATTCACTCTCAGTCTGTTGTTGTGTATGATGACTTCCAACAAGAACTTGAAAGTTTCACATCATTTGAGTCCTTTGTGCACATTGGAAAGTATCTTTTTGAATCAAAATATGATTCCTTCATATGGTATTTTTTTGAGTTTTCTGATATGCATGTTATTTTAGGATTATTTTACGGAAATTTTGAGGAAGTTGCTACTTTTTTCCCTCTGTTTCTTTATTTTTTCAAGCCTCTATGTGTGTGGGAAGCTGGGGAAGAATTCTTGATCAGTTTGGTTATTTTTATGGGTTGTTGTTTAACTTTTTTAGAGATAATTAAGTGGGTTTTAGAGGCCAAGATGAGATGGACAGCAGGTACACTCTTGTTTTTTTAGATTGTGTTTGGAGGATTATGCTTGCTACTGAAGATATAAATGTGTTAGGATATCCTGTTTTGATGCCCTTAGACAATATTCAAGTCCAACCCATTAATAATTTATACTCATTTAATGATTGTGGTTAGAAATATCTAGGGGAATAAAGTCTAGCCGAAGACATTAAACCTTTCACGACATGAGAAGCAACCCATGATTTTCTGGATTTCTTCTTTAATTTTTATTTTAAATAAATGCTTCTTGCTCAGTTTTTTATCCATGTATTAGTGAAATATAACTTATTATTTTCATTGACATGTTTTTTATCTTTATTGATTGTTATTTTTTGTCAATTACATGTTTTCATGAGGTGCAGGTGGTCTGCGATTTGTTGTCCTAGTTGTCTATGTAAATTTTTACTAGTGGCAGACTCATTTGGAACACCCAAACCTGAAGGAGCTTCTAGTTGAATAATATTGGATAACACTCCTAATCATACTCTTTGGTTACATTTTACTTTGAATTTTAAATTCTTGAAGTATAATGTAATTTTTTTACATCTTTAGGGACTTAAATAAATAAACTAGAGATCTTACAGAATGTAAATAAAGGTGGGATTCATTTGTAGGAATTTAAATATGAGAAAATTTTACACTCATGGAAGTACTATTTTTAATTTTTCATATTTTAAATATTTTCATTCGTGTTTCATGATACTATTACTTAAGTTTAGGGAAGTACCCCTTGTTTCCTATGAAAAGTCTGAATCTGTTTCTTGATTGGATGTTTGCTTGCTAAAATTTGGGAGTTGGAATTGTTGATGAGATGCATTGTGAAACTTTCTTACAACCACACTTTTCATTCTAGTTCATTAAATCATTGATGTCTAACATTACTTATCATGATTTTGTTTGGAATTCAATGGAAAGTCTTTTTAATTCTTATAAAAATTTAATGTTTGAACTTTTCAAAAAAATACCATTTTTTATTGTGGTGCCTTGTAGGGTTCCTTTTTTTTTGGTTTTTTTTGGTTTTTCATTTTTTTGGGAAGTAACTTTTGAACTTCACTATTACCCCCTTCACAATTTAAATAATTCTAAATTGTCTATATTTTTTTAATCTATGTTTTCTCCCACTCTGAGATTCAACATTGGGGACAATATTGAGTTTTAAGTGTGGGGATAGGGGTCTTTCTCTTACTTCAAATTCCCCATTAATTTTTTGTCAAAAAAATGTCAAAAAAATTTCAAATTGTTTCAAAAAAATTCAAATTCTTTCATAACATGAGGGTACTTTGGATTTAATATGAACCTAAATTTTTACCTTCATTGTGGATAAAAACTCCCTAGTTGTTAATGGTTGAACTAATTCATAAATATTTAAGGATGTATAGTTACTGAGTGAAATTGCTTATTATATTTATGGATATTATGTTTGGGAACTAGGGAAGAAAGTGATATAGGCTATATTTTTTTTGGAATTAGGATCATGAATTTAGAAACTAGTTTTTTGAACATGAACCTAGAAGACTCACTTTTTTAAAAAATAATTATCACCCTAGGGGACAACTAAAATGGTATTCTTATAATTCAATTGAAATTAGGGAAAAATGGAAAAATGAGATCCCATACAGAACATCAGAGACACTAGGAACTTGTTGTGTATTTGAGACCTCTTTAATATATCAATAAGTGACTTTGCACAATGATCAACACAATTTATATAGTTAGGTAATATTTAAAAAAAAGGATAAAAGAAAAAAGAAGTTAAAAATGTCTAGTAGTCAAAAATGAGTTCATTAAGGTGCTCGTAATTTTGATCTTAGATGAAGAAGGGGAAAACCTAATTACATGAATACCATTTTAGTTGTATCAATGAAGTGATTAAAAATTTGAACATTGATTTTTGAAACTTAGGATAAAGTGAATATTTAATTTTCCATTTGTTAAGGTTTTAATTCTACTAGATCTGACTTGTTACCACTCTTAGAATTGGAACTTGAACTAGAATTGAAGTAAGGAAGTATGCGATTTCATATAGGAGGCATGATATGTTTGACTATGAATGAATTTGTGTTGGCTTTTATTTCCTATGTATTTTTAAATCTAGCCAGAATCTTCTATGTTCAATTCATCTAAAAATCCTGATCAGGTTCTATAACTCCATTTGTAAGAGTCTTGACAGGGCTCATTTCTCCGATATGGGTTTTAATGGGTTTAACTTGATTTTATTTAGGAAAATGGGATTATTAAGCGCGACTTGAAGTGGTGTTTTGGCATAAAACCCAAAGCCCCACTGAAAGTGGCGCTTTCGTTTTTTTAATATTTTCCACCTAGTTACCCATTATATATATTTATAATAAATCTATAATTATAATATAATTATAAATATAAATATATTTGCATATAAATAATAAATTAATTTTTTTTAATAAATATGTATTGAAGATTATATTTATAAATACATAAATATATATTTACAATAATAAATAAGTATATATAATATAAATATATTTAAATATAAATAAATCTAAGGAATTGTGATTATTTATTTATAAATATATGTTTAAATATATAATTATAAATAAGGATCTATTTATATAAATATATATTTACAATTATAAATATAATAGTATAAACATTTATAATTAATAAATATAATTATGTATATATATAATTACAAATATATATTTATAAATATAAATATATTTATATAAATATATTTAAATAAAAAATATATTTATAATTATAAATACTTATAAATAATTATATATTTAATTATAAATTATTAATAAATAAATAATTATATATTTATAATTAACAATTATTAATTATGTATACTTATTAATTATTTATTCTTATTAATTATTCTTATTAATTAAAAATACTTATTAATTATAATTACTTAAGTATAAATAATTAATAAGTATAAAATAACAAAGTGCCACTTCAAGTGGCGCTTTGTGTTTGTGTTTTTTTTGCCAATTTTGTGTATGTTTTATTTATATATTTAAATAAAAAACATATTTTTAATTATATAATTATAAACCTATCTTTATAGATAAATATTTATAATTATATAAATATAAATATATTTCCAAATATATAATTTTAAAAATATTGTTACATATATATTTAAAATTTATTTATAAATATATTTAATATTCATATGTAAATATATATATATATATATGTATAATTATCTTTATAATTATATTTAGAATTATATTTTAATTATATTTATACATATATATTTATAATTAACTATTTTTACATATATATATAATTTTAAATCTATAATTACTAATCTATATTTATATAGTTATAAGTATTTATTTATAAATAAATTTAAAATATTGTTAAACATATAATAAATTGTTAATAACAACAGTATTATTTGAAATATTATTAATTTGAAATATTTTTAAACATATAACAAATAGTTGAAAATAAAAATAATTTCATAAACAATGTTGAATAAAAATAATTTATAAGATTTCAAATCCACCTAGTTGATACTTAAAAATGTTTCAAGTGGTTTTGATAGATTATAAAATATAAAAAATAAGAACAATATAAATGAAACTTAAAACACAGATTAAACATATAAGAAATAGTTGAAAATAAAAGGAATTTTGTAAACAATGTTGATAAAAAAAATTATAAGCTTTCAAAGCCACCTACTTGTAACTTAAAAATGTTTCAAGTATGTGACTTTGAAAGAATATAAAATATAAACTATAAGACGAATATAAATGAAACTTAAAATATGGATTTAACATATAATAAATAGTTGAAAATAAAAAGAAATTCACAAACAATGTTTCTCAAAAATAATTTATAAGATTTCAAATCCACCTACTTGAAAAATAAAAATGTTTCAAGAGCGTGACTTTGAAAGACTATAAAATATTAACTAAATATAAATGAAACTTAAAAATATGGATTAAACATATACGAAATATTTAATAATTGATTATTTAATTAGTTAATTAGTAATATTTTTATTAATTATATAGTTTTTTATTTTATAATATATAATATTTTAACTACTAATATAATTATTAAATATACAATATTTAATTAGTTAATTAGTAATATAATTATTAATTATTATTCATCATTAAAATTATTAATTATTAATGGTTAATTATTAATTATTTAATTAATAATTAGTGATTTACATTTATAAATATTTTGACGAATATATAATTATAAATGTAATGTTTGTAAATATTTAAGTTGTCATGTAAAATATTTTTTGTTTACTATAAGTTTATTTTTGTTTTCATTTTTCAATAAATTATTATGTGTTTAGTTTGTGTGAAAATTTTTATTTACATTGTATTTGTACTTTATAATTTATACGCTTCTAAAGTCACATACATGAAGAATAATAATGTTACAATGATGAGACTTTGAAAATTTATAAATTATTAATTGTTAATTTAAATTAGTTTGTATTTACTATGTTTTTGATTTTCTTGTGATTTGTATTAAACAAAAATTACTTGTCATAGTAAATACATTTTTTAATATATACAACATTACATCCGAAAAATCAATAGCGATGGCCCCTCGTACCACAATGTGGCATCTGAATCTCACGTCCTCTCCGCGTCTGACGTCCTTGTCGCTCCAGTGTCCTAGTAGCGGGTTCCTCATCTTCTGGTGCTTCTAGTGCCTCCCCATGGTGTTGTGTAGAGGAATGACCAAAACCATGTGAGGAGGACGGACCAAAGTCATATGGGGTTCCATATGGCTCTGAAGCTCCTATAAATGGTTGAAATGAGGCACTGAAGAAGGCCTCGTCGGGAGAGGGGCCGCCATAAGCTATGTGACATCACCCAAATTGATGTCCATAGTAATCTACATTGGTAAGATCTATGGTATATAAGTTTCTCCGTGCTGTGCAATACCATCAGTCAGCAGGTTGTCCTGGTGGCATGGGGATATGCTGTATGAAACTGAACTGGCACATGACCCGGTCTGGCTGGTGCCACTCAATGATGTGGAAGTGGATGAGTGGCACCACTGTAACATGATCTCCAACCCTAACTGTACAGTAAGGTGGAAGTGATGCATAGACATGACCAGTATACGGAGTCAATGAAACCTGAAATGTAAACTCAAAAAAATAAGTCATATATTAGCATGAAAATGTTATTGAGATTATATTGAAATAACTTAAAATATTGAAAACAAAACAATTTTGACTATAAAATGTATTGTTTAACTTACATCAGCTAGCACCATGGTGTCAAATATCTATCGGAAGTTGTGCACACTATGTCTCAGAGTATGTGCATACTTCTAAGACTGACTACACCTGGTTACAAAATATTAATAAACGTTAATTTTATGAAAAACAATAACAAAAGTACTAAATATCTTAAATTAATGTCGTAGACACACCATCGTCCCTGAGGACAGTCCCGAAATAGCTCTAGTGCAAGTGGTGAAATGGCTCAAGGAGCGATGTGTGGAAAACACTCCTAGGCCCACATCTATACTAACACCATGAAATATGAAATTTGATGTGAATTTTCCTGACAACTGGTACAGAGTGATCTGTATAGATTTTCTAATACAGCGGACCCCCCAATTGTATATAGCCATCTGATCTAGATCCTCATGTAATAGGAGGTACATCATGTGTACCAAAGAGGCAGAGTAGTCGACGAACAAGACGCCTCCAAGCAGCCAGAAAATGTATGCACGTGTGTGCTAAATAAGCATATCTTCATTTGCATCAACATGAATGATGTTGAAATGTTGATGAAGCCACCTCATGTGAAAGCACGAACCCTGGAGGACACCTTGTGTGCCAACGACGTCAATGCCTAGTAACCTCTATATGACTGCAGCCCAGTCACCACTACTAGCACCTGTAACTGCATGTCCATATATGGGTAAACTAATAATGTAGGCGAAATCCTCTAAAGTGATGGTCATCTCCCCCTCTGGGATGTGAAAAGTGTGTGTCTTTGGCCGCCATCTCTCAACTAATGTAGCAATCAAATGGTGATCAATGGTCTTGAAGTTGCACATAGCGACTCCATAAAATTCCACACGTCTAAGGTATGAAAAAATAGCTGTCAGGGGTGCCTCGTAATGGAAATGATGTGCTCTCCGAACAACAAGATGTTTGATAGGTCATCACGCCAACACGTCACGCGACATGTGCATCTCCTAGGAAGATAATAGTGGCTACTCCATCTGAATTTACAAATAGCAAAACATTAATTTCGAGTAAGATATGACATTTATCAAGTAAGGTATGAAATTTATCATATAATGATTGAAAGAACCATAAACACATTATGTGACTTATGTTGTCTCCCGTATTGGGGTGTTGGGGTGAAGATGTTTGGAATTTCCTCGTTTTTGTTTTGTGGCCATTGTAAGTTCATCTTTCATTATAAAAGTCTGATAACATTTTCATTTCATAGTTCTAATGGTTTTGTTTTTTTTGAATACGAACCTTTAAACGGTTATCACTTCATGAGAATCTTTAAACAAACAACACCAACTCAAAAAAAATGAATCTAATAAACATCACTATTCTTCCAGCACACTACAAAAATAGAAACAACAACATAAATAACCAAAATACGGAATTTAAATTAACCCTCATATGACAAATAAGACAAATATGATTATAAATGGTCATAATGTTAAAAATGATTACATGTACAAACTTTTACAGCAATTGATAGAGTACATGATTCATTTCAACCATTAGATTATTGCCCAATGTGTCTAGGGAAATGTGTCTTTGTATGACCTTCCTGGTGGCATATGATGCACCTTCATCTAGATGGATGTTCACTAGGCCAATTCATCTCATTCCAAATACGAGTATACTTTGGCCTCTCTTTAGTTTGAAGTATAGTGGTGTTCGGTAGAAGCGTGGGTGCACCATCAGACTATTGAAAATTCTGATATTCCCCGATTGGCGTCCATGGAGTATTGTAGCCAGAGTTGATGCTCTCGAGCTGATAAGATGGATCAACAAACCGCTCCCAAGATACGTGTACATAGGCACATGGTGAAATCACATGACCGCAAGGATAACTTAGTGCCTAAAAGTTTCCACATTCGTAGTAATGCTTCTCTGGTAAAACAACTCGCACATGACCATTTCTTCAAGCCACAACATCACTGGGATCAGTGACATCAAATCATTGCTCCGGATGATTAAATGCAGTTACACGATAAGTTACAGCCTCCTGAAGAACTGTATCTAGCTCGCGCTGGAAATGGTGTCTATAGTGCATCCGTCTGTTCAAGACCTCTTCAGTCTGCTTTCCTTGTTCCAGAAATTACTTTACACTACAATAGAAGGTCTCTTGTACCAAACCTATAATTTATATTTACTACATTAGACTAATATTATATTATAATTATATCTCTTCTGAGTAACATATAATCAAATATTCATATTTACCTGTGATAGGTAATTTTCAAACTCCCTTGAAAACTCCAATTATACTTTCTACAATGTTGGTCGCCATATGACCATATCACCTCCCTTAATCATATTCCAATGACCATTTATTTTTTGGAATTAACATCATGTAATCATACACTTCCTGATTCACTCTGTGAATATCATGAAGATGCTCCTCCATCCTTTGTTGTCGAGGCTCATATGCTATCAAGTAATAACTCATCTGAATAGATATGAAAATTACTATGACAAAAAAATTTAAAATTCAAAAGGATGTTTATACTAATTTTTAAGATTTCCTTGTTTATCGACTCATTTTTGAACTTCTTTAGAAAATTTCTAGCAATGTGCTGAATACAGTATCGATGATGGGTATAGGGTGGTCTCTACGAAAGACCCTCAGACTGTACCGCCTCCTTGATTGCACGGTGTCGATCTGAAATAATAAAAATCCCTTCCGCATCCGTAACAAACTCTCGGAGACATGCTAAAAACTAGCTCCATGATGAGAAGTTCTCTTTCTCCACAATTGCAAATTCCAAATGTATAAGGGCTTGATTTCGATCTTGTGTGATGACAATCAATAAATTTCATGTATACTTTCTATATAGAAATGTGACATAAATCTTTATAAACTCCTTTCAATGTCTAAAAGCCACCATACATGGTAAAAATGTCCAAAATAATATATCAAACACAACCATTGAACGATAAACTTGGTTGTGTTGGTTAACATATTCAGCAGTATGTAACTGATAGACCACTTGATTATTGTGGCATAAAATATCCAAAAGTTGTGGTAAACTCAATAAGAGTCATCCTAATCACCGTACACTTTCACAATAGCCTTTTGTTGTGTCTCCCATGCCTTCTAGTAAGAGATTTGATACCCAAAAAGTTATTTGATTCTCACCATAACATGAACCACATGAACATCTTGACATGATCTAATCATTTCAATAATAATAGTTGAAACAAACTCAACATCTAATGAAGAGTATTCCTGTGACAAGATTGGGTGCTCACAGGTGTGTGGAATTGATCTAGTGATGTGCCAGCTGTGAAAAGTGTTATCAATTCTATCTCGTAGACGCATTTGACAGTTCGATTCATATTTGTCACAACGAATCAAATAGTAACACCTTTTTGACTCTTCTACAACATATGAGTAATGTATTTGAATGTGATATTGTTTATCACATTTTTCATTACTTCTTTGCTATCAAACTCTCTTCCAATATACAGAACACTGTCATTTGACACTCTATTTGTCCCACCAATGATTCTTGGAAATTATGAACTAGGAGTAATAACTGACCAATCAAATTCTGGAAAGTGATTCGTGCATTCAGTCGACCATGAAGCCAATCATGGAGGATGGTTCAATGGTCAGTTGAACCTCACATGAGTGGGAAAAGACTGTTCTTCTATATGCTCTTCTTATTTATCAACTTCCTCTTCATCTTCTTCTTTGAAATTGTCATAATCCTCAAAATCATCGATGAATGAATCTAATGAATGTGGAGGATTATCCATTGAAACTGTGGCCGAGGGAAATGATGGAACAACTACCGATGCTGATGGAACTTCTTGATGTATAGGAGCATATGACATAGTCTCGTGACATTGAGACTATCCAACTTCCAATGTTGATGGAACCTCCATTATAGCTATAGATACATACAACTCTATCATTTGATTCTCAGGTAGATACTTAACCAATGAAAGTACATATTCCCAATATTCATCATCATTTACCGGATATGACACATGCCAAAACCTATCTATATATTGAAGTTGTCTGAATGTGATGGACTCTATCACTTGATTCCTCACCAATTTCAAATTTTGATAAATTTTCCATTGCACAACTTCCAAAGAAGTACATCCTCCAAGAATCAAAACAACTTGTGGATGTATACTATAACTACATCCTTGTTCTGTCTCCACTGTTTGACCGTTGTAATAAATATAGGCAACCATCTTTTTATCTAAAATAAACCATCATTATAAATTAAATATGATTAGAGAATCAAATTATGTATGCATTCTTCTAGTAATTCAGGTGTGAATCCTAATCCCTCCACCAAATCAATATGTTCAAACCATATTGATGTGTAACTCTATACACAACCCACAAGTTTGTGTTACTTACCAAAAACTATAAGTCAAACATATTCATACATATCCACATTCATTATATGCATGAGGTACATGAACATGTCTTGTAAATGGACAGAGTTATATGAAATTTAAAAACTCTACATGAGTAAGCCCGAAGCGACAGATAGCTAACCCCATTCACTTTCTCAGACAAGGCATGCCGCCAGGAAAGTAGGTGGTCTGACCCAAATCCCCTCTACCCAGGGATACTTTACTCAAGAGAGAATTCATTTCAGGACAACTCTAACACTTAATATGAAAAAACAATATTCAACTACTAAATTCAAGTTCATAACTTTAATTACAAACTGAAGTCAAGATAGATGGAAAACTAAATTCATTATCATACCTAGAATGTAATGCAAGGGTATATTCTAGAAGCAATCTATAACTACTTCACTAATTAATATAATCACTTCACTAATTAATATAACTACTTCTCTAATTAATATAACTACTTCGCTAATTAATATAATTACTTATCTAATTAATATAACTACTTCACTAATTAATTACCTAGTTAGATTTAATTAATTGCCTAGTTAGGATTAATTAATTACCTAGTTAGATTTAAGTAACTGTCTAGTTAGATTTAAGTAATTTCCTAGTTAGATTTAAGTAATTGCCTAATCAGGTTTAAGTAATTGCCCAATTGGATTTAACTACATAATCACAGTTAATTAAGTGACTAATCCCATTTAATTAGATGCATAATCACATTTAATTAAGTGCCTAATCACAGTTAATTAAGTTCCTAATCACAATTAATTAATTGCCTAATCACATTTAATTAATCTCCTAATTATAATTAATTAATTTCCTAATCACAATTAATTAAGTGCCTATTCACATTTAATTAGTTGCCTAATGATAATTAGTTAAGTCCCTAACGATAATTAATTAAGTGCCTAATTAGAATTAATTAATTCCTTAATTATAATTAATTAATATCCTAATTAGAGATAATTAATTCCCTAATTAGAATTAATTAATTCCCTAATCACATTTAATTAATTCCCTAATCACATTTAATTTAATGTCGAATCACATTTAATTAAGTTCATAATCACAGTTAATTAACTTCCCAATCAGAGTTAATTAAGTGCCTACTCATAATTAATTAAATTTCTAATCATAATTAATTAAGTGCCTAATCATAATTAATTAAGTGCTTAATCACATTTAATTAAGTGTCTAATCACATTTAATTAAGTGCCTAATCATAGTTAATTAAGTGAATAATCACATTTAATTAGGTGCCTAATCACATTTAATTAATTCCATAATCACAGTTAATTATGTTCCTAATCACAATTAATTAAGTGACTAATCACAATTAATTAGTTGCCTAATCGCATTTAATTAGTTATCAAATCACATTTAATTGGTTGCCTAAGGATAATTAAGTTAGTACCTAACGATAAATAATTAACTGCTTAATGATAATTAATTAATTGTCTAACAATAATTAATTAATTGCTTAAAAATAATTAATTAATTACTTAACGATAATTAATTAATTCCTTATAATTAATTAATTACCTACTTATAATTAATTAATTATTTAACTACATTTTTAAAAAAACCGTTACTATTTCTAAATATAATACAATAATTATAAACTAATTCTATTAATTAAACAAATATATAAATAAATCAAAATATTAAATAAATTTAAAATAAGGATTACCACAAATTTGAGGAGAGGTGCCTATGCGGGTAGAGCAACCGAAGTTGAGAGAGAGTGAGGCGAAATAGAGAGAGAGTGCGAGGAAGTAATGGGAAGTGGGGATGTGGGGATGGGAAGTGGGGGGGTGATTTTATAGGCCTCCCCAAGCCTCGTGAGCAGGCTAACCCTAATGGGATGAGCACCACTTCAAGTGGTTCTTTAACCCATTTCCCCAATTAAATATACTCGAAACCCATTTTATTAAAAAAATCTATATAGAAAAATCTTTCGTCTTGACATGTTCATTTGGAACTGAATTTGAAAAATAATTTCCTTCTGTTTTATAAATTCAAAAAACATGCATTTCTGTAGGACAAACATGTATTTAAGTGTATGTGAGTTTGATGTGGTTGTTTTTCAATACACATTTCCACATCATTTTTTACTTTTTATTAAAATTTTATTATTTTAATAACTTATTTTAGTAAAAAATTAAAAATTGATTTATTTTTTTAATAAATTGTTAAAAATATGTTCTTGTGTTAAAAGCATGTTTTTTAGTGTTTATTATAGCTATTTTTGTTTAATTTAAAATTAAATACTTCATTCTGTTTTAACCAGTATTTTTTAATTTATACATTTATTTTTATTTAAATAGTAATTTTTCATCTTTCATTATTTTAATTCTCTTATTATTTTGTAATTAATTTTTTATTTTATTTTTTCCCATACATTTAGTTTTATTCATCAATTTAATTAATTCATACATTTTTATTTGTAAATAAATAAATTTCAAAATGGTTTTAAAAACATTAAATAATTAACTTAAGAATAACATTTTAATTCTTTTCTATAATACTTATTAATATTTAATTAAAATTTAAATCTTTGATTTTATTAATTTTTCTAATTAATTAATCAGGTAATTAATTTAATTAATTTGACTTTTAATATTTTTTATTGTTTTAAATTAATTTTTTGAAACAGTAATAATCTGAATTATTCAATCTATTGAATAATTTGTAATTCTCATCATTTGGTTTTTAATAATTAAAAAAATGTTAATTTTGACTTTAATTTTATTTTTTATTTTAATTGATTGATTTTTTTTTATTTTTTTCTAATTTGTGAACTTTCAGGTTCTAATTCACCCACTTCCAACAAACAGACACCACTAGAGTCACACTCACAGCTAACACTCCTCGCTCTTATACTCACAATTGGCATTTTCCAACGGTGACTCCTACACCCACCGTTGGAAATGCCAATGGTGACTCCCCATTTTCTATAAACCCACCATTGACCTTCAAACTAAGAGTGGGTTCTTACCCACTGTTAGCCTTCTTCATTCACTCATTGTTTCCACACACCGCCAATATCTCATCACACTCACCATCATCTTTCCCCCTTAGCATCAAGTCACCAGTGGGAGTCACTGCCATTTTTTTTCACCCATCGTTGCACCTCCAGCAATGGTGGCTCTGTGAACCTTCCACTGACACCTAAACTACACCCAGCCATCATCCTCAACTCACCACCAAAAAACACAACGATGCTAGAATCAACCCAAAATTCAATAGAATCCAAAAGAAGCATAATTCCAATGATATAATAATATTTAACTCAAAGAAAACTCTAATTTCCAGATCTGTAAAAAATTGAAACCCACGGATGAAGAATAACCCCAAAATCAGATGTCTGTATCGATGAAGCTGAACCTCACTATTTCTCACTATCACCAGCGTGGACTGAATATATTCCATCAGCAAAAGTCATTTGAACCCCCAATCTAAGTTCATTGTTCCATTGTGCTCTTCTCGAATGAGAACCACCCAAGGTTTAAATCCATCACTGAACATGAAGAATTAGCTCCCATCTATTGAATACATGCCACCAGCTGGAGCCACCGGTCTTGAATCTATAACCCACCTGAGTGTCGAACTCCATCCACTAAGTGCCTCTACACCCCACTTTACTCCAACGACAGTCGAGCCCTCTCTCTTCTCCCTGAAGCTGAGGCACCCCACCCCTCTTTCTACCCATCAACTCCCCCCAATTTCTTTCTTCAATTTATTTTTATTTTACATATAATATAATAATATAAATCACTAATTTATAATAATAATAAATATAACTAATTTTAATAATAATTATAATATTTTTATAATTCTAATAACAACAAATATACATTTTTATAATGTATCTTAATGTAATAATAAATATATATATATATATATATAATTTTTTAATTTTATAATAATAATAATAACTTTGTGTTTATTTAATTTATAGATTTATATATACGTTTTTATATGTTTTTATATATTTATTCTTACTAATAATAATAAACAATACAAATAAATTATTTTAGGTTTATTTATATTTATTAATCTGTTTATTTGATAAATATTTCCAGTTTCTATGAAAGTGGATACTATTGGAAGAGGTTGTTGTAGTTACGGGAGAAGTAGAAGCATAAATAGTGCATGCCACATGGGAGAAAAAGAAAATTAACCTGGTTATGATGATGAGTTCCTGCTAGGAGTTCATAGAGAATTCAGTTGATAAGTTGAGGTTTCATCGAGGAGATTCATGAAGCATCCAGGGGATATTTTCCTTAGGAATCTACTACATTCTAGATGGGGCAGTAGGGAACTACCATCTGATGATCCATTCCACATACTTCTATTAGACCATCCATTCTCGATCATCCATCACAAAGACCATGAAACAACCACTATCTATTCACTGAAATAGATATTAGAGAAGGAAGCCGAGTTGGGAGTGGAAATTAGATCTATAGCTAGAGCTTAAGGGAGAAATCTCTCTAGATGTGCTCCTTCGTCTCTTTCATTCTACTCTCTTAATTTTTGTTTTCTCAGGTATGTGTAGATAAAATAATTAGGGGAATTATATTTTAATAAAATGATCATCCTTTCATCCATAATACTTTGTTAATTTAATTGTTCAGTGCACAATTTTATGTTCGATGATTTTTTCTGTTTATTTATGAGCATCTTTTAACACTTCCCAATAATCGATATGTGAGGTTAGTGAATCATTTCACCTTGGATCATTGGTTAAAGTATTATAAACTCTAAAAGTTCAATTAATCTCTTATTTATAATGAATAGATTAATTTAAGGGTTGATATCGAATGACCGATGCTCAAAATGGTTCACCGAGCTATGAAAATTCACAGAACAAAAAGATCAGTGAATCTATACCTTTTCACAAGCACTAATTGATTTAAGTAACTTGAATAGCGTAGTATAGTATCTTTTATAAGTTTAAATCATCATTATAACCCTAATTCATTTATTTATTACCTCACCCTCTATTTTTTTTCTCCTTATGCCATTTCACAATACACATTCACCACGGTATTCCATTTTCACAATTTTGCTTTTTGTTTTGTTATTGTTTTTTATTATTTTAGATTTGGTTTTGGTCTATGCAATTTAATTCCTTCCCTATGGTTTGACACCATTCTTACCACATTACTAGTGTAATTATGTTATAAATATTAAATTTTTATGAGTCCAAAAACTTCACAGACAATGATACTAAAGGTGAGAAATTTTAGTCTCGCTTTTTTTAGACAAATACCCTATTAACCATGTGTTTCTTTTTCGTGGTGTATATGCTGCTTGTGAAATTATTTTATTTTCCTTATTCTAATATTTATAGGGATTTACATATCCATTTTAGGATATCTCTTTCATGGTATTTATGGTTTCAATGTTACCTAAGCAGTAAGAGAAATTTTGTATCAAATTGTCTTTTTTGGAATTAGGTTATGTTATGAACCTAACATATTATATGAGGTGTATATACTACCCCTTTGACAAGTTATATCATCAATATCCTACTTTAAATGATATAAAATTTTGTATTTAATTTTTTTTTATTTCATGGGTATTATGATTCAATGTTACCAAGGTGGTAAGAGTTTTATGTTACAATCTCATTGTTTATTGAAACTATTTATCATTATACTTATAATGATGAAATATTATGATCAATATCTCAAGATACTCATTAATTTTATTCTCCTATGTTTATGCAATGATAATATATTTTCTCCCTTTATTTTACTCGCTCTATGTACTCAATGTTTGAAAATAATTATTTTAAGAAAAATCACCTTTATTTATCTCTTCGATTAAAAACACTTTTTATTCTAAAACCCTATTTTCTAAAAAAAATTCAAACATATTTTTAACATTCTTCAAATTATTTGTTAAGTATATTTTTACACATTGTTTAATTTTTACAAAAAAAAATTAAATGTATCTTCATTTAATTTTCCAAACAATGCTTGTTTTTATTTTACCAAAACTATGGAATGAATCTTTATATTAATGTATAAGTCATTAACATAATTTCCCATTGTGATGAACATTATTTTTATTGAATATTACTCTATAATTTTTCAAGGATATTTACAAAGAAAATAATTTTCAAATTTTTTTTTGTTTTAAAATTTTCTTTTCAAATCAGAAAGGATTTTTTACTCAATAAGTGTTTTAAATTATTTTTAAAGTATTATTTATAAGTTTCCAAAGTTATTTTAAAAGAAAAGGATTTCAAAATTATTTTATGAATTTTTAGTTTTAAAAATTAATTTTCAAAGAAAATTTATTTTCCTTTGAAAATATTCTAAGTGGTCTTTCAAAATCATTGTCCATCTAAGATGACATCCTTAGATGTTACTTTTTCTTTACTAGGGATATAATCCAAGGATACCATTATTATTATTTCATTGAATATCTTATGTTTATAATTAAAAAATGTTTATGAAACCCATTTCATTTCCATGGGTTATACCATGATAAAATATTTGTGAAACCACACCTATTTTTCTATGGGTTATGCTGTGATGAAATGATGAAATGTAAATGAAATGAATTTATTTTTATTGGTTCTAATATGATGGATTTTTTATGATCTTGTATCACACACATGTGTGATTTTTATTATTGGAGGGTGGTTACTTTTTAACCAAGGATGGTGGTTACATTATAAGCATAATGATTTGGACCTATATATCCTTCCAATTCATTAGGTAATGAATAATGTTATATGAGATCAAATGGTACATGGAAGGTTTTCCCAAGCCCAAAATAGGGTACAAACGATGTTTTCCCAAGACCAAATAGGTTAAAAGGGAGGATATCCAAATTCCAAATTCCAAAGTAGGTACATGGTCATTTAGCCTAAGCCTGACATGTTGTGAATGTATTCGTGGTTATCCTTGGCATAAGATTTTATATACTTATTTATATGCCAAAAAATTATGTCTTATTCCAATGTTACATACTAATGGATCAGGTTATTTGATTACATTATGATTCGTGTATTTTTAATAGCCAATATTTATTCCATGACATAATATTTTGATCTTTGATACGTCATGTATGTTTTTAATATTTTATACCCACTTTATCATACCCTTATACTCATTTTATGCTTACACATTTCCCATGTTTACCCATATTAAGCATCTGATCTCACACTTTCTAATGTTTCCTTCACAGGTTATGAAGAAATTTTTTTAGTAGGGTGTGTTTATAAAGAGTAAAAAAGGGTAAGATATTTATGGGTGTTGTTTAATATCATTCACTAAATAAGAATATTGTATAACTTTTCTACAAAGGCACTAAACCATTATGATCCTTAGGTGTGTTTTTGTGTAATTTAATGAAAATTCATCTAAAATATATAATATCAATGAATGAGAAGTTTGGGTCTCTATAATGGTTTTGGCTGTGTATGTGGTTTTTATTCCAGGTTATCTTCTTAATATTTCCAATCATTGAAAATGAGAGGAATCCCACTAAAATTAATTAGAAACATAGAAAAATATATGAATTTACCTAAAAACAGAGGGGGGTACTACTGGGGGCACTAAAAGTGATAATATAAGAGGGTATAATATCTTCTAAAATTATAAGTAAATTCTAAGGTAAACTAGAAATATCGAGGAAGTAATATATAAGTAGTTATAAAACCATTTATGTAAAGAAAATCAGTTGGTTTTTGATGAAGAAGAAAAAGAGTCCACTATATGTTATAGTGGGGAAGAATTTGATTAATCCAACCTATACATATCGAAATATTTATAAAAATAAGTAAAAAAATATTTATTTTTAATATAATATTGAATCTATGTAGAGACTTAGTGACTAAGTTGAATGGGTATATATTGAAGACATCCAGGAAGTCAAAGTTCTCTGATTGAGGAAATAAGTGTGTATTTTGGGTTTAGTGACATCCTTAACTAGAAATGTGATCTACTATAAGGATTATGAAAGAGTTTCTTGAATAACTTGTGAGAGTGAGTATAAAGATCCTATGGGAATAGTCACTACCTATGTAATATTTTGGATGAATAACTTTGATCATATAGTGATCTAAACATAAAATTAATATTGTATCCCCCCCTTAACTTTGTAATATGGTGAGAGTGGGTTAGGATGAAAATATTAAACACCTAATTTGGTGAAAAAATAAAGATTTTTTATTGGGTTAACAAAAGAATATCATGTAAAGTCTTAACTAACCACATATATTTATAAGACCAAAGGGTTGGAATAAACTTAAAAGTAGTTTTTGGATTCTGGTAAAATTTTATAACACCTGATCCACACCCCCACTACTCATGTGTGTCTTTAGGATCCCACTAGGTATTTCAATTGGTATCAGATCCATGTTTACCTAAAATTATATCTGTCTTTTGGAATATCAAAATATGAATTTGATAAAATGGTATCTTTGATTGGATCAAAGAATTCAATCCCAGTTTTTTGTAGTTGATATATTTGTAGAGTAAATTTAAGGTGATTTTAAATGTGCCTTATGTAGAGAAATATGTCTCTATCCTTAACAAGATATATTTGGAAGTCTCTTCCAAGAATCTACAAAACATAAGGTAGAAATAGGATAAGAATCATAGAAAGTTTTCATAGATAATTGAGGAATATGGATTATATGAATGTATATAAAATGGCATTTGTTTCTGTGTTAAATCAACTAATTATGATTCCCATAATGGTTCTAGTTCATGATGTGAGAATGATTTCATTGAATTATTTAAATACCTCTATCATAAGTTTATGCATGGTCTGAATAATGTTGTAATGTCTTGGATTTCCCATGTATTATTTTTAGATATTATATGGATTACTTTTTAGACCAGGCATTGAGATGGCGTGTGATTTTGAAGCTCAGTGTGCCCTGGACAAATGTTTGAAAAATATTAAAATATTTAATAGCACACATGAATGGTTTTCCTAAATAGGTACCTGAATCAGAAATAAAAGGGCACCATTGAGTTTAAAATAGCGTCTTTACCCTAAGAGTGACCTATCATTGGTTAGCACATATCGTTTATAAAACATTTTTCGTAAGTCTAAAATGACTAAACTAATTTGATAAAAAATTATTTTAATTCATTTTGTTGATCCATCAACTTGATTCCTATAAAATTATCCTTAGGTCATAATTTTAGGGTTATATTCATAACATTGGAACTTCTAGAGGGTCTATGGATGAGATCATTCTTGGCAGATGAAAATGGATCAGGATCAGATCGTGGATTGTCACACCAGTGGAGTTAGATGATCTCATCAATGATGACAGTGAAACTGTTCTTCATCAACAATTGCTCCAAACTCTAGGTAGTGCATGTGTTTTAATTGGATAATTCCGTGTTATTAATTTCTAAAATAAACATTAATCAATCGAAGAAAGGATTTATTTGTGAATCGATCACTTTGAGGGAAGGGTTTTATTCAACGAGATTTATTTGATTTGATTTTATAACCCAAATCCACCATTCTTGATCGTTGGCCAAGAATTATTTACCACTAATGACAACCCATAATTCTTGTTACTTTATACCTCCTTGATCACATTCTTCACCGGTTAGATCCCTGTTGTCCCATCTCGATATTGTCAGGTTGTTTTGAACTCGATCGAACCCCTGGATTTGAGGAAAATCAACAACTGAGACTGGATTAGTGTAGATCGGGACCCAAGGAGCTTGGATCTATGATCGTTTCAATTTTTCAGCATAATAGGAGGCATGGCGGTCTGCATAATAGACCACTAGCATGAAGTGGTGACAAACGGTAGTCGATGGCGATGCACGGATGTGCACTGCGGTGGCTTGCACGGTAGCAGTGGATCCGCATACAGCCAGGGACGGTAGAACCATGGGGTGCGGTCAGGAGTGGCGGAGGCCGAAATGGCGGGAAACCATGTAGACATAGTGGAAGACATGCTAGTGGATGTGGGATGATGGTGGAGGATGTTGGATCTGGGTCGGGTCAACGGACCATATCTGAGTTGGGCTAGCAAGTAAGGATCTGGGTTGGGTCGGACCCGAGTCAAATCAGGGGAAACCGGGGTGGAGCCCCATTGCGGTTGACCACGATGATCAAATGTGGGGTCCTGGAAGATCTAGATAACATGAGAATAGTGAAATTGTGGTCATTCCATGCGTGACCGATCCTTGGGTGCCCAGTCCGTGAGTAATCGACCACGACGGTCAACCGCAGTGGCCGGTCAGGTGTGGCAAGTGGACAATCCATGATGGCCAGTCCACAGGCGGCGTGTCTGCATAGTAGGTGGACCGACCATGGTGGTAGGTGGACTGACCACAATGGTAGGTGGACTAACCACAATGATAGGGGGACCTACCTTGGTGGTAGGTCCGCAGGCCCTGGCAGTTCTGCGGGTAGCTTCATTCAAACGTTGATGACTTTTAAACAGAGCATCCAAACGATGTTTCGTCAGCGGTAGCGTGACCTTGACATTAGGAAGGTTGACCAAAGAAAAATTTTGGTTACCTTCTTAAAATTTGAGAATATTTTTGTCTTATTTTGGACCAGTATTGGTTGATTTCATTCCGTTGGTCTTTTCCTCGAGGGTACAGTGCGGTATTACATCCACATCACTGGATTGTAATCCCCTCAAGAGGCCGACTCTCAGATAGATTTTTGGAATCCCTCCCCAAGATTTGAGTGTTATACTCTATCATCCCTGGTGGAGTTTTTTGAATTAATATGACCTTCCTATGTAGGATGTTGATCCTCCATCTAGTAGAAAATATTGGTAGGGTTTATGGAATCATTGGCATATAATCCCCTATGTAGCGAGTTAATCCAGATTGGTTTTATGGAATCCCCTTGCAGTTCTATCAATTACCCCTATATGTGTATCATATTATTATTATCCCAGTACATTCTCTTTGGGTGGGGAACAAATGAGATAGACCTCTTTGTTGAGTGTCTCTGATGATATCATGGATCGAGGGGTGAGTTCTCCTAGAACAAGCATACTTCGAGAATAATCATGTGGTTGTTAGTTAGTTATGACTACCTGATGGTTTGGTGTCTCTCCTAAGTATATACTAGTCCTCATTCTTCTTGTATATGTGATACATTGTTACATTATGTATTGAAAAGACTATACTTTGTGCTTTATGTTTAGTGTTTTCAGGGTTTCCTACTGAGTATTGTTATACACACCCCTGCATGGGCTTTGCCCAAGCGTGTCATGTCTTGTGCAGATGATGACTCTTTTTTCAGTGTCCTGGAAAGACCAATAGTAGGTGGAGCATAGATAAAGCTTGGTAGACATGGGTTTTTACTGGTAGTGTTCCTTTGATGTTGTCCTAATCCTTGGATATGGTTGGACCCATTACAGTTTCAATTGGACATGTGTACAAACTCATTTTGGTGGTCTTGTATTTGGACCTGTTAAATTTTCCATTGCTTCTTGTTCTAGTTTGGTTATGGGATATTAGTTTTATTCATGAATTCTATCAGTTGTTTTACATTTCATCACTTTTTGGCTTGAAGATGTGTGCATGTGAATAAGTACTTTTGGCTAATGTCTCCCATTTATGGGAAATTCCTACTCGGTGCTAGTTACCAGCCCCTAGCCTATTAGATGTGGGCTTGGGGTAGTCACGACATGAGACCCTATAGAACGGCTCATGAAAAATTTACTCATTGAGCAAGTGGTTAACATATTCAAATAATTTAGAATACTATATGATGAAAAATCATAGTTAGAATAGGGGGATGATATGGATAATGTTTTTTCCATAATGTTTAGAAATTACAATACTCTCACAATACTAGTTAAATCTATGGATGAATATATGTTTACTTTAAATAAAAGGAAATTATTGACTGATGAATAATTGAAAAGGAATAAATGATAAAAAAAATATTTTAAAAGGTTGTTAAAGAAATTTACTATTCATTGAAAACCCAACACAATCCTTTATATATATTAGGTTTTCCATATTGAAAGATAGAAAAATTAATAGAAGAGATGGACATATCTCTAATTGAGATAAGAAAAATGCATGAGGATAAAGTTATGAAGTATGATTGGGAATAAATTTTGAGATCAATTAGGAATGAAAAAATAGTCTCAGTTTCAGGTGTTAGTAGTTACAATTAAAATTGAGAAATCTTGTTTTTATAGAATTTTAATCATCTCGAGCAGTTGAGAAGAGAAATTTATTCCACACAAACATCATATGCAATTAAATCTTCAATAAAAACTCTATATAGTAGGAATAAGTGGTATAAATCATATCATGATCAAACCCACAACCATATCATAAAAAGAGGCATCCTTCTATCTAGTTAAACTTTTAGTGTTGAATACATTTTTATCGAAATATATGGCAAACATCAAAAAATATACAAATGTGAAAAATTAAAACTACCAAAATCATTACCAAAAAATCATGGATGGGTTTGAAATTTTTTAAGAAACTTTAAACTGAAAAACAAACCCAAAGGTGTGTTGTTCTAGACTAAAGGCAGTAAGTAAGTAAATCTAGATATATTTTATTTACTCATTACACAATATGACCAATTGGGAGATGATGATGTTGTTGGAGGTTTAAGAATAGGGCTTTGTATTACAGCCATAGTATGTCAATATGTTCAAATCATATAATCCATAAATTGTATGGGGGAGGATTAGAAAATAAATATTCTAGCTATAAGAAAATATAGTTTATAGAAAATTAATAATCTATTCAAACAGAACATATTTGAAATCTTTGAATGGTTTTATTACTTTTTTAACATGTATGAACACTATTACGAGGAATTTTGAAATTTACCTACCCAACACAAACCTCATTCAGATGTGAAGGAATTTCCATAATATAAAAAAGGATTGTGAAAAAGTAAAGTAATTATAATTTGGGAAATAACCAACAGAAATTAGTGAAGAATAGTATACCTAAAAAGATCATAATGAAATGTAATCAAGATGTTCAACCTATAAGGAAAATATTTTTTACTTTGGAAAGATAATACATATCATAGACCATTGAAAATTTTTTATAAATCATAATAAATAAATTATAAATCTAAAAACCAAAAAGGAATCAATTTAAGAAAGAGATAACCAAATCGGTATGGTTGGAAAACTTATGATGAAGAGGATGGGAGGTTTACCAAAACGATCAGCTCAAGGTTATTGGAAGTGTGTCGGGAAGGTGAAATAAGGAAGTATTTATTACTACCAATTTTAATACTTTTTTCTTGGTCAAGTAAAAAACATAAGAGAATCTCCCTTGATTATTAATGATGATGAGAAAATATAGTAAAAATACACAATAAAGTGTAATAATGTGAAGAAAAAAATGTCTCACTATATAGGTTGACCAGTTAGAAAAGGACCATAAGATAGAGCAAGAGGATAAAAGGAGTGTACTATAATTTCTAATGTAGAGAAATCCAATCAAGCTAATAAGTAAGTTCTCAAATTTAAGATGTCCATGCTTCCATGTAATGTCCAAATCTGAAAATCCCAACATGAATCAAACATAAAGAGGTAATGGCACTTTAGACTATCAAATAAATGATTCTTTTGGTTGGGAAATAATTCATTTACCTATTTCTCATATTTAATTTCTAATTAAGATCCACCTTATTTGAATATTATTTTGTTTTTTTATAAGTATTGGAATTAAATGTGAAGTGTTGTGGAGATAATCCCTCAAGGGGGAGCTATAAAAGGAAGTAAGGCTATTAGATATTGATTGTTTTTTAACTAAATTGGAAATCTACCCATTCCCTGCAAAAAGGTCAAGATAATGTATGTTTTTTATTCTCTCATCACTATTTTTACATATAAATATATATTATTTTTATCAAGGGGGTGTGATTATCTAACCAAATGGGGTGAAATAACCTTCATGTGAAATTTCTTGCTATGTTTGTTCAAGTGAAGTGTTAGTTTTTCAAATTACTTAAAACTATATTTGGAAACCCCCTTGATAAAATAATTTGGATGTGGTACCACATTAAATTGAGTATATGGATTAACTTAATTTCTAAAAATTTCACTAGTTTTTTATAAAAAAATGCTAACCCAAGTAGAATTAGATCAAATTAGTTAACACAATATTGCTAATAAAATGTGGTACCACACTTATCTTATAGGGTTATTTGAGGAAAAGGAAAGTTTATGAACACAAGGTGGAAATATTATTTTATTATTTTTATAATATTTAGTTTGAGATGATATAATCTCTCTTTAGATTTTTGGTATCAGTAATAGGGAAAAAATTCCCAATTTTTAATTTATTATCAATTAAGGGGATAGAAGACACATTGACTCTGGAAAAAATATTTGGAATTGAAAAATATCCAAAGGGTGGATTGAAGTGGATATAGATTTATAGAATATTATGTTGTATTTTTTTAAATTATGGAGAGAAAATATATATTGTAGTCCTCTATATAATATATAGAGGAAAACGTGTCCTATGTGGGAAAAGGTAACAAGTAGTGGTTATATGTATCTACATAGGTAAAGGAGATTGAGGATTTTGTTACTCTTTATGAATACACAGCTGGGAACCTTCAAGGTTGTAGCTAAAACATGTGAAAATTATTTATATTATCCAAATTTCAATGACATGTTCCAAGAGTTTGGAATACTATATATAAAATTTTTCGGGTGATTCAGAAGAAACTATCTTTGGGAAGATTGAATTATAATCATTCAATGATGAAAGATAGCTGATGTTTTTGGGGAGTTTATCCTTATTATATGTAGTATTTTGGATACTGAATATATTATTAAATAAATCTTGGATGAGGATTTCATAAATTTGAATTTGAGTTGGGATAATCTTGAACTCATTTGAAGGAAAATTGGAAAATGGTTAATTCCCTCTATTGTGTGCGAACTATCTTCCTGATCATGATGTGTGTAAAAATCATCTCCTAAGTTTTGCAACTATCATATAGTACAGCTGAGAGGAAAAATTTAAAAGGAAGAGATGTTAAAAAATAATCTGTGAATCTTCATAAGCATCATATGGGTATGTATTCATGAACTCCATCCTATGTAAGAATTTTTAGAGATACTACATATACATGATTTGGAGCTATGTAAACATGATGTGCCTCTCTATATACATAACTCCTTTATTTATAAATTATATAGAGTTATGTAAGAATGAATCATTATATGGGTATGTATCATTTTCATAGACATCAATCGGTGTAGGCATTATATTTTTATGAATCAACCTATATCTACATCATTTTAGTGTTACATAAACATTAAGCCTTATTTAATATATAAATTTATACAGACTGAAAAAAATGAGTTTATGAATTTAATATCTAAAGAATAAATTCAAAATCTAAAGAATCATAATTTGATATTAACTATTCTAAATATCACAAAAACATAAAATGGTGAGTGATCCATACAATAATTAAAGGGGAGTTTATCATTAATGATGTGAGAAGAAAAATCAAAGTGTGGGAGAATATTTATAATATAAAATTTGATGAAAAAAATTATTGGATTTTCAATAATAATGAATATAAATTTACATCAATGCTTGAGATAAACTCCAGTGATTATGTAATTATGATTAAGGGTTGATAAGATGTATATGAATCAGAGATACAATTTGTTGTATGTAGGTCCAAGTTGGATGTCTATAATGTTCTTCTTTAAAAGCTCTAAAACAGAAAATAAAAAACATATACTCAACATGTTCTTCTTTATTTATTTTATAAAATAAGAATATAAGGATTTAGATGTGGGTTTTTGGAATATTTTAATAAGAAATAATAGTGTCAAGGATATTATAAAAAATTCAAAGAATTGTTTGAGATAGTGAAAGAAATTAAAAATGGGAATTTTTTTCATATGCCTTAGAGTTAGGAAAATGACACCCCCTTAAAAATAAGATACATTAGATTTTGGGTGTGGCTATACATGTTGGTTTTTATTCCAAATTATCTACTACATATTTTTTTATAGAAAATGAGAAGACTCCCACTAAAAATTTTTATCTTCCAGGAAAATTGAAGAATACACTCTCCAAAAAAAATTGGTCTACTATTATTTGCATTTAAACTAAGAAGTTGAGAGAGAAGAAGATCCTATCAATGTGGAAATCTATTCTAAGAGAAACTCAACATCTGAAGGAATAAGATGATATGAATCTATCCTTTAGGCAATATATAAAAAATTAATTGTGTTTTGAAGATGAATAACAATAGGCCACTACAAGTTGTAGTAAGGAAGATGTTTATTTTGATGAAATATAATTTAGGAAAGATATAGTATAAGAAGAAATTGAATTCCAACATTAAATTTTAGGAGAATATGGGATTTGTGAAAAAAAATGATGTTGGGTTTCATGAGTATATTTTGAAAAAATATAGGTGGTTATGGTTTTCTGGTTAAGGAATCGAGAATGTATTTAAAGTTCAATGACATCCCTAAAAGAAAATTATGATATAATTCAAGATAGGGGATCAATTTTATTGAAGAACTCACAAGAGTGAGTATAAATAGCCTATAGTGTTGGTAAGCACTTTTTTACTACATTGGTTAGATCACTTGCATCATATAATGATCAGTTCACATTCATAATAGGTTAAAACGCTCAACTATGTTTTATGGTGATAGTGTGTTTGGATAAAAATATATGACACTCTATATTTAATTAATAACAATATTTTTATGGAGAATATTGGTATCAACGAGATTTGAACATTATAAGGAATTGGATTCTTGGGAGGTACCAAAACTTATAAAAATACTACATGTTTTACTTGATTGTATTTGATGTTTGTTGGTTGGGTGAACTAAAGATGGTCTGGATGAGTCTTAACTAGAAATTGAGGTTTAGATAACCAAATCATTCGAAATAAAATACAATAAATAATCAGTTTTTGGTAAAATTTGGCCACACCTAATTCACCCCTCTATCATTTCAGGTTTGTATACACTGTCCCATAAGGACTTTCACCCACTAACTCAACCTCAATTCTAAGTACATGTCATTCGCATTCCCTTCCTCAACCCTGTTTAGGTCATCCGCATAACTACATAGTTTAATATTACATTAATTTTCTACATAAGAAAACACCATATTGGTTGTTGATGAAACTCTATATACCTGATTCCACATCCTCATGGAAACCCATGACCATCCTCAGATCATCCCTCAATAATGCAATGCTTGTACTAAACCAATTAGCGTTTCACCACTGAGGCAATAGATGCATGCATAGACTCACTAAGGGTCAGTATATATCCCTCATACAAAGGGACTGCATAGTCATCATTAGATAATTCCACCAGTAGGATCCTCATAAATTTCGATCTAAAAAAATACCATGGTTTAGCTTAGTATAATTCAACGCAAAAGTTATATGGTAGAACATTATATAAGTTATTATTGATAGTTTAAACAACTGAAACTTATAATTAATGAAATCAATCACAAAAATGAATGTGTATGTCATGTGAGTCCTACATTATAAACATAATGAATATACACATGCCTCTTAACAATGGATAAAGATCCAAAAACATAAGTAACAACCTCTATAAAACAAATCATATTTGAAACATCTCAACTATAATAGTGAAAACAAATAATAACAATCACGTACCCCTAGTACCTATACTTACCAATAGAAAAATGTCCATGAATAGCCAGAATTAGGTTCACCGTAACCATCTACTCATTCCTTTATGATTTTCTTAAGATCTCCCCACATTGTAAAACCAACGAAAAATAGATGCTTTGATACCAATTTGAAATGAATTGGTCTAGTGAGTAGTTTATATTACCATATTACAAGAAGCTACACCACCTCAAGCATGAATCCACATGTAATAGAGGCCGATAACAAGAGTTCAGGGACTAATTTATACAATTGGAATAATATTCCTACAAAACAGAGTAAAACAATTGTAGAAAAATTTATGAAAAAGTATCGATCAAAAACATTAGTGTATCCATAATCAATCATGAAAAATGTTATAATGAATTAAATATTTACTAATAATACCATAAATATGATATAATTTAACATTATTTCAATCAAATTTACTAAATAAATTAAATAAAAACATACAAAATTGGCCCTACTAACATACCTAGGAATTTAAAACCCTATCTCTAAATACCCTTTATCTGTTATATCCTCATCCACTACACAACTTGTTTTCAAAATGAAAAACAACATGAGGTATAAATGTACTCTCTATTTACCCTGAAGGTTGTGAGAAATACATCTTAGTGGTTTCTCAACAAGTGCCTCTAATATATTCCAACAAATAAGTGCATACATGAGGAAAGTAAACATGTCACACAAGGGTTTTTGACATCATGTGTTAACCTGGCCAGCAAGACACCATGCAGATTAAGTCATAATGTGATAACCAAGAAACCATGAAATCCAATTCTAACTACTTCAACAGTATTTCATTGTCTAGGTATCACCCCTTGTAGTAAAAAAACCCAACCCACACCCGAAGACACTGGGTAGGGTGTATACCAAATCCATACCATTACTCAAAGGATCAAGGTAGACACCCTCATCTAAGCTTTGGACCACCCCTTATCACTCATGGGAGGTCATAAATCAAGTCTCAACCACTACCTAGTCACTGAAAGAAGGTATCAATGTCCACATCCTAGTCAATACCGTGTTACTAAGGGTAGGGACAGGAATCAATGCCTCACATCACATCACAACAATATTTATCTTCTTACTCAGTATTATCCATTATCCTGACCATTTCCATCTCACTCAAGGAACAGTCAGTTGTAGCACCTAAACACTCAAGGTGAATCTAACTGGTCTCAATCAAAACCTCCTCAAATAAGTTATTCCAAGACTTTATACATAACTATGATCCCATATCACTCATGGTGATGCTATCAGCATTACCTCAGTTATAGTGGGATAGGTCTTAGGACCCGTTATCACCTAGGATGTGTTTTTCATCTATTACAACACATGTATATGATTAGGGAATAAATTTCATCATAAAATATCACAAACTTAGCACCAAGATTCTAGTAAATCAAACCTATCCCTACACCTCAAACTATATCTCATATCACCCATCAGGGAATCTACTAGTGCCCTTCTGACCCATCATAATATTCTCATTGAAACCATCTCATGTTTATCAACCCTAGACGACACCACATCCCATTGGATCTTATAACCCTATCTCCGAAGGTGAGGTCCATCCCTCATATGATCCTCATTTGGGCCCTATCTCACATCACCCTTTGGAAAATCTCTCAACAAACCACTCTTAGGAAAACCCTCTCCACCACACCTCATATTGTTTAAAATGACTTATCCCATGCATAGTGATTCCCTACTCTCAATACACCCTTAGGAATGTGTCACTCACAATAAGGGAAATGAAAAATAATCTCACTCATCACCACTAAGCTTGTATCTCTCATTCCTGTCTAACTAACCTAAGTAATATAACCTATTATAACTGAAATTTGTCACGAATAAACCCACTGGGGATCTCCTGGCAGGGGGAAGGTTGTGTCACAACTACCTCGAGCCTTCCTCAATAGGCCAGGGTCTGGTGAAAAGTTCCAGAATTAATAATTAAAATGGGATGCCATTTTCTAATATACCCGTACACACACACCCAACCATCTCCATATAGAAGTACATAGGAATAATAATAAAATATAGTAACAACTATTGTAAAATACATGCATGTAATAACCTATAAAGAATAAAAAAGGGTTTGATAGTGTAATATGAAAACTAAAGGAAAAAATACATGTCCAACCAAAAAATATGTCCCAATATGAAAATGACTGGAAAAGTAAATGTAGAGAGGGCCTAGAACCAAATATCCAAGCCCAAACATTGTATGCAGTCTAAGCACCCAAGTATCCCTATTCTCCTCTAAAACCGCCTTTGACATGTACATCATCTGCAAAAGACCCGATACATAAAGGAAAATTACATTCAGGGATGAGTACATACATACCTATTAGGACACCCCAAAAATTGAAGAGGGAGTGATAGAAGACACGGTAGAAGTAGTCAGTGAATTACAACGATGGTATGTTAATCATTATATGAGACAACAACCATAACCAAAAAACCAAACCAGGCTATGTTCAACAATAAGCCCAAACAATAGAAAAATGGGATCTATCTCACCATATCCTATCTAAGAACAATGAGGCTGCCAACAGTTCCAAGAGTCAATCATCGATGCCCAGCATCTCACGTGTCTGTCCGAAGAAGTAATCACATGGAGTACCCACACCTCGTCACTATACCATACAATTGAGGGGGAACATTCTACTTGTAAAAGAACCACACCTTAGTATAATAAGGGGTCCCACTTAGTAAATAGAGGACCAACACCCTGATGCGGTAGAGGTACTATCTTTGTGGATAGAGGACCCACTCCCTAGAATGATATGGGGTATTGTCTATCTCTATAAGATGTATGGAGGACCCACGCCCTATAGTGATAGGGGTACCATCTCCATAGGTAGAAGACCTGCATCCTGGTGCGATGGGGGGGGGTACTATTTCTATATGTATAAGAACTATATAGGAACCACACCCTAGTATGAAAGGGTTTTATTGAATCTGTGGATAGAGGACCCATGCCCTAGTGCAATATGGGGGTACCGTATCTATCGATATAATAAGTATGAAAGAATCGTGCCCTGGTACAATAAGGGGTAACCTCTCCATGGACTGAGGACCCATTCCCTGGTCCATTATGGGGGTACCATCTCTATCTGTATAAGAATTATGGAGGACCCACACCCTAGTACAATAGGGGGTAACATCTTCATGGATATAAGACCTGCACCATGGTCCATCAGGGGGGTGTCTTCTCTATATTTATAATAAGTATAGAGGATATGTGCCCCTCTATGATAGGGGTACCATCTCTATAGATAGAGGACATGTATCCTAGTTTGTTAGGTTGTACCTCCTCTATTTACATAAGGAGTATTGAGGACCTCCTCCCTAGTACGACATGGGGGGTACTATCTTTGTGGATAAAGGACCCACACCTGGGTCTGTCAGGGGGTACCATCTCTATCTATAATATCTGATGTCCATGTATGATCATTTTCATCATCACGTGCCTCCTAAAGAAGTGTTACATTCATAACATCTCACATCATATCTCAAAATCCACTATGAACTCCGCCATCACGTTCTAAATGGAAAAATACTTGGGATAAGCCAATTGCAGGCCAAAATATGAGTCCAAATGAAGGAGATATGAGATGTAGAATATTTATAAATAATTACACAATATGTAAGGAACCCACATGGTGTGCGGTTTCACTCTACTTCATGGCCATTTCTTAACCTGCATGTAGATTTTTGGTCACGTAGTACTACTAGATGTGTCTCGGCCAAAATCCCAATGAACGCATGAGGCTCTTTGTTGATCCAAAGGGAAATTTTTATTATTATCTAATATTAATTTTAAAATAGCCTCATATAGAAGAATGGATCACACTGTTGTGATTCGCATGGAAAAATGCACAGGATAGGCTATTTAATTTCCTAAAATCAGTCACCGAGTGAGAAAGTCACGTTTTACCATCTAATAACTAAATGATGCCTCTTGGGCCCAAGATATGAACTCAAATTAAATACTCAATATTGATATTGAAACTTTTGTCTCAATATCAAGGTCATAAAGCCGCTAATGGTTCATTGTTCTAACACTATATGAAGAAGATATGTCAAATACAAGATTAGGCAATATTATTATTATTATTATTGGGCATTCTATAGACCTGAGCCATGAGCTCAAAAATGGTATCCAACATTTGACTTTAAATGCTCATCTCGATATCATGATCATGATTTTGAAAACAACATGTTAATCTAATGTAAAATTAAAAATATACAACCAATTCAATATTCCATCATATCAATAATAATTATATTTTATAATTATATTTTTCTTCTATCCATTATTTCCAAGGGAGAGGTACATTCTCAACTCTCCCTCCCCCATTATGCATGTTCCTCACAAGGGAAAAATATCCCCTTTTTTATTTTCATTTTATTAAATCTATTGTTTATTTCATTATAACATCATAAATATATTATTATCATTATAAATATGAAAGGAAAAGGGATTTCCTCCAATCCCACATCCAAGAGGTTCCCCCACTTCATAATTAAGAACATCACACACCTACCCATCTTTGGAACCCCATTATTTTTTATTTAATTCCCATAATTAAATTAATTCAATTTACAAATTCAACTCCTCACATAAAAAGTACCACCACCAAATTCCAGACTTTCCTTTATCATCTTAAAGTAATAAAAACAATATTATTATTATTATTATTATTATTCATCACTCACTCCCTTTATTCTAAAACATTATTATTATTATTATTAAAATAATAATAATAATAACCAATTTTTTTACCACATCTGACCGAAATATTGGAGATCCAAGTCTGGACACTGTCACATCAATGTTGAGCACTCTCTTCCACAAGACTTCGGGCATGGAACTAATCTTTTCACATCACACATCATCACCATGTGCCAACAAGTAAAAAATGGATTCCCAAATCTGATCTCAAATCACCTTTGATTATAAACTCTCACCCATAGTACCAATATGATCCATTTACAAAACATCATTCTACTCGTTTACCAATTCATCCACAAACGATCAATCTGTAATTTATTCATGATACCATAATGAATTCAGGGGGTTTATCTCACTTGAAACCACCCTGAAAATGTCAAATCATGACATGATGGTAAAAGGATGAAGAATGAGAATAATTGTGGGGGGGGGGAGGTACTAATCAAAAATATTATAAACATCACTAGTCAAGCGTTCTTGGAAAATGATTTCATAGTGGGGAATCTTGGGTGAGAAACAAGGAATATACTAGATAAAAATTAAAAAAATAATAATTTATTTCAATACATGGTCTCATGCGAAGGTTCTTTTAACCATTGATTAAAGAAAATGGATTTGATCACACTCAATATTTTAATCATAAGGAAAGAAACAAAAAATGATGAGCCATGCCTTGATTATAGACTGATCATTGGTAAAGAACACATTTGTGAGCAATGAAGATAATATATTGTGTCCACTACATGTAGACCTACCTAGATCAGATCATCGGTAACTGTATGATATCAATCCTCCAATGAAGGGTGCTGAAAGATCCTGTCAACAATCTTAGGGTTATACGACCGAACCTAAAGATTGTCCATAATAGTCTATTTAAAGAGGAAAATGGTCTTGGGCATTAAATGAAACAATTAAGTAAATAATAATATATTTATTTAAATATTTCACCCACAAGGGTTCTGAAGCCAAACACTTGATGTCGGCTATGGTTATTTTTCACCTAGGGTGAAAGACATATTCTGAACTCAATGGTGGTCTCAGATTTCCCATCTGAGTCCCCATTTGTGAGTTATTACACTTTTTTAGGAAACTTGTGTGTACACATTAAAAATATATTTAATATTTTAATTAAATTAATTTTATGCTCACCAGACTTCATAATCTCATGAAATATCAGCACCTAACTCTAAAAATATACATAGGAATATTCTAAATTCCTACACAGAAAAACCAAATTCTATACACTATTCCCTCCAAATATTTTCTTCCAAAAAAAGAAAAAATCAAGGGAAAAGTTTTGGATATTGATCCATTATCTGGCTCTCCCCATCCCAACATTATGATGTACATACAAAGGAGAAGTGTGAGACTTCCTCCCCAACTTCCATTATAATGTGATAGGAAACACCATTTGTCTCTAGAAAAAGGATGACTTGATCCCTTTATTTATAGAATCCATTAGGAAGGTATCCAGTGGATATCTGATAATGTAAAATCTATTAGCTAATATCCCCAAGTTGTGCCTACCTAACTAACTAATGAATTATAGGGGTAAAAATCATCGACTAGAGGTATGTTACACCATCCTCACACACAAAGGTCAACTGAAAAGAGTTCAAATACTCCATCACCTATATCAACAATGGTGAATGAGAAACCTCTATGTGATAATCTTCTACCAAATCTGTGGCCTATTTGGACATTAATCTCATTGTTCTTAAACCTTGGTAGGGTCCACTATCACTCCCATGCCTAAAAAGAAATATCTTGAGAAGTGGAACTTAGAATCTAGAACTTACTCCATGAGCTATTTCATACTAATAACACTCTCAGAGTATATCTAGAGCCATCCTTCTATGCCTCTCATGATCTAACACTGACACCGGAGAAATGAGGGTACCATAAAAAAATACTACCACAAACCAACCTTGGAAATTTTAAGGATCCAGCTCATAAGTCTTGAAAACTTTTCAAGGGTGTTTAACATGCCAAAGGGTGTCACCAAGATCTCCAGAAACCGCATCATCTCTAGGAATCCATGTTCGGTCCATCCACCTCAGGAACCTGGAGCTAGTGATAACCCGTCTTGTGGTCACACTCTGAGGAAAACTTCACATCCATTTATTGGTAGAAGAGGTCATCAATTCATGGGGGGTGGATACTCCTCCCAAATAGTCACTTAGTTTGGGTGACGTCAATCTACACTTTTTATTAGGCTCTCACCTATCTTTAGGATAATAAAATAGGGTTACTCGAAATATACACCAGGTTTAGTGAAGCCCATTCTCCACTGAATCCTCCAACCACACTACTATATCTCGCAGCTATATAGTGTCATCTAATATGATAGAGTAAACATCGATTTATCTCATGTGTAATTCCATGTTGAAATCAAACTCTCTATGGTGAGGTAAACTCAGAATATCCCCAAGAAGGATTCAATCACACTACTACATGATCATAGGAAACTAAAAGCTCATATAATTCACAACTCAATGGATAATACTAGTCAAATAATAAGGAAGAAACTATAAAATCCTGTGAATGATCTCATTCTGTCTTTCTTGGGGATCGCTCCTTATCCAAGGAGGAATACTTCATCCCAATAAATAAGAAGCACTGCTATACTCACTGGAATAAATAATCTTAACATGGGTGGGAGATGATCAGTCCATGCTCAAGAAAATATCATAGGGTCCCACTATCACTATGGAAAATATTTCATATGAGGATCTCTCTCTCCATACAGAGTGAAGTCACACCATTGGAAGAAACTGGTGATAATTGGTCCTCTCTGCAGGAACCTCCAACATAAGGGTTGAGAAAAAGGTATCAACTGGTACCATTAGGTCTCCAAATGTGGCTAGGTCCAGGGAAATGTGGCATAAAAATTTGCACTATAACTATAGATAGACCAGTAGAGACACATGTCCTACCCCAAAACACACTTGAATCCACCAATCCATAAGCTCGAACCACCTAAATCTGTAATGACCCGATCCCAGATAGCCCGGAGCCAAAGTCTGCTATCAATTGTCACCAAAGAAGTTTTTATTTTATTAAATAGAAAGTGAAAAGCCTAAAGAGAATAATTAAGGGGGTCTAAAATAGTGAATTCCCTAAGAATCATCCCGCAAAAAGTTCATACCCTCTAGAGGAATGGATCCTAGATTCAAAAAAATAATGAGTCGTTCATGCTGAGACACTTCAGAATTAAGAAAATCTACAACTGCATTACCCTCCATCTAGGTGTGAAGAATAGATATCTGATTGTTGATATGGGACTTGAAACATGTGATGGGATATTCAATAGACCAAGGTATGGTACCTTACCTGACATTGCATTGTAGAGAGAAATCACATATATCTCGATCTCCCTAATTAGAATGCTCCTTTGATTGTAAATCATGATACCTGAGAGCAAGGTGCAAGGCTAGAGCTTCTTCTTGAAGAGAGTCACCCATCCCAAGAAAAACTAAAAATAAAATAACAACTAAGCCTTCAAAGTCTATAATAACTCCCCCCCACACATAGAACCCATGATGTATGAACCATCGATGTTTGGTTTATTCCCTAAAAAGGTGGATTACATCTAACCCATCTTCCCTGAGCTATAGTATCAGAATGAGGGGAAACATGTTAGGGGAGAACAGGTTGAAGAGAGGTCACATTACCCAGATCTCTGTATAACCTGAAAAAATCTAGAATGTGGTTTTTGATTTTGAAAATGATACCCAAGGTGTAATATGTAAGGCACTAGTAGTGCTTATTATTTCTTTAAGTCCAGATGAACAAGTAACCAGTGATGAAAATGAGCACCCTACCTTTACTCTTCGATCAGGGGTTTTCCGCTTCCTGGAACTAATGCTGGAGAAAGAGATCAGTGGTAAAAACCTTGTCATACCAACCTATTGTCTTCCAAAAATAGATCCATATTTTCTTATCCCAATCATTATTGAAAAATAAATAATCCAAGTATTCTGAATCAGGTTCCCTACATAAATACACTATGAGACCAACCTAAAACATCAGCACTGGACATTTTAATATGAAGGAAGGGAATTATGTTTGACTCACTAGACTAGGAATATAAATTTGGATGGAATTTTCTTACATCATAATATGTCAATATAGTGATCCAAACAAGAATCAATATACCAATTTTTTTAAAATTAATTGATTAAAAAGGTACCTGTAGCAGACCCTATGAAAACACACCTATTTGGATCTTCAGAGAGCATAATACTATCAAAGAGGATCTTTTGATTGGCATAAAATGTGGTCTGAATGAGACTGGGATGATTTATAGCCTCTCTAAATGATATGTTCATATTAGGAAAATATGGGAATCCAAGGGTTTTCCCTGACCAATTTTGCTGCCATAATCTTATGTCACCTTTTCCAATGATCCAACAGATAGTTTAATGAAGAAGAGGAATATGGGGTTGAATCAATCTTAGAATTTTGGAGGTTTTATGCTTGGAATGGATTCCCTCAAGGCCATAGGTTATTTTCATGTATTTTTCCCATAGTTTTTACCCTTAAATAGATCTGAAGACAAATTTCCATGAAGACCATTCACAATCCCAGAAACACTCTTAAGGCTCAGCCCCCCTTCTTCAATAGGTTTTTCCAACATGTCCCAAGAATCCCAGTGACATTTATCTTGAAGGTGACCATCACAATGAAAGGAAATCATAGTAGAATAAACATTATAAATCACATTCTTGGGAACCATGAGAGTGGATAGGATGTGCATGGGGATAGAAGAAAATACTGAATTGATCAAAGTAATCCCCTTTCCAAATGAAAAAAAACCTTTTTTCCAATTAGGGATGCAACCTATGATTTTATCCATAAATGTATCAATGTCATGATGAGGAGCACATTAGGGGACACCAGATCACCCAAGTAAGTCATGGGAAAAGATCCTTGGTGCATTCCAAGACTGTTGTCTGAATCCCTTATCCTTCTATCCGAACATTTATTAGAAGCATAGAAAAAACTTTTCTTACATTTGAAAACTTTCCCACTCCATGCACAATAAATCTCTAGAACTTCATTAACCCCATAAATAGATCTGATACTCCCATTAACAAATAGGATAACACCATCTTCATATAGGAGGTGAGAGATACCTCCAAATGAATTATTATTATTGTAAGGGGAAACTTTTCCAATTACAATGCAGTGATTAATATAACATCTCATGACATCTTGAGAAAGAATGAAGATAGAGGTGGATAGAGGTACACCTTATCTTGGGCCTCTCATAGATTTAAAATAACTAACCTGTTCACCCAAAAAAGAAGTGTCTAGAAAAGGTGAATTAACACATCAAAAAATAAGATTCACAACACAAGTAGAAAAATCCATCCTCTCAAGGACCCTGATGATGAAGCTCTATCCAAACCAATCATGGGATTTACTCATGTCAAGTTGAATAGTCACATTCATACGAAAAGTATTCAATTTTATATCACTAATAACTTCCTAGGATAAGGTAATGTCTCCTGGGATTGATCTACCTTTCACAAAATGATGTTGTTCAGCTGGAACCCAACTTAGGAGGAAGGGGCATAATCAAGAATTAAGAATGGAATCCATGACATTATATGGTACATTATAAAGAATAATAGTCCAATAATTATTTAGAGTGGAAGGGGAATTTACCTTGGGAACTAAAACCATCTTGGTAGCACATGCCACATGGGGAATATTTTCCCCTTGAAAAAAATCTTGCACCACACCGATTAGGCTCCCTTTCACAATATAACAGGAAGCCTTATAGAATGAGTCAAGGAAAGAATCTGTTCTGGGAGAACATGTTGGGTTAATGGAAAAAACCGCCTCCCTAATTTCATTATCATCTAGAATAGCTTGTAAGATTTCATTCACTACATCATACAATGAGCATGAAATCATATCTAATAGATCTGAGGATCTACTCGGGTATCCGCTATCCATACGAGTATTAGGATCTGTCAATAGAGATATAATTTGGATATCTTCTAAATTTCTAGAAACATATATATCATTGGTTTAAGAGCCATCCTCCTGGCACAAATTTGGATGAGATAATATGCATTTTTTATTAACACAAGAAAGTAAGTACTTCTTTTTGGGATCACCTTCATAGAGCCACTTAATTATGGAATTTTCTCTGGCATCACACTCCTACTTAAGGAGCATTTCAACTAAATTTTTTTTTTTGTGTCTCAAATAAAAAAAAATCCTTGTCCAAGCATGCTCCAGTAATAAATCCAGGCGATGAACATCACTGATTATGGCCTCAATTTCATCATTAACAGAATTAAGGTTTTTAGCCCAATATCGAAGCTGGTTTTTAATATATCTAAGGTTTTTATAGAGAGATATCCAAGGGTTTCCTCTGACAGAAATATTCTATGAGTTTCTCACTATATCTAGTAAATCAACATTATTAGCCCTAGAGGATTAAAAGTGAAAGTAACTCAAGTTTCCATTGTTGTCCTTTAAGGTAAGGTGAAGGGACGAATGGTCAGAAAGGCCCCACACTAAATGAGAGACTTTGATATAAGGGAAATCTAAAAGGGATGAACCATTCAATAGACATACATCCATGTGGATCCATGATCTCTGAATCCCACACTGGTTATTACAAAAATTTAATGGGTTACCTAAGAATCCAAGTTCCAATAAACCATTATTTTCTATAAAAGAGACAAAGTCCTGACTAGCAGTTATTGGAAATAGGCCACACCCCTTATTCTCTTTAGTGAAAGTGAAAATATTAAAATCCCCCCCCCCCCACAAGCCAAGGTGATGTTACTAGATTGAAGGAGATCAGAACAACCCAAAGAGAATCTCTTACTTAACCTTCACACTTTTCATGGACTATAGATAAAAAATACATATAACCAGCCACCGAAATTTTGGTATTGATGCATTGATCTGACAAAGAGATAAAGTCATTAGAGATACCAGATTTACAAAATAACTAGATGTGAGAGTTTTCTAGGAAGATACTAAGGAAACCATGAGATTTAAGACACCTTGAAAAAACTTTAATTTTTGTTTCATCCTTCTTGGGATCAATAACTGAAACCAGAGAAACAGAATGAGATCGAAACTCAGTATAAATAAAATCAGTTTTTACCCTAGATCCCAGGGTGTGTAAATTCCAAAGGAGGTAATTAATCATTTAGAAGAGAGACGTATAGTATTGGCCCCAGAATCATGGCCCTGCATTTTCTTAGAAGAATTGAGTTTGGACTCTGAATTCGTCTGGGATCTGGTCCACATTTTGTTTGGGTAGATAGGGGGATGAGAACCTAACTTGTAGATCTTGGTCACCATTGTTTTTTGAGTGGAAGTGGGAAACCCGATAGGGGAAGAAGCTGGGGGAACATCCTGGAATCTGGTAGGAGAACTTATAACTGGGGACGTATCATGTGGGGTGGACTCATTAGACTCCTCCAAATCTTGTTCTTTAATGGAGAAATATGACATGAGAGGGGAGGCCAACAATTGTAGAGGTCCAGACTCCTATGGGACCAGCTTCTTTAGGGAGAGGCATAGTAGGGAAACTAAGAAACCCCTAGGATGAAAAAACCCTGTAAATCTCAAAGAATACCTTGAGAATGATTCAAGTGGGCCCTTTTACATCAAGGAACCAAGACCTGACATGGGGGATGGAGCCACCTACAAATTTAACCCTACAGATGAAGAGGATCCCGAACTTGAAGGAGGATAAGGAAGAATAAATTTCTTCCCATGGTCTCCAGGATCCAGATTAGGCCTTGGAAGATAAGCTTCTTGAAATTAAGAAGAGGCTGTAGAAGTAAGAGGAGGCTTTGACTGATCATGCACTTTTTATTGGCAAGTCCTGTGGTATTTAGGAGTGGAGTTCCTTTGGAAATGACACCTAGATCAATAGTTTGGCGAGGAGGGGTACACAATAAATTGAGACCAATGTTCCATTTCTTCAAATCCAAGTTGAAGAATTAAAGGAATGGAGGTAGTGAGGTCCAATTCGACACAAATTCTAGTAGTCTCCACACCATCAAGGTGAAGTGATCTCTAATCCACACAAATGAAGAAGCCCGGAGAGTTTCCAATCCCACAAAAGAATCCAAAAGATATAAAAACAAATGGAAAACTCTGAAGAGAGATATAAACCATATATAGAGAATAATATCTTACCATGTGATCATCCATAAACCACCTAATAATATAAAAACTCCAACTCTCGATCGAGCAAGGTTTGTTACACCATTCTGAAATGAAGTCATTATGAGAAGAGAGATTAATGTAGAATGACTTCCTATTAAGAACTAAAACCCTTGTTGGGATTTCGAGATCCCAAATCGATGAATCTTTGAAACTGCTAAAGAAGAGTTTCATCATTCCCAAACATCGCTATCAGATTACATTACAATAGATCTAAACCTTCTTGGATAGTTGAAGCTAAAATATCAAAAGTTGGAGTAATGTTGACCGCACGAGAGGTAGAGCCCTATGGAGGAACCGAAACATATCAAATTATTTCTGGTTGGAATAGGTATGACATGGAACATATTTTAAAGATGGGACACATAGAATCCGGGTTAGATGAGGTCTTCCATATATCAAGGAAGAAGGAGGGACTAGATCTGACACCCCTACCAAAAAAATGGTCAAAAGAGACGAGGCAGATGTCGGCGGCGCGTAAGTTTCGTTCTCAGAAGACATTTTTTCATTGCATAATCCAAAATACTTAGACATGGAAGAAACTTCGAGTCTACTATCAATTACATTATCATGATTACAAGGAATAAAATCATAAAGGACTGAGATTTTAGTATTCGTGGTAAACCAGATACATACCAGAGTCTTGTATTACAAATTAGTACACTAATTACAAAAAAAATCTAAATAATAACTTCTAGGATAATAAATTTCATCTAATTCATCCTTTCTTATCTTTTATAGTATGCTTCTTGGATTCTTATGGAATGAGAACATAATAAGGGTGATCTCGAATGCTCAGTAAGGGTAAAGTATAGCAGGACCACTAATAAATTTATTAGAATAGTCAATAAGGAAAGGTAAATAACTGAACACACATTCCATGTAATCAATAATATGAATGGAAGTGCTTAAACAATATAGTAAGGTAATAACTAAAAACATATTCCATTAAAATAACTAGATAAGGTAAAATAAATTTGGTAAGGTAAGAAATTGAAAAATATTCTATTTAATCAATTAACTAAAAATTAAATGTATCCATATATATGTCAATGTTAAATTTCATGGATGAATAATAACTGAAACTAAATGAGGGAGTTTCTTAATTATTAGAATCCATGATTCCTAGGAACATGGAAATAGTACCAAAAGACCATTCACAAGATGGTTAATTATATTTGGTAAGCACTCATCTAAAGCAGCTAGCCAACTAACTCATCCCATGAGACTATAGATGCATCAAGGGGATTTCATTAACCAGTCCCAAACTTGTAGGGATTTCCTTAAATGCTCCCCAACCCATGCATTTCTTGTCTAAAACACTCCTCATATCGAATAAAAAATATTCCATATAAAATATTTTTATTGAATAAAGTATATGGATTTATCAATATTTACCCAAATAATCAAATAAAATTCAAACACCATATGAAAAATGGTATACGGTTTATGAAATGAACATATCCATGGTATATGATATGGATAATTAGGGGAAATTTGATGTTCAGTGATCATAGGAAATAAAATATTTAAAAGGGAATAAAAGGAATCAAGGAAGTGAATTTGAATATTATCCTTATCCAAATCGTTCAAAAATCATCCAAAGGAATATTAAGGATGGTATCAATACAACATACAAAATGCAGAGTAAATATAGATTTTTTATTAATGATGAATTGAAATATTATAAAAATATCTTTCAAAAACACTCTTTAGGGAAATATCTTTTTTTTTAAAAACTTTTGAAAAAAAACTATTTCTTTGAAAAAAAAATTATTATTTTTTAATTAAACTTTTAAACATGAAAAGGAAGCTTCGAATGAATGACAATGGGTAAATCTATACAAGTAATACAAGGTAAAATAATATTCCTTTTGCAAAGTAAAAATGTTAGGAAAATTACATGTTCATAAATTGACAAAAAGATTCCATTTAAAACATTAGAAAAAAGAAAAAAAGTGTTCAAAATTTCTTTACCAAATCATTTTACAAAAAAATGATTTTTTTAATAAAACATGGGTTTTAGATGAAAAAATTTTCTCCGAATAAAGAGAGAAATGAAGTCGTGTTTTCTTAAAAATAAGTTTCTAAAACACCTTCAGTACCAAATAGTGGAAAAATGGTACTAATACTTGAAAAAGGTTATGAATTACCATAGTACAGAAAAATGAAAGTGTTTATTGAATAATGGTCATATAATTAATTTGAATGGAAATGAATGGTCATTAAAATTATTCATGATTAAAATAATATTTAAACATTCCAAAGTGTCCCATACAACTTTGAAACATTTAGGTCATAATTATCATTAAGGAAATTTTTTCATAACATGAAAAAAAAAAGATTCATGATATAATGTATCAAAATATATAGTAGATACACTACATAAAATAATTAGTGGTGTATATTGTGTATGCCTCACAGAAAGAAAAGTAAGACAACAATCCCTTACCTTGCATTTCCTTTTTGGTGAACGTACTTTAAAATCCTATATAATAAACTTATGTTAGTTATTTACATGATTGATAAAATTTTTCATTTTTATCATTACTTTTATTTCACTTATTACCATGTTGTATAAAACTACTTAAATGATTATGTTTATATGAGTTTTTTTGACCAAATTTGGTTTATGTGTCAAAAACTACATTGGTTTGCCAACTATGGTCAATTAGATCATTATATAACTTATTAAGAATAATAATCATGACATAATTATCCTATTTATACATCAATAATAATTTTAAAACCAATAATTAAATATGTTTATGAAAATGAATCAACGTTTCAATCATGGAGACGGTAGGTCATTCATACGCATGAGTAACGTTCCAATTTTTCAATGATTGTTATAGGAAGAAGGTAAGTAAAACCATATATTTCTATAATGACAATTATATCATAAATACCGTATTATTTAATCATATAAATTTATATATATAATTATTTTTATTTAAAAGGAATCACATCATGTCCAGGAGGTGGTAGTCCACACGTCCATAAACGATGTTATCACTTTTTATGTGTGTGAAAGGGTAATAAAGAAAATTGAATATAAATTATATTTACAAAAAGGTAATTTTTTCATTAATATAATATAAAGTTTTTTATTTCACATGTGTTTAATTAAAACCATCCTTTATACATTCCATGTATATTATGAATGAATCGTATCACTTTGAGGAGGCAATAGTCCACACTTCCATAATGGATGTTATCATATTTATAAAAATTGAAAACTTTATGGGTGTGTGTTATAAAATAATTAAAAAATAATAAATACATAATAAATATAATATATAACATTTATAAAAAATTCTATCATAATGGCCACCATGATAGGTGGTAATAGGAAAAATGAGCAATCATTATTTCGTGAGGAGGTAGTTCAGCGTACACGTAAACAATATGTTTGTTACCCATTATATGGAAGTTTGTGTGAGTGTAGGTAAAAAACATAATGTAAAAACATCTTAGTATACTTATGATACTGATTTTATTATAAGAACAAGGAATAATAATATTTGTGGAGGTGGAGAATGGAAATAAAATTAAATAGATTTAGGAAAGACGTTACCTCTTAATCAGGTAACTTCTTTTGGTTTATACCAAAGGGATTCATTGGAAAGATTACTAACCAAAGTTGGGATTCAAGGTCTAGGGTAAGGATATTTGGAATTTAATTTTGAAAATATTGGCTGATCCTAACTAGTTTCAGAGGTGTGAGTAATGGGTAGAAGTAGTGTCCTTTTATAGTGGAGGAGGAGTGCAACTCTTGTAATATTTTGAAAAAGGAATTACTACCACGTTTTTCATGTTTAAAGTGGATAAAGTGATGTAATAAAATTGATAAAAGAGAGTATATGGTAAATATATGTTCATCCAATAGCTCTTATACAAATTTATAGGTTGTTTTGAGCCTTAAGGTTGAGGTTTAGTCCCTTATTAATATTAATTTAACCTTAATCATTGTAATTAATTTTAATCAATTTCAATAATATTTTTTGTAAAAAACAAAGTTAGTCTTAATAGAAATTATAAATTATATTAATTCAAAATATTTAATCCATGTTTCAAAATTCCAATCATTGAAGTGACAGAAAATGATTTAAATTTAATCCCACAGGCGGGACGACAATGCAGGTTTTTAAATTAAAAAACATTTGAAAGTTTGCTATGTTTTTATAATCAATTTAAAATTTAAATTGATTCAAATGAAATAAATTGAATTAATTGATAAAAATATAATCTAATTAAACTTTAAAACCATTTAAAAGTGTAATTTATCCATATAAATAAATTAGATTAAAAAATAGTTTTGAACAAAAGTTCATTATTTTTAACTCTTAATTAGAAAATGATAAGTTTCCATAGAATATAATAAATTCACCATAACCTAATTTCTATGTATTGATTTAAAATATTAAGTTTATTTTGACATGTTAAGCCAATTAATGTGTAAGAACTCGGATCTTCTTTTTAGGTATGGATCTTGTTTCAAGTTGTTTTGAAGAAAAAGAAAGAAAATAGAATTTTATAACTACACATCGTGTACTTTTGACTAGACACCATGTACCTAACTCACTGTGTACAACCACATTTTGACCGTGTAACAATTGAGTACATGGTCATGTGGTGACCTAGCAGACCCACTTAAGTCAGGGGCCGGATGAGGCAAATACACAGTGTGTAGTTTTAATGAACACGTCGTGTACTTTTATTTTTATTTGTTATATCGGATTGGGGTCGTGTCTCATGTCCAGAAACACCTTATTCTTCCCATGTTGCATACAAGAGCGCTCTGGAACGATAGAAAACGTTTGATCTCCCAATTCTTGATCTGAGCTCCGATTGAGACACAATCGGTTGCGTTGGAATCCCACCGATGAGTTCTCAAACGCTCTTGATCTCTTCTTCATGATTCATCCTCTCTTGTGAGTTATTAAAGGTTGGGAGTTTTTCACCTTTTTGTATATGTACATCATTATAGGTTGATTCAAGGCTTGAAGTTCAATTATATTGATCATACGACATTGAGGTAGGTAATATTCAATGAGAGCATTCCAAGAGGGTCGTTTGTGAATAGCTGAATGATTGTGACGCAACTGTTAAGCCAAAGAAAAAGCTTGGATTTGGTCTTACTTGATTGTTTAGAAGGTCTTACGAGACGTATGTTTTGGTTACTTTACATGGTGGATACAGATCTTAGGCTAGATCTTAGGGATACATGATACAAAGTATGAATAATAAATGTTAAATGAATGTAATTGAAAACTATAGGATTGTTTACTTTTGAGTGCTTCCTAGTTTATTGTGTTATTCTTGCATATTACCAGCTATATATATTCACTAATAGTTAGGGATAGATATTTGGGTCGTTTCCTACTAGGATTCTTCTCACACCCTATTTGGGTCATGCTTTTGGACACAAATAGATTATATAATTGCATGTATAGATAATGGAAAGATCCCTTCTTCAACAGGTACTTGACTATTGTTAGAGATCGAGAGCATGAGACCAAGTTTAGGATTGTGATGTTGTTTAAGTTTACTTGATTTTCCTTTGTATTGGATCGTATTGTATTTCTAGATTTGGGATCTGTTTTGGCTGCTTTCCTAGACACATGTAACATGCATCATTTATATATATATGCTCCATTTTTTTATTACCATCATTCTTTTGATATTTACATCTATTTTTTATTTATTAATTCAACTTTTTATACTCTTCCATTGAGGGAATAGCTTTCCCATTATCAGAACTTGGCCCTCACTAATAGTCGGAAGCCTCTGGCATTTGGAAAAATGCATTTGTGGTCATGTTACCAAACGGGTACGGGGCATCATTGGGTGGCACCCATATCTGGGTCATTAAAAAGTGGTATCAAAGGAGTTTTATTTTTTTGTTTTTCTTACTGTTTGGTGACATTATAAATGGATAGGAAGGAAATTGAGTTTGGTAATTAGCTATGCCTGAGAGTATCCATCCCATGTACAGGGAAAATCCAAATTACCACAAATTGAATTGTAATTTTTGGATTTTGAACTACTAAAGTTGATTTGATTTCACCATTGGGTGACACACTTGTTTTGTATTGTTAGTATTGATATCATTGTGGTTCTATTTTGTTACAACCTAATGAGATGAGGGTATTCCATTTCATGCATCATATAGGCACTTGTTAGAGATCACATGTCATGCATTCTCGTTATGCCATATAGGGTGCATTACTGATTGTATTTTGTTGTGATAGATGTTATCCAATATATGCATGTTTTTATGATATATTCCATGATAGAATGCCTACTATTTTAATAGGTTATTGGTATATGTAAAGTTTTGTTTTGATGGATTCCAAGATTTAGTCCTTGAGTTGTTATGGGTCCTCTTGGATCGGAATTTGGTAGATCATTTTTGAACTTTAATTGAATTGTGTTAATATATGACATGTATAAGGATTCCAAACTTTGATTAGAATGGAGTATGGGAACTCACAGATCGGAACTTGGAATTTCTTGTCCAAATTTCTAGATTTTGGGGGTTTTAAAGAAGTTTCATAGGCTTACTATTTGGAAAACCTAGAAAACACGGCGTGTTATGTAATGAACACACACCATGTGTTCTTCTATTCTGGAAGAAATGACTTTTATTAAGTACATTACATGTACTGTATATAAACATCGTGTATTAGGTGATCATGTGACTGACTTTTTGAGTAGAGACACGGGGTTGGTAAACATTTGGTAGAACACACCGTGTACTAGGATTACACGTCGTGTTTAAATCGACAATGTATCTAGCCTTGTGACTAATGACATGGGTGGATGGAACGTTGGTTGTACACTCCACGTCTAGAGTGTGCACGCTGTGTAGTGTTACACCAGCAGAACCATGTAGTTATAGCTATGTAGAAGTACCTGGGCAGGATAGAATATTCAAGTACACGTCATGTCTCAAGAGGAACACACAGTGTGTATGGGGTGTTACACGACCAAGTTTCCAGAGGTACACGCCCATGTTAGGGCTTATGGGAACACATCGTATAGTGGTTCTACATGTCATGTAACTTCATTTTTTAAATCTTGAATGATTTATTTCACCTATTCCATTCTTACACTTCTAAGTTGATGTTTTCATTAATTTTGAACAGAGGTTTGCACTTGCCTTTGAAGATTCATTCCATCAAGACGTCCTCTGGTTGTACACCAGGTATAGGGCGATGATCAGACACTAAAAATGGTAGATCAAGGACTACTAGTATATCCTCCCATCACAACTATCTTGGAAATAGCTATTATACTAGACACAGGTGTTGGTGCACAATTCTATGAAGGATTTATGATGATGATGCTAACCTTTCAGGGAGAACCACATTCTTCCCCGACGATGGCAGAGTTGACACAGGTGTCCCAACAGCAACATCCTCCCTCTTTTTCTGGGGATGGAGGACCACAGGCTATAGATGGAGGCCATGCTTTCTATCTTTGAGCATCTGGAGATGCCTCCTGAGAGGAGGGTGAAGATCACGACTTACATGCGGTGTGATTTTTCCAAGAGATGGTGGGATGTTGTTTCACAGGTGGGATTTCATCAGGATATGGCTTAGGAAGAGTTTTAGATGGAACCTTATGCAGATTTTCATGGTATGTCAGGTCGATCACCCCTATGTTTTCTAGAGGTAGGAGAAGAATCTATGTTGGGACATCGTCTTGTCTAGCAGACCACTAAGCAGGTGGAGTTGATTCAGAAGAGGATGGCTACAACACAATATCACTAGAAATCTAATGTTGCTTGATGGAGATGACCTCTAGAGTTCAAGGTTGGAGATCAGGTTTTCCTATGTGTCAAACTGAGGTTAGGTCACATAAGGATTAAGAGATAGGGGAAGCTTTCACCAAGATATGTCAGGTTGTTTGAGGTTTTGGATAGATTCAGGCCAGTTGCGGATAGGTTGTAGTAACCTTAGAGGTACCTGGCTATATATGATTTCTTTCATATTTCTCAAATATTGTGTTACTTTTTTATACCCATATCATGTTTTTCAACCCAAGGAGTTTGAGTTGTAGGTGGATGAATCCTTTTAGAAGAACCCTATTTGGATTGTGCATCACAACACAAAGGTTCTCCATGGATGTTATGTTCCTCTAGTATGGGTGTCATGGTAGCACGGGCGAGTACAGGATGAGACTTGGGAAAGGGAGGCTGATGTGCAATCACAGTGGCCATAGTTATTCATAGATTCTTCTTTACCACCCTTATAAGGGAAATTTGGGGATAAATTGATTTAAGGGGGGAAGTTTGTATGAACCCAGATCTCTTTTTCTAGTATGGATCTTTTTTTTCAGTTGTTTTGATAAAAAAGGAAGAAAATAAGATTTTCTAAGTACACGCAATGTACCTAGATTTCCACGTACAACTGTGTTTTAACCATGTAAGGGCTGAGTACATGGCCATGTAGTGACCTAGCAGACCTGCTTAAGTCGGGGGAATGATGAGGCAAATACACAATGTGTAGTTTTAATGAACATAGTGTGTACTTTTCTTTTTATTTATTATATCAGAGAGGGGTCACATCTCATATCCGGAAACACCTTCTTCTTCCCATGTTTCATACAAGAGTGATCCAGAATGATATATGAAGTTAGATCTTCTGATTCTACATTTGAGCTTCGATTGAGACACCATTGGTTTCATTGGAATCCCCCCAGTGAGTTCCCAAACCCTCTTAATCCCTTCTTCCTTATTCATCCTCTCTTATGAGAGATTCAAGGTCGGTATTTTTTCACCTTTTTATAGATCTATGTCATTCTAGGCCAATTAAAGTGCTAAAGTTCAAGTATATTGATGGTAAAACATTGAGGTAGGTTATCTTGAGCCTTTATTTATTGGTCAGAATGGACTGAAGGCCTTCATTTTTTTTATTATTTTGATAATCCACCTTTCAAGGGATGAGGTGGAACCCTTAAAAGGCCCGATGGCTCAGATACAATTACATGACCTGTAGGTCTTAGAGGGAATCACCCAGACAAGACAACTTGGAACTTCTCCTCCCCAGCATGTGTCATGATATCATCACTCCACCTTCACAGGGTTGGTCGGCTAGCTGTCCTATACAAAGCTGCACAAGCCCGGTACTGATGGAAAAGCCATACCCTCTCATTCTTCCAATTCTGGTTAGCTCTGCTCCAGTGAATGCGCTTGCCTTGAATCTTCCTATGAAGCCTTGTCCCTCGTAGTCTAACTGGTATATCTACATTCATGTGGCCCGAAGGCCTTAGGGTGGCCCAAAGGCCTTATGGTGTCCCAAAGTCCTAGAGAAACAACTGGCCTGAAGGCCTTGGGTGGCCCGAAAGCATTACAGGACCTAAGGACCAAACTGGTGGCCCAAAGGCCCATATGGATGAATAGTTTCGGCTACTATAGTACCGAACAATGTCTGAAGCAGTACCCACTATAGTACCGAACAATATCTACTATAGTGCTACTATAGTGCTGCTACAATACTGCTATAGTACCTAGAAATAAGCCTCCACCCAGATTTGATCTCGGGTCTCTTGGATGCACCTACCGAGTCCTCACCAACCGGGCTGAGGCTCATGTTCCCTTTCATTGTTTTTCTTGGATTATATATTCTAAAAGTGTCACATACCCACATTCGAGGTATTGCATGATTTGGAATTTAACCCTATTATTACCTGATATTGTTTGATTGACTGATAAAGGGTTGCAGATTATGTATAAGGTTAGATACCTTGTCTAAGGGAAACCCCATGGGTGCATTTACCCTTGATTAATTGTTAATTGTCATTCAGTCTAGGTTGTATATGAGGCATACCTTATTTCCCATGCCTAGTTTGATTATTATGGAGTTTGATTGATTATATGAAATGCATGTGATATGAATTGTGAATGTTTCGCCATGCAGTGGCTTTAGATTACATGAGTTTATTTGTTATAATATGTGCACTGTTTTTTCCAATGGAATGTGATAGCCTTGGACTAGGAAGACTGAGGGGACTTCTAGATTATTTTCTTTGATATGATATGTGCTCTGTTATATTTTTCCAATGGACTATGAGAATCTTGGACCAAGAAAACAAAGGGGACTTCTAGATTATTTACACAAGATTGTAAGAGCCTTGGTGTAGATGATTGACCAAAGGGGTTAGATAGTGAGAGCTTTCCCCAAGGGTCATTATTTTTTGAATTGATGCTATATGGGACCAAAGGGGTTAGAGCATGAGAAATATCCCAGGGGTCGTGTTTTAATGAATTGATTCTATGTGGGACTAAAGGGGTTATACTGTGATAGCTTTCCTAGAGGATTGTTTGTGAATAGTTGAAATATTGTGACATGTCTTCCAAGCCAAAGCACAATCTTGGATTCAGTCTTACTTGAATATTTAGATGGTCTTATGAGACGTCTGTTTTGGTTACTTTACACGGGGGATACAGAGCTTAGGCTATATCTTAGGGTTATATGATTCAAAGGATAAATAATAAGTAATAAATCATAAATGTTAAATGAATGTAATTGAAAACTATAGGATTGTTTACTTTTGAGTACTTCATATTTTATTTCCTCATTCTTATATATTACCTGCTATATATATTCCCTGACAGTTAGGCACAGATCTTTTGGTGTTTGCCTACTCGGATTCGTCTCACATCCTGTTTTGGTCATTTTTTTATACTCAAACAGATTATATGATTGTAGGTATAGATAATGGAAAGCTACATTCTTCATCAGGTACTTGATTGTTATTGGGGATAGAGAGCATGGGACCAAGCTCAGGCTTGTGATGGTGTTGAAGTTTACTTTATTTTCCTTTATATTGCATCATATTGTATTTCCATCTTTAGGACCTATTTTGGTTACTTTCCTAGTCACATGTGATGTAAATAATTTATATATATGCTCCAATTTTTTTATTACTATCGGTCTTCTGCTATTTAATTCTGTTGTTTATTTATTAATTCCATTATGTATACTCTACCAATGAGGGCATAGTTTCCCCATTATCAAACCTTGTCCCTCACTTCTAGTCGGAAGCCTCTAGCATTTGGGGAAATGTGCTTGATGTCATGTGACCAACTAAGTGCGGGGAACCATTGGGTAGAACCCAGATCTGAGACATTACGTAAAGTTTAAAAATTCAAATTTAAAATGGGTTCTCCATTAAAAGGCGGTAAAATTGCCTTTATAAAAATTTAGGTTTTTATGTGTGAAATTGGGTTTATTCTTATATTATGCCTATAAAACCTAATGGATGAATATAAAAAACATTTGATTGAATATATAACATATATATTTCATTAAAATCATTCACTAATTATAATTAATTATTTTTATTAATACAAAACTCCTTTGGAAGCATAAATATAATATTACTTCTTTTAATATCCAATTGGTTCTAATTTTCGTTTATTATTAATTGATAACCAATGAATTCATTTTATATTTATATAAATCATAAATTTTCATGAGTTAGTTAATAATATTCATAACCACTACCATAACAGATATGTTATATCAAATTATATTGAACAATAATATTTTAATAATACATTTTTATTTGGTGAAACTCGATCTTGTGTGTAATGAAATCTATTGAGGAAGGTTGCTTTTGCATATAACGCAAGATATCAAGGAAGGCCTCTATTGCATTCAATGAAAGATAACTAAGTGTTCCATGAATTAAAATCTATATAATATATTATATTTATTCAATATTGTAATGTATCGGGTTAATATATTCCCTTTTTACACTTGGTGTTTCATGTTATAAACACTATTGAATGAAAAGTTGTACTTTAGAATTTTAGGGTGTTACATTCTTGCCCCCTTAATTAAATTGCATCATCACAATTTAAACTTGATCTTGGTAATATATTGTTTGATATTTCTTAATTTGAAATCCCACATCGTGAGAACGGTTCCTAAAACATCCTCTAGAAAAGAGAGAACATGAAGTAAAAAAGGTCACATTAACTACCATGTAACGAGGTCTCTAAGTAGGAGAACATTAGTGGAAAGTGAAAATACATACTCGAAGTAAAAAACATAAATATTTATTGTAAGTGAATGATTTCATCAATCAAAAACAAATGAATGATCAATATAAAGTTACTGGCATCAAATCCATAAATCATTGATGATTTATCAGACTATTGGTTCAACAAAAATTAAGGAATTAGGACAATATTTTATTTCGAATTCATTTTCCAAATGTTGCATAATTATTTGGCTGGAAAATATTGGTTTCAATTTTTTATGAACAATCCTAACTTTGGGTTGTGCTTAAATCAATTTCTAATTCATCCCTTTACTCTTAGAAATTAATTACCAATAATAATTTTTTTATGCCTGAAGCACTTACAGAAACTTTTAAAGGATCGTAAGGCCTATAAAAGAGTGATGATTCTAAATCTTTGTCTCTAACTATCTTCAAAACCCAATATAGTTAATAGATTAATCTCTAATACGAAAAAGTGATATTATTGGTTCATTGTTAACATTTTTTCTTCAAAAATTTTAACTAAGAAGAATGAAAAATTAACCAGGACATTACATAGGTTTGTGATTGGCATGAAACCCTTATCATCCTTTGATCATGAGTTCAAGACCTGTGGACTTTCCTAATTTGATTGGTTGTCACCCAGTATATAGGTTTTTTTAAACAATATAAATATAAATAAAAAATAAATATAATGGACATCCTTGAAATAAGGTTAATCCCAAAATAAACTTTTAACAAAGGTTTTCAATAAAACCCTAATACATAAATACTTCATCCACTTATAAACACATAGATCCTTAGATTTTATCTTCCATAAGAGGTAATTTACTCGATTAATGTCCAAGATCCCCACATTTATATCAACAGATTATAAAGGATTCTTTAGGTTCAGTTTCTTTTTCCTTCCACCCCACTCTTCATCTTTCCTAAACAATTATTTGAATTATGTCCTTATTTCTCACACATAAATCATTTCTTCATTCCTTTTAGACACTTTTTTGGGTGTCTCCTTCCACATTCCTTGCAAGAAGGAAATCGAGCCTTCTTTTCTCTATGGTTCCCATGACTTGATCTCTTAGAAACATCCATCTTTCTCTTCTTTGGTGGGTTCTGGAGTTGGTAAATGTATATGTTGTTAATAATATTTTGAGAAAATTGATTAGGAAAAAAACAATATATTTTATTCCTATCAACACCTCATTTTGTTACTCATTATCACCACCTAATCTTCCATGCTCAATGTTAACTAGACTCCTTAAGGTATCAACCATTGAAAAAAACCATAAATCATGGTGCGAGTAACAATATTCATAGAAGAACATATAATAAATTATAGGATATATAAATCATTACACCTTATCTTCAATCTAAAACATGTTAGGTTTAACCTAGATTATTCATTGTTAAAATCCTTCATATTGGTTTTTAAAAGAAAATTTGAATTTCCAAAGCATATCTACTGGAATTGTCAAACTAGGTATAGAGTAAGGCTCGCTGTTGCATACTAGGCTTCACCAAGTCAAGCTCGGCACAACTTTTTTGAGTTGTTACTCCTAAGTACATATATTCTAGATTCATGTCCATTTTTAGTATCCAAACTTGGATTTATTTCTAGTAAAAAAACATAATCTCTATCTAACTGAAACTTTAGGATGTTCTTCTATAATTATCCTCAAATTATACCTTACGGTCATGTTCTCTAATCTAGGTTTTCCAAATTCTTATTCACAATATTGATACTAAACATACTCTGATACCAACTGTAGTAACCTAACCCCAGGTATCCTAGAGCTGGTGTATGCTATCAATTACATTAGGATGATTACAAAGAATAAAATCCCAAATGACTGAGAGTTTAGTAGTCCTATGAAACCAGATACATACATGAGTATTGTATTACAAATTAATACACTAATTAAAACATAAATTTTTTTCTAAACAATAACTTCGTGGATAATAAATTTAATATATTATATCACCACATATCTTTCATAGTACACTACTTGGATTCCTGGGGAAAGGAAACATAATAAGGGTGGGCTTAAATTATTAGTAAGGGTAAAGCATAAAGTTAATAATAAATCAATGAGAAAAAAAATATGGAACTTAAATAACTGAACACACATGCCATGTAATGAATAAACTGAATAGAAGTGAGTAAACAATATGGTAAGGTAATAACTGAAAACACATTCCATTTAAATAACTACTTAAGGGAAACAAATATGGAAATGTAAGAAATTGAAACACATTAAATTTAATCAATGAACTCAAAATAAAATGTATCCATATATATTTCGATGTAAAATATCATGGATGAATAATAACTAAAACTAAATGAGGGAAGTTCTTAATTATTGGAGGCCACCTTTTCTAGGTACATGGAACCAGTACCGTCAAGACCTTTAACAAGATGATTCACCATATTAAAAAAACTCATCTAAAGTGGCTAGCCAACTAACTCATCCCATGAGGGGATTTCATTAACAGGTCCCCAACCCATAGGGCTTGTCTTAAATGGTCCCCAACCCATATATTTCATGTCTGAATCATTCCTTATATCAAATAAATAATATGCCTTATAAAATATCTATATTGAATAAATTATAATAATTTATTAAAATTTTCCCAAATAATCAAATAACATTCAAAGTAAACACCAAATGAAAAATGGGATACAGTTTATGAAATGAATATATTCATGGTAGATGACATAGATAATTAAGGGAAATTAAATGCTCTATGATCATAGAAAATTGAATATTTAAAGGGGACTAAAAGGAATCAAGGAAGTGAATGTGAATACTATCCTTATCCAAATCAATTATAAACCATATAGAGGATGATTAGGTTTTGAATCAATAAAACATACCCCAAGTGGATTAAAATAGAGGGTATTTGTTGTTGATGAATGAAAATATTATAAAAAATATTTTAAAAACATTCTTGAAGAAAATATCATTTTATTTTAAAAAACTCTTTGAAAAAAAACATTTTTATTGAAAATAAATTTTAAAAACATTTTATTTAAAATTTATACTTTTAAACATGCAAAGGAAGATTTGAAGGAATGAAGGTGGGTGAATCTGTACATGTCATACAAGGTAAAAAGAACATTCCTTTTTCATAGTAAAAATATTAGAAAAAATCCTTGTTCAGAAAGAGACAAGATGATTCCATTTAAATCATTGGTAAAATATAGAAAGGGGTAAAATTTACTTACCAAATCATTTTAAAAAATTGGAAACATTTTAATAAAACATGGTTATTAGATGAAAAAAGATTCTCTGACTAAATATATAAATTAAGTTGGGTTTTATTAAAAAAATCTAAAACACCTTGAGTATCAAAGAGTGAATAAATGGTACTAATACTTGGAAAAGGTCATGAATGTAAATGAATTATCAATAAAATTATTCTTGAGAAAAATAGTATTTAAACATTCCAAAGCATCCCATACCAATTTGAAACATTTAAGACCTAATTCACATTAAGGAAAAATTTCCATAACCCAAATAAGAAGGATTAATGATATAATGTATCAAAAGGGGAAGTAGATTCATAGCCAAAAATAAGTAAGTGGTGTATATGGCGTATGGCTCACATAAATAAAATTAAGTCAAGAATACCTTACCATGTGTTTCATTTCGGGTGAACATCCTTTAAATTCTTGTATAATAAATTTATGTTAATTATTTACTTTCTTGAGAACTCTTTTCAGGTTTATCATTAATTTAACTTCACATATTACCAAGTTTTATAAAACTACTTCAACAATTATTTTTACTTCGGATGTTTTGACACAACTAGATTAATGTGTCAAAAACAACTTTGGCTGGTCAACTATAGTCAGAGGGGTCATTATATAACATCTCTAGAACAATAATAATGACAGAATTATCATATTTATATGTCAATAATACTTTTAAAATCAATCATTAAATATGGTTATGAAAAATAAATCAATGTTATATTCATGGAGACGGTTGATCCTACGTATACATGAGTAACATTCCCATTTTTCAATTATCGTTATGGAAAGAAGGTAAGTAAAACCACATCCTTACAGAATAATAATTATATCATAAATAAAATATTATTAAATCATATATACTTATATATAAAATTCTTGTGATTTAAAAGGAATCACATCATGTCGAGGAGGCGGTAATCCACACATCCATGAACAACATTGTCACTTTTTAAATGTGAAAGGGTAATAAAGAAAATGATATGTATTATATTTCCATAAAATTAATTATGTCAGGAATATCATATAGTGGTTTTTTATGTCACATATTTTTAATTAAAATGATTCTTTATATGTTCCATGTATAGTGTGAATGAATCACATCTCTTTGAGGAGGTGGTAGTCCACACTTCCACAAATGATGTTATTGTATTTATAAAAAATAGAAAGTATAAGGGTATGTGTTTTGAAATAATTACATAAGAATAAAAACATAAAAAATATATTAAATGGGGATATGACTCAAGAATTAAATTCAAATGACTCAAACCAATATGATTCATGTACCATTGATCCCTTCAACTAATGTCTCAGTATTCTGAGTCAACAGGTAGGTAGTCAGAGCCCTGTTGTAAGGATATATCAGCCACCACACCAACAATAGGTTCCCTAACCTAAAATCCACACTCAAGAAACTCCAAAATCATTTCCCTAATTCCAAAACTAATATTCATTATTTTTCAAACTCCAAACATCTATCTGCTGATGAATTGGACCTCAAACCCTGGAAGTGTTATAACACTTCAGACAGGGTATTCCCTTTGATACCAACCTATGCCAACCAAACACATTGGGGCCCATCTGGATAATAGAAGGTCGTTCTAAAAATACCCCAAGCCAACCTCTATAATATAGGGGATAGAAACAAGAACCAAAAGGAATAACTAAAATGGTAGGCATTTTCCTAATGTTCATGTACACACACACCCAACCATATCCATATAGAAGTGTAGAGGGGTAATTATAAATGAAAGTAATGTCTAGAATAAATGACATGCATGAAAGAAACTCTAGGGAATAAAAAAGAGTATGATAGAGTAATATGAAAAGTAAAGGGGAAATATACACACCCAACCAAATATGTCCCAACATGACAATAACATGAAAAGTAATAGATGAGACAACCTATCTCTAAATCTCTATGCCCAACCACAGAACACGATCTATGCGCCAAAGTATCCCTATACTCCTTTAAAATAACCTATGACCTATACATATTCTACATTATACATGATACATGTTGGAAAATTTCATGCATGGGTGAGTATATACATACATTTTAGCATGGTCTGAAAAAATAAAGAGGTATAGATAAATGATTCGATATAAGTAGTCAACTCATCATAAAAAAGGTATATCAATCAGTATATGAGAAAACTACCATAACGAAAAAAACCTAGATATTCTCAACAAGAATCCCAAACAAGAGAAAAATGGGATCTCTATTACCACAACCAAGTTAAGAACAACGAGCATACTGATAGTACCAAGAGTCCATTATTGATGCCTAGAATTTAGTGTTTCTTCCCAAAAAAAGTAACCATGTGAAAGATCTATACCTATATATTGTACCACATATTTTAGGGAGAAAAATATCCAAGTAGAGGAACCGTGGATCAATATGATAAGGGGTTCCACTCATTAGAAAGAGGATATGCACCCTGTTGTGATAGGGGAGTATTATCTCCATCGATAGAGGACTCACACCCTCATGCGATAGGGGGTATCATCTCTAGCTGTAAAAGAAGTATGGAGGACCCACACTCTAGTACGATTGGGGGTGTTGTCTCGGTTATTAAAGGACTTGTTCCTTAGTGTGATAGGGGGTACCATCTTTATCTTCATAAGAAGTATAGAGTACCCACACCCTAGTATGATAGGGGATATCGTCTTTGTGGATAGAGAACCCATTACCTAGTGAGAAAAGGGGGTACCATATCTATCTTAATAAAAAGTATGGAGGATATGTTCCTTAGTATTACAGAGGGTACCAACTCCATGGATAGAGGACTTGAGCCCTGGTCCATCAAGGGAGCACTACCTATATCTATATAAAAAGGTGTGGAGGACCCATGGCATGGTATAATAGAGGGTACCATCTCTATGGATATAAAACCCACACCCTCGTTCATCAGTGGGGTATTGTCTCTATCTATATAAGAAGTATGGAGGAACCACACCTTGGTATGAAAATGGGGTACCATCGCAGTGGATTGAGTACCTACGACCTAGTCCATTTTAGGGTATTGTCTCTATTTATATAAGAATTTTGGAGGACATGTTCCCTAGTATGATAGGGGTACCGTCTCCATGAATAGAGGACCTACGTCTTGGTCTGTCAGGGGGTACCATCACTGTCTATAGTCTATTAAGGTCATCTATGATCAATTTCATCATCAATCACTTCTTAAAGAAGTTCTATACTCAGAACATCTCTCATCATATCTCAAAATCCACTATGAAGTCCCCCCAACATGTTCTACTTGGAAAACACTCAGGATAGGGCACTGGTGGGCCAAAATCTGTGTTTAACTAAAGGAGATACAAGGGGTAAAAGATTCATTGAGTATTGCATGTCAATTAAGGAACCCACATAGTGTGTGGTCCCACTATTTTTCCTTTCTATGTCCTCTCTGACAATAATATTTCTGGTCATGTAGTACTACATGAGGTGTTTCAGCCAAAATCCAGGTGAATGCTTGAGGCTCATCATCGGTCCGATGGGAAAAAATGTAATATCATTTATATTCACCTACAAATAGTCTCGGATAGCCAAATGGATCACACCATCAAGATACTTATTTACAAAATCTTGGGATAGGATATTATCTTTCCAAAATCAGACACCCGGTGAGAAAATTACATTTCACTATTTAACACCTGAACATTGCTTCATAGTTCTAAGACACAAAATTGAATTACATACCTGATATTGTTCTTAAAACATGTGCCTCAATATCAGCGTCACAAGTCCACTAATTGTTCATTCTTCTGGTGTCTTATGAAGAAGACACATCATATATAAGATTACAAAATAATAAAAATATTATTATTATTATTATTGGACATTCCAAAGACCCAATCCATGGCCACAAAAAAAGTATCCAATTTTGGTCTTTAAATAACCATCTCAATATAACGATCATGATTTTGTAGACAACGCATCAGTCTCATGTCAAACATAAAAGATACGACCGATTCAATATTCTATCATATTGATAATAATTATTATTATTATATTATTATTTTCTTTTAAACATTATTTCCATGGGATAGGTACATTCCCAACTCCATCTCCCCCATTCTATATGCACCTCACAAGGGAAAACCCCCCATTTATTTTAATTTTAGTAAATCTCTTCTTTATTTCCTTATAACATTATTAATATATTATTATCATTATAAAGATAAAATGGAAAGGTATTTCCTATAATCCCACATCTTGGAGGTTCCCCATCTTCATGCCCAACTAGATAATATTCCACCACATATTTGGAATCCATTATTTTATTTATTAAATTCTCATAATTAAAATAATTCAATTTAAAAATTCAACTCCTCACATCAAAAGAACCACCACCGCATGCCATTATTGTCTTCGTAGTTTTAAAGTAATAAAAATAATATTATTATTGATAATAATAGTATTCATAACTCACCCCTTTATTTTAAAACATAATTATTATTATTAAAAATAATAATAATAATCAACCCATTGACCACATATGACCACCTCATTGAATATCAAAGTCCGGCCACTGTCATTTCAATGTCGAGCAGTCTCTGTCATAAGACTTCATGCATGGCCACCACTTATAAACTATCCCATCACACTATACACCATCTCCATGTGCTAACCGAGAAAACAAGGATCACCTAATCTGATCTAGAATCCCATCTGATCACAAACCCTCATCCACAGTACCAATCCGATCAATTTACAAAATACCATCCCCCTTATTTATCAATCCATCCACAAACTATCAATACACATGTCGTTCATGCTACCAAAACTAATTTGGCGGTTCGATAGCACTCGAACCCACCCCGGTAATGTCAAATTGTGACCTCATGGTCCAAAAATGAAGAATGGGAGGGTGATAAACGTCATTTTACAAGTGTTCAAGACCAACAATTCCATGGTGGGGAATCTGGGGTGAGAAACATGTTATGGACAAGAAATAAATTGAATGAATAATTTATTTCAATACATGGGCTCATGTGAAGTTTTATTTAACCACAGATAATGAAAATAGATTTGACCACACTAAATATTTTAATCATAAGGGTTAAAAAAATGGAGTGTCATACCTCAATTATGGATTGATCATTGGTGAAGAATGTATCTTCCAGTGACGAAGATGATATACATTGTCTGCTACCTATTGATCAACCTCGATCCGATCACTGGTCATCATCCAATATCGATATGCCAAAGAAGGATGATGAAATATTATCTTAACAATATCAGGGTTATGTAGCTGACCCTAGATATTTTCCATAATAGCATATTTAAAGAAGAAAATGTATTTGGGAATTAAGTGAACAAAATAAATAAAAAATAATTTATTTATTTAAATATGTCTCCCAAGAGGGTCCTCAAACCAAACACCTAATGTTGACCAAGGTTATGTAGATCCTAGGGTAAAACACACATTCTAGACTCAATGGTGGTATCATATTTCCCATTCAAGTCCCCATTCATGTGTTATTCCACTTTTTTAGGAAAATTGTGTGTGTATAATAAAAATATTTTTAATATTTTTATAAAATTAATTCACAGATCATTGTGCCTTAGAACATGTCGTCTCAGAAAATAGATCTGAAAATATTCCTATGAATAATAAAAAGTGTTACATTTCAAAACTAGAGTCTCTATAAAACTCATCTCACACCCCAAGACTCTTCCTTTGTCTCTATGCAACTCAACTGACACCCTTTACCCTTAGAAACGAATTATACGGGAATCACAAAAAACTCAATGTGCTAAAGAGATCTTGTCCCACCTCTAGGAGTGTCATGAACATCCTATCACTTTCTATAAGGCTCATGAAGTCTCTATATATTCTATTAGAACTGATGAAACATGCATGCAAGAAATCATTCAGGCATAACATGCATATAGTTTTGGCATAACACCTCATCCAAGCAAACCCATGACTCATATGATCTTGTATTACTACCTGAGATCCTATATCATTTCACATGATAATAATAATTTATTATAAATACTTATAATTAATTATTTAAATTATTAAAAAAATGAATATTCTCTAAAAAATAACTGAGCATCTCCATATTACCAAAAAAATTACTAAACACCCATGGAATGTCTATTACATACCCTTCACTCCATATCAAGAATAATTTCAAACCACTAAAACATAGTCAATCACCAATTCTGTTAAATTTAACCAAATACCCTAAAAACATCACACATGAAATCCCTATCATTTTGGATGATTCCCACAATGCTTCAATGAAAATTTTCTCCACACCAAAACCCAATTAATTTAAAATACAAGGGATATTATGGGAATAAAAAATGAAAATAGATAACAGGAGAAACATTCCTAGAATTTTCATCACATTACACAAAAAAATCAACCTAGACCATGGGGAGTCAAAGGTATGATGGGAGGGGTTTGGCCAACCAAAATAATTGTCCCCTGAGTAGCTCTTCCCTCTAAAAATGAAGGGGTGACTAATATATTAGTATCCTTCCCAAACAAAAAAAAAATATGTAGGTTAGAATTATGGCATGGTCATATGGTCCATGTCACAATACCCTCCATAGGGTAGTCATGTGACACATCCTCTAGGGTTATGACATAAAGGTTAGACTCTGACCCCTAGATATGATGTGGATAAAGGATTCACAATGCATATCACATAAGTGGGATAACTTGAGGACCTTCATTTTTAACATCTTCAAACATATAGAACCTATGTTTTGGGGTTATCCATTACCATTCTAGGTAATGCTATAGCATGGTCTCTACAAATAAAACACAAACAGCCCCAAACTTCAAGAGGGATTGACCCCATAATCCTCATCTTCCTCTAAAACATGTCCCCTTAGGGCTATGCCACATGACATCCACTCATGGGGGTACTCCAAGGTGCATCCTCTAGAATGTTTCATAGCTCCTCCCCTGTATACATCACTACCACACGACCCTCTATCATTGTTTTGTGGCCCTTCCAGCCTCAATCCTCTAGGTCATGGTGCTTAGTTTCCATGTCATGGTGGTTTCCTGCAACTAAAAATGCATATTTTGGTAACCTTGGCCCTTTATTGCTGAGCACCAGACCACCCAAACTACCTACCTCACCTTGTTACACATTCAAAAAAATATCTCACAGATCTTACATTTCATGGATTCCCCTATCATAATCCTAATTAGTGTAATATCCCTCATTCCAAGGTCAAAATTTTTATTTCCTCACAAATTAATGACCCATAAAATTTTTCATTTATTACAAGTTTTTTGGGTATACATGAATCAACTAGGTATATTGAGAATTTTATAGTTATAAGTGAATAATTGGTTATAAATAAAATATTTTACATGTAATTAACATAAAATAAAATAGTTTGGAATAAAATAAAAAATATATTAATATATTTTTGAAGATATATTTTATTTTAAAGAATTAATTTTTCTTATATAATGTATTAAAGTAATTATATTTAGAGAATAATTTTAATAAAATAGATTGATGAAATTTATAGAATGACTAGTAAAACAAGAAAATAACCTCAAATAAATAAATAAGGATATATAATTAATTAGAATTTAATGATTCAAGGTTAATGAAAATTGTTTTTTTGAAAGAATTTGTTTTTATTATAAATAATATTTTTTTAATTAAAAGTTATGTTTCTCATATTTAGAGAATATAATTTAAATAAATTTATTTTTTTATAAATAAAAAATAAATAATAATTCACTTAATTATTATTTCTTGTTATGTTATAATAATAAATTTACTTTTATGCTTATAATATTGTTTTCTAAATATTATTTATATATTTTCCTCATGTTTTATTTAAAATTAATTTTAATAAATTTCAGTAATACAGTTGAATAAAATAGATTTAATTTTTTGGAACTAAGTCATTATAAATAGGTAAGAGGGCCAATTTTTTTGGACAATTAAATAAATTATTAAGTAAAAAAATTAGTGACCACAAGAGGGGTAGAAGGAGGTACAAAAAATTAGATTAAGGTATAAATGTCTGAAATATCTCTTACTATATCTATAAGTTTATTGGATGGGGGTATGCATGACCTATCACCATTATATATCTACTTTGGATCCAATTATCCTAAATAAAGGCATTCCATACACATTAAGGAATGGGTATTTGTGGAATTTCCACTCAAACTCACCTATTAATGGAACCCTCCTCTGCCAAATTTTGACCACACTTAACCTTCATTTATCTCTTAAATCTCTACCCAAATTTCTTTCATTAAATTCTTATTAAACATATAGTATCTTTTAGCCACAATAATGAAAGTTAAATCCTTAATTCTGAACAAACCCTTTTTGAGAAAGAGAAACTTAATTAAAATAAATATCTAGTAATTCACTATATTTTTCAATTAACTATCATATAATTTTTTTATAAATATCATTAACCAATATAACTATATTATATTAAAATATTATATTTATATAAAAAATATATTTTTATAATATAACACTATATTGTTACCCATTCATTAGTATAACATGTTTCTATTTGGGTTAGTTCAACCACCTATGTGAATGATGCTAACTATCCATACTGTTTCAAAAATGAATTAGTATCAATTTATTAATACTGGTAAAATAATACATTGAAGATTGATTTATGTTATGATTATATTTCTTAAAGTGTTACACAAAAATAAATTTTCATTATAGACTAATTATTATTAAATTTCCTGAAATAGGCTCATCATTAATTCTATTCTAAAAAACCATACCCATATCGTCCCTCAAATGTACATGAGACTACATAGAAATTTTCAACCAAATTATTTCACTAAAATTTCCAATTTGGTAATGATAAAATTTTATAAATGAATGAATATTGACATCTCTATTATGAAATTTATATAAAATAATCATCATTTATAATATTGACATATGAAAATAAAAACTAACTACTAGATATTTTTTATAATAAAAGATTATAATTGAATAGTATAATAGTTATTAGAAATGAATAAGATTCTAAATTAAATAACTAATCAGGTTCGGTAAATTATATAAGAGGTTTATGTGCATTCATGGGAGTTGGAAATAAAGGAAATGGTTTATTTTCCAATCTCACTTTGAAATCGAGATGGTCTATATTGAAATTATTGTTCTACCTATCAAATTTATGTGATCATTGAGAGGGAGGTTTTGAATTAGCGATCTAATTTATTTTTATTATTCTTTTAAGATAGCATTCTCTACAAATTAGGATAAGTGATGGTTGTTTTCTAGATAGTTTTAAACACAAATCAATACAAAGAGAACAATAATTTACAAGGTTCACCTTTCAATGTGAAATGTGCACTCCTTAGTACAATTAAAAACTCACCAATACTAAACTACCCACTAGAATTAACTTTTGATTATACATTATCATGGTATAACCTTGAAACCCGTGTTTTCATGTCTTTTTACTATACTCAAATACAAACTACATACATGTGCATACCTTACTTTACAATGATCAATATTTTGTGTAACAAATGATATAGTTTCCTCCTATAGATGACAACCAAGTTTCCATTTGTGTTGAATTCTTATTATTCCTTTATTCTTACATGGTAGTAAGACAATAAATTAATTTGTAGTCACAATACATCAATCAATGATTGTAGTCTACAACTTCATCATGTAAATATTCATTTAATTTATATAGCATCAACACCTATCCTTCCTCTCTATCTCTCTCTCACTTTTTCTCTATCTATATGTTGTGAACTTCACTGCCAACTTCCCTGATATACTTCCCATAGTTTACCATGAATCAAATTTATTCTTCCTTCAAAAAATATTTATTCATTAAATATTGTGTGAACCATATTCTAGCACATAATCCACCATTTCTAGTTTACCACCTGTAATAATATATTTAAAAATATTAAAATTTAAATTATTCCAAGGAATCATATCACTATATTTAATACTATCGTTTCTCTTCTATATAATTACTTTTAAATGATTATATACATGTTTTAACTGATGCTGATATTCATACTCTGAAACTACCTATAATCATGCAATTCATTCTCTTTAAATCCACAATGTCCACATGCATTAAAACACATACATGAAATAATTTTGGTTGTGGTAACACTCTTTGTAGCACAAATATCATACGGGTTATTCCATTAATTTTAAATATAAAAAAACTAGAAAATAGCCCTACTAATTTACACCATAATGTGGTGTAGTGAATCTCTATGAAAACTCTCTATGAAATTCCAATCACCACATTCAATTCATCATTTTATCCTTTTCTTCTAATAGTTCTGTGATCACATTGATAAATTCAACTACGTACACCAAAATTCTCATAGAGGGATTTCTATTTCCTATTAGTGGAATGAAAATCCACAACAATAACCAAAACAACCACAGATATTTCACTAAAATGTGGTCATCTTCATATTTTGTGGCCTAAATCTCCCAAAATAAACCACTTATTCTTTTATTCATATAGAATCAAAATCATTTATTGTGATATATATTTTCATGAATAAATCGTCACTTTGGATAAAATGATTTTTTTTATATTCCTTTGAATGAATTTTAGTTCTATACAGATCATCTAATCCATCCTAAAATTGTTCTCAATTTTAAAAAAAATCTTCAAATATTCACTCATTTTCTAAAAATCATCCCAAGTCTGATTTCATCAAACTTGTGATGTCATATGAAAATATTAATGTCTTAAAATTTGAAAAGAATTCATTTTAAATGAATTAGATTTCATTTGATCTTCCACCTGAATTCATATAAAATCAGAAGTTATATGAAATATATTTGGAAGTCATCAAAAATATGGGAAGTCTTGAAAAAAATATTTGAAGTCATATAAAATGATTAAAGTCATTAAAAATACTCATGAATTTTTCAAATTTCATCTTTGAGAAAAAAAATACCAAATAAAATCCACATGAATTCAACTCTACTCCAATCTCCTTGAATTGATTCCAAATAACTTAAAACACTATCAAATGTTGGAATGAACTTCACCTCAAACATGTCACCAAACATCACTTGGTCTTGGACATGATTTATGTGTTGAAGACAAAATAAAAAATACATCCAATATACTTCATATTTCTCTATAATTTCTTCTCTATATGAATAAAAAAAATATAAATACATATAAAGTATCAATAAAAGATCCCAAAAATTTCACCCTTTAGATTTGGTTCTCAATCAATGAACATAAATATAACATCCCACCCCTAACCCATTGTCTTTAGAATCAATAGTGGTTATACTAACCTAAGGTGACATCCCTGAAAAAGTTTGTAAATAAATTACAGGACCTTACAAGATTTTTGGGCATGATTTTTCATCAAAAAAAAAACAATCTATAATTGATATAAATTTAAAAAATCATTATACTATATGATGCATGATAGTAAAACTGACAACTCAAACCCCAAGAAAAGTAAATAAATCATATAGTAAATATAATTTAAGATAAAAAATATTTAAAAAACAAAACAAATACTAATAAAATGACACTAATGTAGAATGAATCTAAAAAACAAACCCATACCTCTCTAAGATCCACTGATCATCACCAATCCCATATCATCCTGATGCTCCAAAGAGAAATATGAAATCATCCCCTTACCTGGGTCATGATATAAAAAATCTTCATACCCATAAAAGTGGGTATATATAAGGGTGATTATATTTCCTAGTAGGAATTCCCTAAGACTTATCAATACATTCTACTAGGATAATAAAAAGTTTTCTACCAATTTATATAAAATAAAGAGAAAAAATATCAAAACTATTTATATCCAAAGAAGAATTTCAAAATATTACCATTATTAAAGAAATTTAAAAAACAATAATTTTTATAAGAATTTTATTCATACTTTCCTCTTGGAATACCTAGTCTACAAACACACAAACACAAATGCATGCATCCAAGATGATAGTCCCAATAATCATGAGTGGTGACTCGTCATTCATACAAAGTCATCACTTAGACTTGAACTTGTGTAACCCAATTGCCATATGCAGTGAATTATGAATCCAAAAAGTCCTATTGTAATGAAATAATGAACACACACCACCCATGTTTTCTAATTTATATGTAAAACAAACTTCCTTTAACCAATTTTTCATTCAATAATTTAAGAAAAAATGTCTTGTGCATCTTTCAAAACCCATTTAATAAGATATCAATTAAAAATATTTCAAAATGGGTTTTTAAAATTAATTCAAAAGTAATACTTTTTATAAATTCAAAACTTTTATGTTTTATAGGAATTGGGGTGAGTGATAAGTCATCTAGATACAACATATTTTGTTTACAAAGCAATGCACTACAATTGTGGTAGATCCAAATTCATTCTCTCTTTCCTTCAAGGGATCCAAAATAAATCTCATCATAATATGTTATCAAACAAAGATCCATCCATTATATATCAAATATAAGTTTATTTACAAGATAATATGATAGTAACATGAACTATAATGAATATATAGAGACTTGACTTCGATTTATATAAACAATACACCAAGATCCATTGAAAACAACCTCTGAAAACAAGAAGATCACCAACATCACCTAGAGAAGGATTGAGGGTCAAGATCCTAGAACATATGAGGTTGGATGAAAACTTTAAGGTATTTTTATGTTAAAATACAAATTTTGGATTTAATTAATTTCATTTAATGTTTAGGCCACATTGTTTACTAAACCTTGTTCCAAAAGTGTGGGCACCACTATCTAAAAACTCTACGCCCGCACAGTTTTCCCACATAGTATGAAACAATATCTTCCAACCATGTGAAACACTTCTATACCATGTAACATAGTTACCTATAAAATTATAATGGTATCCATTAACCATGAACCAACTATTCACCTCATCTTCTAATTCCTCATCTGAGTACATTGTTACCTAGAGAATCCATATGGTTTTCTCTGACCATGTTTCCAACAGTTCACCTTCAAAAATCCTTCAAAAAATATCCAAAATATCCCAAAAACTTCATGATACTAATCCAAAAAATATATAGTTCAAAAATACATAAAATATCATCCCATACATCAAACTTGTGTTGTTACATTCTCTCCTCCTTTTGGATATTTGTTCTATGAAATCTAAATATTATAGGTTCTTTTGAATAGATATTTCTATTTATCCAACATGAATTACTTTCATTTCCACATATCCTATTGGATATTACAAAGATTCTATAACACTCAAACCAATGTGATATTATTTGCTTGATATATTTTTTCTCATATATCTAGAATATATATTCGTAGGGTGAAAAAATGTATCATTTGACTCAAGATCAAGAAGATCCCATCAAATCACATGGTCAATCCCAAGATGTTATTTATTTATTTTATATAAATGAAACACATTATGAAAATAACTGATCCATGGTTGTAAATCCAATAGATAATACATATCATTGATCAATTCATGTATCTCAAATGTTTTAACATAATTAAGAGATAACAACCCTTCTTTACCCAAACAATGGCGCCACAACATTGGATATACTATCTTGAAAACATGGTCTACCACTATAAAAGATAACAATTGATGATGATGATATTCAAGAGTTTTTTTATGAATCAATGGAATTTACACACTTTTTATGAAAATATAAATCTTCTATGCCATATCATATACAAGGATAAGTCGGGTTAGTGGTGTCTTTTATGTCTCTACCTAAAGAAAGTGGAGAGAAATAAGATTGATCATACAATGCTTCAAATAGATCTATAAGTATTGTATCCTAATAACTATTGTTATATGAGTGTTATAGTAAATTTAAATGATACTATAAAATTCATAACACAATATATAAGAATTTATTCTAATTTATTGACCTTACATTCCAACCTCCTATTTGTTTGAGGATGATATTACATGCTCATTGTTAACTTGGTTCTAATGGATTTCTATAAGGATCACCAAAACCAATAGGTACACCTCATTTCTTGATATAATATGATCAAAAATAGTATACCATATACCTTTATTACTTATTAGATATAAATATTTCCCATTTCATCCACCATATTAGAATAAAATATGGGAATAAAGTGATATGATTATTGAGTGGGTACACAATAACCCATATGGAATCATTATTCAGAATCATTATTAATAAATTCATGACAAATTCCATAGTAATTTTATACCACTTACAAAATGATATAGGTAAGCATTTCAACACACTATTTGGTCTTTGATGTTTATCCTTGACCAATTTATATGTGGGGTATTTCAAAACATTATAATCCACTCTTTGTTTCACACCTCACCATAAAAAATGGGTTTGAAGTTCCTTTTACATATTTTAGATGCATGGATGAATGTCATATTTTGAATATTGATGATTAGAAAAAAGTTGATGCTAATAATATGTATGAAATACTTTCCAATATCAAAAATATAACACCAAGTTATAATTTTCTATCCATATATCAATTTTCTCCCCACCATTATGTTTTAAACTTATGGTAAGAGAATCAAGTTCAAGTCTATGAGAATCCTTGACCAGCTTAACCAAATTATGAACAAGAGTTACTAAAAGTATAATCGCAACACTATCCTTATTGGTTTCAATAAAAATGAATATTTGAAATCATTTTCATATATTGACATTATTGAAAAATTTCATTATCCAACTGATTATATGAATTTATAATTAATGCATCAGTTAATGAATTCCAATTGCCTGATGTATACACTTTGTCAGAGACAAAAATTTGAAAATATTCCACCCAAAACTATAGCCTAAGGTTAAAATATCTTAGTGAAAATATGAATTTCAAACTTTTATAATCAACAAACATAGTGAACCATTCACTAAACATATTATTATGCTAGGATTATAAAACATGGGTAGGTATAGGTAGTTCTAGATCATGTGTTGGAAAATTAATTTCATGCACCCATAACATGTGTCAGTCATAGTACATGACTTGACATGATCTCCATCCGTGAGAATACAACCCAAACCATATATATATGCATCACAATATACCAAATAAATATTCCCTAGTTCTAGAAAGCTAAGAATTAGTCCAATAGTGAGTCTGAATTTAAGATAATAAATGATTTCAGACCCTCTCAGCTCCATTGGAAAAGGAATACCTTTCCTCTTAGAAGATTTATTCAGAGAGGAAAAATGTGAAAAGTCACAAACAAAGTGATGATAATAACCTGCTAATCCAAAATTGTGTATAACAAAGATACTTTTTGGAGGTTTCTAAGGGATTACAGCTTAAATATTTTTAAGATCTACCGATACAACTTTCTTATAAATCACATTACCATGGAAGAATAATTCTTATTTCCAAAATTAATATTAATAAAATTTATCAAAAATCATGTGTTCCCATGGGGTGATCAATAAAATATATAATTATTGTTCATAACCACATTTAGTATGATAATACACTCGGATATCATCAAAAAATACCACAAAATAAATGTCATGGTACCTGTGAATGAAATTATTCATCAATTCCAAGAAAACATTTAGTAAATTCATAAGACCAAAGTGAATAAAAAGGTATTCATAACGACAATAATAACTTCTAAAAGTTTTCTTTAGAATGTCCTACTTTCAAATTCATATTTTATTATACCCCAATCATAAATAAAATTTAGAGAACCATTTGGATCCTTTCAATTGATTAAACCAATCATCAATTCACGTAATATGATACTAATTCTTTATCATAACTTGATTTATATTATTATAATCAACAGAAAGTTGAAGTGAACAATCAACCTTTACCCCTAAGAGAACTAGTGTAACCTAATGTGATATACTAATTATATAAAACCTTTACAATTCAACTTTTCTAATTGAACATTCAATTCTATAAATTTGGTTGGTACCATCCTATAAGACATAAGTGATATTGGATTTTTTTCTGGATAATAAATGAATTGAAAAATAAACTACCCTTTTAGGTGGAAAACTATATAATTGTTTGGTTAAATAATAAAGATATTGATATAAGAAATCTAGGAAATATATTTTAATTATTATATAAAAATTTACTAAAGATAATGTTGCCAACTAATCAATGATAATCCCTATCATCAATACCAATGGTTTTGATCAACAAGTATTTAGATACCAATATCCCTTAAAGAGATGTATCACACTATAAAAATATATAAAACATACTTATCAAGAATGAAAATTGTAACGTATTGGATCCTGATTCTACTCAATTGGTTCCCCATACAACTACTACAAATACGGGTATTAACAGCACTAAAAATGGGCATTAACAGTGCTAAAAAAGTGTTGTAAAGCTCGGCACTGATAAAGGTAGACTTTATCAGTGCTAAGCGAGCTCTGATAAAACAAACCTTTATCAGCGCTAAAAGTGCGCTGATAAATGATTGTTTTATCAGCCCTCCTTTAGCACTAATAAACTTATCTTTTATCAGCACGTCTTTAGTGCTGATAAAGGCGTAGTTTATCAGCACTTTTTTAGCACTGATAAAAGTATGATTTATCAGCGCTAAAAGAGAACTGATAAATGCCATCTCTGCTGCTACGATAAATATGCAGTAGCACACCCGGACACCTACAAAAAAACAGCATCTCAATAATCCAATTAAAGCAAGTATACCCATACAAAATTAACTCATAAATCATAATCAAATTAGACCAATTATACCAATACAACAATTATACTCATACACCATTAACACATAATTTATAAGTTAATCAAGTACTTAAAGAAATAAATTCATAATTTAGGGGGTTTGGGGGCTATTCAAGGGTTTGGGGTGGCTGTCCAAGGGGGGTAGGGGGTGTCCGGGGGGATTTCTGGTTCAATCCTAAGGCTCCACATGGGTGTGTTTTATCAAAACATAAATCTTTGGACTTTTCTCTATCCACTATGCATCATGTTCTCAACCTCAAAGAAGTTATAAGGTTTGTACACACACCGAGGTGCACATACTTGGGGGGGGGGATGAATCTCATTAATAAACCCCCAATATTAAACCTACAATAGGCTATTTTAAGTGCATGATCAGGCAATATGCACAACCTAGTTGAGAAAGAACTGGAATAAAACTAATAAAAAAATCATCATTGATCCTCAAATCCATGACCATGATTAAACCCAAATTAATTTTCCAAGTGCTGAACTATTACCAAGCATTTCACAAGGATCGTGTCAACATTATAAAAATATAGTTTGACCAAGTCCTACCCCATCTACATCAAGACACATTGATTCTCAAGTATTAAATCTTGATCAACCATACCTACTTAATCCAATGTTAGGGTTTCTCTGAGTACATCATAGGAACCACACAAAACATATAATATACCATGGTATCCCCACTATATACATAATTATCATTGACCTCGAATATGTGAGTTTTATTAATACTCCATCATGGAAATCCACTTATGGGAGTTTTCTCATCCAAGGAATACCATAAACAGTATCTCAAACCACCCATATGTGTTCTTCCAATTCCGAGGCATAAGACCTACAAGGATCTCATCCCTATACTATGGGAGTACCCTTATTTAGGGAATAATACTATGAAGCATATATTCTTTACCATATGGGAGTATTATCATCCAAATAATAATCCCTAGAAGCATATCAACCCTCCAATATGGGTGTATTCTCATTTGAGGCATAATCTATATAATCATCTCAGCCCTCCCTTATGGGATTATTTTCATTTAGTGAATATTCTAGATAAGAATCTCATCCCACTCCTATGGTTGTATTCTCATTTGGGGAATAATACCTATATACATCTCATCCCTCCCCTATGAGAGTATTATCATTTAGGGAATAAGACCCATAAGCATATCCACCCTCCCAAATGGGAGTATTTTCATCCAGATATAAGCCCATAAGTATCATAGACCCAAACACATGATCACCCTAGTATACCAGGACAACCATGACTTGATATATATGAGGCCCCTAATAGATCACATGCCATGAACCCCCATTAAAAAGATCAATGCAATCCAAATAAATTTGGTCAGATTTCCGTAGGTCAGTTGTTGTTTTCAATTAAAATCGTGTCCATTTTAAACAAAATAGAGACCCTTTGAGTGCTAGCGGTCACACCGTGCCTAGGATTGAGGTAGGGTTGAATTTTACATGTCACCAATGACCCTTGGAACATTCTTATAAAAGATCAATGCAATATGAATGCGTTTGGTCAGATTTCTGTAGGTCAGTTGTTGTTTTCACTTAAAATCATGTCCATTTTAAACAAGAGAGACCCTTTGAGTGATAGCGGCCACACTGTGCCTCGGATTGAGGTGGGGTTGACTCATACACGTCACCAAGGACCCTTGGATCATTCTTATAAAATATAAATGCAATCCTAATGCGTTTGGTCAGATTTCCATAGGTCAGTTTTTGTTTTCACTTAAAATCATGTCCATTTTAAACAAAATATAGACCCTTTGAGTGATAGTGGCCACACCATGCCTTGGATTGTGGTGGGGTTGACTATTAGACGTCACCAAGGACCCTTGGATCATTATTATAAAAAATTAATGCAATCTAAATGCATTTGGTCAGATTTCCTTAGGTTAATTGTTGTTTTCAATTAAAATCGTGTCCATTTTAAACAAAATAGAGACCCTTTGAGTGTTAGCGGCCACACCGTGCCTCAGATTGAGGCGAGGTTGACTTTTAAACGTCACCAAGGACCCTTGGATCATTATTATAAATTATCAATGCAATCTTAATGCGTTTGGTTAGATTTCCGTAGGTCAGTTGTTGTTTTCAATTAAAATCGTGTCCACTTTAAACAAGAGAGACCCTTTCAGTGCTAGCGGCCACACCATGCCTCATATTGTGGAGGGGTTGACTCGTACATGTCACCAAGGACCGTTGTATTGTTATTATAAAAGATCAATTCAATCCTAATGCGTTTGGTCTGATTTTCGTAGGTCATTTGTTGTTTTCACTTAAAATCTTGTCCATTTTAAACAGAATAGAGACCCTTTGAGTGATAGCGGCCACACTGTGCCTCGGATTGAGGAGTAGTTGACTCGTACATGTCACAAAGGACCCTTGGATCGTTCTTATAAAATATCAATTCAATCTGAATGTGTTTTGTCGGATTTCCGTAGGTCAGTTGTTGTTTTCAATTAAAATCGTGTCCATTTTAAACAGGAGAGACCCTTTGAGTGCTAGCAGCCACACCATGACTCGGATTGAGGTGGGGTTGACTCGTACATGTCACCAACGACCCTTGGATTGTTCTTATAAAATATCAATGCAATCCTAATGCGCTAGTTCAGATTTCCATAGGTCAATTGTTGTTTTCACTTAAAATTGTGTCCATTTTAAACAAAATAGAGAACCTTTGAGTGCTAGCGGCCACACCGTGCGTCATATTGAGACGGGGTTTCCTCTTACACGTCACTAATGACCCTTGGATCTTTCTTATAAAATATCAATGCAATATGAATGGTTTTGGTCGGATTTCCATAGGTTAGTTGTTGTTTTCAATTAAAGTAGCGTCCATTTTAAACAAGAGAGACGCTTTGAGTGCTAGCAGCCACACCGTGCCTCGGATTGAGGCGGGGTTGACTCTTACACATCACCATGGACCCTTGGATCGTTCTTCTAAAAGATCAAGGCAATATGAATGCGTTTGGTCAGATTTCCGTAGGTCAGTTGTTGTTTTCAATTAAAATCGTGTCCATTTTAAACAAAATAGAGACCCTTTGAGTGATAGCGGACACAACGTACCTCGTATTGAGGTGGGTTTGACTCTTACATGTCATAAAAGACCCTTGGATTTCTCTTATGAAAGATTAATGAAATTTTAATGCATTTGGTCAGATTTCTGTAGGTCAGTTGTTGTTTTCAAATAAAATTGTGTCCATTTTAAACAAAATAGAGACCCTTTGAGTGCTAGCGGCCAGACCGTGCCTCAGATTGAGGCAGAGTTGACTCTTACACGTCACCAAGGACCCTTGTATCGTTCTTATAAAATATCAATGCAATCCGAATGCGTTTGGTCAGAATTCCAATGGTCGGTTGTTGTTTTCAATTAAAATCATGTCCACTTTAAATAAGAGAGACCATTTGAGTGCTAGCGGCCACACCGTGCCTTGGATTGAGGCGGGGTTGACTCTTACACGTCACCAAGGACACTTGGATCATTATTATAAAAGATCAATGCAATCCTAATGCGTTTGGTCAGATTTCCGTAGGTTAGTTTTTGTTTTCACTTAAAATCTTGTCCATTTTAAACAAAATAGAGACCCTTTGAGTGATAGTGGCCACATCGTGCCTCAGATTGAGGCGGGGTTGACTCGTACACATCACCAAGTTCCCCTGTATCATTCTTATAAAAGATCAATACAATCCAAATGTGTTTGGTCAGATTTCCGTAGGTCAGTTGTTGTTTTCAATTAAAATTGTGTCCATTTTAAACAAGAGAGACCCTTTGAGTGCTAGAGGCCACACCGTGCCTCAGATTGAGGTGAGGTTGACCCTTACACGTCACCAAGGACCCCTGGATTTTTCTTATAAAAGATCAAAGTAATATTAATGTGTTTGGTCAGATTTCCGTAGCTCAGTTGTTGTTTTCACTTAAAATCGTGTCCATTTTAAACAAAATAGAGACCCTTTAAGTGCTAGTGGCCACACCGTGCCTTGGATTGAGGCGGGGTTGCCTCGTACACGTCACCAAGTACCCTTGTATATTTATTATAAAATATCAATGCAATTCAAATGCTTTTGGTCAGATTTCCGTAGGTCAGTTGTTGTTTTTAATTAAAATTGTGTCCATTTTAAACAATAGAGACCCTTTGAGTGCTAGCGGCCACAACATGCCTAATATTGAGGCAGGGTTGACTCATAAACATCACCAAGGACCCTTGGATCATTTTTATAAAATATCAAGGCAATCCGAATGCATTTGGTTGGATTTCCATAGTTCAGTTGTTGTTTTCAATATAAATCGTATCCATTTTAAACAAGAGAGACCCTTTGAGTTCTAGCGGACACACTATGCCTCGGATTGAGGTGGGGTTGACTCGTACATGTCACCAAGGACTGTTGGATCATTCTTATGAAAGATAAAGGCAATAAAAATGTGTCTGGTTAGATTTCTGTAGGTCAGTTGTTGTTTTCAATTAAAATCGTGTCCATTTTAAAGAAGATAGACCCTTTGAGTGCTAGCGGCCACACTGTCCCTCATATTGAGGCAGGGTTGACTCGTACATGTCACCAAGGACTCTTGGATCATTCTTATAAAAGTTCAGTGCAATCCGAAGGCGTTTGGTCAGATTTCCATAGGTCAGTTGTTGTTTTCACTTAAAATCGTGTCCATTTTAAACAAAATAGAGACCCTTTGAGTGCTAGCGGCCACATCGTGCCTCAGATTGAGGCAGGTTTTCCTCTTACACATCACCAAGGACCCATGTATCATTCTTATAAAAGATCAATGCAATCCGAATGCGTTTGGTCAGATTTCCACAAGTCAGTTGTTGTTTTCAATTAAAATCGTGTCCATTTTAAACAAGAGAGACCCTTTGAGTGCTAGCGGCCACACCATGTGTCGGATTGAGGCAGGGTTGACTCGTACACATCACAAATTACCCTTATATCATTCTTATAAAAGATCAAGTCAATTAGAATGCGTTTGGTCGTATTTCCGTAGGTCAGTGATTGTTTTCAATTAAAATCATGTCCATTTTAAACAAGAGAGACCCTTTGAGTGCTAGCTGCCACACCGCCACTCGGATTTTGTTAGGGTTGACTCGTAATGTCACCAAGGACCCTTGGATATTTATTTTTAAAGTCCAAAGCAATCCGAATGCGTTTGGTCAGATTTCCGTAGGTCAGTTGTTGTTTTCACTTAAAATCATGTCCATTTTAAACAAGAGAGACCCTTTGAGTACTAGAGGCCACATCGTGCCTCGGATTGGGGCGGGGATGACTCATACACATCACCAAGGACCCTGGTATCGTTATTATAAAATATCAATGCAATCCAAATGTGTTTGGTTGGATTTCCATAGGTCAGTTGTTTTTTTCACTTAAAATCGTGTCCATTTTAAACAAAATATAGACCATTTGAGTGCTAGCGGCCACACCGTGCCTCGGATTGAGGCGGGGTTGACTCTTACACATCACCAAGGACCCTTGGATCATTATTATAAAATATCAATGCAATCTGAATGTGTTTGGTTGCATTTACGTAGGTCAGTTATTGTTTTCACTTAAAATCGTGTCCTTTTTAAACAAGAGAAATCCTTTGAGTTCTAGCGCCCACACTATGCCTCAGATTGAGGCAGGGTTGACTCATACACGTCACCAAGGACCCTTGTATCGTTATTATAAAATATCAATGCAATCTGAATGCGTTTGGTTGGATTTCCGTAGGTCGGTTGTTGTTTTCACTTAAAATCATGTCAATTTTAAACAAAATAGAGACCCTTTGAGTGCTAGTGGCCATAACATGCCTCAGATTGAGGAGGTGTTGACTCGTAAATGTCACCGAGGACCCTTGTATAGTTCTTATAAAATATCAATGCAATACGAATGTGTTTGGTCAGATTTCCGTAGGTCAGTTGTTGTCTTCACTTAAAATCATGTCCATTTTAAACAAGAGAGACCCTTTGAGTGCTATCAGACACACCATGCCTTAGATTGAGGCGGGTTTGACACTTACAAGACACAAATTACCCTTGGATCATTCTTATAAAAGATCAATGCAATCCAAATGAATTTGGTTGGATTTCCATAGGTCAGTTGTTGATTTCACTTAAAATCGTGTCCTTTTTAAACAAAATAGAGACCCTTTGAGTGCTAGTAGCCACATCGTGCCTCGGATTGAGGCGGGGTTGACTTGTACACATCACCAAGGACCCTTGGATCGTTCTTATAAAATATAAATTCAATCCTAATGTGTTTGGTCAGATTTCTGTAGGTCAGTTGTTGTTTTCACTTAAAATCATGTCCATTTTAAACAAAATAGAGACCCTTTGAGTGATAGCGGACACACCGTCCCTCGGATTGAGGTAGGGTTGACTCTTACATGTCACCAATGACCCATGGATCATTCTTATAAATGATCCAGGTAATCCAAATGCATTTGGTCAGATTTCCATAGGTCAGTTGTTGTTTTCACTTAAAATCGTGTCCATTTTAAACAAAATAGAGACCCTCTGAGTGGTTCAGCATTCTTACATGTTGCTGGTGCATATCATCTGTTAAAATGGGAAAATGACTCATTGGAGAAATACTGTTTTATTTAATAACAATTAAAATTTTCCTACGAAGATTTACATACAATAATGTTTCATCTTTTTATCCCCTTAACCCCTCTCAAAAATTACCACAAATTGTACATGTCCCCAAGTCAGATCATCATTGTATTTGTGTACAATATTCCATCAGGTATGCGGCCCACTCTTTTCTGAACACATCTATATCGTCTTGTGAGTATGAGGCTTTTCGGTAGTCAGAGTAGTACTGCAAAATAAAAAAATAATTAATTAATAAATAACTTAAAGGAACTAGTAGTTGTTTTTAAAAATACCTCTTTAGGGATGCTAGTTTGCTGATGAAAAATGATCTCTTTCATAAATATACAAACATAATAACCACAATCATTATCGTTTGTTTGTTTTAGACACTACAAAAAAATTATCATTAGGAGAATAAGTAACTTGTGTTGAGATGTGTTTGGATAGTGAAATTTTATTATATATACCCTGATATTTGTCCAGACGTAGTACTTGCTCGCCTCCCTATACTTAGCCCCTATCCTCGTTCCTTTTTTTAGACAATAATGATACATCGCCCTGTCGTAACATAATCCTCAGTAAAAGATAATATAAATTATATTACTTGATGTGTAGACCTAAAACATAAGATGTAGTGTCTTACAGATTCACAAACTCCATAATGTGTGGTAGGTTTGATGGATATCCTTGCTTTGAATCCAGAAAATAAATCTTTGGAGTATCCAAGTTCACTGCAATTAGTAACCAATGTTTCCTAAAAACACAAAAAGGAATAAGTAATAAAATAAGTGAAAATATAATTGAAATTCTTTAATCATAGAGTATTACCCCTGCATGGTTGGTATTAGGAAAAGTCTATCATCTATAATCTTGCATTCAAATGTTTTTAGCAAGCCATTCACTATTGCATCCCTTTTTGATGGCTCTATTTTTGTTAGGTGTGTTGATGTGATATGAGGACTAACTAGTCCAAATCTTGGCTCAGGGGAAAATTCCTTCAATTTTTTTTCATAAATGCATCTATCAACAATATAAAATGCATTTAGTCATAATTTTTACATTAGATTAGCTTTTGGAAAATTAATTCATGGAAACATACCTCATATATACATTTACAACTGTGATGCCTAGCCAACCATTTTCAAGGATTTCATTTACATTTTCAGTAGCAACGAAATCTTGACTTTCCTCTCTGTATATATTCTCTTTGAAAACCACTATATGACTATTACCATCTTTTAGCTTTGTGTCCACATGAGTCTTCAATGCTAGTAAATGTGGATAGAGAACAGGTGGTGCTATTGTGCTTTCAGTAGCTCCTTGGGATCGGTTGGTCGATCCTTTAGATGGTTTTGAGTCGACATTTGTCACCCCCTTCCCTTTCTCCGTCTATAACAACAATCAATGGTTCAGACCCTTTTTTTATTAATTGTTAAGGGTTTAGCTTGAAAAGAAAAGGAAATAAATACCTCTTTGTTCGAATGTACTCTTACAAGTTGTGACGACCATGCAATGAATGTCCCAATAGCCTTTTCGACCGTATGAATATCATCGTCATCAAGTGGAATAGGTAGCTCTGCCTTTGGCTCATAAGCTATAGTAATCGTCACTTTCAGATGATCTTTTGGAATTGGTCTATTATGCAGTGTGGCATCTGGGATATTGAACACTATAGCCCTCGCTACAAGGTGATAGGTGGGTGTTGACAGATATAAATCACAATCATTATCACCCTATAGAAGATGAGTACAGAAAAATTATCAGTGTTTGTCTGATTCATATTTCATGGGAACAATTATTATAATATTGATTACCATGGCTAAGACAGTTCTTTGAGGCGAATGGCTCGCCTCAAAGCTGGTGGGGGGTGGGGCGGGATGTTCATGTGGTGGTTGTTCTTGAGTTGTGGCTTCCCTTTTCGTCCCACCCATAAAAGTTTCTAGCAACTCTCCCTGCCATTGCAATTGTTCTTCAAGGGTTGCTATTTTTTCGCTCATTTGTTCAAAATTTTCATCTGTATCATCCATTTTTTTCTTCTTCTCAAAATATAATTGGGGTGTCACCCCAAACCCTCCACCTCTGACATGACCGTATTTTTTGGGCTGCTTCAAAGCCGCCGATAATAGGTTTGTATCAGCTGTAGGAGTAGCTGATTCCTGTGACTGTCAGATGTAGGAAAATAAATAATTATTTTTATGTAATAGAAATTTTAAACAAATTATTTTATCGTCATGTCATACTTACACATATTTCCCACACTTTCTATGTGTTCTCATCTACTAACTTCCCTTCTTTGTTCACATGTGCCTCCTTCCATAGCACATGACGTGGGATGGAAGTGCATTTGGTTTTAGACTCATCAATCTACATATAAACATAGAAAAATAATTATGATGTTGTTTATGGGAACCTAACAATATTATTGTAAATTTAAAATATGTACTATTTTCTTTTCTAATGAAGCGTACCCCATCCTTGCTTTACGATAGGGGTATGTTGGTTTTGAAGCATGTTCCTTATTTTCAGTAAAGAGTTTCTGTTTCATAAATGAAATACCTACAATCAAAGTGATGAATACAGGTATCTTCAAACAATGTATTATCACTCACAATGTACCTGAAACTTCTCATCCCCACGACGGCCAATAAATGCATCCCATGCTTCTTGGGATATCAGGTGAGCGTAGACAATGGGTAGGTGTGGATTTATTTTACCTTTAGAATCTTTGAGGTGACATCTTGTTAAAATAGTGAAAAAACCTCAATGAATCTTTCCTGCAAGCCTTAGTATATAATCCTTGTGTGAATCGTCTACTATAAATGTACTCTGCAAGAGATTGAGAAGAGTAAGACATTTTTTCATTGTTTTATTTGCTAGTAAATTAAAGAAATAAATTCATAATGTTACCGTAATTTCTTCCCAGATCACAGCCTTCAGCCTGGACACAATATGGTGCCGTGAATCTATGTTAATCGGCACGCTTTTTCGAGTAACAACTCCAATTTAGCTGTTAAACATAGCCTTGTTGGGATTCACATGTTGCCCTTGTGCATTCCATCCGACTTCAAATTTGATGCCTTTTCTTTTCGCCTTAAGAATTTTGGTTGACATCGTCAAACTACAACGCACCTGTGATTTCTGCGACGTTGGTCCTTCATTCCCGACCATTTCATCGATATCAACATCATCTATATGTTCATCTAGAATGGTATCAACGACATGTATTGATGGTTGTTGGACCTCAACACTAAGAGCAGCAGGATCCGCAGCAGCAGGAGGAGCAGGAGGAGCAGCAGCAGCAGGAGCCGTAGCAGGAGGAGCAACAGGAGCAATTGGAGCTGTAGTAGGAGCAACAGCAGTAGCAGCATGAGCTGCAGGAGAAGCAGGAGCAACAGTAGCAGCAGCATTAACTGTAGGAGCAGCAGGAGAAGCAGCAGCCGTAGCAGCAGCTGCTTGAGAGACATGTTCAGCCTCAAGGTTAGGAGCATCAGAATGTGCAGAAGTCATTATCTGCAAAAGTGGTTGAATAGTTAATTCAGATTACATAAATTTAGTAATGATAAGATAATAACATGAGATAACAAGATCTATATTACAAACAAAATATAACTTGTTTACTGAACTCTCTTTCTTTTTTTCAAAGGTTTAAGGGATTTAACACCTCTATCGACTATCCAAATTTATTCATTGTGGTGTCCTCTAACATACAAAACATCATCTGCATTGGGACCGCTCCGAAATGATTGCGACGTACCACTAAAAGGATCGTCCTCAACTGAATTTTCATTGGAACCTTCAATAGTTTTGGACGATAACAGAACAATTGACCACTTTCGGTTTGCAGGATCTGGAACATAAAAAACTTGTACCGCTTGTGATGCCATTATAAACAGTTCGTCTTTGTACACTTCTTTACTAAAATAAACTTTCAAAAATACCCATTCATCTATTTTAACACCACTGTTGTTATCAATCCATATGCATTAAAAAATCGGCAATTGGAATGTCATATAATCCAACTCCCATATTCGTTTGATAATGCCAAAGTATGACATATTTTCATAAATTGGATTTCTGTCCTTATTACCAGAAACATGCATCGCTTCAGCCACTAGTGTAACTCCACTATTTTTCATGGTACTATCTTCAACATGTTCATCTGTATAGAATGTATAACCATTAATTACATAACCACTATAAGATAATACATACACAATTGGTCCAGTGGCTATCCATCGAAGACGTTCTAAAATTGAATTCATATTTTCATCCAACTGCTTAAAAATATAGTCCTGAAACCATCCTATAAACTGGTGATTATGTGTATCTGGTAACCATTTTTCATCCCTCGATGGATTCAACTGCCTAAGAATTTCTTTGTGAGTTCTAATATATGGAGCAACCTCCCAACTGTTATGCAAAACATAAATATGAGCCTGCTCTTGATCTGTAATACTGATTGTCACAACTTCTCTTCCAGAAATTCCCTCACCCTCAATGCGTCTAGTGTGATGAGATTTCGGGAGACCAATGCTTTCCACATCAGATAGGTATTCAGTACAAAATTCAATGGCTTAATCAACAATATATTGCTCTACTGTACAACCCTCTGGCTGACTTTGATTTTTGACATACCCTTTCAAAATATTCATATACCATTCAACAGGATACATCCATCTATAGTTCACAGGACCACAAATTCGAATCTCTCTCACCAAGTGAATCATCAAATGAACCATCATATCAAAGAATGTTGGAGGGAAGAACATTTCTAATTCACATAATATAATGACAATTTTTTTTCCATAATTGGCAATTTCCCCGGGTCTAAAACCTTGCTACATATAGATTTGAAAAAGAAACAAAGTTTGGTTAACGTATGACGAACATTCTTGGGAAAAATGCAACGTAAAGCTATAGGAATTAGATCTTGCATCAAAACATGGAAATCATGTGATTTCAAACCTTTTAACTTCAAATCATTCATTGACACAATGTTCTTGATATTTGATGAGTACCCCTATGGAACCTTTACATCATTGAAGAAGTTGAAAAACTGATATCTCTCCGCCCTAGAAAGAGTATAAGCAGCTGGAGGAAGAAACATTCGATTTTCACCCTTCACGGGAGCCAACTCTTCTCGTATTCCCATGTCAACCATTTCCAACCTTACCTTAATTCCATCTTTGGTTTTTCTATGGGCATTTTGAAACATTCCGATAACACTGTCACATACATTTTTTTCCACATGCATTACATCAAGAAAATGTATGACGTACAAACAATTCTAGAATGGTAATTCAAAAAAAACTGATCTCTTTTTCCAACCGATTTTCATAAGGTTTTTCAAAAATGGTTTACCAAAAATAGTGTTCAGATCTTTTACTTTCTCAAACAGCTGATCACCTATTAGTGGAGACGGTGTTGCGTGTTTTTCTGAACTTCCATTGAATGATGTCGTCCAATATCGGTACTTATGTGGACGAGGTAGAAATCTGTGATGTCCTAGAAACACAGATTTTGATGAATGTTTAAGCCTAATTGATTCTGTATCTTGTTAATACACGGGACACCCTTGAGTTCCTTTAATGCTATAGCCTGAAAAATTTCCATAAGCAGGGAAATCATTTATTGTCCCATACAACATCGCTCTCAACGTGAAGTATTCACTTTTATAAGCATCATACAACATTACACCTGAGTCCCACAATAACTTCAAATCCTCGATCAAATGAGCCAGATAAACATCAATATCATTACCTGGTTGTTTTGGTCCTGATATAAGCATATATAACATGATGAATTTCCACTTCATGCATAACCAGGATGGCAAGTTATAATTTACTAACATAACAGGCCATGTACTATGAGTGCTGGTTTGAAAACCAAAAGGATTCACTCCATCTGTAGATAACGCAAGATGAAGGTTTCTCGGCTCTTTTCCAAATTCATGATACTCATGATCAATTTTCTTCCATTGAGGAGAGTTGGTCGGATGACGTAATAACCCATCTTTATTTCTTTTATCTGCATGCCACGACAATTGTCTTTCAGTTTCTTCACTTCCATATAGACGCCTAAACCTTGGAAGGATTGGAAAGTACCATATAACTTTTGTAGGATTGGATTTATCTTTCTTGTATCGAGAAGCACCACACTTTGGGCATTCTGTAAGTGATTTGTTCTCTTTTTGAAACAATATACAGTCTTTCAGGCAGGCATGTATTCTTTCATAAATCATTCCCATCAAGTGTAGCATTCGTCTAGATTCATATGTCCGGCTTGGGAGCTCATTATCTTCCGGGAGCATGTCATTCAAGAGAGAAAGTAGTTCCATAAAACTGACATCACTCCATCTGTTGCCTGCTTTCAATTTATACAACTTCATTACAGCTGACAATGTTGTATACTTAGTGCAAGCAGCATACAATGGCATCTTTGCACAACTCTTTAACTTCTCAAAAAAATTTGGGCAATCACGTAGTTCGTCTTGAATTGCCTTTGTAATTTCCTCAATATGATCTTCATCATCATTGACATCTGTAATCACATCCTCCATATGGTCTTCTTCATTATCCATATTTGTATTCATATCTGACGATCCATAAAATGTAGTTTTATCCTAGCCAGTAGCTACATTCGCTTTTTCTCCGTGTTTATTCCAACATTTATAACTCCGATCTATTCCGTGACATATCAAATGTTCTTCCAACTCCTCTGGAGTAAGTATTCTAGAATAAAAACAACGTAAACATGGACAAAGGATTTGAGAAGGATCCTTTGCGTGATCCTTTGCAAACTTGATGAACTCTTTCACTTCGTTCTCGTACTCTATTGTTAAACGATTGGCATCCATCCAATCTTTATTCATCTCCATCCTATTTGAATATCAAATATTAGTATTTATGGTTCAAGTACACAAAATAATAATTCCAAATACAGTAGAAGAGAACCAATTCCTTATAAAAATGGATATTAATAGATCCTAACCATTAGTATTTATTCATCTTCATTAAATATAATTACTTTAGATTCATTATAGTTTCCTGAAATCACCCCAGACCAAACACAAGAATAATCAATAATGATACATCTACCACTCCTAGGTCTCTACCCTACATTCAATATCATCATGCCTAAATACTCACTGCTGGTGGAAGTGAAACTGTTCCTGATGATCATCCCAAGAAGAAATGGAAACCAAAAGGGGCGAGTGAATCAAAATACCCCAAACAAGATGGAAAAACATGGTATTTGAGACTAGGTTAGTGGCTTTCATGTTGGCTAGATACCTATCCAATAGACTCCACAAGGGGTGATGGCCCCTATAGTTGTTGCACCAGGTGAAATTGTCACCTGAGAAGCTGAGATCAATGAGGCCCTTCCCAGCCATGAACTGAACAGACTCCATGATGGCCTTCCTCTAGAATGGGCTTCTACCTTTCCATTCCTTTGGGTTAGAAATGACATTAAAGTCACCCCCAACAAACAATGGATGGTGGTCGGGATCGAAGGTATTTTGTTCAAAAAGAAAATCAATCCCCCTCAATTTTTTAAAATACCAATACCATAAACCATTTAAAAACAAGACATTTTAATTTATTTTGGAAATCATTCCCAAAAAAATTAAATAAACAAACACATGCCAAACCATTTTTAATTTTATTTAAAGAATCAACTTATCCTTATTTTAAACCATGATTTTCATTTATAATATCAAATCCACCAATGGTAGAAGGAAACCTAATTTATTTCAATGAAAAAGGTTAATTCACAACAAGATACCATCCATTTCATATATTATTTTCATTAATAGGGTTATTTTGTGCTTAAAAATGATCAAAACATGTCTATCCAACTTCAAATGGATAAAATATGAATTCATGAAACACATGAATCCCAAAAAGAATATATAGTATAGAGACACCAACTTGGAATCTGAATGAGTCTACTCAAATGAAGAACATCATACATCTCCAACTAAATTGATGTTTTCTCATATACAACAACACCACTAGCTAGATAGTGACCCTCACCAAGAACATCATACATCTCCAAATAAGAGACTACAACCACTAACTATAAAGAACATCATAAGATGGAAATATACTAAGAACACATCCCTTCACCCAAATAAGAGACTACAACCACTAACCATGAAGAACCACTAAGAGCATAATTTGAAACCTAAGGAAAGGTACACCCAAAACATACCAATGAATTCAAATGAAATACTTTCTAAACTAAACCATTGAAATACTCAAATGTTCCTAACATCAAGCCCCATCATATCTCCTAATAAAATTCTTTGATAACACTATTTCATGGCCTATACCCATTTATACCCCTCTATTGGTTAGTAGATTATAGTGTAGTGACCCCCTAAAACCATCCTCTAACATGTCCTGGGTTAGTGAATGCACTGAGGGTATTTATCACAACCATGTGCAATGTACTTCTAAAAATAAATAATTGACATAGTTTAACATCAAGTTGTATAGATGATTTTTCAAATGATACCAAGTGAAAGTTAGTATGGTATATATGTGTGATAAGACATTTTTGGTCTAACTAAAAGGGGATATAGCCTAATGAGTGTATTTTGGATTCACAAAAAATATGACTCTATGTGGTATAGGGTTTTTTCAACTAGTAGGAGTATGGACCACTTAGTGAATATGGTCCTCTATGTGTGGGAATGTTTTCATTTAGATTATGGCCTAATATGTATGGTTCCCATAGAATAAGTCCCATTTGAATTGGATATTTGGGCTCATGGGTAATTTTTTGATGCCTCTACTGGGGAAATCACTCAGGATTGAATCTGTTTCCTTGGGCTAGCCACAATCCTCATAACCTACATTACCTATTTCCAAAGGTGGAAAGAGTCCACCTCCATGGTTGAAAATATTGTCCCCTTAATTGGAATGGGAATATGGGATATTAGATATTCCTTCTATAGTTTCCTTCTTGGAGTATGATTCCTATTCTGGGTCTCTATTCCAAATATAAGACATGTTTCTGAATCTAGTTTTTGGTTCTACTCTCTAGTGGACATAAGTTAATTACTATTATTATTCTAGTTACAGGGAATATACTTTTAGTTGAATATAATAATGGTGATGAGTGTATTGATAAACTATAAAATTCATCTAAAATTGAGGTTATTAATTTTTCATTAGCTCATGACATGAGGTGTATTATCTCTAATACATGAGTCATACCATGATTGATAATTGGTAACTTATTCTTATTTCAGAAGGAATTAAAGTCTTATAACCTCTATAATCTTATTCTCATTACACAAGGTGGATCACATTTTTCATGTGAGGAATCTACACTAATTTGGTTCATAAAATATATTCATAGCACATAAGGATTTCTATATTCATCAACTAATGAATCGTGTTCTTATCGCACCAGGTAAGAACATAAGATCATCTACTAAGGGAAGTGTTTAGAGATCATATGATCATCACATAGGGGATTCTTTGGCACATCGCCTAAGGAATCTCATTCTCCTCATGTGAGGTATAATCCTAGTATAATTACCTAGGAGATGAATAAGAGATCTTATGATCATCACTTAGGGCATTATTAGGCATATCCCCTAATGAATCTATTTATAATCTCATGAGGTATAATCAAGGGAACATTATTTGGGAGATAAAGAAGATCTCATATTCCCATAACATAGGGACTTCATATTATCGTCACCTAAGGCAACTTAGGATTATCACCTAGAGTTGGATGTTTCTTGAATTAAGAGTGGTCATAGGTTTATATCTCGGTAAAGGAACTCACATATTTAAATTTTATAAGAGTGAACCACCCGATACACTCATCGCGTAGGGGGTAGCATAGTTTTATAGCCACCATTTCATTTTTATCCATGAAGTTATTCAATTCCCACCAAACCCTTTTCAATTTCATCACTAACAACTAACCCATATCAACTAACGATGTCATCTCCCACAATAACCCACTCATTACATATTTTTAACAATGGAAAGGTTGATGCTTCCCCACTGCACGATTTACCACCTCAAACATCTCACATTTTCCCCCAATGGAATCAATCACAACCAAACTAACAAAAAACTTCTCAAACAACCCCACCAAAAAACAATGATGATTTTAAAAAATAAAAGTAAACAAGCACCATGTTCTTGAGAAATATAATGAAAATTAGTAAACACATGTGAATCATCCCATTTACAAAATTTTCCATCAAGTATGGTTCATTTTCTTCAATCGGTCAATCCATAATACTCACCCATAGAATAAAAAAGCATGTTAAAAAAATGATATACAAATGGGAGAGGAGAACAATATTGAAAAAATATTTGGAAAACATGCCTTAAAGGAGGTCCGACAAACCGAAGCCTGAAAGCGTTGCGGGCGGCGGAGGTCCGACAATGAGAAGCGAGGGCGGCGGAGGTCCGGCAACGTGATCTCAGCGGGCGGCAGAGGGGAGTCACAGGGTTCCAATACCGCAAGAGCTTTAGGTCGCGATAAAACGAGGGCACTATGTGACCAACTTTATAAAAAAATGCACTAAGGTTTTATCAGCGCTAAAAAAGTGCTGATAAAGACTACCTTTATCAGCGCTAACATTTTATCACTGATAAAGTTGTCCTTTATCAGCGCTTTTTTAGAACTAATAAAGTTTTCCTTTATCAGCGCTTTTTTAGCGCTAATAATAGTACCCTTTATCAGCCCTACAAAAGCACTGATAAATCCTTACTGTATCAGTGCTAAAATTTTAGCGTTGATACAGGGAGTCTTTATCAGCGCTTTTCTAGTGCTGATAAAGGGTCTTTTTATCAGCGCTATTTTAGCGCTGATAAAGGTTACCCTGTATTGGCGTTAAATTTTAGCGCTGATAAAGGAGTTTCTTATCAGCGCTAGAAAAGCGCTGATAAAGAGGCCTAATATCAGCGCTGATAAAGAACTCCTTTATCAGTGCTAAAATTTTAGCACTGATACAGGGTAACCTTTATCATCGGTTTTTCTTAGCGCCGATATAAGGGGGCGCTTCCCTTTCCCTCTTTTGTAGTAGTGTACCCGGTTGGCCACATGTCCTAAAAGGCATTTCCCAAAATTCCATAGGCTTCTAACTAGAAGTGAGGGCCTATGATGTGATAGTCGGGAAACTATGCCCCCATTGGAATATTGTAACACATCAGAATAAAAATAATACAATATCATAAGCATTAAATACCATAAAACTAAAAGAAATAGCAGAATACTAATAAGATAAGTAACCAAGTATCATTCCATAAAAAGATAATGCAGCATGTTATGTTCTAAGAAAACTGAAAAAACAGGTACACTATAGGAATTCACAATATGTGTTCCAAAATCAAAAGAAACAAAGGAAATTAAGAAGAATCTCAAGCCTCGACTTTGTCTCATGCTCTCCTACTCCAAAACAGCACCTCAAGTACCTGTAGAATGGTGATTTCCCTTATCACCACCTGCAATCATATAATCTGTTTGAGCCCAAAAGAAAGACCCAAATAGGGTGTGAGACTAAATAATACTAGGCAAATGAATATATATAACAGGAAGTGTGCAATAGTGAAAGTAGCAAACTATGAGTACTCAAAATCAAGCACAACACATGTCTAGGAAGACAATGTAAATAGTTAAGTGATTACCAAATCCAATATTGTGATTTGGATTGGCAGACATGTCATAAGTCATCCATTTCATTATTCAAGTTTTTTGAATTATATAAAGTATCGAGGTATGGCCTAGGCCTGGCGACCCCCCGTATAAAAGTAATCGTCAACTCATGACATAATAATAATTTAATCATTTTCCAATAGAGCACGGCCTGGGTATCCCTCAATGGATCCTAGGTTTTCTTTTCTTTTTAAATAAGACTCAATCAGCCCACCATCCTACCTATGGCTTGCTCATGGCCTTTACATAATTAACCTCTTGAGCCATTTCATTGTCTTTTAACCGAGACAATGGTTTACCAAAGGTATATAAGGTTAAATTAGTCACATGAGTCTGACCTTGTCTTTTAACCGAGATTGTGGATCACCCATTACTAAGTTCCTATTTATCATTTAATTAAATTAGACATTCCATCTCAAAATTAACACATATGAATTAAACTATCACATGTAGGTAACAAAATCAACTCATGTGGGCTCAGTTTACATAATAACCAACACATGTAAGTTAAACTATTACATGGTTAAACAAGGATAACTCACATAGAAAAACATATAACAATCCTAATATGAAATTTAAACATTTAAAAGGCATAACATAACAAGTATATCATGTGGGAAATTCATATAATGAGAAATTTCTTTTTAGCAACCCAAGAGTTGGAATTCAAGTCAAGCCTCATAGGCAATCTCGGCCAAATGGTCATCCAAGGGAAACGCACCCTTGCGGTGGCCCCAAATCAAGGTTCATGGCCCTAAACATGCATTCAAATTATCCAAATAATTACCTAATTATTAACAGTAAATAAAAAGGTTCATTATTCAATCAAGAGACACACTAAAAGTAGGAACACAACACTTCATCATTTATAAACATCATGAAAATTCAAAAAAGGCACAAAAAAGATACCTTATACTTGTACGAATCTCCTCATCCAATGTCGGGCTCTAATTAGACCTAGAATATAGTAGATCTACAAAATGGATATAAACACTTTACCTTAAATAATTAGATCGAGAGAATAAATTAGGAAGAAAGGATTAAGAGGAATAGAGATCTCACTGAGGGTAATCCAATGCATTCAATGGTGTTTGAATCGGAGATCAGATAAAGAAATGAGAGAAAAAATCCCATTTGGATTTTCCTGGGTGTGTTTCTCATTTAACAGGGTTTGTATTTTTTCCGTCTGAAAAAATGATGTACTACTCGACTTAGTAATTAAAAAATACACAGCGTTCACTTGAGACTACATTCCATGTCTGTACAATTTCTGTCCAACCCATTACATGGCCATGTACCAGGATTACATGGTGTGTATCCTTCCATACATGGAGTGTACCTATAAGTACATGGCATGTAGTTCCCAGTCACAATGTTTAATAGGCCTACAGCCAGCCTATCGACCACTTTCGCCCCATTTTCTTAGGTATAAACTGAAAAAAAAATATCCATACCTTCAGGAAGAGCTGGGTTCTTACAAATTTCCCCCTTTTAAAAAAAATTTCCACGAATTTCCCTTCCAAGGGTGATGAAGTAACATCAGAGAATAACTATGGAAATTGTGATCATACATCAGGATCCCTCTCTTAAGTCTTGTCCTACACTCATTCATTCTACCATAGCACCCGTACCAAATGAATAAACCGGCCATGGAGAACCTTCATGCTACAATCCACAATACAAATGGGATACTCCATGAATGATGCATCTTCTTGAACCTCCACTTCCTCGTGCTGAAAGGTGTGAGATGAGTCTGAAATGTAACATCGCAACTAATAAATTCAGAATACATCGTGTATAGACCTATACCTCTGAGGTAAATGCAATCTATAGGCAATCTGCCTGACCCTCTCCAAAATCACAAACGGACCAGCGTATCTCGGTGTAAGATTACCCTATCTCCTGATCCACTTGTGTCCCAAACTCCGTGAAACATGTAGGAAAACTCAATACCTAACCTTGAACTCCAGAGGTTTTCTATAGTGATTAGTGTATGATTTTTATGATACTGTTTAGTATTCATATACTTTTGAATCAAATAAACCCACTCAGTGGTCTCCTAGACAAGACGAGGTCCCACCATCGCTGCCTATCCTGTCTCCAGCCAGTACCGGGGTGATCGGCATGGCCTACTGTACAAAGCCTCATATGGTGTCATCTGAATAGTAGCCTAGTACCTATGTTTTTAGGATTACTGAACAAGGGCTACGTGTGTCTCCCAGGAACCCTCGAAATCCTAGATGCTTGCTCGAAGCATGTCCTCCCCCACCAAAATTTTGCTCCCTAGCCGACCATCTATTAGGGGGTGGTAATATGTGATCATAAGCACCTATGTACCCAAATCCCTATGTATCCATTTCCAAAGACAATAATTAAAACAGGAATCCCTATCTTAAATGATGTAATGAGGAACCCTGTGTAGTTTTATAATCTCTCATATGTACAACCTCCCAATCTCATCAAAACTGAAGGTTTCCTTAATCGATAGGAAGTGTACAAACTTTGTAAGCCTATAAACCACAACCCATACTACATAATTTCCTTGGGATGACCTCAATAAACCTATCAAAAAATCCATCATGATGTCATTCCATTTCCACTCAAGAATGGGTAGCTGCTGCAAAAGTCCTTCTGGTCTTTGGTGTTTTTCCTTCACCTACTAACAGGTGGAACATCTCGTAACAAAACTAGCTGAATCTCCCTTTATGCCTATCCATCAGTACTGATGATGTAAATCTTGATACATCTTGGTGACATTATCATAAACTACAAAAACTTAAGCACGAAAATCCCGCATCATCTCCTCACACATGTCTGTCAAAACCCATACGCAACCCTATAACTGTAGAACCTCATCCTCTCCAATGGTCCAACCAAGAGGAGGGTTATATCTTCACATACTCTCCCATATAACTAGGCCTTTGGAATATGATAGCTTCTTCATATTCACTTTTTCTTGTAAGGTAGAGGTAACAACTAAGGATGAAATAAAAGTTTTACCCTCTTAGTCGTGCACCTACAAATGCATCTCAGAGAACAATTCCATCAACTGCCACTCACTACTATCCTACTGCACTTCCTATATTTGGGTCCTCCTTATCAGTGCATTGACCACTACACTACCTTTCCCTGGTGTTTAGGAAAGCTCGAAGTCGAAAGACTAAAGGTATTCCACCCACCTTCGCTACCTCAAATTCAGATCGTGCTGAGTAAAGATATAATTGAAACTTTTTTGGTCTATGTACACCAAAAAATAATCTCCAAAAAAGTAATGTCTCCAACATTGTAAGTCATTAATAACCACGTCTAACTCGAGATCATGTGTTGGGTAGTTCCTCTCATGTGGCCTCAGTAGTTGAGACTCATACACGATGACACGATCCCCTACATAAGCACTACTCCCAGCCTAATACCTGATGCATCACAATACATAATATAACTCCTACCTGGATCTAGAGAAACTAGTATCAGTGATGAGGTTAATCTCCCTTTCAGCTCCTAAAAGGATATCTCACATGAATATGACCATACATACGTCACACTCATCTTTTTTAAGCCCGTCATCGGTGCTTCTAAGTGTTAGAAGTCATGTACAAAACACCTATAGTAACCATCCATTCCTAGAAAACTCCACACCTCAAAGATGTTATTGGGAAGATCCCAGGTAAATACTACTCTCACATTCTCTGGATCCAGTAATATTCATGTCTCTAAGATGACAGGTCATAGGAAGTGAATCTAATCCACTTAGAAGTGGCACTTTCATAGATTATCATATAATTGATGCTCTCTCAGTGTACTCAAAATGATATGAATATGTGTGGCATGGTTGTCTCGATTATGATAATATACCAAGATATCATCCACAAAAACCACAACAAAATAATCAAGATAGGGATGGAACACTCTATTCATCAGTGTCATGAAGACCACTAGATCTTTCGTGATACCGAACGTCATAACCACATACTTATACAGAACATATCTACTTCAGAAAGTTATGTGAGGTATGTATGATGATCTAACATGCACTTGATGATAACCAGATCTCAGATCAATATTATAGAATACTTGAGCTCCTCGAAGCTGATCAAGGAGATCATTTATTCACAGAAGAGGATACTGGTTCTTTACCATCTACTGGTTCTATTTCTGATAATCTACACATATCCTGAGGGTACCGTCCGCCTTTTTCACAAAAAGGACCGGGGAACCCCACGAAGAAGTATTGTGTCAGATAAACCCATTTACCTTCAAATCCTCTAGCTTCATCTTGAGCTCTTGAAACTCCATTGTAACCATTCTATAAGGAGGAATGGATACCGGTGAATCTATTGGTACTAGCTTGATAGAGAACTCTACCTCTCTTACTGAAGGTAAACAAAAAATTTTGTCTAAGAAGACATCTCTGAAATGATCAACCACTAGAGGAAAGTTCATATGATGTGTGCCTTGGTCATCCAGATATAAAATGGAAATATGTGCTATCATACCGCTCAACCCATGATGCTTGGGTCCAGTTCATCTTGCCTGGTCATCCCATTCACCCCTGTGTATAAATGATCTTCCCTCTGGTGATGTAAAACTCACCTAGTGGTGATAAAAATTGAAAAATTCAAGGATACAAACTTTTCCATTCTGAGTATGACATAAAATTCTTTCATATCTAAGATATAGAGATCCCAAATAAAGTGTCACCCACTATTTTTAAGGGGGCACTCCTTGCACTATCGCACACATACCATTATAAACCCTAATGGCGTATCTAGTTTCATAACATCGTTAGAAGTAATAACACGGAGCCCTAGTCCCACAAAAATGGGTGAAAATATGAAACTATGTGAATATTTTATATCAAAGAGTGCAGAAGCTAAAACATAGGTGAATAGAATAGTAACTCCTGCAGTAGAAGGTTCAGGGTCCTGCTCCTGTCGAGTCTGTTGCACTGCAAAAGTTTGGCATGTATTGCGGCCTTGATACACTGCTTAACTACCCTGATCTGACCCTCATTTCTATCCTTGAGATCCTAGGGTCTGGCTATCTCAGCCATGACCACCCCCTCGCCCTGAATGGCCTAACGTATTCCTATTCCCTGACTGGTGGGAAGCTGTTGACCCTACACCTGAACATGGAGTTAGTGCAGACCCTCTCTCACTAGATGTTGGTGGAAACATCCTAAAGAAACGTTGTAAGTGTCCCATCTTGCCAAAATCTAGGCACCTGACTGGTTCCATTAGGCACTAATTTCTAGTATGCCCAATTCTTCCTCACTAGAAGCACCTCACCTAGCTACTGAATGATACATTCTGAATACTAGATTCACCGTGTGTAATCTCCAAACGATGCTTCCTGCTACAGATCAAAAGAGTACCAAATCTCAGTGTTGAACCTCTCTGTCTCACACCTCAAAATTCCCTTTTATTTTTCTTGGTAATCAGCACCTAGTTCACTATAGCAGATATAATAGTCAGTCGGAAGATATTCACCTACAAGCAGATGTCATACCTAATACCATCCTCGAATCGCCTAGCCATTGATAGATCATCACCCATTAGAATAGGTGTGAAGCGCTGGAGCTCAGTAAAGAGGTAAGAGTAATCTATAATTGATAGAGATCCCTACTCCAGATGCATAAAATCAAAAGCTTTGTCCTCCCTTGGCATCTTGGGATAGAATTAGTCATAGAATACTTTCTATAAATCTCCCCATGCCATGTCCTGCTGATGCTCTGTCTGTGTGGTAACAGCCCACCACCTCTTAGCGGAATCATGAAACAAATAAGTCATGATTTTGAACCTCCTCTCAGGGGGCGTCTCAAGATGCTCGAAGATCGATAACATAGAATCTATCCATGACTCTACTACCTATGTCCCACCTTCCCCAAAAAACATGGGCAGATGCTGCTACTAGAAAACTCGTGTCAATTTTCATGAACCTCATAAAGTCTTCATGGAAGAGTGTGTTATCACCTGCATCCGGTATAACATCTAGTGTCGTAACTAGCACAAATGGAGGGTCCACTGGTAGCCAATGTCCCACTACCTCCAGAGTATGATCACCACTACTCTCCTGGCATATAACTGGAGTTTTTTATGGAGGCATTGCTCTGTAAAGTCCATCGCATATACCTTAGTATAATCCTATTGATCAAGGTACGTAATTCAAGAGTACAATAACTAAATAGGATAAGAAAAGATTTAAAAGTAAACAAAATATGAGTACACAGCATGTAGGAACCATACATGGCATGTACACTTAATCCCTTACATGGTTTTGTACTCCTTCCGTCTTGGGCGTGTGACCACCCTAAGTACACAATGTGTAGGGTCTATACATGGCGTGTACACTTAAGCTCTTACATGGGCATTTAACTCCTCCATCATTGGTCATGTAAACTCCCTAGGTACACGGTGTGTCAGGATGACACATGGAATATTCTCAAGTCTCCCCTCCTAGCCATGTACTTTTACATGTCCATATCCACATGGGTCTTCCTATGAAAAACTACACTTTGTGCACATAAGGTACATGGTGTGTTCTGATCAAAACTCAATAACCTGTGTTCTCTCTCACATGGTCGGACACACGGTCAAAAACCACACGGTGTGTACCTCGAGTAAACAGCATGTATTTAAAAGGTTATTTTCTTCCCAAATATAAGAACACATGATGTGTGTTCATAGCATCACACATCGTGTTGGCTGGGTTTCAAGACATTAAGCCCCAGAAACCTCCTCGGAACCCCTGTTTTTTCCAAATAAAGCATCGGTGTGCCAAATTATGATCTGTGGGGGCCCATACTCCCCACAAATCAAATCTTGGCATCCAAATATAGCACATAACAACACAATTTATATCCCATGGATGAAAAATGATCCACCAAATTATGATCCAAGAGGGCCCATACTCCTTAGGGACCAAAGTTTGGCGTCAATCCAATTAAACCATAACATGTACCAATAATCCTATCACAACAGTAGGAATATTTATCATGGTATCAATCACAATGAAATGCATATCTAGCACGACATCTATCACAATATCATGTAATCAGTAATGCTCTCTAAATGGAATGACAATAATGCATGGCATATATGATGCATGTGATGAAATACCCTCATCTCATCGGGTTGAAACACAATAGAACCACAATGATATCAATAATAATAGCACAAAACAAGTTTGTCACCCAACGGTGAAATCGAATCAACTATAATAGCTCAAAATCCAAAAATTACAATTTCATTCAAGGTAATTTAGATTTTCCCTATACATAGGGGAGATACTCTTAGGCACAACTAATTACCAAATTCTATTTTTTATATCATTTCCAAACAGTAAAGTAAACCAAGAAATAAATCCTCTCATACCAGTTTGTAACATCCCAAATCTGAATGCCACTCAACTGGTGCCCTGTACCTACTTGGCCACATGACCTCAAGCACATTTCCCCGAACGCTAGAGGCTGCTGAATATCAGCGAGGACATATGGTGTGGTAATGGGAAAACTATTCCATCATTGGTAGATTGTAATATATTAGAATAAAAATAATACAATAGTTTAAGTAGTAAATACCATAAAACTAAAATAAACAGCGGAAGACTGATAAGACAAATAACCAAGTATCATTCCCTAAAAAGATGATGCACCTTGTTATGTTCTAAGAAAACTGCCAAAATAAGTACACTATAGGAATTCACAATATGTGTCCCAAAATAAAAAAACAAAGGAAACTAAGAAGTATCTCAAGCCTCCACTCAGTCTCATGCTCTCCTGCTCCTAAACAGCACCTAAAGTACCTGTAGAAGGGTGCTTTCCCTTCTCAACACCAGAAATCCTATAATCTATTTGGGCCAAAAAACATGACCTAAAAAGGGTGTGAGACTAAATCCCAGTAGGCAACCACCAAAATTATGTGCCAATTTTTCAATGAATACATATAATAGGAAGTGTACAATAGTGAAAGCAGTAAACTATGAGTACTCAAAAGCAAGCACAACAGATGTCTCAAAAGACAATGGAAACAGATATGTGTAGACTGAATCCAAGATTGTACTTTGGTTTGGTAGACGAGCCATAAGCCATCCATTTCATATTCAAGTTTCGTGAATTATTAAAAAGTCTCAAGGTCTATACTAGTCCTGAAGAAACCCATATAAAAGTAATTATCAACTCATGACATAATAATAATTTAATCATTTTCTAATAGAGCCCGACCTGGGTATCCCTTAATGGATCTAAGGTCTGCTCATCCTTTTAAATAAGACTCAATGAAATCGACCTTCCTATTTATGGCTCGCTCATGGACTTTACATAATTAACCTCTTGAGCCTATCCATTTTCTTTTAACTGAGACAATGGTTCACCCAAGGTATATAAGGTGCAATATGTCACATTATCCTGACCTTGTCTTTTAACTAAGACTATGGCTCACCCATTTCTAATTACCTATTTATCATTTAATTAAATTACACATTCCATCTCAAAAGTAACACATATGAATTAAACTGTCACATGGTTCTAACATAATCAACTCATGTGGGATCGGTTTAAATAATAACCAACACCTATAAATTAAACTATTACATAATTAAACAAGGATAAATCACATGGGAAAAACATATAACAAGCCTATTATGCAATTTAAACATTTATAATTCTGACATAAAAATTATCTCATAGGGGAAATTCATATAACAATTAATACATTTTTAATAACCCAATAATGGGAATTCAAGTCAAGCCTCATAGGAATTCTCATCCAAATGTCCATCCAAGGGAAACGCACCCATGGGGTGACCCTAAATCAAGTTTCACATCCCTAAACATGTTTTAAAATTATCCAAGTAATTACCTAATCATCAAAAGGAAAAAACAGAGTCCATTATTCAATCAAGAGACACCCTAAAAGTGGGAGTGCGACACTCTGACATATATAAACATCATGAATATTCATGAAAGACACAAGAGCACCTACCTCCTACTCGTATGACTCTCCTTATCTAGTGTCGGGATCTAATTTGATCTATAAATGGAGTATATATAAAAAATGGGTATAAACGCTTGACCTCAAATAACTAGATCAAGAGAATAAATCATGAATAAAGGCTTAACAGGAATTGAGATCTCTCTGAGTGGAATCCAACGCATATGATGGTGTTTTAAACGTAGATAGGATGATGAAATGGTAGGAAAAATCCCATTAAGATCTTCCTGGACACACTACTCATCGAACGGGGTTCATTTCTATCCGTTTGGAAAAATGACTTACTACCTAACTTAATAATTTAAAAAAAGTACATGATTTGTACTTGAGGTTATACGTTGTGTCCGTTCAAATTTTGGTTAGACCATTACATAGTTGTATACCTAGATAACATGACTTGTACCCTTCCAGACACAACATGTACCTATAATTACACAGCATGTAGTTCCCAGTCACATCATATAATAGGCCTACAGCCATCCCCTCGGCCTCTTTTCCCCCATTTTCTTAAGTATAAACTGAAAAGGAAATATCCATACCTCTATGAAGAGCTGGGTTATTACAAAAATCAATATGATCATAGTAAGATGTTAATAAGTCTATTCCTAGGATTATATTAGATATATTTATCTAATGAATAGAAAAATTACACACAAAATGGACCTCATCAATCACTATATAGCATGTTGCATATTTCATTCCTCTACACTCTCATTTCCTAATTTTTTTAATATTTACAATGTGAGGCATCATTTTCATATATAGGATCATGTTATTTATTATAAGAGAAGAAATAAAAGAGTGATATGTTACAATATTAGAAAAAAACATGAATAAGAGTCGAGTTCAAAAGGATGATGTCTTGCACAATCGAAGGACCATATTGATCCTCCATGACTATTTTCTCCACATTATACAACTTCTTAATAAGTCCTCTTAAGTACAATTTGATTTTTTATTATTATGGAATCGGATATGATGTCAGGGTATTCCTAGAATCACCTTATTTATTTTGGGGTCAAAAACTATTCTGATGAGGCTGACCAATCTGAGTATAAGAGGCTTGTGACATATTGGATCCATTTCCACCAATTTTCATTGGGGAAATAGTACAATAATGTCTAAAGTGTCGGATTTTACAAAAAATATGACACTTTTGAAACAAATATATAAATGAGTTTTCATTTACTCCAATTAAACACATTGAAAATAACTTTGTATGGGTATATGATAAATATGAAAATAAATGGATCTGACTGTTTGATTCGTTGGTGCCTTGCTTCCTTCCATGAGAATATAACTACCTTTTATGATTATTTCTAGCAATGGAGTTCCCACTTTTACCCATATAAGTAAAAGTTTCAACCACACCATAGGTTCTTATGATGTTGTTTTCTTCCAAAATCACACTATTTACCATCACTATATAATCATCAATACAGAATATGGTTACTTTAGAGAGAATTTTTTGTTATATCCCAACATCAAATATTGTGAATCATGTACATGCTAGATGATACCTATAGAGTAAAACAAACTTGATTCATAAACTTATTTACATACTCAATGATGGATAGATTTTCTGAATTATGAGTAAAAAATTCTATCATCCTCCCTATATTTAATGTATGTGGGTATAATTTTTTGTTAAAAAAAACCTCAAAACATTTTCCAAGTAAGGCCTTGATATTATTTAGTTTGAAAAACTATAGCCTGCTAGTACCATATAATATATTCGAGCATGTATACTACTAGGTTTAATTTTATATCATTTAGGGTTCCCATATTATAAAATATTTGATTAATTCGACCAATCCAAGTCTCTATGTTTTTCAATTTTGGATCCCCTTGAAATATTGAGGGATTGCGATTTTGGAACTCTAATGATGGATTCCCATGGTGTGGTTCTTGTAAAATCCATGGCCTCACACTTTGTGATATGATGTTTAAAACATAATCTTTAAATTTCTGGCTTTGATATTAATAAATGTGACCCAATTTAAATAATCTAAAACAATAAATATTAGAATGAAATATTAAATCAGTTACAAAAACCAAGGACCCCTTAGTTTTATAGTTTTAGGTAATTATCAAAAACTCTTACATAATAATACCCGTGTATTTAAATGAGAATGTTTTCCACTTATAGTCGGATTTTTATATTCTTATTAAGTCTTCAACATCTCTAATACAATTCTTCACACGTGAAACCTTTTTAGAGACAAAACATTTAAAATCATTATTCATAACTTGGGTAAAAGGAAACATAATAAGGGTGAGCACAAATGATCAGTAAGGGTAAACATAATCATTAATAATTGAATTTAATTAGTGAGAATAAGATGATCATAAGGTTTTGATGATATAATCAAATTATATGAGCATAATATAAGATAATACATACCCATGAAAATTTAGATCATTAAACATGTGGCATGGAATAAATCTTAAATTAAGTAAAGAGTCATAGGAATCAATAATAACGATCCATGTTATGTCAATATTAATCAAAGGAGTCATTCAAAACCTATATAAGGCATAAATAAAACATGTTGGTATCTTGGAAAATTATCTTAATAGAACCCTTAAAATAACCCTTACAAGTAGAATAACCATTAGATTGAAATTCTAACATAATTATTAAATGAACATAATCATTACCCAATAAATTTGATGGTTATAATGGACCCACCCATCCTTGTTTTATAACATAACCACCTATATTTGGTTTATAATAGAACCACCCATCCTAGTTTATATTTGGTTTATAAGAGAACCGATTATACCTAGTTAATAACAGAACCATCCATTCATGTTATAAAATAGAAAAATCCATCAATCATCCATACATATTTCCAACTAATATATAATGAGAAAAATAATTAAAAACTTTCACTTTTCAATATAATAATTACTATTGTTCAATCATAGCTTGATGTTCTTATGGAAAAGAAACGGGTTCTATGAAAATAAATTTGGAAAAATTATAATCCATCCAGAGAAAGAATAAAGATTGTATTATTACAATATATCCCTAGTGGATCATAATAAACATCAAGGGTTATTATCATTGATGAATATAAATACCTTAAAAATCATTAAAAACATTCTTGAGTAAAATACCCTTTCCATTTTGAAGATCACTTTTCAAAACAAAAAATTCAAAAAACATTATGAAAATACTTTTCATTGAAAATAAATTTGGAAACATATTATAGAAGATTCAAAGAAAATAATTTTCTTTATGGAGGTAAAATATATTCATGATGTAAAAGTTAAAAATAAACATTCTTTTCAAAAAAATTAATAGATTCAAAAGTTAACCATGTAGAAAAATTACAAAATTTTGATTTAAAAAAATTTAAAAAATGGTCAAAGATCATGTAAAATAACATAAAGACATATATTTTTTAGAAAATAAAATTCTTGAAAGAATTTTAGAATAAAATGGATATGAAAGAAAACTATTCCTGATATAAATGATTATACAATATTAGTATCTCTTACAAAAAACTTTCTTGATGTTTATTTAATCAATAAGGGAGTAAATTTAAACTAGACATGTAAACCACATTCAAAACTAGAATAGAAGAAATGTTATGTGGTTCAATAAAATATGATTATATGATTTCCCCAAAAGGAACCTTGAATATAAACAATCCCTTAAATAAATGAGATTGTAACATAAAGCCTTTACCACTTTCGTAACTTTCAAAATGAAAATTCATTGAATGAAATAATATGATATACCTCTATGAATTCTAGGAACTACATGAAGTAATATTCTAAATCTCATTCATAGGGTATTAATTATGCTATAAAGGAAATTTTGGTGTACAACATGAACCTTATCTCAATAAAATGAGATTGATATAATGAAAACCCTCGTAAAGATCATAACTTTTGAAGTGATAATTAATCCATGATGTGATAATTGTCACATATGTAAATCCAAAAAAAAATAGGGGAAATATAGAATAAAAAATTAGTGATAAATTCACAATTAATCATTGCATAAAGAAGTCAACTAAGAAGAGTTATAACCTAATGAGCATAAATTAAGTTAAGAAATCACTTACAACTTAGAAAATTTCAAGTGTAATCCCCTTGGATAAAATAATTTGAATAGAAACATAAAATATCATGAAGTATGAAGGATTAATGATATCACGTGTAAATGGGATGTATACACACTATATAAAATAAATTAGGAGCATAAAATTAAAATATTATTCCATAAAGGGACATTGATATGAAATCTATTACCTCGAGCATAGACTTCCCATGAATTTACATCAGATCCTCTTCTTCAGAAAACCTTATTTGTTTTATACCATGATCCCTATAAGTTCGGTATTCTTACCAAACTAACACCTCTAGAAAATGGGTAGGGTTCTTAGGAAGATATTTGGGTAGGTATTGGTTAAACCAAATTGATATTTAAGTGTGTAGAGTATAGGATAGGGGTTCCCATTTATAATCACGAGTATTCGAATTCTGGCAATTTTATAAATTATTAAATTAATAAAAACTAATTCTCATGAAAAAGTGGATAAAGATAGATATAATTTGAATAATTATGTGGATGTATTGAAATAATCTCAAATAATAAAATTTTAATAGGTTTAACTAATGCTTTCACCCTAATCTATTTGTTTTAACACCCCCATTAACCATTTTGACAATTACCTTGGTATCAATGTTTTTTAATTATTTGGGGTCAAGAAATTTATTATAAAAGGAAAATTGACCCATAAATGTACAATAGTTGACCTTTTAAACCATATCTATATCACTTGGCCAAATATAGGATTTTAATTAATTTTAAATCATTTAATAAATTTTTATTTATTTTAAAATATCATTATTTTCATTTTTGGAAATGCATGAAATATTGTAAAATAATTTGTGTCTAAATCATGAAAAATGGTGAAAAATGACATTAATTATAATATAAGAATAATATGGTATTAATGTAATCATTTAATCAAATTTTTATAGGTTTAGATATCATTTTAAACCTTATCTTTTGGTTTAACCTCTTGGTTAACAAATTTTAACCTTAACCGTGGTAATGACTTTTTCAATATTAAAGGGTTGTAATTTTACTTATAAGGTTACAATTGGATCATAAATGGTGAAGTTATAAAATTATATACCATTCATAATCCTAATTTTCTTTTTGAAATATTTTATTGATTTTCAAATTATTTAATAAAATATATTTAAGATAAAATATTATTAATACCATTTTAAGAATAATTCACATATTTTCACATTGAAAACAACACACAAAAAATTAAATTAAAATATAATTGTTTCAAACAACACTAATGTGTTATATTTATCTTCAGAATACTTGGTACACTTTTACTTACCCAAACAATATTACTTTTAGAGTTTTAAAAAACATTAACTTGATTTTGGTACTACTTTCACAAGCATCACATCAGCATTGCACAAATATTTAAGGGGATTATTTCATAACTAAAAATTAAAAATAAAATAACATGAAAAAAAATTAATATTTAAAATAACCATTTATAACTGAACTTTATTTTTTATCCATGTCACAAAATATTTTATATATTAAAAGCAATAAAGTGACATTTTTTACTTTATCTTTTTCTAAAATATTATAAAAATAAAAATCAAAGAAAAATGAAAATAAAAGGTCATATTTTAAAATTTTTGATGATTATGGATGAAATAAACTCATAAAAATAAATTAAAGAAAGTTTTATAATGAATTTTAAACTTTATTAGATTAGTTTTCCAGCTAATTAACCTATTTTACCTTTATTATGGAAACAAATATTTACTATGGTTACTATTCATATTGACCAAAAATTAAGTTGAAATTATTACATAATATTAATTATTATGATTAAAAATATATAATAAATTTTAAAAAAAATCAATTCATAGAAGTGATAGAATTTATTTTAAAATTAAACCAGAAAAATGCTACATAAAGAGATTTTCCAAAAAAATGCCTTTTTAAGTATAAAACTATTTTTATATAAATTTTATTGTAATTTTGACTCCAATAAAATTTATTGGATTATTTTTTATGAAAATGAACTAATGAAAATTTTAAGTTAACCCAAAACATAATGTGACTTTGAAGGTACTTTAAAAGGAAATATTGTTTTTAATAAAAATCGGTATTTCTCATTATTCATTGATTAATCAAACATTTCAGAAACTTCTCAAAAATTCATCCTAAGATAATTTTTACATGGTGATTTCAAAAATGATATCCTTTTATCCAATAAAATTTTTAATTTTTCTAGAAATTAATTATAATATTCACTTATAAAATGCAAAAAAAAACATTTTTAAAGAAAACATGATTCTGAAGCATAAAATGACTTCACTGAAAATTGAATTTTTATTTACTAAGAATTAACCAATACATTTTTATTGAGTATAAAATTTATATATATTTCACAATAAGGTTAATTGTATACATACTCTAAAATTTAACGATAATGTTTTAACTATAATATTTAATAATAATATTTCATGGATTTATTAAACCCAGTGTTTCATATTGTATAAACTATCAAAGATTGTGTTCTTTTAAAATATCAGTATAATAAAATATCCCCCATTTAATAAATTTAATCCTTTTAATTTTAAATTTATCTTGGTAATCAAGCATTTTACATTTGAACATACTTTTGTCAAAATATCACATCATAAAAAGGGTTAATAAAACTTCCTTTTGAAAATATAAAAATGGAAATTAGAAGGTCATATAAAATAACAGATATTACTTTTCCAAATAGTAGAATATTAGTGGGAAGTGAAAATATGGTCATAGAGGAAAACTTAATATCCAAATAATTATGGATAGTGATAGAGAACACTGATCATAAGGAACTAAATGAACATGATAATGTTAACAACCACAAAACCATAAAACAATGAGGCATCAAACAGACCATCGATTTATTAGAAATGAATGTAATTGGATAAAATTTTTGTTTCAATATCCTTTCACTATAGCAGAAATATGATTTTACAGTCTAGAATACGGATATAAGGAAATATAATTACTCGAAAATTATGATTTCATCCTTTAATTAATTTCAACCACAATCTCATATTTTCCTCAAAATAATGAGTATTCAAGATTAATTTCTCATAACTAAAGCATTAAAATCATCTTCTATCAAATTACATAATCCAAAAAAGGATAAAAAGTTCTTCCACCTTTCTTTAGATATCAACCAAAACTAAAATATTTAGCATAAGGTAAGATAATGTCCAAAATGTAATAACCTTTATATGAATAAATAATTCAATAATCATAAAATTTAAATAATAATACCCAAAATTTAAAAAAATATTTCCATAAATAACAATCCTTAAAATTCCTCCAAATATTCTTAACTGTGATTGAAAACCAAATATTAGACTTATATGATCCCATAGTCTTCCATGATAAATTTAACATTTATATCTAAATAATATCAATCACTCTTAAAGTATCATACCAAAAATGTATATTCACAAATCATATAATCTCTGATATATGTTGATCGTTTTAATAAATAACATGAGTTCCAATAAAGCCACATTAAAATCATATAAGCTTCAAAATGATAATTCAACCTTTATTCCTCAGATGAAATCTAATCGTATCCAAAAATATTTTCATTTAGCTTAAACATATAAGGTTCTCAAAATATTTGTAACGTCCCGGTTCCGGGTGCCACTCAACGGGTGCCCAGAACCTGGTTCGCCACATGACCTCAAACGCATTTCCCTAAACGCCAGAGGCTGCCGACTAGCAGCGAGGGACCAGGTCTGATAGTGGGGAAACTATGCCCTCATTTGTCAAAGTGTAGCACAGTGGAATATAATATAAACATACAACAACAGAAGAAGCAATAAACCATGGACATTTTAAATAAAAAAACTGTAGTAAAAGATAACCAACTAGATATATATATATATGACGCAACATGTCTCAAGTTCTAAGAAAACAGCCAGAACATGTTACATAGTAGTACAACACAATGCAGAGTACAATAAAGCAAAAAAAACTACCAGTAGAATCGCGAGCCTAAGCCCGGTCCCATGATACCCTAATCCTCAACAGCAATCAAGTACCAGTATAAGGGCCTTTTCCCTTATCTACACCTGCAGAGACGTAATCTATTTGGGCCGAAAATCATGACCCAAACAGGGTGTGAGAAATAAATCCCAGTAGGCACCCACCAAAGGCTCGTGCTCAACTGTGTGTGAACATGCAACAACAGTGTGTAGTAGTAAATGCAATAAAGTAAGCAGTACTGAAAATTAACTAACTTAACCTGTTATATTTCCATTTTAATATCCATTTAATCATTTAATTTAAAATATAACCATATTGAATATTCTAAGTAAACATCCAAAGTCCTCGGACATGTAAACCCCTACCCTCAGGTAAAGAGAATCCAAACACAAGAATCTGCCCACAAGCATACGGATATTGCCCACGGGAGTAAGAAGTGTCGCCCACAGGCACAGAATCAATTTCCCACAGGCATGGAAGAAGTCGCCCATAGGCTAAATAGTACAGGGCCCACAGGCTAATCACAACACTTCCCTCATGCTAAACAGATAACTGGGCCATTCCTAACATGAAAACAAGAAATACACAAGCAATTCCTCTCAAGGAAATTCTACAATCATTACTTTAAAGTCATACCCTTGGGTATCCTGGCCAAACGGATAAACAGAGGAACACACCCCCGAGGTGGTCCTAGATCCATGCAATGATCCCAAACAGCAGTTTTTTATCACAATTAATTACCTATTTAGTTCTAGGTATTTAAAATAACCATGGCCTCAGCCACACGACACCCCAAATATGGGTTCGTAGCAAAAAACACACAAAGCGCACAATAATTGGAAAATAAACACCAAGCCACCTACCTTAAACACCAATTAGCGGTATACATGATCATCGAACCTAGAAATACCCAAAGATGACGTAGATCTGAGGTAAAAGAAAAATCGTTCAAACTCAAATAACTCTCCTACGGGAAAGAATTGGTAAGAACTACTCCAGGAGAAAGGAGCACTCACCTGTGCAGTTCCAAGGAGATCATCGGTGCAGAAAACGGATTCCCGACATGCACTCGGCGGATCTCCAAAGTTCCGGCCTCCTCTCCCACTCCTTCTTCTGATTCTAAGCCTTCCCTGTGAATAGGGGAGGCTACTTCCCATTTTAAGCGAAAAAAAGTACACAACGTGTATTTACAAGTACACGACGTGTACTTCCCATTATTTAATTGTTCCTCTGGTGGTTTCCCGCTAGCGTGGCACTTTTCATCTCCCGACATGACTAGACAGCGTGTCTTCATGAGTACACTGCGTGTTCTATTGCACAGCTGGCCACCACCTTACTACTCGCATGCCGACTGACTACACGGCGTGTAAAGTACCACTACACGACGTGTAGTTGGTTTCTACACCCTTCATCGCCGGCATGGCCACACGCCCCGTGTACTCATCTCACACGGCCAAAAGTACACGGTGTGTGGAAAAGTACATGGAATGTAGCTCTAAAATTTGGGATTTTTCCCCATTTTCCTTATTTTTATTAAAAACACTTAAGGAAAAGAGAAAATAAGAAACTCGTACCTCAAGAATAAGAATCGGGTTCTTACAAACTTCCCCCCTTAAAGCAATTCATCCCCGAATTTCCCTTCCAAGGATGGTGAAGATATAGCCGTGAACAACTCTGGCCACTAAGAATGTACATCAGTCTCCCACTCCCAGGTTTCATCCTGCACTCGGCCATGCTTCCACAACACCCATATGAGAGGAACTAACCATCCTCGGAGAACCTTCGTGATCCTATCAACGATACGAATTGGATGCTCCTCAAAGGACACAACTATCTGAAGCTCATACTCCTCGGGATGAAGGATGTGAGATGGGTCTGAATTATAGAGACGCAACTAAGACACATGGAAGACCTCGTGCATGGCCTGGTACCTCTGCGGTAACTGCAACCGATAGGCAACCAATCCGACTTTCTCCAGAATCTCAAATAGCCCCACATACCTCGGTGAATGTTTACCCTGTCTACTGGTCTGCCTGTATCCCAGCCTCGGCGAAACACACAAGAAAACCAGATCCCTGACCACGAACTTCAAAGGTCTTCTACGGCGATCATCATATGACTTCTGACGAGACTGTGCGGTAGCCATCTGCTTCTGAATCAACTGGACCTAATCAGAAGCCTCCTGGATGAGACGTGGGCCCAGTAAAGCTGCCTCACCTACCTCCATCTAGGACAAAGGTGAATGGCATAGCCTACCATATAAAGCCTCGTATGGTGCCATCTCAATAGTCTCCTGAAAACTATTATTATAGGAAAACTCGACCAGGGGTATGTGCTTCTCCCAAGAGCCTCCAAAGTCTTAGACGCATGCATGCAGCATGTCCTCAAGCACCTGTATCGTACACTCTGATTGGCCATCGGTATGAGGGTGGTAAGCTATGCTTAGAATCACCTGTGTACCCAGTTCCCTCTAAAAATCTTCCAGAAATGAGACGTAAAATGGGCATACCTATCTGAAACAATAGAATGAGGGACCCCATGAAGTCGTATGATCTCCCGGATATACAAATTTTTGAGCTCATCAACACCGAAGGGCTCCTTGATCGGGTTAGCTACCTTCATGAGTCTATCCACAACAACCCACATGACATCATTGCCTCAAGGTGACCTCGACAATACAGTCATGAAATCCATCACGACATCATCCCATTTCCACTCCAAAATGGGTAATTGTTGTAACAGTCCACCTGGTCTCCAATGCTATGCCTTCACCTGTTGACAGGTGGAACATCTCGTAACAAAACCAGCTATATCTCTCTTCAGACCTGGCCACCAGTATTGAAGTCTCAAGTCATGGTACATCTTGGTAACCCTGGGATGAACTGCCCAAGTTGAAGCATGAAACTCCTGCATCAACTCCTCGCGTATATCCCCTGGAACCCACACTCGTCCATGGAAATGCAGTACCTCATCAACTCCTATCGTCCAACCACAAGGAGGGTGCTCACTTGCCACCGACTCCCGTAGAACTAGGCCTTCTGAATCAGATAGTTGTATCATCCTCACTCTATCCAGGAGAGTAGAAGTCATAGCTAAAGATGAAAGATAGGTCTTCCCCTGACAGTCGTGCACCTCTAAATGCATCTCAAAGAACAAATCCATAAGTTGCCACTCACCACTGGCCTCCTGCGCTGCCCGTATCTAAGTCCACCTGCTCAGTGCATCAGCTACTGCATTAACTTTACCAGGTGTATAGGCAAGTTCAGAGTCGAAGGACTGTAGGTACTCAACCGGCCTTTTCTGCCTCAAATTCAAGTCACACTGAGTAAAAATATACTTGATACTTTTGGGGTCGGTAAAAACCACAAAATTCTCTCCCAATAGATAATGTCTCCAACAGCGCAACGCATGAACAACTACAGCCAACTCGAGATCATGCGTCGGGTAATTCCTCTCATGTGGCCTCAACTGTCGAGACTCGTACGCAACAACTCGATCTCTTTACATCAACACTACTCCTAGACCAATACCTGATGCATCACAGTAAACTGTATAGCTCTTCCCCTGCTCTGGGAGTATCAGGACTGGTGTTGTTGTCAACCTTCATTTTAGGTCCTGAAAAGCTTCCTCACAAGCTTCCGACCAAACGAACTTCACACCCTTCTTAGTCAGACCCGTCAACGGCATCGTTAAGTGGGAGAAGTCAAGTATGAAGCATCTGTAGTAACCATCCATCCCTAAGAAACTTCGTATCTCAAACACATTCTTAGGATGCTCATAGAAAACTACTGCTCTCACCTTCTCTGGGTCTACTTCAAATCCTGCCTCTGAGATGATATGACCCAGGAAGTGAATTTGGTCCATCCAAAAGTGGCACTTTGAGAGCTTAGCATATAGACGATGCTCTCTTAGTGTACTCAATATGATCTCAAGATGGGTGGCATGGTCGTGTTGAGTGTTAGAGTACACAAAGATGTCGTCCACGAATACTACCACAAAAGAATCCAGATACGGATGGAACACACGATTCATCAGATCCATGAAAATTGTTGGCACGTTCGTGAGTCCGAACGACATAACCAAGTACTCGTACAGACCATATCTGCTTCGAAAATATGTAAGCGGTATATCTGATGGTCTCACATGCAGCTAATGATATCCTGATCTCAAGTCAATCTTTGAGAACACTCGTGCTCCCCGAAGTTGATCAAAAAGATCATCAATCCTTGGAAAGGGATATCTGTTCTTAACTGTCAACTGGTTCAGCATCCTATAATCCACACAGAGTCTGAGGGTACCGTATGCCTTCTTCACAAAGAGGACCAGAGAACCCTAAGGAGAAGTACTGGGTTGGATAAAACCCTTTGTCTGTAACTCCTCTAACTACCTCTTGATCTCCTGAAACTCAGGTGTGGCCATCATATAAGGAGGAATGGACACCGGTGATGCTCCTGGAACAAGCTCAATAGAGAAATCCACCTCTCGCTCTGAAGGTAGACCAAAAAAGTCCTCCGGGAAGACATCCCTAAAATGATCAAAAACCGGAGGGAAATACTTCTGAAAAGTCCACTGATCATCCAGATATAAACTTGGAATCTGGGCTGTGACTCCACCTCGCCCACGATGCTTTGGTCTAGCTCGACTCTCCTGAACATCCCACTCACCTTTGTATAGAAACTCTCCACCCTCTGGTGACGTGAAACGCACTCTACGATGATAGTAGTCTACAAAGGCTTGAAAGGGAACCAACCAGTCTATACCGAGAATGATGTCATAGCTCGTCATCTCTAAGACATAGAGGTCCCATAGAAAGTGACATGCACCAACATCAAGGGGGCACTCCTTGCACTGACGCACACCAGCCGTTCTAGTTCCCAACGGAGTGTATAGAGTCATGATATCAGAAGAAGAAGAAACACCAGGCCCAAGGCTCTCCACAATGGGCACATATATGAAACTATGTGTAACACCTGTATCGAAAAGCACTGAAGATAAAACAGAAGCTACTAGAATAGTACCTATGACAGTAGAAGGCCTGGGATCTTGCCCCTGCTGGGTCTGTTGAACTACATATGCCTGCCCAGTGTCGCGGCTCTACGACACAGCCTAGCTACCCTGAGTTGTCCCGCCCAGTAGCCTCTAAGATCCTGGTGTCTGGTTACCACAGCCACGACCACCATCTCTTCCTACATGCTCTGACGTATTCCAATTACCTGACTGGTAAGAAGACACTGGTCCTGCTTCTGCACGTGGAGTCTGCACAAAACCCATCTCACTAGTCACTGGTGGGAATACCCTACAAAAGCGTTGTAGATGACCCATCCTGCCGCAATATTGGCACTCCAATGGGTCTCTTGGACACTATGTCCTCTTGTGCCCCTCTCTACCACACTGGTAGCACATGACCTGGCCACCTGAAGCATTCTTCTTGCTGGTACTACCACCCTGAGAGAAGTCCATCTGTCTCTTCCTCTTGCCAGTAGAAATAGTGCCATTAACTAGTGTTGAACCACCCTGACCCACACCACTAGCTTCCCGAAGGTTCCTCTATGTAATCAGTGCTTGTTTCACAATAGCATGTACTGAAGGCAACCTGAAAACGTTCACCATCACTCTGATGTCATACCGGAGACCATCCTGAAAGCACCTGGCCCTCAACATTTCATCACCCACCAGAACGGGTGCAAAATTCTGAAGATCGGTAGAACAAGCAGAATAATCCATCACTGACATAGCACCCTGCTGTAGATTCATGAACTCTCAAGCTTGATCTGCCCTCAGCATCTCTGGGAAGAAGAAGTCATAGAAGGCTATCTGGAAATCTTCCCATGTCGTGTCTCTGTGATGCTCTGTCTGGGTGGTAACATCCCACCGCCTCTTGGCGGAATCACGCAGTATGTAAGTCGTGAGATTGACCCTCCACCCTAGAGTCATCTCAAGATGCTCGAAAATAGTCTACATAGATCCTAACCAAGACTCTGCAGCCTGTAGTCCGCCATCCTCTAAAAACGTAGGCAGATGCTGCTGCTGGAAGATACGTGTCAGCTCGGCCATAGATGTGGCTGCCTACGGTGCTCCCTGAAAGGTTTGTATGAACCGCATAAAGCCTTCATGGAACTGCACATCTGTACCTGTGTCTGGTATAATGGCTGGCGCAACATCTGGCTCTGTTGGGGGATCAACTGGTAGCCCATGGCCCACCATTTCTGGAGTATAGTCGTTGCCGCTCTCCTGGAAAACAACGTGTGGTCGTCTCGGCGGCATAACTCTACAAGGTCAAACACACACCTTAGATCAATACTATTAAGACTGAAATGAAGAAACCATAAAGGGAACAAGAGGAAGAAGGCATTTCATGTTTTTCAAAACAAGACTACACGGCGTGTATATTGACTACACGGCGTGTACCTGACTTCTCTTCCTCTGCCCAGGTCCTTCTACATGGCTTAGCCACATGGCTCTCGTTGAAAAAAACTACACGGCATGTATATAATCCACACGGCGTGTATGGTGTAAATTTCCAACTGCCCGTGTTGTTTGTGACATGGCCGATTACTCAGCTTGATACTACACGGCATGTGACACCCGCACACGGCGTGTACACCACCCCGTTTACCTAGCCACATGGCTCACACCACTAGGTCTATCCTCGGAGAAGACTAAACGGTGTGTCCCACAGGTACATGGCGTGTTCAAGGAGAGGTGACACCAGCCCATGTTGTTAGTTACACGGCCGAGTCCCCAGGTCACACTACACAGCGTGTTCAAGAAAAGAGTTCACTGACCCGTGTTGTTAGTTACACGGCCGGACTCCAGGTCAGACTACACGGCGTGTTCCATAGTGGACACGGTGTGTATGTCTTAAGGTCTCCTCTTTCCATGTTGTTAGTTACACGGGCGGACTCCGGGTCAACACTACATGGCGTTTACATCTGGTACATGATATGTTTTCCCCAAAGATTCCCTACCCCGTGTCGCTGCCCACACGATTTGTGACATGGGAAGAGACTACATGGCGTGTACTCAGGATACACGGTGTGTACTCAAAAAGTTTATTTTTCTTCCCGAATAGAAGAACATGCATGGCATGTTTAAGGCACTACATGGCGTGTATACTGGGTTTTCCGGACAGTATGCCTCAGAAACTTCCTCGGAACCCAGAAATACAGAAAACCAACACCTAAGTGCCAAATTCCGATCCGTGAGAGCCCATACTCCCTGTTAATCAAAGTTTGGCATCTTATATGTGTTAAAACAAAAGTAACCAATTAATGATCCAGAAAATTCCGGTCAATGGGGGCCCATACTCCCCAAAAACCAAATTTTGGTGTCCATTTTACAAACTGGATCACACAAAAGTTACCCTACCACATAGTAGGTATTTATCAAGTTGATATCACAATAGCATGCTTCTCTATCACAACAACTATCACAACAGCATGCAATTTCGAATTCCCCTACATGGCATGGAACTATGCATGGCATGTAATTTCTAGCATGTGTCTAAATGATGCCTGAGATGGCATACCCTCATCTCATCGGGTTGCAACTAAATAGAACCCATAGATAAAATATAACAGAACAATCTCAAGTGCGTCACCCAACGGTGAAAACAAATCAACTGTAAAATTTTCAAAATCAGAAGAATTGCAAAAATACGAGGTAAACTGGCTTTTCCCTGTACACGGGTTAGCTACGCCCGAGCACAGCTTATTACCAACTACCGTTTTCGTCCTATCCGTGACTAAGGATCCAAATAATAAGTTAAAGAAAAGAACCCCTTTGATACCACTTTGAAACATCCTGGTTCTGGGTGCCACTCAACGGGTGCCCCGAACCCGGTTTTCCACATGACCTCAAGAGCATTTCCCCAAACGCTAGAGGCTGCCGACTAGCAGCGAGGGCCCAGGTCTGATAGTGGGGAAATTATGCCCTCATTTTTCAAAGTGTAGTGAAGCAGAATATAATATAAACATACAACAATAGCAGAAGCAATAAACCATGCACATTTAAAATAAAAAAAACTGCAGTAAAAGATAACCAACCAGATATATAGATATGACGCAACATTTCTCAATTTCTAAGAAAAGAGCCAGAACATGTTACATAGCAGTACAACACAATGAAGAGTACAATAAATCAAAACAAAACAGCTGGTAGCATCGCGAGCCTAAGCCCTGTCCCATGCTCCCCTACTCCTTAGCAGCAATCAAGTACCTGTATAAGGGCCTTTGCCCTTATCTACACCTATAGAGACGTAATCTGTTTGGGATGAAAAGCATGACCCAAACAGGGTGTGAGAAATAAATCCAAGTAGGCACCCACCAAAGGCTCGTGATCAAATGTGTGTCAACATGCAACAATAGTGTGTAGTAGTAAATGAAATATAGTAAGAAGTACTTAAAAGTAACTAACTTAACAAGTTATATTGCCATTTTAATATCCATTTAATCATTTAATTTAAATTATCACCACATTGAATATTCTAAGTAAACTGCCAAATTCCTCAGACATGAAAACCCCTACCCTCAAGTAAAGAGAATCCAAACATAAGAATCTGCCCACAGGCATACAGATATTGTCCATGGATGTAAGAAGTGTCGCCCAAAGGCACAGAATCAATTTCCCACGACATAGAAGAAGTCGCCCATAGGCTAAATAGTACAGGGCCCATAGGCTAATCACAACACTTCCCTCAGAATAAACAGATAATGGGGCCATTCCCAACATGCAAACAAGAAATACACAATCAATTCCTCTCAATCCAATTCTATAATCATTACTTTAAATGCATACCCTTGGGTATCCTGGCCAAACGGCTAAACAGAGGAACGCATCCCCGGGGTGGTCCTGGATCCATGCAACGATCATAAAAAAGTAGTTTATTATCACAATTAATTACCTATTCAGTTATAGGTATTTAAAATAGCCATGGCCTCAGCCACACGACACCCCAAATATGGGTTGGTAGCTCAAAAACACAAAAAATGCACAACAGTTGGAAAATAAACACCAAGCCACCTACCTTAAACACCAACGAGCAGTATACACAATCGTCGATCCCAAAAACGCCCAAAGTCGACGTAGATATGAGGTAAAAGAAAAATCGTTCAAACTCAAATGACTCTCCTACGGGAAAGAATTGGTTAGAACAACTCCAAGAGAATGTAGAACTCATCTGTGCGGTTCCAAGGAGATCGTTGGTGCAAAAAACAGATTCCCGACTTGCGCTCGGTGAATCTCCAAAGCTCTGGCCTCCTCTCCCTCTCATTCTCTCCCGCTCCTTCTTCCAGTTCTAAGCCTTCCCTATGAAAAGGGGAGGCTACTGCCCATTTTAAGCATAAAAAACAAAGTACATTGTGTGTCTTTCCAAGTACATGGCGTGTACTTCCCACTATTTAACTGTTCCTCTGGCGGTTTCCCACCAGCATGGCACTGTTCATCTGCCGACATGACTACACGGCGTGTCTTCATGAGTACACGGCGTGTTCTGTCACACAGCTGGCCACCGCCTTACTATTCGCCTTCCGACTGACTACAAAACTTGTAAAGTACCACTACACGGCGTGTAGTCAGTTTCTACACCCTTCATCGCTGGTATGGACACACGCCCCGTGTACTCATCCCACACGACCAAAAGTACTTACTGTGTGAAAAAGTAAATGGCGTGTAGTTCTAAAATTTATGATTTTCCCCCATTTTCCTTATTTTCTTAAAAACACTTAAGGAAAGGAGAAAAGAAAAAACTTGTACCTCAAGAATAAGAACTGGGATCTTACAATATTGAAATTATTCCAAAATAAAATTAATCACTTAATCAAAAATTAATTTTTCAATCTCATCGTTATCGAGATAATAAAACATATGTTCCAAAATTATAATAACCCATAATTACCACAACATCAAAGATAATATAAACCCTAAAGGTCATAAATACCATTAAAATTATTTTCAAAAAAAGTAAATGAATGCTTCCTCAAATAACTTTTTCACTAAATCCCTTATTAAAACCAAGGGTTATATTACCCTAAATTTCACCCAAAATAATATTAATCATCTTAAACATCCATCACTTAAATATAAAAACAGAGTGTTTATATTTTTAAAATTATGATCAAATGTAAAATTATAAACCCATGATGGTATCTAGAATTATTATTTCAATATCTCATGAAAACGCCATAATATCCAAGGTTATCTAAAACCAGTTATGATATTTACCATGATATCTCTAGATTCATATTTCTAGAACAAGTTCTTGAAACATGGTCATTACATTTCTGTATTTAATACCAATAAATGTGAGTCAATTTAAACCATCTGAAACATTCAATATCAAAATGAAATATTGGACCACTTATATATCAAAGGACCTTTTTGGCATAGAATTTTATAGAATTAGTAAAAAATCTTACATAACAATACCTATGCCTTTAAATGGTTATTTTTTCCCAATTATACCTATAATTTCATATTTTATATTAAGTCTTTAATATATCCCATAAAATTATTAACACCAAAAACCTCTATATAAAAAAATAATTTAACATCATTTTTGATAACCTAGGAAAAAGAAAATATAATAAGTGTAATATCAAATTCTCGGTAAGGTTAAACATAAGAATTAATAATTTAATGTCATCAGTGAGAATAAGATGAGGACAAGTATATGATGACATAATCATAGTACATGAGAATATCATAAGATAATTAATACCCATAAAAACCTATATCATTTAACATGTGAAATTTTATAAATATTTAATAAAGGAAAGAGTCATAAAAATAAATATGAGCCATGTGATAAAAATCATGATCAAATAAAGCATTAAAATCATATAGAAATCATAAAGAAAACATATTTGTATCTTGAAACAATATCTTTATAGAACCCTTCCAAGAACCCTTACAAGTGGAATAGCCAATATGGTCAAGTTTCAACATAATTCTCTGTAGAACATAATGATTACCCACTACATTGGAGGGATATAATGGTCTCATATATCCTTGGTTTGTAATATAACCACCCATATTTGATTTATAGTAGAACCACCCATCCTTGGATTATAATGGAACCACCCGTACATGATTTATAACATAACCCCTCATCCTTAGTTTAAAATGGAACAACCCATCAATCATCTATACATACTTCCAAGTACCAAATAATTATTAAAATAATTAATAAATTTGTACTATAAAATATAATAATAATCATTTTCCTTTATATATTGATTTATCCATGGAAAATAAATGTTTTCAATGAAAATCTCTTAGAAATAATCATAATCCATCTAGATAAATAATAAGGATGGTATAATTAAAATATATCCCCGTTGAAGCATAAGAAACATCAAGATTTATTGTCGTTGTTGAATATAAATACAATAAAAATATCATTAAAATCATTCTTGAGGAAAATTCCCTTTTTCACTTTGAAAATCGCTTTTAAAAACTAATGAATCACAAAATATTGTGAAAATAATTTTATTTTAAAATATCTATTGAAAATTATAAAATAACATTAAAAAAATAATGGTTATGATGTTGGGAAAATCTTTTTATGATATAAATTTTAAAAATAAACATTCTTTTAAAACTTTTGTAATTAGAGTCAAAAGTGGCCATGTGGAAAAAGTTAAACAATTTCCTTTTAAAACATTTTAAAATAACGTAAAATATCATGTAAAATAAATTTATGAAATTATTTTTGTTTATAAAATAACAATATTGAAAACATTTTACAAAAAATGGATATATAAGAAAAATATTCCTGATCTAAAATAAGACACAAGATCAATATCACTTTTAAACAAATTTCTTGATGTTTATTTAATTAATAAGTGAGGAAATGGAAACTAAAATTGTAAAAAACATTGAAACACATAGGAAAAGAAAAGCTTTTTGTTAAAGAAAATAATAGCATATGATTTTCCCCAAAATAACCCTGACCATAAACAATCCTAAAAAGATATAAGGTTGAACCATAAAGCCTTTACCACTTTTGTAACTTTTGGAATCAAATTTAATTTAAATAAATAATATAATATGGATTTTTAAATCCCTTTAATTACATTAATTAATATTTAAAAACTCATTAATGGGGTATTAGGTACACCATACAAGGAAATTATAGTGAACAACATGAAACTTTTATTAGGAAAATATGATTAAGATAAAGAAAACCCTTGCGAAGATCATAACTTTTAAAGTGATTATGGGAAAAAATATAAATCCAAAAAAATGAGTTGAAATAAAGAAAAAAAAAATTAGTTATAAATTCACATATAATAATGGCATAAAAAATTAAATAAAGTAGATTTATAACCCAATGAAAGTAAATTGAGATAAGAAATCCCTTACCACTAGGTAGCATTCAAGTCAAATCCCCTTGGATGAAATAATTTTAAGTGCAACTTAAAATACCATGAAGTAGAAAGGATTTATGATATTACATGTAAATTTTCAGTATATAACCCACAAAAAATAAATTAGATTCATAACATTAAAATATTCCTCAATAAAATAAAATTGAGACGAAATCTCTTACCTCGAATCCAGACTTCTCATGTATGTCCTTTAACTCATCTTCTTCAAACAGCCTCCTTTGCTTCACTTTAAGCCCTATAAGGTTGGTATTATTCCCAAAATAAGACCTTTGGAACCTATTAAGGTATTTTGAGTCGGTAATTGGGTGGGTGTTGACTAATCCAAATGGATCTTGAAGTGTTGAGATGAGACGAGAGAGGGTGCCCTTTTATAAGCTAGAGGAGGGAATTCTTGGAATTTTTTAATGTATTAAATTAATATAAATAACGTTTCATGTGAAAATGGATAACAATTGATATAATTTAAATATAGGATGATTATGTGTCTAAATAATCTTATCCAATAAAAGTTTGACAAGTTTAGGTGATGTTTCCACCCTTATCTCTTTATTTTAACCCATGCTAACTTGTTTCAAAATCACTATGATATCAATGTTTTTTACCCTTTAAGGGATAAGAAAGTTACTATAAAAGGATAAGTGACTAATAAATATAACATGGTTTATATTTTCCACCATATATCATTAAATTTTCCAAATATAGAATTTTTATGAATTTTAAATCATTTAATAAAATATTATTTGTTATAAATCATCATTAATGTCATTTTTTAAAATAAATATAATATTATAAACTAATATGTTCCTAACTCATTTAAAATGGTTAAAAATGAAATTATTCAGAATATAAGGAGTTTATGGTCTTAATATTATCATAAAATTAAATTTTTATAGGTATGTATATCATTTGTTTTAACCTCTTAGTCAACCAATTTCAACATTAACCATGGTAATAAATTTTTCAGTATTAAAAGGTTATAATTTTACTTATAAGGTGTAAATTGACTCATAAATTGACAAGGTATGAAATTTTAGACCATTAACCATCTTAAATTTCCTATTTCAATATTTTATTGATTTTTAAATAATTTAATATAATATATTTAACATAAAATACTATTAATGTCATTTTAATAACTGTTCCAATAATTTGACTTTGAGAACAACATGAAAGAAATAAAATTTGAAAATAAACCTTTAACACGTATTTAATATGTTATATTTATCTTTAAAATTAGTGGTATAATTTAACTCACCCAAAAAATATTACTTTTATAGATTTTAATACCATTTAATTTATTTTTCTACTACTTGTGCAAGAACAATGTCAGTGTTAAAGAAGAATTTAAGTTAATTATTTCATCACTAAAAATTAAAAAAAAATTAACACGATAAAAAATTATATCATATTTTAAATAAAAATTTATAAATGAACAAAACAAATTATCCCCATTAATAAATATTAAAGATATTAAAAATAAGAAAGCGACATTCTTGACATTATGTTTTACTTGAATATTATAAAGGCCAAAATCAAAGATAAATGGAAACAAGAGGTTATAATTTCAAAAATTATATGAGTATGGATGAAATGGACTAATATAATGAAATAAATTTAAGTTTTTTAATGAATCGGAATCCTTGTTGAATTATTTTTAACCTAATTTAACATATTTTGCCATTAATGTGGTAATCAAAAACATACTATGGTAACTATACATATTGACCAAAAATTAAGTTGAACTTATTAACTTATATTAATTATTATAATTAAAAACATGGGATCTATTTTTTAAAATTCAATTTTGAGAAGTGGAAAATTTTAATTTAAAATTAAACTCGTAAAATTCGACGAAAAATGATTTTCTAGAAAAATACATTTTTAGGTATAAAAATGTTTTTATACCAAATTCAGGTATAATGTTGATTATAATAACATTTATTATATTATGTGTAATAAAACTTAACTAATTAAAATTTTAAACTAATCCAAAAATATAATTATACTTTGTAAGTTCTTGAAAATAAAAAGACAATTTTCAATAAAAATAAGTATTTTTTACTATTCATTGAAAAATAAAATTATTAGAAAATTATAAAAAAAATCATCCTAAGATAATTTTTGAAATTATGAATTAAAATTGATATCATTATTATAAAATTTATATAAATTAATTATAATATTCTCACACAAAAATAATTAAGAAAACATTGTTGAAGAAAACATATTTTTGAAGAATAAATGACTTTACTGAAAGATTGAGTTCTTGTTTACTAAGAATTAATCAAAAAAAATTCATTGAGTATGAACTTTGTATATATATTTCATAATGTGATTAATAATATTAATACCCTCCAATTTAATAATTAGGATATTACTATATCATTTGAATAATAATACTTCATAGTTTCTTTGTGGTCGGTGTTGCGTGTTGTGTATGTTATCAAATATAGTGTTCTTCTAAAACATCAGGTATAATTCCTATATATGATTTCCATTAAAAACATATTTTAATACTTAAACTATAAAATTCATAAGATATTGATTCACTTGTAGTTTAGGATAAAATGCATTCTTAGTTATGTTCTCCTATTAACTTCCTAACCATATCACTAGGGTCGGTATTACAATAACCATAAAAAAGAATAACACTCAAACACTATATAAAAACTAAACTGAAGGATTAAAATATTCAAAATAATAACCAAAAAACTATCAAAATAAGACACAAAATATTCATCAATTATTACATGGATGATGAGATCTTAATAGGAAATCTCATTACCAATGCAAGATACTATAAACGCATCCTATAAAAAAGTTACAATGAGATGATGATGCTCCTGAAGATTTTTTTAAACTTCTTTTATACACAAACCACCGTAGTAACATGAATTTTAGAATAATGATCTTATATATACCTTTTTATGATCTAAATTTCAATTTTTAACATGTCCTTTCTCCAAAATTACCATCCTAGTAGATGGATTAGACCAAATAGATACATTTATGACATCTCTCCCCTAACCCGTCGTCTTGGGAATAGGCGGAGCTGCTATGGACCTTAAGTTGAATCCCTCAAACACTAAAGGCTGGAAATAAATTCCATTGGATAATAATATCATTGGGGTTATTTTATCATAAATATACAAAAATTGTTAGAGAAAATAATATAAACAAAACCATAATTCTATATGATGCCTGAAACTAAATCTAATAACTCAAAATTCAAGATAAATAGATAAATTAGAGTAAAAAAAGAAAGTAAAATATGAAACAACTCAAAACCAAAAAGACATCCTAACACAGGGAAACCAATATAGAATCACTCCAATAATCCAACTTGAACTTCTCTAAGATCCTTCCATCATCACCAAGCCCATATCATTATTATGCTCTTCTAGAGAAATATGAAATCTTCCTTGTACCTATTCCATAATAAAAATCTTTTATATAAATGAAAAAGTGCATATTTAGGGGTTGAGTATACAAATAAGTAGGAAAAACCAATTAATTCCAAACACATTCCACTAGGAAAATACCTTGTTAGCTTACAGTTTATAAAAATGAATGAAAAATGTTATTAAAACATTTTATTTCAAAAGTGTAAAGACCTAGTCTCAAACATTATATATTATAGTGTTTTTGAACTAGAATTCACATTCATAAAATTTAAAGTATCTTTTAGGTTTATAGTTATATAGAATTATGACTAAATCTTAAATAATAAAATCATAATTACAAGTGGAAACTTATAAAAAGTATCCATTTTTCTGGAAAACAAAACTTTTTAAATAAAGCATGGTTTATCTACATGAATAATTTTCAAAATTTTCACCTTGATATCATCCTTATCCATACTCACCCTTATATCCTGTGAAAAATATTTCAAAACTTGGGATGAGTACAAAAAGATTAGTAAGGGATATAAAAGAAAGCAAACTATTAGTCCAGTGAAAACTCATAAAAACATTTTCTTAAAATCATACCTTTTTACCCATAAAAAGGAATCTTCTTTTCAAAAAGACCATCATATTACCTTTTCAAAATCGAGTGATTTTCATAAAAACTCATAAGCATGTATATAAGATATAATTAGGTAACTTGGGAAATCATTTCACTTATCAATATTACAAATGGAGTAACCAATATGTTCAAACTCCAACTCCATAGTACCCAATGCATTGGAGGTTATAACGTAAACAATCGGCCTTGGTTTATCGCAAAACCACCCATCAATGGTTTATCATGAAACCACCCATCATTGGTTTTTCACATAACCATCCATAATTGGTTTATATTGTAACCACATATCATAATAAACAATTAACAATAAACATAAACATAAATCATGAAAATGTTCTACATAAAACACTTTTTGAAAAAAATAAACATTTCATATTGAAATCACTTACTTTGAAAAATTCTACACATACAATGGAAATATTTTCTTTGAAAGTAGCCATATAAAATTGTAAATTAATATTCAAAATATTAATAAGACATGAATATGGGAAAATCCACTCAACCATATAAGTTGAAAAAAACATTCCTTTTGGATTTTATAAAAATAAACATTAAAATAGGATTTAAAAAAAAGTTTCTTAACTTGAGTCTGAATCATCACATACAATATTTATATTCCAAATTAATAAGATTATATTGATTATTTACTTTATTTATAACCATTTTTAATTTTATTATTCCTTTTATATAATAATTTTACAACAATTACTTAATTATTAAAGCTAACGTCAGATGTTTTGACGATATTCGGCACTTGAGTCTGAAATGGATTTTGAAAAATGTATATAGTCAAAGAGGTCATTGGTCCATCATATATATAATATAAATAATGAAATAATTATCATTTTAATACATCAATAACACTTTTAAATCCATTAATTAATTTTTTTTAAATGTTGGGGCCGAAGCCTAATTTATTATTAAATCAAAGCAAAGACCTCTTTAACTGGGTAGAGGGAGACCCATTACATAGCCTGAAGGCCCAGTGGGCATTTATCCCATTATATTGCCTGTAGGCCCAATTTTTTGGCTTAAAGCCCATTCTGTGAATAGTACCGCTACAGTACCCTGTATGCTACAGTACACAGACGATGTTATCATCTTTCTATGCATGGAATGGTAAGAAAGTAAATGATATATTATATATAAATACTGATAAATATTTATTTAATATCATATAAAATCATTAATTACACCATTATAAACAATATTTAGATATGGTGACAGAAAATTAATTTTATTAGTTTGCGAGGCAGTAGTATGTCATACACATGAACGATTAATTTTATTCCCATTTGATGGAAGCAGAAATGGATATAGGTAATGACATAGAAATAATAGATTTTTAATATATTTATTATATTGGATTTATTATTTTATTGCAGTTTTAAATGGTTTAAGGTGTGTGGATGAATAAACAAAGCAGAAATGCGTAATTAAAAACGATACATCTTCTTTGGAAATCCTTTGTTACTTAATACCATAACACCACTAAGGGTGGTGTTAGACCTAAACTAAGACCTATATATTTTTTGGAGTGATTATAGTAAGGTATTGGATATATATTTTATGAACCAAAATGGGTTTTAAGTGTGAATAAATGTGAATAATATGTGCCCATTAATAAGAGATGGGAGGGGCACTCTTGGAATTTCCCAAAATATTAAATTAATATAAATTAATTTTACATTAAAAATGGATAAAAATTAATGTATTCATAATATATGATTATTATGGGTCTAAATTACTTCATATAATAAAAATTATACCAGTTTTACTATTTTTTTTAATCCTTATCTTTTTGTGTTGACCCTTATTTAACCTCTTCAACTCTTATCATGACAATATGAATTTTTACTTCTAAAGAGTTCATATAGTTACAATAAAATTTAAAATGCCCATAAATGGATAATGGATGAAATTTTAAACCTTATCCAAATACGTTGGCCAAATTTATTATTTTTAATAATTTTATGTCATTTGATAGAATATTATTTATTTTAAAATATCATTAATGTCAATTTGGACATTATTCATTACTTTGACTTTTAAAATATTAATGAAAATTTATAAATTAGAAAATTTTATTTTAATACATCTCAAAATTATAAAATTAATCTAGAAATTTAATGGATGATATTAATTATCTCAAATTATATTTATTTTAATAGTTTTAATATCATTTATTTGATTTTTCCATTAATTGAATAATTACTCTATCATAGTTGTATAATTATTTAAGGTAATTATTTATTTACTAAAAAATAAAAATAAATTTTAATGATGAATATAAATTTTTTAGATTTAAAATGAATCTTTATTTTTGAATATATCTTCTTAATAACCCTATATTATAAATATTATTGACATTAAAAAAATGATGATGACATCTTTGGATTTTCCGGAAATAAAACTTTATATATGTCATAATATCAACCAAGTGGCTCCCAAAGGTTATAATTTTGATAATTGAATGATTACAGTCAAAACTAAATTATTCAATAGAATTGGGTTAGCTGTTAGGGTTATTCTATAGTCCTTATCATATTATTTTAACCCTTAACTACCTGATTTACCCTATATCGTGCTAACAAAAATTACTAAAGTTACTAATCATATTGGAAAAAAAATAAAAGGGACCTTTTTACATAATTTTGATTTCATGAATCCAAATAATAAATCCATTTTTAAAATTCAAAACACATAACGGCAGAGTTTAATTGAAATTTAAACTGGCAAAAAGTAATAAAAAACTATTTTTTAGAAAAATGCTTTTTTAAGATTAAAATGTTTTAACACTAAATTCTAGTATAAAATCCAATGAAAAAATAATAATAGGATTAATTTAAATCAAAAAGAAAAAATTAAAAATTAAAACTAATCCAAATCATATTTTGAATTTGTAAATAAAATACATTTTTCAATAAAAAACAACATTTTTCACTATTCATTAAAAAATCAATATTTTCAGAAAATTTTAAAAAATTAATTATAATATTATTTTGACATGATGAATTATGAAATGAAATTAATTTTTTCAAATTAAAATTATAAAATTTAAAAAATAACTTTTATATAAAACCTTATATGAAAATGTTTTAATAAAACTATTTGCTTTTTCGTTTAAGGATTACTTAATATGAATATTACTATTTAATTAAAGAATACTAATTACTATAGAGGAAATGTATTCTATTAGTATATTGGATTTTACATTCTATCCCCTTTTTTTAAATTAAATACTCACAATTTTATTCACTTATTAAATAAAAGGGGATATTGTTTCCTCATGGGATTTTCAGATTCCCATATTACTTCTTCGACCATGTGATTTCTCTACAAAACCATAACCTAATGAATTACCTTGTTATGAAATAATTTATATCTACATTCAAGAATGTGGATAGGATTTTCCTTATAATAAAGGTTATCTTCCAACTAAACTGCCTCGGGGATTAAAAATGATCTGAATCTGGCACAAACTTTCTTAACATCGAAACATGAAATACATTGGGCACCTGGGATAAACTTGAAGGTATGGCCAATTGGAAGGGAAATTATCTAAATTTCTTTAGGATTTTATATAGTCCAAGTAACTATGGACTTAGGTTTCCCTTCTTACCAAAATGTATAACACTTTTCCATTGAGATATTTTAAGAAAAACATGATTATCTATCTCGAAAGAAAGTTCCATCCTCCTATTATCTGCATAACTTTTATGCATACTCTGAGCTATCCTCATATGTTACTGAATCATTTTTACCTTCTCAAACATTTATTCAACTAATTTGTCTCTCACCAACTTTATTTCACGAACTTCGTCCCAAAATGTTTTAGTTTGACACAAGTTTCCATATATTGATTTAGAAGGCATCATTTATATACTAGAATGAAAAATATTATTATATAAAAATTCAACTAAATAAATATATTGATCCCAAATTCCCTATTAATTCATTGAAAAATCATATAACATATCCTCCAAGGTCTGAATTGTTTTTTTTAATTTTCTATCAGACAGAGGATAAAATATTACGCTAAAATTTAATTCAATTCCCAAAGTCTCCTAAGGCCCTTAAAAAAATTAGATGTGAATCAGGGATCATGATCAGATACATTGTAGAGAGGAACTATATGTAACCTAAATGTTCTTTATTATATAGACGAGAAATTTTATCTAAATATAGAGTATCTAGAATATAAATAAAATGTGTAGATTTAGGTAGTTGATTAATAATAACCCAAATATTATTATTACCTGGAGAAGTCTTTAGTAATCCCAGTACAAAATCTATGGATATATTTTCTCATTTCCACTTTGGCACTGACAAAGTATGAAACATACCCTTTGGTAATTTTCATTTTTCTTTTATCTATTAACAATTGAAACATCTCATGATAAAGTCAAAAATATCTATTTTATTACATCCCACCAGTGATACTCCATAAGGTCTCTGTACATCTTAGTGCTTCTAGGATGAACTAAAAATGGAGAGTTATGAGCTTCACTTAACAACTCTTTTTTCAATTTTGAATCACAAGTAACACATAATATCTTCCCAAATATCAAAAAAAATCTTTATTAATGTTAAATTCATGGAACTTTACCTTTTTAACTAATTCTACATTTTTCTGTAACTTATGATCATTCGTCTATGCTTGCATAATTCCATCTGATAGAGCTGATTGCAGTGACTCTTGAAAAAAAATAGAGGAATTTATTTCACAAACAACTTCCAATCAAAAATTCCTAAAATCATTAAACAAAGGGTTATGATACAAATGTAACATCGTTAATGTAGCATTATTTTTCTAACTCAAATCATTGACCACTTTATTTGATTTTCAAATATAGTAATGAATCGTGTAGTCATAATCCTTAATTAGTTCCAGCCATCTTCTGTGCCTCATTTTCAATTATTTCTAAGTAAATATATACTTTAAACTTTTTTAATCAATGTATATTTCACAATTGGATCCAAATCAATGATTCCTCAAAAAATTTAAAGAAAAAAATCATTGAAGTAAATTCCAAGTCCTGTGTAGGATAATATTTCTTATGAAATTTTAATTATCATGAAGCATAATCAATTACCTAATCATTCTACATCAGAACACAACTAATTCCCTTCAATGAATCAACATTATACAAAAAAACCCACCATTTCTCAAGGTAAGTCCAAAATTAGAGCATTTACTGATATTATTTTTAGTTCAGGAAAATAATCATCACATTATTTTATCTAGATAAATTTAACTCCTTTTCATGTTAACATAGTTAGTGGAATATATAACCATGAACCTTTTCAAAAAACCACTGATAATAGCATTCCAATCCAAGAAAATCTCAAATCTCAGTAACATTTATGGATCTTATACATGCATCAACCAATTATTTTTTGAGGGATCAACTGTAATTCCATGTTTAATTCTAATGTCCCCAAGAAATGAAATATTTGGTAACCAAAAATAACATTTCATAAATTTTCCATAAAACGTTTTTTCTTTATGTTTTTCAGAACAATCCTTAAATATTTTTCATGATCCTCATAATTTTCTCAATAATCCAAAATATCATCATTAAAAACAATTAAAAATTTATCTAAATATTCATAGAAGACAATATTCATAAGATCTATAAATATAGGAAGGGAACTTTTCAACCCAAAGGGTTTAACTACAAACACATAATTCTCATATCTAGTCCAAAATATAGTATTTAGAATGTATGCCTCATTCACATTCAACTGATGGATCACTAACATGAGATCAATCTTTGAAAAGTATTTCACTCCTAAGATCTAATCAAATAAATCATTGTTATGAGGAAAAGGGTACTTATTCAAAATAGTGACTTTATTCAAAGCTCTATAATCAATAAAATTTCCCATGGAACCATCGTTCTATTTAACAAAAAAACATGATCACCACATGATAAAGTTCTAGGTCAAATAAAACCTTTATCTATAAAATCTTGCAATTGATTTTTCATTACAAAAAGTGATAATGTTTCCATTCGATAAGGTGGTTTTGAAATAGGATTAGCATCAGGTGATAAGTCAACAGTAAACTCAACCTCTCACTTAGGAATAACACCGGGAAATTCATTAGAAAAAACATCCATGTATTCTTTAAAATTGGAACATCACTAATATGAATAGTTCCATTTTTTTCAACAATGTGTTCTAAGTAACTTTTTCTACCATTTATAATCAATTTACCTTCTTCTTGGTAGGTTATTAGAGGTATCAAATTATTTAACAAGAAATTATTAGCTCTAAAATCTATGTTATCATGATAAAATGAAATCCAATCCATACCAAAACTAATATCAAACTCAACTATGGGTAGTTCAACAATATTGTAAGGAAATACCATTTCATTTATAAGAATATTAAGATTCCTATAAATCTTGGTTGCTTTTATACTTCCCCATGGGTTTCTCACCAAAAGTTATATCATACTTTCATGATGTGATATTCCCAGTATTCTTACAATTTTTTTAGAATTGAAAAAATCCGATGATACAGAATCAAATAGGTTATTGGAATATTTTGAATACATAAGTAACATACCTATCACCAACTCATTTGATGGACCAATACGAATCGTATTAGTAGAAAAATATTCTTCCACACCCTTATATTTTTAATATTGTTGATTTCCCCCCTGAGTAACTAACTTTGGGAACATGTTAGCATAATGTCTCAACTCATTGTAATTAAATCATCTTTCCAATGGTTTTCCTTACTAGCCTACTCATTTTTCTTACAGTCACAATTTATTTAAAAAATTGCTTCACATCAAAATAATTTATCATATTTTGAGAGACATTCACCAAGGTGATTCTTACCACAACTTTCACGAGAAGGGAATTTGAATGAATTCTTTCTTATTATTATCATCACGAAACACATACAAGTTATAAATCTCCATATCAACTTGTTTATCATAACAAAAAATTTATCATAGCTTTTAAACACTCATGATGCCAAATCTATTTGTAAAATCAGTTTCATACTAGAGTAATATCTATTAATTTTACTATCAATGTCTAAAAAAATCTGGTACGTAACTGTACAGTCTTGTAAAACTGGCTTTATATGCAGCTATAGAATCTTCATCTTTCTGCCTCAGTTATAGGAATCACTTCTCTATTATGATTCAAATAGTTTTAGGAAAACATTTTTCTAGAAAAAGACTCTTAAAATCACCCCATTCCATAACATCTAAATAATATTTCTCTCTGGTATTCTTTACCAGATACCACCATTGAAAAAATTCACTATCAAAATGATAAATAGCTATGGTTAGCATTTAAAATTCCAAACATCCCATGAATTTTAATATATTTTCCAGAGTGTTGATCCATCCTTTGGATACTACTAAATCTGAGTTTCCACTAAAAATTAGAGGGTGTTTCCTCATCAAATGTTCCAATAATAAAATATTCCTTTGTGATTAATAAGGATGATCCCATTCATAGATACCACTACCATTTATATCTTGTGTCAATTGTACAATAACTATGAAAAACTATTTCTTCATGATTTCAACTATATGAGGATGTTGATTTGGAGTTTTCCTCTCAATTCCTTCCCACCACAGTTTCCCTATTTCCTCTACAGAAAACCATTCTAAATAGACATATATTAGATAAATGAACATGGTAATATTCAAATTATATACTAATACAACATAAACATAAAGTAAAAAATAATTCATGAGTGTTCTATTAACATTATCATAACCCATAAAGTTATCCAAACCATTCTTTGGTACCAACTATAATGACTCGGCCTTAAATGTTATATATTCTATTATTTTTTAACTATAATTTTCATTATTAAAATTCTGAGGATCTTTTAGGTTTAGAGTTTTAGATAATTATTACTCACTATTACATATTAAACCCATACATTTAAAGTGGAAAACTATACCAAGTATCCATATTTTCCACCAAACAAATTTTTTTAAATAAAACATGGTTTATCTTCATGAAAAATATTCACAATTTTCTCCTTGATATCATCCTTGTCCTATCACGACTCGTCCCCCGAGGCCCATGTCATGACTACCCCAAGTCTGCCTTCCATAGGCTGCGGGTTGGAAACTAGCACCGGAAAGACATATCCCTAAAACGGGAAGGCATTGCCTTTAAACCTGTAAACACATAGCCTAGGTATACAACAACAAAAAACCACATAATGTAACTACTAACACTAAAGTTTTGAACTGAAGCAGAATGATCCAGAATACAAAAACAACTGAAAAAAATGCATGAAAAAAGGAAAACATCTCCTGAAGTCATCTTCCAAGGATCCTACCTGAAGGGTAGGTACATCTCATCACTGTGGCTCTCCACGTCAACCGGTCACCTCCGTGCACCATCTAGTCCTGGCTCCCTAACCTCGGTCAAAGATGAATGTCGTCTACATAAGACACAACAAGGTGTGGGCGTAGCCCAAGTAGGGGTGAGTATAACAATACCTAGTAGGGACCCCGAGACCCCTGAAGGTCTCCCATAATTCCACAAAGGATGATCTTAATCACAAATCACAAAGTAAAAGACTCATCTCAAACCAGGTATAAAACTTAAATAACAAGAATAAATATTATTAGTCATAAAGCTATATCATCTTATTCTGTCGAGAGGATTTTGCTGCTAAACCACACAAGGTCTCTAGGTACTGAACTACAGAGGATTTCTAGGTAATAACCCACAAAGTATCACTAGGTGCTAACCCACAGAGGAACATTAGGTGGAGACCCACGGAGGATGGCTAGGTGGAGACCCACAGAGGATGGCTAGGTGCAGACCCATGGAGGATCTCTAGGTGCAGTCCCACAGAGGACTACTAGGTGCAGACCCACATAGGAGTTTTAGGTGGATACCCCGAGAGGATCGCTAGGTGTAGACCCACAGAGGATCGCTAGGTGAAGACCCACAGAGGATCACTATGTGAAGACCCACAGAGGATTACTAGGTGGGGACCCACAAAGGATCTCTAGGTGCTAACCCATGAAGGATAGCTAGGTGCATACCCACGGAGGATCACTAGGTGCAGACCTAGAGAGGATCTCAAGATGAAGACCCATAGAGGATCGCTATTCTATTTTCTACGTCACAACCAGCCACTAGATTATTTCACTTAGAACACTTGATTATGGGAGGATCTGCTCCTCAATACATTGTTCGTAACTCAACTACCGTGAAGTCGCATGAATAATTAACCTGATTAATCGACATTTCATAAGGGTTCCAATGAAACTGACGACACGCCAATCAGATTCTCAGTCAGTAAGTTATAGACATTTTAGTTCCAGAGGCCCGATTGGATTCAAGCTCGATCCAACCTGCTTGTACTCTAACATTCTAAAAAACCCAATTGGAGTATCTCAAAAGGACCTCCTCAACGCGAGATTCCTCACGTCACTGATGGCGCATCAAATAGACGCCTGGTATGAGGTTCACCCATTTTAGTGAAACAGGGTTGGTCTGGTTCGGGTCCGGTATGAGTCCAACCCGACCATCCCATTGCACACACAGGTCCGGCCTAACCAGTGGGTCCGGACAAGTTGGTGGACACGGCCCGGATCGTGAGTCCGACCCATCTAGAAGAACCCAGCCCACATGTGGGCTGGTTGCTGATGCACCGACCGGATGTGGAGCGTCCTGTGTGCCTAGTTGGGGGCGCTAGTGGGCGCCGCCCCCTCTTCCGAAATGGATGGCTCATCTGGCCCTTAATTCATAGTTTAGAGGCCTGAGAGGGCTGATCATTCCTCTCTGTGCGGCGCGTCGACACTGTGCCCTTCCACCGCCGCAACCCGGCTAGTCGCGGCTCCTGCAGTCACGGCGCCAGCTGGCACCGCTCCTCCACGCAGTCGGCCGGCCGCCGCCAGTTTCTGGTGCTTCCACACTGGCGGTTGCCTCTGCAGGCCACCAGAGATGCTTTGGTGGTCCATTTTTCTTCCAGTCTACATCTACCAGCCTCCCGGTTGTCGCCTTCTCTGTGAAGCCCTCGGAAATTCCATGTCACCATGTTTCCCTATCGCGCATAAGAAATGCTCATAAACCCAGAATGGTGGGGGTGGGGGGTCCCAACCTTGTCTGGATTGGCCTGCACCCTCTGCATTAGTGTTCTAACATGGGGTGATATCAGTAATCAAAAACGAAGAACAATACCCAATTTATGACCCCACTAAAACCACCCGCATGAACAGACGAGACACAAATCAACCCATTAGTCGGTTGGTCCATGTTTGTTGTATTTTTCAAGAACAAAAAGGGAGGGAACATCAAGGCATGTAAACCACTACCTAGAAGTGGGGGAAGATTCTACGGATGTGTGAGAAGAACCCGCGTCCATTGGTGCTCATCATCGTCTGTCATTGTCCAGTTTGAATCCTCCAACGGTCGTCAAAGCTCCATTCTACATTTGTGGAAGACATCATTGTCACTTCATGAGAGGTTCCTCTCATGAGTGACCAAAACCCATGCCCAATATTTTTTAAAATAAAAGAGGGAGAACCACCCACATTGCATTTCATTAATGTAGTTCATTAATGAACCGCAATTAATGTTCCATTAATTCAACGAACGTCATGGTTACACAACCCAAGGGTCATGACATTAAATGAATTCCATTCAAGACTGACGTTACACCGTAGTCCCGCCATCCACCACTTAACGGTGAGTAGAGAATAAAATAAGTCCTAGAGTTATTTTATTATTTTTTTGTAAAGTCCAAAAATTAAATTTTTCATCCAACCATTACCAGTTGAAGTATAGCTTTTCCTAAGCGAATCCTGGTACTGTGAATTCAACAGTTCCCTCATATTTTTAATCTGAGCACCAATTCAAAAGATAGAAATCTCTGCCTGCATGTTTACTGAATGTACCTTAAAAAAGTTCAAAAATTATTAATGGTCACCCTCGACCCGCACTGATCAATGTTAGGCTAAGGGGAACACACCTTCACTAGCTCAACAGTACTCTCATATTTCCAATAAGATTTTCCATTTATGAGTTATGAAGATTGGAAAATAAAATAATTGTTACTTAATTATTTTATTTACGGTCAAAAACTAACTTCCACTGTTGTTCCACACTAGCCAATGTTAGGATCTACTTAAGGCAATCATACCCTCATGAGTTTAGTGGTGGTCTCATATTTTTAATCTGAGTCACAGTTCGTGAGTTATAACCATTTTAGAAATAAAATAATTTTATTTACGATTATTCTATTTTGGGTTTTCTCACTAGAGGTCTGTGCCAACTAAACTTAAGTCGTGCCTAAGGTAAACATGTCATCCTGAACCCAATGGTGCCCTTGGATTTATGATCTAGGAACCTGTTTAAGAGTTATTACACTTTTTCAGGAAAACTTCTCACGCACTCTATTTAAAGCTTAACATTTTTCTATGGATTATTCTGGGCACTCTGGGCCTCATAATCTCATGTCATTAATTTTCAAAGTCTCATAATAATTCCATATAATTAAAATATATATACAGAAATTCTGTGACATTACATTCTCCCCACCTTAGGGATTTACATTCCCAAAATCCAAATCAAAGGCAAATACAACAAGTAAGGGTAATGAGAATAATTTTGAGCCTCCCTTTCTCTCATTCTCTCCTGGATATTCCCATATTGCCACTAAACATGCACCAGAGGAATTTATCATCCATTAAGTACCTACTCCTATCGATCCTCTATCTCTAACGAGAACTCCGCAAAGGTCACCCCATCGTCAATGCCCAACTCACCACAATCGATGACATGTGATGGATCATGAACGTACCTCCTCAACTGCGACATGTGGAAGATGTTATGCACCTAGTGTATATGTGGGGGAAGAGTTAGGCGGTACGCCACCTCACTAACGCTACTGAGGATCTGAAAAAAAATCTGATGAACCTCAGAGATAGCTTGCCGCCATTTCCTAATCTCCAAAATCCCCATCAGGGTAAGACCGAATGGAAAACATGGCCTCCCTCCTCAAACTCCAAGGGTCCCCATCTCCTATTTCCATAAGACTTATGAATGCTCTGTGTAGTCCTCATATGCTCTTAGATGATCTATACCTTCTTGGTGGTAGCCTATACCAACTCTCGACCCATGAGTGTTGAATCCCATGGGACTGTCTAACATAGGGGTGATCTTAAAGGCCACCCGTACAAGGCCTAAAATGGTTCCATGCCAATGGTGGAGTGAAAACTGTTTTTGTAAGCAAACTCCACTAGTGGTGGGTGGTCCTCCCAACTATAACCAAAATCCAGGACACAAACATGTAGCATTTCCTCCAAGGACTATATGGTCCGCTCCATCTGACCATCTGTAGGGGGGTAAAAGATGTGTTTAAATGTGTATAACCTGATGATCAGCTTTCAATTGCTGACAAATGAGACATCATAAAACTAACTATGCCACTGTCTCCTTCATCCATGGACACTGGTACTGACGTCGGAGGTCCTGGTACATCTTCTCCACTCCAGGATGTACCACCAAAGGTGATGTGTGGAACTCCCTCAACACCTCCTCTTGTAGCATCACTGGTACCATGGTGTGTCCTTTGAAAAGCATGACATGATCCCTACCTTTATAAAATCCTTCAGGATCATGTTTAGAGGATATCTGAGCACGTCGGGTCTCACAGTCAACATCCCCAAGCTATGCCTCTCGTACTCGATGAAGGAGTGGGGGAGTGATTGTCATGGAATGGTGGTAAGTAACTCCATCACTATCCATGAAGGATAATTGTAACGTAGCTAGCTTCTCTATCACCTCACTCTGCAACTATAAACCAGACCTCTTGCTGAGTGTGTCTGCTACCATGTTTCCCTCCCAAGGAGTGCAGACTATCTCAAAGTCATAGACGTGGAGGAACTGCAACCATTGTTATTGTCTCAACTACTGAAAATCCTATAGGTTCCATTATGTCTATGCGAAAGGATACCCCATTTAACTGATTGATGTTTCCATCGATCCTTTGGTAGTGGGTACTCACTCTCTACTCTCACCTGGTTAAGGTGTTAGTAGTCCACACATAACCTCGAACACTAGGTCTTACTAAGCCCTTCCTCTGCAAGTCCTTCACCTATGATCCCTACTTGAAAAGACCTAAAAAACCATCTGATATAACGATGCTAATATCAGTGCCATCTTGGGGTGTAGAAAGATACAGAAATCCCTCCCCCTGCGGGGAGATAAACCTAGAAACATCTTTTGAAAGGATGTTCTCGTACTCTGCCACTACTGTTGGGAACTGAAACTCAAAACACCTGCTGCCACGGGGGTAAGGCTAGCTGACTCAAGATTGATCAGTTGCACCCTCCTATGCATGAGTTTATCCTGTGCTACATGGGTTTCCATTTTTTCCGACCAAGTAAAACCCCATTCCAATGTTGCAGACATACCACATTATTTTTGTCTAAAACAGTCAATCTGAGCCAGAACTATGGATGACTAGTCCACACCCAAACTAACGTCATAATGCCTCGATACTTCCACCAAGAGGTTCCAACCAAAACTCTAACCTCAAGGTTCATATCACACTATCGGCATAAGTTTAATTATCGAGTCTCCTCTCATAGGTATCTCCAAACATAAGGATCAAGTCAATGGTTTAACTGGAAACTCTAGGTCTTGAATAAGATTCGTGACAAGAAGGATTGATTAGTACCTATTTATATTAATACGGTAGTTAGTAGTATACATAGACTGTACCTCAAATTATTCCTAGAGCCCTTGTTTCATACTCCTTAACAATATGTAGTTACTCACTTCCCCTATCCTCCAGCTCCCTGATCCTGGTGGGGACCACATTGGGGTGATGGTTGCAACATGTTGAAATTTATACCACCTATTATGGCTCTCCTAGCACTAATTCCATGATTGTTGACCTGAAATTTCATCTTTCCCTGTCACTTCCTCTTCCTGAAACATTTTATACATCCAAGTCTCTGAGACTAATGTTAGTTTTCTGCTTTCCCACTACTAACATTCAATGGCTGTATTTTCTCATCCAAAAAACTTTCAACCACTAAGGTTATCTCTAGCATCCTAACATATGTAGGAATGCGCAGAGGAATAGTGCTAGTTCGGATGTCCCTAAAAACATCTTGTTCGGAGGTCCGAGCCCTGAAGCACAGGTCGTATCGTATTCATAGAGTACCTAGAATGGTCAGTACGCCTCTATGAATACTCATCTATCGACATTTCATCCTTCCAAAGCTATAGAAGTTCTTGGGAACGCATTTTTGGAGTTGGTGGCCTAGAAACAACTACTTTGTACTTTATTCATTAATAAAATCCTTATCGCATCTTGATTATTCTTCTGCGTGACAATGCATGTGATAATTTCCTAAAGATAATTGTTGCATTAAAGGGTCATAGCGGATCCCTGCTATGATGAGAACCCGGAAGTGCCATAACATTGTTCTTGAATATATGTTCTATGGCTAGATGATTTTATTTGAGGGACACAAATAATACAGGACATTAGGGGTGAGGACTCATAAAACTTTGAGGCACCTTCTCATGGTGTGCACCCTTGGTAATATCCAGGAGGATATTATGAGAACGAGACCCGCCAGTAGGAAATCCACATTTCATAGTATCATTAGATGTTCCTATCTGCAGATGTGTGTTTTGGTCCTTAGACTTTAAGATTTTTATTAATGGGTATTACAACTCGCGCACTTAGATGTATTGATGAAAATTGTGACGACACATTGTTCGCAGCGAGGTAGGATACATTGGGTGCATCACAAGTAATGCTGTAATAATATATAATGCGAGAAAGGATTTTTCCCTTTTGTTCCATAACGGAAGTAAATATCTTAGGCCCTTTGATGGAATTGATATAGCCTAAATAAATCCATGGCCATGGTAAGGTATGGGAGAGTTCAATTCCAGAAAGTCAAAGAAAGAATAATCGAGCACATGGGTTGATGGAACTATCATGCAACCCTCTTTATTCGAGATATCATGAAAAAGGGATTATATTACACGGTAAGCATTCATATGAGGTGACACGTCAATGCGGCGTCAACTTCTTTCTCTTGGCTTCCTTGACCCATTGCTAGATATTAATCTTGGACTTTAGGCAATCCTGCCTAATGCCAACGAGAAAGAGGCCTAGAGGGTCACACACTAAGTGTGTCCATGTATCTTAGTTAAATATTAATTTAACAAGTTAAATAAAGATTATTCCCGACTGTGGTTCAATAATTATTTAAGGATGCCTGATCGCAATTATTTCGACACTAGTTATTTGAGAGAATATATTGTGGAAAAAATAATATATATTTATTATTGAGTAATGCAGTTACATTTATTTAAGAAATAAATAACTATTACTCAAGGACTAATAAACGTGGTGGAGGAAATAAAGAAAAATGGAAAATAAAAGTACACACCGTGTATATTGAATATACATGTCGTGTAGTTTTATGGAAAATGAGTACACATCGTGTATTAATGATTACACGGCATGTAGTTTTCTCAGTCGGGATTTTGAGGAAATAATATCGTTTTATTAAATGATATTTATTATAATCAGTATGGGAACATGTCAAGGAATTAATCATTTGACATGGGGGGTTTTCAATAATAGTTAATGAAATAAATAAAACGTGTAACGCGTTTATTTATTATCATAACTATATAACCTCAAATTCGATTATAAATATCCTCACAACCCCAACACTTTTCCCCAATCATTGTGCACAACAATTCTGGAGAGCTCTCTCAAGGTCGAAAGAACTCCTTCCTCCAAAAACACTCTCAAGACCGAGAGAGATCCACCACCACCGAATCAAGGTGATCGAAGTCAAACATCACAAGTGAAGGTTCTTCCACGCTAGCACCCGAAGATCCCTTCGGTGACGTCCGGAGATACGTGGAGCACGTGTGGATCACCACTAGAGGAATCCTACACTTGGATTCTATGATGCAACGATGGATCACCCCGGATCATGATCAGAGACATCAACGTAGAAAGAATTCCATCAAGTTAATTATTGTCAATTAATTAAATTAATTATAACCAACATATGATGATCCTATCTCTATGGTTCTGGGACTCCCTCTTTTGTTTTTCTTTCTTCATTCTATTCCGAAGACTCAGTATTTTACATCGTGATAGATCTCGGATTGATCACTATTAATGCTAAAATTAAAGTTAGTCACTCCCACCAATGCGTTATCGCTGTGCCCAGAACCTACACATATACCCCTTTGATTTTTTTATGGCAAGTGACATCTTCTCTAAGAAAGGTTCTCAAGCTTTTTCCATGGAAAAGTCACTTCCTCATAAGATTTGGGTAATCTAAACCTTGTCATCGCCCTACTAAAACATGTAGAATGCTCACTACAAGGACCACCATCTTATCAAATGGTGGCTTGGCTAGATGAAAACTCGATCACTACCTCAAGCCAGTCCTTACCCACTTGTTAGTCGGGGTCACCTCATTACCTAAGGGGTATCTATCACTGTAACTTGTGTAAGGCATTAAGCATACATGTGTCCTCTATCAGTAGCATTGGTAGTAACTGTTGAACAATGTGTAGTGGTATCATTGGGACCCTGCCCGAAGGTACCATATCGGCCAATAGTCCTTATACTGAAGCCTCATCACTCTATAGACCATCCTTATGATCGAAAATTGGAATCCTTGTTGGATATCTATATGGAGGCATCTTGAAAGAAAATCAACATGAACCACGATCAATAAGTTATAGCTGGTGATATGACTCAAAAGAGATCAAAGAAAAACATTTTTAAAAAACAAACTCAATCAGTGTTTTCATGTATCGAGTTAGAAATCAGAACCCAAGGTCCTGGTGTATTGATATGTCGGCCTCCGCACAAACACTGGACTCCCCAAACTAAAAACCATACTCAATGAAACTTAACACTATTACCCCATTGAATAGATCAGATTCTTAGTTATTCGGTAGAACCAAATCCTCTGATACCACTTTGTCACAACACATCCATCAGGACCCATGCCGTGACTACCCCAAGCCCACCTTCTATAGACCAGGGGTTGGCGACTAGCACCGTAAATGAATATCCCTAATATGGGTAGAAATTTCCTTTAAACCTATAAACACACATACTAGGTACACAACAAGAACAAACCAAGTAGTATAAATATTTAAAGTAAAAGTGTGAACATAATCATAATGGGCCAGAATACAAACTCAACTAAAAGAAAATACAGAGAAAGGGGAAAACAGATCCTAAATTCCTCCGACAAGGATCCTACGTGAAGGGTAGGTACATCGCGTCACTACAGCTCTCCACGTCAACTAGTCACCTCTATGAATCGTCTAGTCCTGGATCCCTAACCTTAGTTAAAGATGTCTATTGTCTGTACAAGACATTATAAAGTGTAGGCGAAGCCCTTGTGGGGGTGAATATACCAATACCCAGTAGGGACCCCGAGACCCCCAAAGGTCTCCTAGAATTCCACAAAGAAAAACCCAAAAAACATGATATCAATCACAAATCAAAAAGTAAAAGACTCAAGTCAAAATAGGTATACAACATAAAGAACAAGAATAAAGATGATTAGTCATAAAGATAGATCATCTTATTCTCTTGAGAGGCTTTTGCTGCTAGACCGCACAAGGTCACTAGGTACTGACCCACAGAGGATTGTTAGGTGCTGACCCATAGAGGATAGCTAGTTTTGGACCCACAGAGGATTTCTAGGTGCTGAACCATAGAGGATCGCTGGGTGTTGACCCATATAAGTGGCTAGGTGCTGACCCACAGAGGATCCCTAGGTGGAGACCCACGAAGGACCGCTAGGTGAAGACCCATGGAGGATCGCTAGGTACAGACCCACAGAGGATCTTTTGGTGTTGAACCATGGAGGATCGCTAGGTTCTGACCCACAGAGGATCACCAAGTGCCGACCCACAGAGGATCTCTTGGTGCAGACCCACAGAGAATCGCTATTCTTTCTTTACGTCATAGCCAACCACTGGATTCCCGCACTTAGCACACTTGATTCTAGGAGGATCCGCTCCTCAAGTCATCGGTCATACCTCAACCACCACTAAGTCCCAAGAAGAAGTAACCTGATGAACTTCCATTTTATAAGGGTTCCAACACAACTGACGGTGCATCAATCGGATGCCTAGTCTGTAAGTTATAGTCATTTTAATGTCAGGTAACCAGTTAGATTTGAGCTCGATCCAACCCACGGGTACTCTAACTTTATCTAAAACCCAAGTGGAGCATCTCAAAAGGACTGCCTCATCACGAGGGTCCTCACTCCCCTGACAGCACATCAAATGGGTGCCCAGTATGAGATTCTCCTGTTTTAGTGAAATGGGGTCGGTTTGGTCTGTGTCCAGTGGGGGTCCTGCCCAGTTGGTGGACCCGACCCGGCTCACGGATCTGGCCCGACTTGCGGGTCCGGCCCGGCTCGTGGGTCTGTCTTGGCTTGAGGGTTCGCCCTGGCTCAAGGGTCTGGCCTGGCCGGCGGGTCCATCCTTTCTAGAAGAACTCGGCCCGCATGTTGGCCAATTGTTGGCGCACTAACCGGACATGAAGGGTCCAGTGCGGCCAGCTGGCAGAACTAGCGGGAGCTTCCCCCTCTTCCGAAACAGCCGGCTCAGTTGTCCATTTTTTCAGCCGAGCGGGATGCTCCTCCCTCACCGCGTAGCGTGTCGGTGTCGTGCCCTTCCACCGCCACGGCCCGGCTGGCCGCGGCTCCTAGCGCCGCCCTGGGTGTTGTCTCCACGGGCCACCAGAGATGCTCTGGTGGTCCATTTTTCTTCTCATCTACGTCTATGGGACTCCTGGGTTGTCGCCTTCACTGTGAAGCCATAGAAAATTCCCTGCCTCCATGTATCATGGTCATGCACAAGAAACACTCATAAATGAAGAATGGCAGGGGGTCTGAACCTTGTTTGGAATGGCCCGCACCCTCCGCATTAGTGTTCTAACATGGGGTCATATCGATAATCAAAAAGAAATAACAATACCCAACTTAAGACCCCGCAACAACCACCGAAATGAATAGATGAGATGCATATCAACCCATTAGTTTGTTGGTCTACGTTCATTTTATTTTCCAAGAATAGAAAGATATGGAACATCAAAGCACATAAACCGCCTAACTAGAAATGGTGGAAGATGATGTCTATGTGGGAGAAGAACCAACGTTCTTTGGCGCTCTTCTTCTCCTATTTTTTTCCAGTTCGAATCCTCCAACGGTCATAGAAGCTCCATTCTACATTGTTGGAAGACGTCATCATCACTTCGTCAAAGGTTCCTCTCATGAGTGACCAAAACCCATTCCCAAGATTTGTTTAAATAGAAGATATGGAACCACCCACATTACATTTCCTTAATGTGGTTCATTAATGAACCACAATTAATGTTCCATTGATTCAAAGAGCGTCATGGTTGCGAAAACCAAGGTTTGTGACATTAAATGACTTACATTCAAGCCTAATGTAACACTGTTGTTCTTCCATCCACCGCTCAACAGTGAGAACATAATAAAATAACTCTTGGAGTTATTTTTTTATTTTTTGGTAAAGTCCAAAAATTAAATTTTTCATCCGAACATTGCCGATAGAAGTTAAGTATCACCTAAGTGAATCCCAAAACTGTCAATTCAATGGTGCCCTTGAATTTTTAATCTGAGCACCGGTTCAAAAGATAGAAATCTCTGTTCGCACATTTATTGAACGTACCTTAAAAAAAGTTCAAAAATTATTAATAGTAACCCTCAACCCGTGTCAGTCAAGGTTAGGCTCTGCCTAAGGGAAACACGCCCTCACGAGCACAACGGTACTCTCGAATTTCTAATCTAAGTTACCATTTCGGAGTTATAAGGATTTGAAAATAAAATAATTGTTACTTAATTATTTTATTTATGGCCAAAAACTAACTTCCATTGTTGTCCTGTGCTAGCCTATGTTAGGATCTTACTAAGGAAATCATACCCTCACGAGTTCAATGATGGTCTCATATTTTTAATTCGAGTCACCATTCATGAGTTATAATCATTTGAAAAATAAAATAATTTTAATTATTTTATTTACGATTATGCCATTTTTGGGTTTTCTCACTAGAGGGTTGTGCCGACTAAAATTAAGTCATTCATAGGGTTAACCCACCATCCTGAACGCAACGGTGCCCTCATATTTTTGATATGGGCACCCATTTAAGTGTTATTGAACTTTTTTTTAAAAAAATCTCATGCACGCTATTTAAAGCTTAACATTTTTCGATGGATCATTCTGGGCACTATGGGCCTCAAAATATTGTGCCGTCAATTTTCGCAGTCTCGTAATAATTCTATATAATTAAAAAAAATTATATACAAATTCTAGGACATTAAATGTTCCCACTCACCCTTATATCATATGAAAAAATTTAAAACTTTGTATTAGCATAAAAATCCCATTAAATAAAATAAAATAAACGAAATTGTTAGTCCTAGCCCAAAAAAACATTTTCTTAAAAGGATAACTTTTAACCTGAAAAATGAATCATCTTTTCAAAAAAGATCTTTATCTTATCTTTTTAAAATCAAGTGATTTTCATAAAAACTAATAAGAAACAATATAATATATAATTTGGTAAATTGGGACGTCATTTTCCATATCACTCTTACAAATGGAGTAACCAATATAGTCAACCTCCTACTCTGAATTACACAATTAATTGTAGGTTGTGACATAACCACCTGTCATTGGTTTATCATAGAACCAACCATCATTAGTTTATCACATAAAAAATCATCATTTGATTATCATATAACCACCCATAATTGGTTTATAACATAACCACCCATAATCATAAACAATTCCCAATAACTATAAACATAAATCATGAAAATGTTCCACATAAAACACATTTTGAATAAAATAAACTTTCAATATTTAAATCACTTATTTTGAAAAACTGAGTAGGTAAAATAGAAACCATTTTATTTTAAAGTAACCATATAAACTTTTAAAGTAAGATTAAAAATATTAAGGTGACATGAAATTGGAAAAATAATCATAGGTTTTATAATTTTAAAAAACATTGCTTTTGGCATTTGTAAAAATAAACACTAAAAGATTATTTTTTTTAAAATATTACCTTGAGTTTGAATCATCATGTACAATATTTATATTCCTGAATAATAAAATTAGATTAATTATTTTATTTATTGATAAAATATTTCAAGTTTATTATTCCTTTTATATCACTTATTAGTATTTTATAACAATTACTTAATTATTTTAGTTCACATTGGGCATTTTTACGATATTCGGTACTTGGGTCCAAAATGACATTGGAATGATTCCTATAGTCAGCATGGTCATTATTCCATAAACTATAGAATAATAATAGTTATATAATTATTATTCTTATAAATTAATTTCACTTTGAAATCAATTAATTAAATATGGATATGATAAATTAACTACGTTACAATCATGGAGACGGTAGGTTGTACGTACGCATGGGTAATTTTTTTATCTTTCAATGATCACTGTGGAAATAAGGTAAGAATTATTTTACCTTTATATAATGATAATAATATCATTAATATCATATTAATAATTTAAATATAATTATATATATCATCTTGTGATGAGGTAATGAAAAAATAATCACACTACTTCGTGGAGGTGATAGTTCACACGTACGCACGAATGATGTTATCATCTTTCTATGCATGGACAGGTAAGAACATAAATGATATATTATATTTATATAGTGATAAATATTTCAAAAATATTATATAAATACATTAATTACACCATTATAAAAATTCTTGAGATATAGTGATGGAAAAAGAATTACATCAGTTCATGAGGTGATAATCTGGCGTATACATGAATGATTAATTCATTTCCCATTTGATTGAATTGGAGATGGATATAGGTCATGAAACTAACCTAATAAAATATAAATATATTTAGGATACTATATATTTTATGTTATCATGCTTTAAGAAGTTTTATGGATGTGTAATAAGAAACAAAGGTGAAACACTTAATTAAAAACAATACCTCTTCTTTAGAAATCCTTTGTTGCTTAATACCTTAAGACCACTAAGGGTGTTGTTATACCAAAAATAAGACCTATATAATCTATTTATGGATTCTAGGAAGTTATTTTGATAGAAAATGGATGAAAAAAAATGGTTTTTAAGTTTGAATAAATGACAAGAAGAGGTTTCCTTTTATAAGAGACGGGAGGGGCACTCTTGAATTTTTCAAAAGTTTAAATTAATATAAATTAATTTTATATTTCAAATGGCTCAAAAACTGATTTATTTTGAATGTAGTATGTTTATAGGTAGAAATACCTTCATAAAATGAAAATTATACAATTTTTTACCTTTTTTTAAAACCTTATATTTTTGTTTTAACCCTTATTTAACGCCTTTAACTCTTACCGTGACAGCATGGATTTTTACTTTTTTAAGGGATAATATAGTTACTATAAAATTCCAAAAGACCATGAATAGATCATGGATGAAATTTTAAACCTTATCTATTTTATATTTATGATTTTTTATATTTTTTATAATTTTATATTATTTAATAAAATATCATGTCTTTTAAAATATCTTTAATGTCAGCTTTGATACTATTCATTACTTTGACTTTTAGAAATATTAATACAACAAGATATCTTCGAGAAAAGACTTTTAATACATCTAAAACATATAAAATTAATCAATAAAAATTCGTGGGTGACAATAATTATCTCAAATTATATTTATTTTAATAGTTTTTATATCATTTATTTTAGTTTTTCTATTAATTGAATAATTATTGCATCATAGTTGTATAATTATTTAAGGTAATTATTTAATCGATAAAAATTAAAAATAAATTTTAATGATGAATACAAATCTCTAAAATTTAAACTGAATATTTATAGTTGGATATATCTTCTGAATAAACTCTATATTATAAATGTTATATTTATTAAAATCACAAGTATGATATCTTTGACTTTTCTTTAAATAAAAAATTATATATTCCATAATCTCATACGAGTGGCTCCCAAAGGCTATAATCTAGATCAATGGACTACTATGGTCGAACCTAAATCATACAATAAAATTGGAGAAAGTGTCAGTGTTATTTTGTTTTCCTTATCATTTTATTTTTACCCTTAATTACCCGATTTACCATTTGGTAACAAAAATTACTAAGGTTACTATTCATATCGTTCAAAAATAAAAGGGGTAAATTAATTAATTTAGGCCTCCTATATCCAAATATGAAATCCTTTTTTAAAATTCAAAACACATAAGTCATAGAATTTGATTTAAATTTAAACTGAAAAAATGAAATGAAAAAATAGCTTTTTAGAGAAATCCCATTTTTAAATGTAAATTGTTTTTATACTAAATTAAAGTATAAAATATTTTTAAAAATCATAATTATATTAATTTAAATAAAAATTAACTAATTACAATTTAAAACTAATCCAAATCTGTAATGTCCCTAACCCTAGTAGTCTGGAACCGGTGCCTTACTTAATTTAATTGATACTATGAACAATAGATTGAATCCCAAAGGAATGAATAGTTTAGTATATTTGGAAAAACAGATATAAAAATAATTTTTACATTACAAATTTGAAAGGAAAATACCCTCAAAACTCTATTAGAAACACCCATAAACTCTTAGTTTATCCCTACAAGTCATTCATAATATATTTCTTTGTATGATGGGGAAAAATAAAACATAAGAAAGGGGTGAGCTCATATGCTCAGTAAGGGTAATAAATACAGATAAAGCTATTATAAATAAAAACATTAAGTAAAGGTTATTACCTAAAAACACATTCCATTAAAACACAATCATGATCATAATATGGAAGGAATAAATGTAGAATGAATAATAGCCTATAAATAATCATATGAGAACGAAACTTAAGCATGGATATTATACTAGTTTAATAATCACATTTATTATCAATTAAAAATCATAATGATGGAATTCATAATGATGGACATCTAAAACATGCCATCGAGGCCTTGGACAACACATCTTAAAATAAATGGGTAAGGCCTTAGCCAAATCCCAATATGGTTTGTCTCACGAGACCTACCAATGCATCTAGGGGATATCATTGGCCCCTCCCATTACATAATAATTCCATTTCATTCCTCAAATTAATAGGCTGAAACATAAACAACATATTCATATGAAATTTAAAAAACTTTCCCCAATCAATAAACATAATCAATAACCTTTTAGAGTAATATGGTGAATGTTATCAAGACAGAACATCCACATTCAAACATATCATAAACCATTTTGATAAAATATGGTATATTATATCATATAATATCAATCCCAATTAATAATAAGATTCAAAAACGTGTTTTGAAATAGATTAAAATACTCTAATAAAATCATCGAGGAATTCTTGAGATAAATACCCTTATTTACCTTACAAAGAAGAGTTATTTTTGGAAAAATAATTTGTATTTGTCATAAAAATAGATTATAAAAATGTATATCCCAGAAAGTAAAAGGTAATTAAAATTAAATTATGTTTTATTCATATATTATGTCCAATATTTAAAAATATTTTTTTAACAAACTTTAGAATAGGGCCACTTTAGTGCGGTTTAAGAGAAAATTTTACAGTATTTAAAATGTAAAAAGTCATAATTGTTTGTATAAAAAAGATAAAAGAAAAAATATAGTTTTTTATCACAATAATAGTGATTTTATAAAACAATTTTTTCTTAAAATAGGTTCTGTATGGTACTCTAAAATTTTTAAAAAATTGGAAAGTGCCCTTTAATTAGGTTAGCTTAACAAGAATAATTGAAAAGGGAACCTTATAAAACATGTATTTCCCTATGAAAGAAAGGTTCAATCATCTATATAAATGATTTTGGAACATATAAACATTATTTATAATAAGTATATAAAAATAAATAATAATTACTTTAGGGTAAAGAGAGAGAAATTGTAACCCGAATGAAAAATGGAGGTTCGGGAATAAACTCTTAACTTATATCCAAAAGTGTTCTTCACTTGTACTTAATATCCTAGATAATGAAATTATATTCATTAATAATTTAATTAATAACCTATTAAATATGTATTTTATTTATTATAATTTTATTAAGTTCATTTATGTAATTTTTACGAGTTATAAGATTCAATTTTGTTGGTTGGGAGTGTTTGTTTCCTTAGTTTTCATGATTGCTTTACTTTTATACATGTATGAAAGCACATTTAAAATGAGAGTAGTTATCCAAAATTGAAATTATATATTATTAATAAAATTATAGAATATTTAATTATATTATATATCTTTTTTTCAGATATGAGGATGATTCATTAGATAAGCCGTTAATGGTAACCATTTAGATTATTTTGGCATTTTTCAGACATCATGAACTAGTTTTGTCTTATGAGTTAATAATATTTATATATACTGGTTTAAAAATATTAAATAAGTTTTTTACATATATTAAATTATTTTTTAACCATAAAAATGGTTTTATTACCTGACTTGAATGTGTAATTGAAAAACAAAAACCCATCATCCACAAAGGCGGTAAATCGGCACCTCACGGATGACGTTTTCAGTTTTGAAATAAAATGAGTAAGTGGAGAGAATTGATGGTTTATATGCCATAAAAATAATTATAGTCCAGTATATAAAATATTATGGATTTATCATGTCACTTTGGACAAGGGAGGTGGGGGAAGGATAATAAATGAAAATAAATTGAAAGAGAGAGAGGGAGAGAAGGTTTTACCTCTTGAGTGTTGCCACCTTGAGAACCTCCTTAAGGGACTTACAAATGGTTTTTTGGTGAGACCAAAAAAACTATAAAATGGAAGAGAGCATTAGGAGAAGAAATTGTAAAAATATAAGCAATCTTAAAGGCTCTTTAGGTGTCAGTATAATGGGAGGTGAGGGTTGGTATTTATAGTGGAGGAGAAGGGTGTTTTTTTATTGTTTAATTTATTTGTTTGTTATTTTGGCTCAAAACTATGAATATTTTTAGTTCTTGTGACTAAATACAGTAAATAGTGCATTTGAGTTCGAACCAATGGGTTCTTACCTCATCAATATATCATACATGACTCAATAATTCATTTATTTACTTATAATGTTAAATTCTTTAAATTACCGTATTTCACTATTCACCAAAATTTCAACTTTTTTAGAAAAAATATAAAAAATCATCCTAACCATTTTTTAAAATGTATAATTAAATAATGGACTCTATTTTATGAGAATAATTTTCTAATTATGATAAATTTTATTTTAAATAAAATCATCATTTACTCGAAAAATACAGATTTTAATATTATAACTCTTTTTATGATTCTTTGAAAAATTAATTAAGGTGTCATAAAAATATATTATAATCATAAGATAACAAAATAATAATTTATGAAACTATTTTTTGAAAATAAGTTTTCTTTTAAATCAATATATTAATAATAAAATTGTAAATAAACAATTATGTTTCACAAAAATACCAACACTTAATTTATCATTTTTAAAACATTTATTTACTAATTACATGATATAAACATACCATTATAAGATTCCATAATTTTATTTATAATTTTATAGATGAATTTACTATTCTAATAGTCATACTACTATTTCTAATGGTCGCATTACTATTCCAATGGTCATATTTAATAGTATAATACAGTTTCAAACACAGTGTTGTGTAAAGCATAAATTATCGAAGATGTTAAAGTTTAAAAGATACATAACATAAAATCTTGGGGTGTTATATTCTCCCCTCCATAAAATTTCACCCTTTAAATTTCCAAAATGTCACCTCATAAAAAGATTTGGGTGCTTCTTCATCATAAATTCCTCTGATTCCCACATCGACTCTTCAATTTTATGATTTTTTCAAAGTACCTTTACCAAAAGAGTCATATAATTTCTCAACACCTACTCTCTAGTGTGTCCAAAATCTAGAGAGGTTCTTCGTGTTAGGATAAATCTGGTTCTTATTCTATTCCTTCATAAGTGAGGGCATGTATTGGGTCTGACATGTACTTCCTTAAAAAATAGAAGTAGAACACATTGTGTAATTTAGAAAGTCTAAGTGGCATCACCAAATGATGATACATGGCTCTAATTATCTATAGGATTTAAAAATTTACAATGTACCTAGGTCTCGGTTTCCCTTTCTTTCCAAATATTATAACACCCTTCCATGGAGATACCTTCAAGAAGGCATGATCTCCCAGTTGAAACTCCAAATCCTTCCTCTGGTTATTAGATTGGCTCTTTTACCTACTTTATTCTTCTTTGATACGTGTTTTAATACCCTTTACCTTTGATTTTTTCTCCACAAGTCATGGGACTATGATCTTCCTCTCACCCACTTTAGCCCAATAAGTTTCAATACGACATCTCTTTCCATATAATGCTTCATATGGTTCCATTTGAATACATGAATGGAAACTATTATTATAGGAAAATTCTACCAAAGTTAAATACTGATACCATATACCTTTAAAGTCAAGTGATCATGATCTCAACATGTATTCTAATGTTTGAATGTTCTTTTTAGAATATCCATACTTTTAAGGGTGATAAGTAGTACTCAAATGAAGTTCAGTGTCTAAATCTTTCTAAATATTTTTCTAGAATTTCGAATTAAATCATGGATAAATATCAAAAAAATTGAATGAGGTTCCCCATGAAGTATTAAAACATCATTAATATATAGTCGTAAAAGGTCCTCCAGTGGAAAATACTCCCTTATAGAGTGGAAATGAGAATATTTGGTAAGTCGATCAACAATTACCCATATTTCATCATTCATTCTTGGAGTATTTGGTAATATAGTGACAAAATCCATAGTAATGCCATACCATTTCCATATAGAAATAGGAAGGGGTTGTATGAATCCTATATGATGTTATCTTTCATCCTTCACCTATTTATAGACTAAATATATTGATACATAATTAGCAATTTTCCGCTTCATATTATCCCACCAAAAATGTTCCTTAAAATCTCTGAACATGTTAGTGCTGCCAGGGTGTATAGAGAAATTAGAGCTACGAGAATCATCCAATAATTCCCTTTTTATATTAGGTATAGGGGGAGAAAAAATAATCTTACAAAATTTCATAATTTCATCCACATATATAAAGTTTGAAAACATCCCATCATTTATAGGTTTAATTTTCATTTGAAAATTATCATCTTAAATTTGAGAACTTTTAATCCTTTTAAATAAAGATGGTTGGTAAACCAATTGAAAATTTTGTAATGTTTCACCTTTATTGATAATTCCCATATCCATATTTTCTATATCTAACTTCACACGATCCTTGTCAATCATCATTTTGCTCAAAACTTCATCATACTTCTGCACAATGCATATGCTACCTTATTTTCCTTCCCTATGTGGTAGTGTATTACAAAATCAAAATACTTGAGTAGATTGATCCATCACCTTTTCCATATGCAGAGTTATGTTTTTGAGAATATATATTTTAAACTCCTGTGATCTGTATATATCTCACATCTTTCACCATAGAGATAGTGTCTCCACATCTTCATAGAAAATATTATGGATGTTAAATCAAGATCAATAGTTGGATAGTATTATTAATTAGATTTTAGCTTCCTTGATGAATAGGCAATGAATCTGTCATTCTTCATAAGTAAACAACTAAGTCCTCTCTTTGATTCATCACTATAAATCACAAATCCACTATTTCTCGATGCTAGATTCATGATTAGATCATTCACTAATATCCTCTTTAATTCTTCAAATCATTCTCCATATTCCATGATCCAAATAAACTTAACCCCTTTACATGTAACCTTGGTTAATGGGTTATCTAATTGGGGAAAATTATGAATGAAACACCGATAGTAACCTGCTCAAGCAATGAAACTACGCACCTTGGTTATGTTCGTTGGTGCAGGCCATTCTTGAACTACCTTTGTCTTTACAGGATCAACTGAGATTCCATCCTTAGAGACAATGTATCCAATAAAAGAAACTATTTAAAGCCAAAATTCACACTTTCTAAACATCACATATAACTATTTTCTTCTAAGATTATTCAAAACAATTTTCAAGTAGTTCATATAGTCCTCATAGCTTTTGGAACATATCAAGATATCATCAATAAATACCGTAAAAATCATAAAGATATTCCTTGAACACATTGTTTATTATATCCATAAAAAATAGAGGGTTAATTAGTTAGTTCAAATGGAATTACAGAAAACTCATAATTCCCATACCTATTTTGAAATGTTGTCTTTTTAATATATCCACTCCTCACATGAAAATGATGATATCCATATTGAAGGTCAATCTTCAAAAAATATTTATCTCCATGAAGTTGATCAAATAAATCATCAATCCAAGGTATAGGATACTTGTTCTTTATTGTGATAGCATTGATTTCTCTATATTCAATGCACAACCTCATGTATATATCTTTCTTCTTACTAAATAGAACATGGGCTCCCCATAGAGAAACACTATGATGAATAAATATTTTATTACTCAACTCCTCTAGATGTTTATTTGTCTCCACTAATTCCACGGTATCCATTCTCTATGGATTCCTTGATATTAACCTTGAGTTAGGAATTAAATCAATAGAAAAATCAACTTCTCACTCTGGAGCATGTTCAGGTAAATCCTCTATAAACACATTAATGTATTCTTGTATAATAGGTACATCCTTTATTTTAAGATTTCTTTCCTCATCTATAGATGATGTTTTCTATTCCTACCCAAGAATTTCATTCAGCAGAGCTACTGGGGGGATCTAGATAAGAATCAGATGATGAAGCCTCCCCTTTAAAGATAAAAAATACCATATCTTCATCACAAATCATAATTTTCTTCTATTTTCAATAAAGTTTATCATTATATTTCAAAATCCATATAATTATAAGGATTATATCAAAATAATACATATGTATGATGATAAAATTAGTAATTAGAGCATTTTTATATGTGTAAGAACCCGGTTCTTATTCTTGAGGTACGTGTTTCTTCTTTTCCTTTTTCCTTAAGTGTTTTTTGAGAAAATAAGGAAAATAGGGAAAATTCCAAAATTTGAGGGTACACGCCATGTACTTTTCCACACATCATGTACTTTGGTCATGTGGGATGAGTACATAGGGCGTGTAGGCCTGTCAGTGATGAAGGGTGTAAAAAATGACTACACGTCGTGTACTTGGTATTTACACACCATGTAATCAGTCGGTAAGTGAATAGTAAGGCAGTGGAAGCAGCCGCTAGCGACGTGACAATACACGTCGTGTATTCAGAAATACATGTCGTGTAATCCTGTTGAAAGATAAACAGTGTGGCAGTTAAAAGTATCTTCCAGAGGAACAGTTAAATGATGAAAAGTACATGTCGTGTACTTGAGAGTACAGGCCATGTAGTTTGTTTTTTCACTTAAAATAGGCAGTGGCCTCCTCTTTCGACAGAGGAAGCTCAAAACATTGGAGGAGCTCGGGAGAGGAGGTTGGACCATGGAGGAGCTTCTGATCGCACGCCGGAACTTGGATTCTTCCATCGTCAATCTTGTTGGAACAACGCGGGTAACGGATTCCCTATCCTTGAGACCTTCTTTCCAATTCTTTCCCAAGAGGAAGTTATTTGAGTTTAAATGAGTTAATATTTATCCCAGATCTATACCATTCTTGGTTGTTTTGGGATGTTTCATTTGTGTATACCGATTAGAGGAGATCGAGGTAGGTGGTATGATGTTTAATTCCAAATGTTGTGTTGTTTTTGTGTACCATTTTGTTACGTGCCCATGTTTGTGGTGTCGTATGGCTGAGGCCTTGATTAATTAAATACCTAGAATTGCGTAGGTAATTTAATGAATATGTACAACTGCTGTTTGGGATCATTGCTTGGATCCAGGGCCACCCCGTGCGTGCATTCCCTTGTTTATCCATTTGGCCAGGTTACCTGAGGGTATACCGTAATTTTAGAATTCTTTGAATTGCCTTGAGAGGAATTGTATATAAACTTCTTGCTTATGTGTTGGGTTCGTCCGGGTTACTTTCTTAGCCTGAGGGCATTGTTTCTTTCAGCCTGTGGGAAACTTTTCTCATGCCTGTGGGTAGTAGTTGTTATGCCTGTGGGTGACACCTCGTACGCCTGCGGGCAATATTCGTTATTCCAGTGGGCAGTCACCTGCGGGTTTCGATTTTGATTACCTGAGGGTAAGGATTTGCATGTCTGCGGACAACTTTTACCTTGTATATTCACTATGTGGTGATTTATTATGTTGTACCTTCCAAGATAAAGAACAAGCTTGGGATTGATAAATAATTAATAAAATGGCAATATAATTGGTAGAGATAGTTACTTTTGAGTACTGCCTAGTTTGCTATATTTTATTAGTGCACACTTTCGTTGCACATTTTCACTGACAATTGGGCACGGGCCTTTGGTGGTTTCCAATTGGGATTTATTTCTCACACCCTATTTGGGTAATGTACTGGGCTCAAATAGATTATATTGCTGCAGGTTTAGATAAGGGAAAGAGTCCCTAAACAGGTACTTGATTGTTGCAGAAGAGTAGGAGAGCATGGGACCGAGCTTAGGCTTGCGATGCTACTGAGTTCCTACAGCGCTTCTTTATTTTAATTTATTGTATTTTTCCCTTTCATTGTATTGTTTCAGATTATAGTGTATCCTGTTTTGGATGCTTTCTTAGACTTAGGGACATATTGCATCATTATATATGATTGTTGGTCTTTTCTTTATTTTCATACTGTGTCCATTTTAGCATTGGTATTGTTTAGTACTTCCACATTTTGTATGTTGATATCTATTTCCACTGTTCTACACTTAAAAATAATGGCATAGTTTCCCCACTATCAAACCTAGGCCCTCATAGCTAGTCGGAAGCCTCTAGCGTTTAGAGAAATGCGCTTGAGGTCATGTGACCAACCAGGTTCGGGGCACCCGTTGTGTGGCACCCGGATCCGGGACGTTACAAAGAGATATCAAAGGAATTTATTTTCTCTTGACTTACTATTTGGTGCCTATATCTAGTGATAGGATGGAATAGGTACTTGGTAATAAGTTTTTCCCGAGAGTAGCTAACCCGTATGCAGGGAAAAGCCAATTTACCTAACGTTGTGATTTTTATGCTTTTTCAATTTTATAGTTGATTTGATTTCACCGTTAGGTGATGCACTTGTGGTGTGCTATTATATTTTTATACTTGGGTTCTATTTAGTCGCAACCCGATGAAATGAGGGTATGCCATCACATGCATCATTTAGGCACATGTTAGAATCACATGTCATGCATAGTATCCATGCCATATAGGTGCATTAGAAATTGCATGTTGTTGTGATATATGTAGTGATAGAAAATGAATGTTGTTGTGATAGATGCCTTAATAAAATACTTGCTATTTGATAGGGTATTATTATGTAAGCTTTTGTAGAATGAACTCCAAACTTTGGTTCTTGAGAAGTATGGGCCCTCATTGACCAGAATTTGGTGGATAATTGATTGTTTACCTTGTTTATAACATGTATAAGATGCAAAACTTTGATTCGCGGGGAGTATGGGCCATCACGGATAGGAATTTGGCACGTAGGTGTTGTTTTCAGTGTTTTCTGGGCTCTGGAGTAGTTTTTAAGGCTTACTGTCCAGAAAAACCTAGGATACACACCGTGTAGTTTTGACTACATGCTATGTACTCTTCTGTTCGGGAAGAAATGAAAAAAAAATTAAGTACATGTCGGGTACCGTATGTACACGCCGTGTAGTTGCTACCCATGTCATAAGCCGTGTGGGCAGAACCATGGGATAGTGAAACCTTGAGGGAACACACCGTGTACCAGTTGTACACATCATGTTATGTTGACCCTGTGTCCGCTGTGTAACTAACAACACGAGCAGAGAGATCTGATCTTATACACACCTGGTCAATGATGAACACACCATGTAGTTTGACATGGGGACCTAGTCGTGTAACAAACAAACACGGGTTCATGTTACCTCCTCCTACACACGCCGTGTACCTGAGGGACACGCCATGTAGTATTGACCGGTGAAAGACCGTGTGGACTTGGCTGTGTGGCTGGGGAAATGGGGTTGTGTACATGTCGTGTGCAGGTGTAACACGTCGTGTAGTGTCAGCCGATTAGTCGGTCGTGTCACTAACAACACGGGCTATTGGAACCTAATTCATACACACTGTGTCTAACTGGAACATGCCGTGTAGTGTGAGCTATGTACCTGGCCGTGTAACGAACCACACGGGTCAGTGAAGCACGTACAGTACACGCCGTGTAGACCTTATACATGTCGTTTAGTCTCGTTCAAAAGAGAACCGTGTGGCTAATCCGTGTATAAGGACTTGGAATGGGGAATAAAATTCCAGTACTGTCACGAACCAGATCTGGTCGCCACCATTAACGGCACCAAACCTGGCCCGTGGCAAGGCCCGAAGGGCATTCCCTATCCCCACGGGCTGGCACAAGTGCCCGGGTATAAAACAATATGATTTGGGAACGATTTACCCGAGTATGAAAGCATAAAACAAATAAAACAACCAATGATAAGAATCTGAAATTTCCATGCTAAACCATTCTTAACAAAACCAGATCTGAATACATATGTTTAAAGACACAAAAATTGGTCCAAATAAAAATAATGACAACATCAAGACATCCCCATGGACTCCACAAGACAAGGGGATCATCACACGCAATCCATCCCCGCAACTCCGCCCCAAAGATGGGTACTAACATCCCGAACCGCCATCACCCTTAGCCTTCCCTTTACCTGAGTCAAGCATAAGCAGGTCTACTTACACCCAAGGGGTGTAAGTAGGGTGTGAGCCTAAGCCCAATAGGATACCACCAGTTGATTCCAAAGAGTATGCAATACAATGTGAACAAAACAAGCAATTTTAATACACAAGGTGAAACAGTGTTAAAATTCAAAGAAATGCAACTTTCAAATGAAAACAGTTTTCAATTCGAGAATTTCAGAATGTTAGCACATTAAATAGACATGTGAGATACTGTAATGTACTGCCAAAAACAACCCATAACAAGGGTAAATACCACAAATTCTATGAGCATCAAAATCAGGAACACCCCTAAGCACTAGGTTGTCTCGGGCCCTATGTACCTCGTACCTCGGTGTAGAGTAACCATAGAAAAATCCGTTCTCGTGCACGAGCCACTAGTAGGGAACATACCCATAACCTAGTGGTCCCCAATCATCATCCAAATAGTTTAGTTAGAGTTGTCGTTATCCAGATGCTAAGTGGAACAGGGACAAAACCCATCCGATCCACTAGCCGTACTAGTACAAATCCGCCCCACCTAAGTACCCGGGCTTCCCCTTTTGTGCTCAAACAATTTTAGCAAACAACACACATCCATTTTCATATAAAATATCGCTACTGGTCACAAACAAATTGTACAGTAGCTACACACATTTTATACCATTTAAAACACACAATAAAATAATTTTATTTCCAATAAAACAACCTCTCAAAACATCACATTGTTTTTCACCCAAAGCTCTTTATGATATCCACCTTTCACACTATGATAACACTTGTAAGATATTAAAACCAAATTTCAGTTCATAACCCTTTAATAAAACCAAAAATTCAGTTATGGGGCATCCCAAAATGAACCAATAAATGATTTGAATGGAAAACCCTCAATTTCACCAAAAATTGGAACTTAAAATTCATTTGCATTATAAATGCAACTAAAACCAATTTTTACTGAAACATTCAAGTGAAATAAACATTAGAGTACCATGAAAAACAGCAAGCTAATTCACAAAGATTGCACACACAATGGAATCACCTACCAAATTAACAAAACCCCTTGAATCTCCGTGCGAAATCAAATCGCACCCCCGCCGCACCAAGAGAGAACTAGATCAAACCTAAAACCACACAAATTGGCCAAGAAAACCCAAAGTTAAACCCTAGGTTCTAAATCCTAGTTTCTGGACATTAGTAAACTCAATTATAACCGAATAAACCCTAAGAACAAAGAGTTAAACCCAAAGTAATTTGAAAGAGGAAAGAAAAGGGCTCATTTACTTGAAGTATCTTGAAGTAATCACTCCAAAACTCCAGTATCTGAAATTTAAAAGATCCCAAATTTAGGGTACGTTCGAACAAGATGTATTATCTCATTTAGGAACTGGAATGGAGGAAAAAGACTGAGAATTGAGAGATTTATGAAGGAAATACTTTACCTCTTCAAATCTGGGCGATTTGAGGAACCCTATGAAGATCGGCACAAAATCGCGATTCTACAGAGCTCAAAATGGGTGGGAGAGAGTTCAGGCGCGCGGCTGGGTTACTTGGGCTTGAGTGAGACTTGGAATAACCGAAAAATCCCAAATAATGAATAAGTTATAACAAAATCAAATTTTATTTTTAAAACAGGAATTGGGCTTTCGGGCAGGCCCAACCCCTTAGACAAAAACCCAAATAACCCCTGGTTATGAACTTCTAAAAGCTCCAAATTACCTTGGTGGTGTTAATAGGTTAGGGTAGGTCAATTAGGAATTTGAATGGATGAAAAATATTGAAAAATGAAAAAGTTATAAAAGATACAAAATTTATTTTTTAATCTGGAATTGGGCTCACGGCTTGGCCCAATTCATGAATACTCATCTATTCCTCCCTAAAACCTAGGGAAACCCCCAAAACAAAGAAATGATGTAAATTAAATGAAAAATACCTTTAAAATATGTCTTGTATGTGACAATTCTCCCCACCATGAAGGACTTTCCGCCCCGGAAAGTCAACATGAATCTCGGTTAGAAAATAAGAATGGGTACTCTTCCTTGACCCATGACTTTCGCTCCCATGTCTCATGTGTATCATTCCCATGCTGCCATAAAACCCGGACTAAAGGAATAGACTTTCCTCGAAGTATCTTCTCCTGGGAGTCCACTATTTTCACCGGCCTCTCAACGATAGACAAGTCAGGCTCTATCTCTAGTTCTTCCCAACTCAACACATGGGATGGATCTGGATTGTATTTCTTCAACTGGGAGACGTGGAAGACATCATGGATAGATGTCAACTGAGAAGGTAAGGCCAACCTGTATGCCACCTTACCAATACGCTCGGTGATCTCAAAGGGTCCGACATACCGTGGCATCAACTTACCTTGCTTTCCCAATCGACGATGGCCCAGACGAGGGGCCACTTTTAAGAATACCCTGTCACCCACAGAAAACTCTAGGTCTCGACGCCTCCGGTCAGCATAAGATTTATGACGACTCTGAGCTGTCAATAAGCGCTGCCTGATCAACTTGACCTTCTCAGAAGTCTCCTGCACAAGGCTCGGCCCCAACAGTGAAGTCTCTCCTACCTCAGCCCAACATAGGGGGGACCGACAAGGCCGACCATAGAGCGCCTCAAAAGGGGCCATTCGAATCGTGGATTGGTAACTATTATTAGAAGCAAACTCTACCAATCCCAAATGGCTATCCCAAGAACCTCCAAAGTCCAGGACACATGCACGAAGCATGTCCTCCAATATCTGATTTGCCCGCTCTGTCTGACCATCCGTCTGTGGGTGGTATGCTGTGCTCATCTTAATCTGAGACCCCAAGGACTTCTGAAGGCCTTCCCAAAATCGAGAAGTGAAGCGGGGGTCTCTATCCGAGACAACAGCTGATGGTACACCATGGAGTCTCACCACTTCTTGAAGATACAAATGGCCCAACTCATCTACTTTAGTTGTATCTTTAATCGGAATGAAGTGGGATGATTTGGTCAGACGATCAATCACCACCCAAATAGCATTCTTACCCCGAGGTGTACGAGGTAAGCCAACAATGAAGTCCATGGAAACCTCTTCCCACTTCCAGGTAGGAATGGGTAGTGGTTGGAGCAAACCGGATGGCCTTTGGTGCTCTGCTTTCACCTGCTGACATGTGTAGCATTTCGAAACAAAGCCTGCTATGTCCCGTCTCATACCAGGCCACCAAAACTGCCGACGAACGTCATAATACATCTTGGTGGCACCCGGATGGACAGCCCACTGAGACTGGTGGCTATCTTGCATCACCACCTTCCGTAGAGATAATGGCACTACTGAACGGCCCTTGAAGCACAAGATGCCCTCGGGAGATGACGACCAATCAGAGGATGTCTCCCCACCATGAAGGAACTTCTTAGACCGCTGACAAAGATCATCACTGGGTTGTTCCTGCTGAATCAACTCTAATAGAGAAGGAGTCAACTGGACACTCGCCAAGAATGCCCCTCCACTGTGTTCCCTAGCCTCCACATGCATTTGAGAAAAGAGCCCCATCAATGCCCACTCATCACTAGACTTCCTCAAAGCCTGCACTGGAACTCTTCGGCTCAAAGCGTCGGCCACTACATTACCCTTGCCTGGGGTATAGACAATGTCAAAGTCAAACCCCTGCAAGTACTCGATCCAGCGACGTTGCCTCAAGTTGAGGTCCTTCTGCGAGAAGATATAAGCCAAGCTTTTGTGATCAGAGTAGACCACAAACTTCTCGCCAAAGAGGTAGTGACGCCATGTCTTCAAAGCATGCATCACCGCTGCCAACTCCAAGTCATGGGTAGGGTAGTTCTTTTCATGTGGTCGGAGTTGGCGAGAGCCATAAGCCACCACGTGATCATCTTGCATAAGCACGCACCCAAGACCCATACCTGAAGCATCACAATAAACCACATAACCCTTCCCAGCCTCAGGCAAAATCAGCACAGGGGCGGTAGTCAACCGTCTCTTCAGCTCCTCGAATGATGCTTGACATTCTGGACCCCATACAAACTTCACCCCTTTCCGGGTGAGCGCAGTCATTGGTGATGCAAGCCGAGAGAAATCCCGAACGAATCGCCTGTAGTAACCAGCCAGGCCAAGGAAACTCCTGATCTCGAACACATTCTTCGGCTGCTCCCATGACATAACCGCACTAATTTTCTCAGGGTCCACTGAAACTCCGTGCTCTGAGATCACATGCCCCAGAAATCTCACCTCTCTGATCCAGAAGGTGCACTTTGACAACTTTGCATAGAGGCGGTGATCCCGTAATGTACCTAAAACGATCCTCAAGTGATGTTCGTGTTCCTCCTCAGAGCTAGAGTATACCAGAATATCATCCACGAACACCACAATAAAGGAATCGAGATACTGATGAAACACCCTATTCATAAGTGCCATAAAGACTGCTGGAGCATTGGTCAATCCGAAGGGCATGACCAAATACTCAAAGTGGCCGTACCTGCACCGAAAGGCTGTCTTTGGGATATCTGACTCCTTCACCCTGAGTTGATGATACCCTGAACGCAGGTCTATCTTTGAGAACCACTTTGCTCCCTTCAACTGGTCAAACAAATCATCTATTCTGGGCAAAGGGTATTTGTTTTTAATTGTTACCTTATTCAGCTTCCGGTAATCAATGCACAACCGGAGGGATCCATCAGCCTTTTTTGCAAACAACACAGGAGCGGCCCAAGGAGAGACGCTCGGGCGAATGAATCCTTTGGATTCTAAGTCGTCCAGCTGTATCTTTAATTCCCTCAACTCGGTGGGGGCCATGCGATAGGAGGGAAGAGATATCGGCTGTGTTCCCGGCGCCAGATCAATCGAAAACTCCACATCCCGCTCCGGGGGCAAACCAGAAAAATCATCAGGGAATACCTCAGGAAACTCATTCACTACATGAGGTAGTGCACCTTCAGGGGAAAGACCATCCTCTAGCACAATCGAAGATAACTGGAAGATAACACTTCCCAACTCTGGGAGTGGAGGCCCTGCGCGACCTGACCGAGGATCCCATTCACCATGAAAAACCTGACGACTCCCGTCAGGTGCCGTGAAACTCACACGCCTTCTGTAGCAGTCGATGTGTGCCTGGAAGTGAACTAGCCAATCCATCCCGAGTATGACATCAAAAAGGTCCATATCTAAGACCATAAGGTCCCACTCCATCTCGACCCCTGATACAGAAAGTGCACATGAGGGGCACCTAAGGCCCTGCTCCTTCTTCTTTCCCAGCGGTGTCACCAACTCCATCGCGAAAGACATCAACTCAGTTGGAAAATTCAGAATGTCCACAAAATGGGCAGAAATGAATGAAATAGAGGCACCAGTATCAAAAAGAGCAGTAGCAATAGAAGATGCAATCAGAACGGTACCTCGAACTGTCGAAGGTCCCGCCTCTGATCCTGCTGGTGTCTGGTCCACTGCATGGAGGTGTCCAGTATCTGTCTGAGAACGACCGCTAGCCTGAGGCTGTGCCCTGAACTGGCTCTGCCCAGAAGATGATCCAGCCCTACCACCACGACCACCAAATCGAGATCCCCCAGTCCTTGACGGCTCGGACTGTGTTGGCACTCCTCTTGAAGCCACTGACCCTGCCCCACTTGGGAGTGGACGTGCCACACTGCAGAAGCGCTGCAAATGCCCCATACCTCCACACTGGAAACAAGGCTTTGGAGGAAGTGGACATGCTGGTCGGATATGCCCAGGCCTCCCACATTGGTGGCACACGACCGATCTTGCATCAGAAGCAGCAGAAGAAAACTGCCTGGAAGAGTGGCCTGAACTGCCCCCTCCTTTCTTCACATGATCCTCCCGCTTCCTTTTCTTCTCTGAGGAGCTTCCACTTCCCACTGCTGATACAGAACCATAGAAACCAGCCCTGCCTTTTCTATCAATCTCCACCATGCACGCCCGATCAACGACCTCAGCATAGGTCCTCAGCTTAAACAAGAACACCTGGGAGTATATCTCTGGTCGCAAGCCTTTCTCAAACCTTTGGGCCTTCGCTTGCTCATTAGAGACAATTTCTGGAGCATACCGAACCAATTCAGCGAAACGGTTGGCATACTCCATCACAGATAGATTCCCCTGAACAAGTTCCATGAACTCTCTAGACCTGGCATAAGCCAACACCTCAGGGCAATACTGTTCATTGAAGACAGCCTTGAAATCTCTCCAGCGCATCTGCTCATTCTTCCCAGATTGAAGCACTGACTCCCACCATTTACGGCTGGGACCCTCCAACAGAAAGGAGGCACACTTCACCCTGAGCTCCTCGGGTGTTTCCAGGAACTCAAACATACGCTCGATCTTCTCGAGCCATTCTTCTGCTTCCTGGGGTTCTGAGCTTCCTCGAAAGGTTGGAGGCTTATTTTTCAGGAACTCCTGGGCCTTGTCCTTTCTAGGACCAGTATAATCCTCTCTAACAGGAGCTGGAGCTGGAGCTGGTCCATATCCTAGAGCCTGGACAGCCCGGACCACGGCCTCGACTAGCCTCTGATCAATCGGCGTGGGAGAACTCTCTCCAGCTTCCTCCTGTGGGTGCGTGGGAGCTTTCCGGGGAGGCATGTTGCTACAAAATGCAACAGTCACAAAAGAAATAGTCAATACCACAATTCTGAAAATTGTAATCAAATACATCAAATATAAACAAACTAAACACATTCTTGTAATAAAAGAAACAACTACTCCACATCTGCCTGATGTCCACATGTGGTCTGCAGCCCACACGTCTCACCTAGAAGTGAAGTAAATCAGTAAATTCCAACATCCTCTGGTGACTCAAGGTCTGCCATGAGAGGTGCGGGCCAGGCACCCTACTCACAACCAATACCCCGAGCCCCGACAGTCCTAGCTCCTGTCTATCCCGACTCATCTCAAAATAACAATATAACCCAAAAACATTAACCTCCTTTGATACCATTTTGTCACGAACCAGGTCTGGTCGCCACCATTAACGGCACCAAACCTGGCCCGTGGCAAGGCCCGAAGGGCATTCCCTATCCCCACGGGCTGGCACAAGTGCCCGGGTATAAAACAATATGATTTGGGAACGATTTACCCGAGTATGAAAGCATAAAACAAATAAAACAACCAATGATAAGAATCTGAAATTTCCATGCTAAACCATTCTTAACAAAACCAGATCTGAATACATATGTTTAAAGACACAAAAATTGGTCCAAATAAAAATAATGACAACATCAAGACATCCCCATGGACTCCACAAGACAAGGGGATCATCACACGCAATCCATCCCCGCAACTCCGCCCCAAAGATGGGTACTAACATCCCGAACCGCCATCACCCTTAGCCTTCCCTTTACCTGAGTCAAGCATAAGCAGGTCTACTTACACCCAAGGGGTGTAAGTAGGGTGTGAGCCTAAGCCCAATAGGATACCACCAGTTGATTCCAAAGAGTATGCAATACAATGTGAACAAAACAAGCAATTTTAATACACAAGGTGAAACAGTGTTAAAATTCAAAGAAATGCAACTTTCAAATGAAAACAGTTTTCAATTCGAGAATTTCAGAATGTTAGCACATTAAATAGACATGTGAGATACTGTAATGTACTGCCAAAAACAACCCATAACAAGGGTAAATACCACAAATTCTATGAGCATCAAAATCAGGAACACCCCTAAGCACTAGGTTGTCTCGGGCCCTATGTACCTCGTACCTCGGTGTAGAGTAACCATAGAAAAATCCGTTCTCGTGCACGAGCCACTAGTAGGGAACATACCCATAACCTAGTGGTCCCCAATCATCATCCAAATAGTTTAGTTAGAGTTGTCGTTATCCAGATGCTAAGTGGAACAGGGACAAAACCCATCCGATCCACTAGCCGTACTAGTACAAATCCGCCCCACCTAAGTACCCGGGCTTCCCCTTTTGTGCTCAAACAATTTTAGCAAACAACACACATCCATTTTCATATAAAATATCGCTACTGGTCACAAACAAATTGTACAGTAGCTACACACATTTTATACCATTTAAAACACACAATAAAATAATTTTATTTCCAATAAAACAACCTCTCAAAACATCACATTGTTTTTCACCCAAAGCTCTTTATGATATCCACCTTTCACACTATGATAACACTTGTAAGATATTAAAACCAAATTTCAGTTCATAACCCTTTAATGAAACCAAAAATTCAGTTATGGGGCATCCCAAAATGAACCAATAAATGATTTGAATGGAAAACCCTCAATTTCACCAAAAATTGGAACTTAAAATTCATTTGCATTATAAATGCAACTAAAACCAATTTTTACTGAAACATTCAAGTGAAATAAACATTAGAGTACCATGAAAAACAGCAAGCTAATTCACAAAGATTGCACACACAATGGAATCACCTACCAAATTAACAAAACCCCTTGAATCTCCGTGCGAAATCAAATCGCACCCCCGCCGCACCAAGAGAGAACTAGATCAAACCTAAAACCACACAAATTGGCCAAGAAAACCCAAAGTTAAACCCTAGGTTCGAAATCCTAGTTTCTGGACATTAGTAAACTCAATTATAACCGAATAAACCCTAAGAACAAAGAGTTAAACCCAAAGTAATTTGAAAGAGGAAAGAAAAGGGCTCATTTACTTGAAGTATCTTGAAGTAATCACTCCAAAACTCCAGTATCTGAAATTTAAAAGATCCCAAATTTAGGGTACGTTCGAACAAGATGTATTATCTCATTTAGGAACTGGAATGGAGGAAAAAGACTGAGAATTGAGAGATTTATGAAGGAAATACTTTACCTCTTCAAATCTGGGCGATTTGAGGAACCCTATGAAGATCGGCACAAAATCGCGATTCTACAGAGCTCCAAATGGGTGGGAGAGAGTTCAGGCGCGCGGCTGGGTTACTTGGTCTTGAGTGAGACTTGGAATCACCGAAAAATCCCAAATAATGAATAAGTTATAACAAAATCAAATTTTATTTTTAAAACAGGAATTGGGCTTTCGGGCAGGCCCAACCCCTTAGACAAAAACCCAAATAACCCCTGGTTATGAACTTCTAAAAGCTCCAAATTACCTTGGTGGTGTTAATAGGTTAGGGTAGGTCAATTAGGAATTTGAATGGATGAAAAATATTGAAAAATGAAAAAGTTATAAAAGATACAAAATTTATTTTTTAATCTGGAATTGGGCTCACGGCTTGGCCCAATTCATGAATACTCATCTATTCCTCCCTAAAACCTAGGGAAACCCCCAAAACAAAGAAATGATGTAAATTAAATGAAAAATACCTTTAAAATATGTCTTGTATGTGACAAGTACATGCCATGTGTGTGGACAACATGCCGTGTTTGGGGTGTTACACGACCAGTTTGGAAAAAGTACACACCCATGTGAAAGGCTTATGGGAACACGCCATGTAGTTATTATACACGTCATGTTGTCTCGTTTGGTCAAACTTGAATGTTTTCTTTCTCCTGTTCCCTTCTTACGTTTATAGTTCTAGATCCTTGATGATCTTAATCTAAGGCGTGTGTTGACCATGTAGAGTCATGTTGTCGAGACAACCATGCGTTGTTCGCTAGGAGAGCGGCAATGAGTATACTCTAGAGATGGTAGACCATGGGCTACCAATGGATCCTACAGTAGATATAGATGTGGTACCAGTCGTTATACCGGGCACAGGTGCTGATGCGCAGTTCCGTGAAGCCTTTATGAGGTTTATGCAGAACTTCCAGGGAGCACCGCCGGCTGCTACATCTATGGAAGAGCTAACATATATATTCCAGTAATAGCATCCACCTACTTTTTCAGGGGATGGTGGACTATAGGCTACAAAGTCTTGGTTGGGTTCTATGCAAACTATTTTTGAGCATCTGGACATGCCTCCAGGGCGGAGGGTCAACCTCGCTACATACATGATGCGTGATTCCGCCAAGAGATGGTGGGATGTTACCACCCAGACTGAGCATCACTGGGACATGGTGTGAGAAGATTTTTAGGCAGTCTTCTTTGACCTTTTCTTTCTGGAGACGCTGAGGGCAGATCGAGCTCAAGATTTCATGAATCTACAGTAGGGCACTATGTCAGTGATGAATTATTCTGCCCGCTTCACCGAGCTACAGCACTTTTCACCGGTTCTGGTGGTAGATGAGGCATTGAGGGCTTGACTCATTGAGGATGTTCTTCGATATAACATCCGAGCACTAGTGAATGTTTTCAGGTTACCTACAGTGCATGATATTGTGAACAGGGCATTGATTACTGAGAGGAACTTGTGGAAAGCTAGTGCTGCAGGCCAGGGTGGTTCGACACCAGTTTCTGGTACAATTTCTACTGGTAAGAGGAAGAGGCAAATGGTCTTCTATCACGGTGGTAGTACTAGGCAGAAGATTTCATCAAGTGGCTAGGTCATGTGCTACCAATGTGATAGAGAGGGGCCCAAAAGACCTCAGTGTCCACGTGACCCAATGGAGTAACGATTTTGCGGCAGGATGGGTCATCTCCAGCGTTTTTGCAGGGCATTTCCACCAGTGGCTAGTGATAGGGGAACTGTATAGACTCCGCATCTGGGAGAAGATCTAGTAGCTTCTTACCAGTCAGGGAATTGGAGTACGGTAGAACGTTCAGGCCAAGCTGGTGGTCATGGTCGTGGTAGCCAGACACCAGGATCTCAGAGATAGTGGGGCGGGTCAGCTCAGAGTAGCCAGGCTGTGTCACAGGGCCGCAGCACTGGGCAGGCATATACAGTGAAATAGACCCAACAGGAGAAGGATCTCGGACCTTCCACTATCAGAGGTACTATTCTAGTAGATTCTGTTTTGTCTTCTATAATTTTTGATGCGGGTTCTACACATATATTTATATTTGTGCCCGTTGTTGAGAGCCTTGGGTTCTGTGTTTCTTCTTCTTCTGATATTATGATGATATACACTCCATTGGGGACTATAACGGTTGGTGTGCATCAGTTTAGGGAGTTACCCCTAGAGCTTGGTGGGTGTCACTTTCTATGGGACCTCTATATCTTAGAGATGACGAGTTATGACGTCATTCTTGGGATGGACTGGTTGGTACCCTTTCGAGCCTTTGTAGATTTCTATCATTGCAGGGAAAGTTTCATGTCACCAGAGGGTAGAGAGTTTCTATACAAAGGAGAATGGGATGTCCAGGCGAGTTGAGTTGGACCTGAGCATCATGGGTGAGGTGGAGTTACAGCCCAGATTTTGAGTTTATATCTAGATGATTAGGGAACTTGTCAGAAGGATTTCCCTCCAGTGGTTGATCATTTCAGGGATGTCTTCCAGGACGACTTTTCAGGTCTACCTTCAGAGCGAGAGGTGGATTTCTCTATTGATATTGTTCCATGAGCAGCAACGGTGTCCATTCCTCCTTATAGGATGGCTATACCAGAGTTTTAGGAGCTCAAGAGGAATTTGGAGGAGTCATAGGAAAAGGGTTTCATCCGACCCAGTACTTCTCCTTGGGGTTCACCTGTCTTGTTTGCTAAGAAGGCGGACGGTACCCTCAGTCTTTGTGTGGATTATCAGAAGCTGAACCAGTTGACAGTCAAGAACCTATATCCCTTGAAAAGGATTGATGATCTTTTTTATCAACTTCGAGGAGAACGAGTGTTCTCAAAGATTGACTTGAGATCCGGATATCCTCAGTTACGCATTAGATTATCGGACATACCGCTTACATCTTTTCAGAGCAGATATGGTCTATACGAGTACTTGGTCATCCCGTTTAGACTCACTAACGTGCCATAAGTTTTCATCGCTCTGAAGAATCGTGTGTTCCACCCATATCTGGATTCTTTTTCGGTAGTCTTCGTGGATGACATATCAGTGTCCTCTCACACTCGACACGACCATGCCACACATCTTGAGATCATTTTGAGTACACTAAGAGAGAATCATCTATATGAAAAGCTCTCAAAGTTACACTTTTGGATGGACTAGATACACTTCCTGGGTCATATTATCTCAGAGGCAGGAGTCGCGGTAGACCCAAAGAAAGTGAGAGCAGTAGTTTATTGGGAGAAGCCTAAGAACGTGTTTGAAATATAGAGTTTCTTGGGGATGTATGGTTACCACAGGCGCTTTATACAGTACTTCTCCTACTTAGAAGTTCCATTGATGGGTTTGACTAAGAAGGGTGTGAAGTTCGTTTGGTTAGAATCTTGTAAGACAGCCTTTCAGGAGCTAAAGGGAAGGTTGACATCAACACCAGTCCTAATACTTCCAGAACAAGGGAAGAGCTATACATTTTACTAAGATGCATCAGGTATTGGGCTGGGAGTTGTGTTGATGTAGGGTGATCGAGTAGTTGCATATAGGTCTTGGCAGTTGAGGCCACATGAGTGGTATTACCCGACGCATGATCTCGAGTTGGCTGCAGTTGTTCATGCGTTATGTTGTTGGAGACATTATCTATTGGGATAACATTTTGTGGTGTTTACGGACCACAAAAGTCTCATGTACATATTTATCCAGCATGACCTGAATTTGAGGCAGCGATGGTGGGCTGAATACCTTTAGTCCTTCAACTTTGAGCTTTCCTATACACCTGGTAAGGGTAACGCAGTTGCTGATGCACTGAGTAGGAGGACTCAGATATAGGTAGTGAAGGAGGCCAGTGGTGAGTGGTAGCATATGGCTTTGTTCTATGAGATGCATTTAGAGGTGCATGATAGTAAGGGAAAACCTATCTTTCTTCCTTAGATGTGACTTCTACCCTCCTAGATAGAGAGAGGATGAGACAACTATCTGATTCGGAAGGCCTAGTTCTATGGGAGTCGGTGGAAAGTGAGGACCCTCCTCCTGGTTGGAAGATAGGAAATGATGAGGTACTACATATCCATGGACGAGTGTGGGTTCCATGGGATATACATGAGGAGCTGATGCGGGAGTTTCATGCTTCAGCTTGGGCAGTGCATCCCAGAGTTAACAAAATGTATCGTTACTTGAGACATCAGTATTGGTGGTCGGGTATGAAACGGGAAGTAGATGGTTTTCTTGTGAGATGTTCCACCTATCAGCAGGTGAAGGCCGAGAATCAGAGGTCAGTTGGACTGTTACAACAGTTACCCATTCCGGAGTGGAAATGGGATGATGTCACGATGGACTTCGTGACTGGGCTGTCGAGGTCACCTCAAGGCAATGATTACATATGGGTTTTTGTGAACAGAATTATGAAGGTAGCTCACTTTTTTCCAATCAAAGAGACCTTCGGTGTTGATGATATTGGGAAGTTTTATATCCGAGAGGTAGTACGTCTTCATGGGGTCCCTCGTTCTATCATTTTAGATAGGGACGCCCATTTTATGTCTCGTTTCTGGCAGGGTTTTCAGAGGGCACTGGGTACACAGGTGCTTCTGAGCACAGATTACCACCCACAGACTGATGTCCAGTCAGAGTGTATGATATAGGTGATAGAGGACATGCTGCGTGCATGCGTCCTAGACTTTCGGGGATCTTGGGAGAAGCACATACCCCTGGTCGAGTATACCTACAATAATAGTTTTTAGTAAACTATTAAGATAGAACCTTACGAGTCTTCATATGGTAGGCCATTCCGATCAACATTGTGCTCATTAGAGGTAGGTGAGGAAGATTTACTGGGACCACGTCTCAAATAGGAGACTTCAGAGCAGGTCCAGTTGATTCAGAAGAGGATGGATACTGCACAGTCTCGTCAGAAATCTTATGTTGGTCGCCGCAGATGACCCTTGGAGTTTGTGGTTGAAGATCAAGTTTTCTTGTGTGTTTCACCGAGGTTGGGACATAGTTCTATTAGGAGACAGGGTAAACTTTCACCAAGTTATGCGGGGCCATTTGAGATTCTGGAGAGAGTCAGGTCGGTTTCCTATCAGTTGTAGTTACCATAGAGGTATCGGGCCATGCATGACGTCTTCCATGTATCTCAGCTGCCCCGTTATCACTCAGAATTGTCTCATGTTTTTCAGGCCAAGGAGGTTGAGCTTCAGGTCAATGCATCCTTTGAGGAAAATTTGATTCATATTGTTGATAGGATCATGAAGGTTCTCTGAGTTTGATCAGTTCCTCTCATATGGGTGTTATGGACGCATAGTTGAGTGCAAGACGAAACCTGGGAGCAGGAGACCGATGTACGTTCTCAATGGCCATAGTTGTTCTCAACTTTATCTTCACCACCCATGGAAGGGAAATTCGGGGATGAATGATTTAAGGGGGGAAGTTTATAAGAACCCAGTTCTTATTCTTGAGGTACGGGTTTCTTCTTTTCCTTTTTCCTTAAGTGTTTTTGAGAAAATAAGGAAAATAAGGAAAAATCCCAAAATTTGTGGGTACACACCATGTAATTTTTCACACGCCATATACTTTGGACATGTGGGATGAGTACACAGGGCGTGTAGGCCTGTCGTTGATGAAGGGTGTAAGTAAAGACTACATGCCATGAACTCGGTATTTACACATCGTATAATCAGTCGGCAAGTGAATAGTAAGGCGGTGGAAGCATCCGCCAGCGGAGCGAAAATACACGCCGTGTATTCCGAAATACATGTCGTGTAATCTTGTTGACAGATGAACAGTGTGGCGGTAAAAATTAGCCGCTAGAGGAATAGTTAAATGATGAAAAGTACACATTGTGTACTTGAGATTGCACACTGTGTAGTTTGTTTTTTTCGCTTAAAACGGGCAGTAGCCTCCTCTTTCGACAGAGGAAGCTTAGAACTCCAGAGGAGCTCGGAAGAGGGGGCCCAACCTTGGAGGATCACCTGATCTTATACCAAAACTTGGATTCTTCCGTCTTCAATCTTGTTGGAACTGCGCAGGTAAGCGCTTACCTCTCCTTGAGCCCTTATTTCCAATTCTTTCCTGAGGGGAAGTTATTTGATTTTTAATGAGTTGACATTTATCCCAAATCTACGCCATTCTTGGTCGTTTCAGGAGGTTTCGTTCATGTATACCGATCAGAGGAGATCGGGGTAGGTGGTCTGGTGTTTAATTCCAACGTTTGTGTTGTTTTTGTGTACCGTTGTGTTACACGCCCATGTTTGGGGGTCGTATGGCTGAGGCCTTGATTAATTAAATACATATAATTTCATAGATAATTTAATGAATATGTAGAACTGTTGTTTGGATTCATTTCATGGATCCAGGGCCACCCCGTGGGTGCATTCCCTTGTTTAGCCGTTTGGCCAGGTTACCCGAGGGTATACCATGATTTTAAAATGCTTTGAATTGCCTTGAGAGGAATTGTTTATAAATTGCTTTCTTATGCATTGGGCTCGGCCTGGTTACTTGCTTAGCCTGAGGGCAGTGTTTCTTTTATCCTGCGGGCAACTTTTCTCATGCCTGTGGGAAGTAGTTTTTCTGCCTGTGGGCGACACCTCATATGCCTGCGGGCAATATTCATTATGCATGTGGGCAGTCACCTGCGGGTTTCGATTCTGATTACCTGAGGGTAAGGATTTGCATGTCTGCGAACAATATTTACCTTGTATATTCACTATGTGGTGATTTATTATATTGTACCTTCCAAGTTAAAGCACACTCTTGGGATTGATAAATAATTAATAAAATGGAAATGTAATTGGTAGAGATAGTTACTTTTGAGTACTGTATAGTTTACTATATTTTATTAATGCACACTATCGTTGCACATTTTCACTAATAGTTGGGCACGGGCCTTTGGTGGTTGCCTACTGGGATTTATTTCTCAGACTTTTTTTGGGTCAATTCTTGGGCCCAAAAAAATTATATTGTTGAAGTTATAGATAAGGGAAAGAGTCCCTATACAGGTACTTGATTGTTGCAGAGGAGTAGGAGAGCATGGGACCAAGCTTAGGCTTGCGATGCTACTGAGTTCCTGTTGCACTAATTTATTTTGCTTTGCTGTATTTGTCCCTTGTATTGGATTGTTTCATATTTCAGTGTATCCTGTTTTGGATTCTTTCTTAGACTTAGGGACATATTGCATCATTATATATGACTGTTTCTCTTTTCTTTATTTTCTTACTGTGTCTATTTCATCATTGGTATTGTTTACTTCTTCCACATTTTTTATGTTGATATCTATTTCCACTACGCTACACTTTGACTAATGAGGGCATAGTTTCCCCAATATCAAACCTAGGCCCTCGCTGCTAGTTGACAGCCTCGGTCATTTGGGGAAATGCGCTTGAGGTCATGTGACCAACTGGTTTCGAGGCACCCATTGTGTGGAACCCGGATCCAGGACATTACAATGTGTCATAATAGGAACATCTCAATACATATTTGTTGGAATAAGGTTTCCATTAGGGGTGTTTACTGAAAACTCCCTTGTTAATGTGAATTGGAAATATCTAATTTTTAAAGAAAACTTGGAAGATATGAAGGAATGAGATGATCCAGAGTCAAAAAAATATTTAGCTAAATTTGAGGAGATTATTAAAGTGAACACCACCACATCATTAGGAACTTTAACCTCAGTTGTTATGATCACATAAAGTTGTCCTTGCTTTAGTGTCCTTTTATCAGGTAAGTTTCTTTGATACTTCGGACAAACATTTGCATAGTTTCCCATCTTTTTAAAATTATATCATTGAACATTTAAAGCTTCATTCCTTCCCCTACAATCATGATCATGATGGATTTTCTCACCACACTTGAAGCAAAATCCTTTTCCTTTTAAGCAGGCACTAGGGTGTTTCCTTCCACAAGTATTGCACATTGGAAAATTCCCTTTTTTATTCTTCCCTTTATCTATTATTTTCTCCTCCGCCCTCTTCTTCACTTATTTTCCCTTAAAGTCATAATACTTAGAGAATTATTTCTCTACCTTGATATCACATGAGACTATATCTTCGTATGATGTGGAAATTTTGGATACCAGTGCCCTTTGGAGGAATAGTTTTAACCCATCAAAAAATCAATCAATTATGCTCAATGGATTGTGTAAATAATCCATAACATGCCCTGTGAACCTTGTAAAGTTGGCATCACACTTGGCAACGTTTTCCTTCTCTTTTTATCTTAGACTTAATAATTGTCTCTCCATATCTGCTCACTTTTCCTGAGGGAAAATATTTTTCCATGAAAATTTCCTTAAAATCCGTCCATTCCATATTTGAAATTTCTTTCTCCTCATTCTTATTTTGAATCAATGACCACAATTGATCATCATCTCATGAGAGTTGATAAACTTCCATGATAATGTTTTCCCTTTCATTACTTCCCAAAGAAAGAAATATATTCTCTAAGGAACTTATACATTTATTAGTTATAAATGGATTTTTAGTTCCATTGAATAATAGAGGTTGTTGTCGCATGAAGCAATCTAACATTCTTTCACACCATTGTGAATCAGGATGCTCCATGAAAGTAAGTTTTTTACTCATAACCTGAGTCAATTGTCCCAGTATAGTTATAAGTTTCTTTGCACCTGTTTCAACTCCCACTCCAAAGTCATTATCTTGCATAGGATGGAAATAGCTACATGGGATACATATGTTGATATGGTTTCTATTCCTTCCACTGGGTGTGATTTATAAATAATTCCACAAACTAAATTATGTAATGACTCATAATGCATAATTTTGAACTAGAAAAACACTTAACATAAATTGGAAATTTATGCATAGATAATCTCATAATCATAAACATGTTTTCATTGGGGACATGTTTACTTTTAAATCATTCATAATGGTTTGTAAAGAAAATGTGAATTATCCTAAGCATATCTCCTAAGAGTATCAAACCAAGTGTGTAGTAAGGCCTATTTTCATGTTCTAGGTTATTACAAGTCATGCCCAATCCACCATATTAGAGTTGTTACCCCTAGGTACATCTATGCTAGAACCACATCCACTAATAGTATCCAGATAGGGATATATTGTTAGGCTGACCCACATAATATCTACCATACCAAAATTATAGGATGTTTTTCTATGATTACCCTCAAACTGTATCTTAGGGTTATGTTCTTTGATATATTTTTTCTAAATCCAGTTTCCAAAGTTTCTAAAAAACATGATCTGATACCAATTATGAAGACCATGACCCTAGTATCTCGAATATGGTGCCTTACTTAATTATATCGGTGCTATTAATAAGATATTTCATCACAATAGACCAAATTTTTTATTAGATTTTTTATAACTAGATACAAACATAATTGTTACATTAAAACTTTGAAAGTGAAAACAATATATCAACTCCCTAACAAACACCCATGAACTCATAGCTTGTCCCTAAAATTCATTCATAATATACATATTTGCATCCTGGGGAAAAATAAAACATAATAAATGGGTGAGCTCATATTCTCAGCAACGTTACTCAATACAGTGTAATCTATCATAAACATAGACAATAAGGCATGGTGATTAACTAAAAACACATGTCATTAAAACATAATATTTAGAATAATATGGAAGGAATAAATGTTGATTTAATAATACCATATAAATAAACATGTAAGAATAAAACTTAAATATATATATTTTACAAGTTGAAAATTCACATGGATTGTCAATTACTAATATCATAATGATGGAATGTGGAATCCTAGACATCTGAAATATACCGCCAAGGCCTTGACTAAGACATCTGAAAATAAATGGATAATGCCTCATCCAAATCACAATATGGTTTATCTCATGAGACCTACCAATTAATCTAGGGTCTATAGAGGTCCCTCCCATTACTTACTAATTCAATTTCATTCTTCAAATGAATGGGGGAAAAATAAACAAAATAGATATATGAAATTTAAATAACATTCCCTAATCAGTAAATATAATCACTAACCATTTTGAGTAGTATGGTGAATGGTTTCCAGATAGAACATACACATTCAAACTAATCATAAAAAACTAAATAAAATATGGTATATTATATCATATAAAATCAATCCCAATTAAACATAATATTCAATAAAGGGTGTTGAAATAGATGGAAAAAAAACTCTGATAAAATCGTCGAGGAATTTTGAGAGAAATACCATTTTAGTTTAAAAAAATATTTCTTTTGTAAAAATCATTTGTATTTCTCATAAAATAAAATTTTAAACATATATATCTTAAAAATAAAAATTTAAGGATAGTAAAAATATGTTTTAGGCATAAATTATATCCAATGTGTGAAAATAGTTTTTAATAAACTTTAGAATTAGGAAACTTCAGTACAGTTTAAGAGAAAATATAAGAGTATTTAAATAAAAAAAGTCATAATTGTTTTTATAAAACTAAAAATAAATAAAACATAATAGTTTTTCATGATAAAAAAGAGTGATTTTGGAAATAATGGTGTCTTAAAACAGATTATGGATGGTACTTGAAAATGGGTAAGAAATTGGAAAGTTCCCTATAATCAGGTTTTCTTAATAGGAATAATTAAAAAATAACATTATCAAACATGTATTTACACATAATAGAAAGATTAATTGATCTATATAATTTTATTAAGTTCATTTAAGGTCTTTTTTGAGTTATAATATTGAATTTCGTCATTTGGTATTGTTCGTTTCCTTAGTTTTCATGATTGATTCACTTGTATACATATATGAAAGATCTTGTAAAATGAGAATAGTTATCAAAAATTGAATGTATATCTTATTAATGAACTTATAGAATATTTAATGGTCTTATATATAATTTTTTTAGATATGATGATGATTTATTAGATAGAGTGCTAATGATAACCATTTAGATTATTTTGGCATTTTTTTATCATCGCAAACTAGTTTTGGCTTATGAATTAATATTATGTATATATATTGGTTCCAGAAAATTAAATAAGTTTTATTACATATATTAAAGTCTATTTTATTTATAAAAATGAATTTATGACCAGCCTTTGAGGAATAATTGATAAATTAAAACTCATCATCCATGAAGCTGGTAAATCGGCACCTCACGGATGATGTTTTCATTTTTAGAATAAAAAGTGTAAGAAAAGATAATTTATGGTTGATATAACATTAACATAATAAAATTATAGTATATAAAATATAATGGATTTATTAGTTCACTTTGGATAAGGGAGGTGAGTGAATGAAAATAAAATAAAATAAATTCAAAGAGAGAGAGAAAAGGTACTACCACATGAGTGTCACCTCCTTGAGAACCTCCTTAAGGGAATTGGAAATTGACTTTTGGTGAGACCTACAAGACCAAAACACAAGGGATATTTTTGGGATAAGAAATGGGTATAATATAAGCATGAATAAAGTCTTTGTAGGTGTAAAGATAAGGGGTGGTGATGGTGGAATTTATAGTGGAAGAGATGGGTGTTTTTTGATTATTTAATTCATTTGTTTATTATTTTGGATCAAAACTATGAAAAGTGTTTATTATTATGACAAAATATAATAAATTGTGCATGTGAGTTCGAGACAATGGGTTCTTACCTCATCTATACATCATCCATTACTCAAATATTCATTTATTTACTTATAATTTTAAATTCTATAAATTATCATATTTCATTATTCACCAAAATTTCAACTATTTCAGAAAAAAATCCAAAAAATCACCCTAATAATTTTTCAGTGTGTAGAATTAAAAAATGGACTCCACTTTAAGAAAAAAAAAATATGATAAATTTAATTTCAAAAACACATCATTTACTTGAAAAAATACTGATTTTAATATTATAATTGTTTTTATGACACTTTGAAAATTTAATTAAGGTCTCATAAAATTATTTTATAATCATAAAACAAAAATATATTAATTTATGAATATATTTTATGATAATAAATTTTCTTTTAAATAGTTATATTAATTATAAAATTTTAAATAAAAATTTATGGTTCACAAAAATACAAACACATAATTTATTATTTTTAAAACATCTACTTACTTATTCCATGATATAAATATTCCCATTTTTAATTTATAAGTTACCAAAATTTAATTTATACTTTTATAGGTGAATTTACTATTCTATTTTCTATATTACTATTCTTAATGGTCACATTATTATTCCAATGAGAAAATTTAATATTATATTATGGTTTTAAACTCGATGTTGCGTGAAGCATAAACTATCAAAGATATTAAATTTCAAAATAGACATACCAAAAAATCTTGGGGCCTTACAATATCATATTTTTACAAAAAACTTAATTTATTATTTTTAACACATTTACTTACTTATTCTATGATATAAATATGCTCAATTTTTATTTATAAGTTACCCAAATTATATTTATACTTTTATAGGTAAAATTGGGTGATTTTTTGGATTTTTTTCTGAAATAGTTTAAAAAATATATATTAATTTATGAATATATTTTATGATAATAAATTTTCTTTTAAATAATTATATTAATTATAAAATTGTAAATAAACATTTATGTTTTACAAAAATAAAAACAATTAATTTATTATTTTTAAAGAATTTACTTACTTAATCCATGATATAAATATGCCCAATTTTCATTTATAAGTTACCAAAATTTTATTTATACTTTCATAGGTGAATATAATATTCTATTGGCCATATTACTATTTCTAATGGTCACATTATTATTCCAACGGGCATATTTAATAGTATATTATGGTTTTAAACTCGATGTTGCGTGAAGTATAAACTATCAAATATATTAAATTTCAAAAGATACATACCATAAAATCTTACGGTGTTACAAAATCAAATTTTTACCATGTAAATAAAATAAATTTTTCAATAAAAATAACTTTTTCACTATTCATTGAAAAATCAATATTTTTAGAAAATTTTCAAAAATTTATTCTAATATTATTTTGTCATATTGAATTCAAAAAATTAAATTTATTTTGTCAAATTAAAATTACAAAATTTGAAAAATAATCTTTTTAAAAAAATATTATAAGAAATAAGTTTAATGAAACTATTTCCTTTTTGATTTAAGGATTAATTAATATGAATATTACTATTTAATTCAAGAATACTAATAAATACGAAAGAAATTTATTCTATCAATACCTTGGTTGTTACAAAAAGAAAATTTTAACAAGCATTACATTTTCAAAAAGATTAAAAAAATACTTTTATATGTAGTGTATCCATTCATTCTTCTTGGAATATCCATTACACATACCCACACACACATGTATACATCCAAGTTGATAGTCCCAATACTCTTGAGTGATAAATCATCTTCAATACAAAGTCATCACTCAGTCATGCCCCTGAATTCCCAAATTGGCATAGGTAGCCAAGTTAGAATCCAAAAACACCCCTCATAATGCAGTTATAAAAACATTCCAACACATGTATGCTAAATTCTATCTAAAAAATACTTTTAATATATTTTATTTAAATAATTTAATTAAATGTGTTTTTTTCTATTTGAAAAACCATATAACATTAGTGAATTAAAAAATATTTTATAATTAATTTTTCCAATGAAATCATAAGTAAGAGTTTCAGAAATCCATAACATTCAATCTCTAAAATAAGTGGAGGGAAAGAGAATTCTTCTACCACTAATGGATTATGTTTACAAATCAACACACTATGATCTTGGTAGATCCAAATTACTTTATGATTTCTTTCAATGGATCTAAATAAAATTTAATAAAAACATGATCTCAACCTTAGATCCATCTTTGAAATATCCAATCTAAGGTTTCCTATATGATAAGAAGAGATAATCATGAAGTAGAATGAATAGATGGAGACTTACCTTTGATTCCTAGATCCAATGAACCAATATACATTGAAATTAACCTCTAGAAGGACGAAGGCCACCAAAATAACCTAGAAAAGGTTTCATGGTCAAGATCCTAGAACACATGAGGAATAATTAGGGTTTTAAGTTAGCTTTCAAGTTAAAAATATAATTTTCTAATTTTACTAATTATGTCACATGATTAGGTTGCACAATTTAATAATATGCCCACAAACCATACTGAAGACACTATCTCAAAACTCCTAGATCAAACAATTTCCCTATATAGTTTTGAAAATCATGCACTAACCATGTGCAACATATCTATCCCATGCCATACGATTACCTGATCAATTCTCACAGTTTCCACTAATAGTGCATATAACTCCTTATAACATAATCAAACCATAATTACATGATTTATAAAAATGGTTAAACATTATGAATTTCCAATCTCTTTTTTATTTATAGTTTTAGTAAATTAGTTGAAATATTAAATAACAATGTGTAAAATTTCACATAGTGTACAATTTTTCCACAAAAATAGGGATTTATGTTTACACCTCTATTTCATTTAAGACATTTTTTCTTAATTTAAAATGAGTCAACATAGCATAAATCATGACCTTGGTAGATTTTATACTCATCCTTAGATACTATTATTTTTTTAGAAAATAAGGTATCATAAGAACAATGCTTGGTGAGGGATATATAAATACATAAATCTCATTAGTTCAGTGAAAAACATGAAAATCCATAAATATGTTTACCTTTTCCTTAATAAAACATTGATAACATAAATAAAAAAATTCCACTTGTGAAAATCAATATTTTATCAAATAAAACATTTTATAACCCATTATTAATCATAGTAAAACCATGAAATCATTTTGAGTCACATGGGAACACATGAAAAAATTTCTTCAAAAACAACCTTTTACCTTAAAAAGTTCATAAACATTCCTTACCTCATAGAACCAACTGATTTCCCTAAAAGACCCATTTTCAAGAATAATATAGTTTTCTTGTAGAATCATATTAATAACTCATGGTTACTCTTTTTTAACCCATTTCAAACTAATTGAATCCTAGTTAATTTTGAAGGACTAACCTACCTGGTTATCTCCTTCATTTTTCACCTTCAAAGACTAAGTCATTAGCCAATTAATTGGTGAGATATATCAGGCTCAATCATCATCATGATATATATCAGTATCACCTATCATAAAATATAAATATCATGTATAATATCATGAAAAAAATTGAATTCTTTAACGTTTTATTCAAAAAAATATCATTTCAACCCATAAACAAAATACTTTCTATTTTTACATAATCATTAGTAGAATTTTCATTTTTATTTGAAAATACATAAAATGAAAATTTTATAGAATATTTTGAATATTATCTACTTTCAAAAACTATGTTAACTTATATAATAATCTTTATAATTAATAATATTTATTATGGAAAGAAAATTGATCAAGACGTATATGTTAAAAACATTATTTTTCACTTTAGTAAATAAATTCAAACATGAATCGTATGGAAAATTTTGAAAAGATTCTATTTCTAACCTTCATAAAGAAAGTAAAATATAGTAAAAAATTAATTTTAGTAAACTTTGAATAATAAATAATAACATTCAAGAATCTTTTAAAAGAACATAAATATGGAGGAGAAAGTGTTTAAAACATTTAAAACAAAATTCTAAAGGAAAATCCATTACCTCGAGTCCCAACTCATTTCATTCATTTGTCTACCCTCTCAGTAATAAAATTATATTATTTTTCTACATGATTAAGAAAAATTTTAATTTTCATTACATTATCATTATTCCCTTTATTTTATTTTTACCATGTTTTTTTAGTTACTAAAATGGTTAGGTTTACATTGTACGTTTTGGGGTTGTACAATATATAACCTCAAAACAACATTAGCACATTGATTATGGTAAAAGTGGTAATTGTTAAATTACCTATATAATTATAAAAATTTTACAATTATCATATTTATGCATTAAATAAAATTTTAGAACCAATCATTTAAGGCTTTTATAAAAAAATGAATAATTTCATTTCATGGAGACGGTAGTCCATACGTACCCAGGAAAGGAATTTTGTATTTATAATTGGTGGAAAAGAAATAATGTTGATAATATTTTAATTTTACACATTCATAAATATTTTATATATATAATATTTAATAACTAGTTTCATCCTTATTACTATCCATGTAACGTGGAAATGATAAACAAGTCACATCACTTCACGGAGGTGGCAGTCCACACATGTGCATGACCGGTGTTATTGTTTTACAATAAGTGAAAGGTTAAAATGGTAAGTAATATATTATATTTATATAATAATAATATTTTATATATCTAATTGTTCCATATTTTTAACTAGACAATTATCTGGTGATGAAAATGAAACACATCTCTTCATAGATGTGGTAGTCCGCATATACGTTCGAGCGATGTTTTCTTTTCCCATAGTGTGGAAAAGGTGATCAAAAGGGATTTTATCATAACTATAATAAAAAATTATTCATAAGATACTAATTTTTTTATTTCATCAATGTTACATAAGATTATAAATAGTTATAAGAAGAAATAAATAGAAACCCTTGGTTAATAATTAAATGCCATCTTTGAGAAACTTCCCTTAGATTACACCTTGACCCTTCATAGGATGGTCTTTTGGTGAGACCAAGACATATAAGAAATGGGGAATGATGTTTAGAAGGTATTTAGTTAGGTAATGTTTAATATAAATGGCTTAATGTGTGTGAATAAGTGAATAGAGGTGGTTCCCTTTTATAAGTGATCCGAGTGGCCCACGTATAAATACTTAAAACTTTTAAATATATTATTTGTGTTTATCAAAATAAAGTGGTTATAAATTTACATATTTTAAATTTAGGATGCGTATGAGTCAAAATAAAATCATAAAATAAAATTTAACAAGTTTCATAATATTTTAATATTTATATATTAGTTTTAACCCCCTTTTTAACTCTTTAAACAATTCATGTGGTGACAATGTTTTACAAATTTTACTATTCATAATGACAAAAAATGAAATTGAAATTATTGCCCAATTAGAAAATATTAATTCCAAATTTTAAATCCATTTTATCATATTCAATTTATTTAATTTATAATAATTAATTTTAATATAAATATGCAAATAGCAATGAAAAATGTTTTTAGAAAAATGACCTTTTATGCATAAAAATGATTTTATAATGAAATAAAGTATAATATTGATTACTATAGAATTAATTTGATTATTTTTAGTAAAATGGGACTAATTTAAAATTAAAACCAATACAAACATGAATGTAACTTTTAAAATATTTTTAAATAAAAGATATTTTTAATAAAAAATGGTATTTTTCAGCAATCACTCAAAAATCAATCATTTCATAAAAAATATCAAATATTTACCCTAAGATAAATTTGTTATTATAAATTAAAAAATGAATTCGTTTTTATCTAATTAAAATAAGAAAATTTATATATTTATTTTTTAATAAGACCATATAATACTTGGAAATAAAATTTTGTTAAATAAAACCATTCCTTATCCAATTGATAAGTTATATATAATCATTTATAAAACAATGATTAATATGAATCTATAAAAATAAATAATTAAAAATCCTAATATTGATTTATTTCTCGTATTACTAGGGTTTTCCCAATCTTCCCCCTTTAATAAATTGTCTCCTTTAAATTTTATTCATTACTTAAATATCTAAGGATATTTTCCCGCATATATTTTTCTGATTCCCATGTTGCTTCCTCAATCATGTGACTATTCAACAAAACCTTAACTTGGTGAATCAAATTGTTTCAATTTTTCTACTCTCTTTGTTCCGAAATGTGAATCATATTTTCTTTATAAGATGGTTACTCCTTTAACTATACTACTTCAGGGATCAAAACATGAAATTTTGCGGGTACATATTTCCATATCAACAAAATATTAAACACTTCATGTACCTGAGATAAACTCAAATGTAAGGCCACTTGGTATAAAACTAATGCCACTTTTTCTAGAAATTCATATGGAACAATATACCATGGTCTTAATTTTCTTTTATTTTCAAAATGAATAAAAAAATTTCATGGAGATACTTTAAGAAACACATGATTTTTAACCCCAAATAATTGATCATTCCTCTAGTTATATACATAACTTTTCTTCCTACTCTAAGCTACCCTCGTATGGGACTAAATCATATTTACCTTATCAACCATTTCTTTATTATCTATAGTCTTACTAACTTCCTTTCACTTAATTCATCCTAACATGATGTATTTCAACATATCTTTCCATATAATTAATAAAAACATTTAATATGTATATGAAAATTAAAACTATTCTTATTAAAAAAATTAACTAATGAATTATGTTTATCCCAACTTCCTTGATAATCCAAAGAGAAATTTCAAATCAATTATTCAAAAGTATGAGTTTTTCACTTTGATTTTACATCTAATGATGGATAAAAAATATATCTTGAAATTAAATTTAGTTCCCAATGACTACTGATGTTATTTTTAAATATATATCTATAAATATTAGATTGTGATTAGATACAATAGGTTGAGGGAATCTATGTAACCTGGATATATCTTTAATATAAAGTCTAAAAATTTTATCCAAGCATATAATATTTCAAATAAGAATAAAATTCATATATTTTGTCGATAAATCAACAATTACCCAAATCACATTATTTCCTCGAGATATATTTTCTAATCCCACCATGAAAACCATAGATATATTCTCCCATTTCTATTCTGGCACTAGAAAAAGATTAATCATACCATTTGGTAGTTTTTTCTCGTATTTAACCTATTTACAAGACAAAATTTTTATGATATAATTATTAATATCTAAGGTTCCCATAAATTTTAGTGTTTTCATGATAAAAAAAATAGAGAGCTATGTGCTTTACTTAACAATTCGTTCTTCAATTGGGAATAACTTTTCACGCATAACCACTATCCAAAACTCATAAAACCTTAGTTATCAATGTTAAATGTTATAAATTTATTATTCTTATCTAAATATACAATTTCTTGAAAATTGAGATCTTCCTTATTAGCATGTATAATGTTATCTGACAAAGATGATTGTACTAACACCTCATCTGAAAGAGTGTGAGTCCCTACAATCAAAATTTCTTGGCTAACATTCATAAAATAATTTACCCAATATTCATGTTCAAAAAAACATGTTTAATGATGTAATATTTTTTCAAATCAAGGTATTAGATACCATGTTATCATTTCCATGAAGATAGTGAATCGTGTAATCACGATCCTTTATCAATTCCAACCATCTTCATTACCCAATGTTTAATTCATTTTGAGTGATAATAAACTTTAAACATTTATGGTCAAAATATTTTCCATTTGTACCCCAAATAAAAGTTTCCTAAACATTTTATAGTAAAAACGACCACTATAATTTCAACATCATGTGTAGTGAAATATTTCTCATGGAGTTTTAATTGAAATGAATCCCCATGAAATTACTCGATTATATTTCATCAATACACAAACAAGTCCCATCAAAGAATAATCATTTTAAATAAAAAATGCATCATTTATTTTTGGAAAGGAAAAAACTGGAGAATTAACCATACTTATTTTCAATTCCAATAAACATTCATCATATTCCTTTGTCCATATGAATTTTTCTCCTTTTTTAAGTCAACTTAGTTGGCTAGATAACCAACAGATTTTTTCAAAAAAACCATTGTTAGTAACCTGATAATCTAAGAAAACAATGAATCTTAGTGACATTCGTAGATATTTTACACTCTTCCACTACTTTATTTTTAGTAGGAAACATAGTTATTCCATCATTTGAAAAAATTTACCCAAGGGAATAAATGTGTTATAACCAAAATTAACATTCACTAAATTTACCATAAAACATCATTTATTTTAAATACTATAGAATAATAATTAAAGGTATCCCATGTTCCTCATATCTTTTATAACAAACCAAGATATTATCTAGGAAAAATAAAAAAATTATCCCAATACTTAGGGAGAACTCTATTAATAAGATCCATAAATATTGCGGGTGCATTTTTAAATATGAAAGGCATAACTAAAAAACTAAAAATATTTATACCTGGTATAGAACTCTATTCTCAGACTGTTTTACACCTTCAATTTTAGCTAGTGATACCTAAAATTGAGATAAATCTTTGAAAATAATTATTATCCTGGATTTGTTCAAAAAATCCATTGATATGTGGCAATGGATACTTATTTTCAACCATGATGTTATTTAGTTCTTTCTAATCAATGAAAAGTCTCATGGAATCATCCTTCTCTTTAATAAATAGAATAGTAGAAACCCGTGGTGAAGTGCTAGGGTGGATTAAACCCTTATCAAGAAACTCTTATAACTACTTTTCAATTCTAAAAGTTCTATAGGAGTCATTTGATAAGCAGTTTTTTAAATTGTGTTTACATTAGGAAATAAGTCAATAGTACATTCAATTTCCGGATCAGGAATAACATTATGAAAATCATTAAGAAATGCATCCATGTATTCATTTACTACTATCACATCACTAATTTGAATACTTTATTTATTTTCAATAGAATGAGTAATATAAGTTTCACTTCTATATTTTATCAGTTTCTCATCTTCTAGATATTTCTTCAAAGTTATGTAATAATTTTTTTATAAAACTTCAAACTCATTCAGAAAAATAACTTCTTCAGCTCAATAATCTATCTGATCAGGATAAATTAAAATCCAATAAATATCCATAATAACATAAAACTATCCAATGGAAAAGACAATAAGTTTTTTAGGAAAACCCATTCTCTATATGATAATAATAAGTTTTTTATAAATTATTGTAGCCTTCATACTACCCTTGGGAGTTTTACCAAGAGTTTTGACATTGTTTTGTGATATGTTATTTCTATTTAACATAAAAATTTCTTAGATATAAATTAATATTTATTTCCTAAATCAAACAAGACACTTCTATGATCTAAATAAATTAGTAATGTATCCATAACTGCATCATTTGAGGGCCTTGTATCTGTAGTAGTTGTAGAAAAAAACTTTTTTGCACCTTTCTCTTTCTAATCAAAATGATTACCAACTTGAGTAAAAATACTCAAATATGTATTATAATAATATCCCAACTCATTTAAATTTAAACATCTTACTACATGATGAATATCTCTTTTCCCATTACTTTTTTGTTCAAAACTATTTTCCTTGCAGTCACGAGCCAAATGACTAAGATTACCACAAAATTAAAAGTTTCCAAATATAATAACAAATTATTTAAAATATTCTTTTACCATATTTGGAACATTTATGGGGATTTCCTCTAGATTTCTAAGCTAACTACTTCTCTATTTATTTACATCTAGACTGATTCTTACTCTTGTTTTCACTGAGTACAAAAGTATTATTAATATCCATCTCAACTTTCTCAATTCAAACAAAAATATCCTAAAAAAATTAAAATTTAATATTGGCCAACACTCTTCATAAACATGGTTTCATACACATGTAAAATCTACAAATTTTTATCTCGTGGTCCCAATAAAAATTTTGTGAAAACCTAGACATTATGGAAAAATTTACTTTAGAAGTAGCCCCTAAGTCTTCGTCATTTAGTAAGACAAATATCTTTAAAGCCATTCCACACTATGGAATCAATATCATAAATTTCCTTATAATTCTTAATTAGTGACCACTATTGATCGGATTCACCAATGAAATTATAAATAAAAATACTTACCTTTTTAAATCCTATACATTCCAAAATGTCAAACATCTACTCCTATACATTTACCCATCCTTCATCATTCACGAGGACTCAAGATCCACCAAAATCTAGAGAATTTTTTTTATAAAATAATCCACTATATACATGTTCCTGAATAGGGAATTTATTCACTCCCATTCATGTGTTCCAATTTTAATATCCTATGTCAAGTAATTTAACACTATTAAAAACTAATTTATTAAAACCATTATAGGTTTATAATTTAGAAGGTCGTTATCTCCTATATTCCTTTATACTTTAACTACCATGTTTCTTATATAGAAAACCACTCTAAATAAACATTGATTAGATAAATAAAAATCGAAATATTTAAAATTTATCACATAATAATATAAACATAAATCCTAATCTCTTAAGAGTATCTTTTAAATTCTCTTAACCTCCAAAGGTATCTAAAACTTTCCCTGATACAAACTATAACACCCCATAACATAATAAAACAAAAATTATATGATATATAACAAGGGTTTCACTTTATTATATTTCAAGTATATTTTTGGTTTATATTTTTAGATAATTAAGTGAAACATTACAATAAAATGTAGGAACATTCGCACAATGTACTTTTTTCTACAAAAATAGGGTTTTAAGTTTACACCTCTATTTCATTCAAGAAAAATTTTCATTGTTTAAGATAAGTCCCCATACCAAAAATCTTAACCTTGATAAAATTTATACACATCCTTATATCCTATGAAAAATATTCGAAAATTTGGGATGAGAAAAATAAACTTTAATAAGAGATATAAAATAATGGAACCATGTTAGTCCAATAAAAAACATGAAAACCAATGGATCCATTTACCTATTTATCAATAGAAATTTAGCCCATAAATAAAACATTTCAACCTATAAAAATAAACCTTTTCTCAAATAAAAAAAATAGAGCCCTTTATTAATCATATAAAAAACATAAAGGCATATTTATGCATGTAGGAACTCATGAAAACATTTCATTAAAAAAACATTCACCTTTAAAAGTTTATAAGATTTCCTTACCTCATAGAATCAAATGATTTCCAAAAAAATACATTTTTAAATTTATAATATATGTATCTTTGATAATAATATTCATATATAATTTTAAATCATGTTTGAACCATTTCAGAATAAATAAAGAATATTTATTTCTATAGGAGTAACATACCTGTTTATCCCCCTCATTTTTCACCTTGGAAGACTAATCCATTACCCATTGCATTAGAGATCAATATCGGTATCACCCATAATCATGAGCTATATTGGGCTCACCCATCATCATCTATGATTCTAAATTACCATATCATGAACACTACATTTTTAATCTTTCACTTTTCCATAAAAAAAACTAATTTGAACCTAGAGGAAAAACACTTACCACATTCACACAATCATAAGGAGAAATAACTTTTTTCTTTAAAAACTATGAAAACTGAAAATTACAATAAGAGTGAAAATATGATATAATTTTTAAAAACCATTTTAAATTTTATAGTAATGTTTATAAATAATAATTTATACGATACAGGTAAAATAGTTCAATCTATATATGTTTAAAACATTTTTTCACTTTAGTAAAGAAAGTCAAAAAAAACTCATACGAAAACATTGAAAAGACTCTATTTTAAACCTTTATAAGGAAATTAAAATACTTTCAAAATTAAATTTTGAGAAATTTTAATAATAAATAAAAAACATCATAAAACATTTAAAAGAACATGGATATGGAGGATAAATATTTTAAAACACTTAATACAATGCTTAATGAAAAATCCCTTACCTCGATCTACAACTCATTTTGTTCAAATTTATACCCTCAATTGTAATAAAATTATATTAGTTTTTTACTTAATTAATAATATTGATCATTTTAATTCCCTTATATTTATTCCCTTTTTTTATTTTGTTACCATGTCTTATTTAGTTCCAAAAATGACTAATTGTACGTTGGTTGTTTTGGGGTCGTTTGGTTGATAACCACAAAACAAAAATGGTGAATTGACTATGGTCTAATGGATAATGGTTATATTTCAACAATAATATTAAGTATATTATAATTATTAAATTTATAGATTAATTACACTTTAAAAAAAACCATGTAATGATGTCTTGAAAAATGAATCATGTGGCTTTATGGTGACTGTAGTTTGTATGTACACATAAATGACATTTTCCTTTTTATAATGGGTGAAAAATAAATAAATTTTATAATATTATATTTTTATGGAATAGCAAATATGTTACTTATTTTATATTTATTTATTATTTTCATCATTATGACATACTTTATATGGTAGAAATAAAAAATGAATCACATCGCTTTGTGGAGTCAGTAGTCCACACGTATACATGAGCAACATTATCGTTTTACAATAGATGTAAGTGTAAGAAGTTATATAATATCATATCTTTAAAAAATATTATGTATATTTACTCAATATATCATTTTAATAATCCATATGATCAGATGATGAAAAATGAAACACATCACTTCATAGATGTTGTAGTCCACACGTATGCGCGAGCGATGGTTTCATTTAACTTAGGATGGAAATTGAGATAAAAGTGGATTCACCATAATCATAATATCATATTAGTATATGTATTATACTAATTAAATTATTTTATTGTGGTTAAATAATATTTTATGGATGGAGGAGATAAAATAAATATAAAATACTCAGTTAAGAATTATACCTCTTCCTTGAAAAAAATTCCTTGGAATGCACCTTAATCCATTATAGGTTGGTCTCTTAGTGATTCAAATACATCTATAATGTGTTAAGGGATGTTTAAAAGGTATCTAGATATGTTATGTTCAAGAAAAATGGCTCAAGGTGTGTGAAGAAGTAATCTAAGTTAGTTCCCTTCTACAAGTGAGGGGAGTGGCACACTTGTAAATACATAATACTATTAAATATATAATATGACTTTATAAAAATAAATTAGAACAAAATTGAAATATTTTAAAGTAATTATGATGATGAGTTTAAATCCACCTAAATGGTGATATTTAAACAAGTTTATATGATATTTTAAACCATATCTCTTAGTTTTAATCCCATTGTTAACTCTTAACTATTAACATGGTGACAAAGTTATACTAAGGTTACCATTCATAATTATAAAAAATTAAACAAAACATATTAAGAAATTGGAACCTCATAAATATAAAAAATAAATCAATTTTATAATATTAAATTTTTATAATTGGAAAAAATATATTATTATTATTACACAAGTCATATTGAAAATAGTTTTTAGAAAAATTCCCTTTTATGCATAAAAATTATTTCATACAAAAATCAAGTATAATATGAATTAATGTAAAATTCATTGGATGTTTTTAGTAAATGGTCACTAATTTCACTTTCTATCCAATCCAAATTAGAAAGTAACTTTTTAAATACTTGATAATACATGATAATTTTAATAAACATATGTATTTTTTACTATTCACCCAAAAATCTATCTTTTCAAAAAAATATCAAATATTAACCCTAAGATAAATTTGATATTTTTATTCCAAAAATGAATTAATATTTATCAAATTCAAATTATAAAATTTTGAAATTTATCTTTTAATTAAAACCATATAATGAATAGGAAAAAAATTAAATAAATAAACCCGTTCCATTTTCAATTGAAACTTTTGTATAAAGTATTTTATAAAACTATGATGAATATGAATCTATAAAAATTAATACTTATAAATCTTAATATTTATTTATTTATAATATTTACTAGGTTTTCTGGTGATCCAACTATGCACCTCCTCCTAGAATTCATCTTCATGTCGCATGGTTACTTGGAGAATTTTCATAATTTCTCATAATCATGTTCCGTTTAAAATCCTTCAAAAACTCACTAAAGTATCCTAGAAAAATATTAAGACTAAGAAAAACCAAACCATTTCTCAATAACACATAAAATTTTAGTAAGTACCAAAAACTGGAAGTGTTAAAATAAATCTCTATCAAACTATAAATTCTTTGTAATATATCACCATTAAATAATTCTAATCCTACATCAGTGAAATTTTTATAGAAAAAAATCATATTAAATAAATAATATCATGTAGTCTACAAAAAATTGAGATTTAAATTCATAACTCTTTAAACTCTTCAAAACTAACCTTCTCTATTAAGATATAATATATGATACCAATTTAAAATAGATTTAAGAATGTTCACTTCTCCATTAATCAATACCTCATCATCACTATCATCACAATAAAATTTGACCCCATAGAATCGATAGCACAAAAATTATTGAATTCACATTAACAAAATTTTATAATATTTCACACTTTAAAAAATTATAAATTTCCAAATTATATATCTTAATAAATCTCTTTAAATATGTTATCACGCTTAAGAGATTAATCCCCCAAAATGTAACACATATCAATGGATACTTACCTTATAATGCATTCAGTCACTTTGAAAAACACAGAAAGATTAATATAAAATATGATTTCTATTATAGTTTTTAATAACTTTTAAAAAACATCTAAAGAAAATATGATGGGGATAATAGATACATTATACCTTATCCTTGATGTGGGTTAGGTTAAACTCCCAACATCAACCAAAAATTATGAAATGAATCATTGGGAAATGGCATAGTAATTTTCTCCTTTGTAGGAAAAAAATCATTCTTTAATTCATTTATCTCCAAAATCTCCTTGATAAAATGATATTCTAACTTAATTTTCTTAGATATTTAATGTTAAAGTGTATTATTTTAAGAATTTATTCTACATTGATTATTAGATCCAATATGAGGTGGAAAATTCACTTCAACCTTGAGATCTTCTAAATGAGTCATCATTCACATCAATTAGGTTGTTGTATTTTTAGTTATCACATAGTATGCCTTGGTTATACCCAGGGTGTTAAAATTTTGACTTTTTATGTTCCAAAAAACTCACTTCTCTCTTAGATAGAAACACCCATTTAATATTGACCTCCATTCATCAACACAACAAAGTCAATCTATATTTTTGTATAAAAAAGGATAAATATTACCTTTGTTATTGTATTTAAAACCAAAATATATTGTACCTCTGATATATCTAACAAAAGAATTTCGAACAGTGAAATTGGAAGATTTTAGAGCACATTGATACCTAGCATAGACAATAACAACATAAAAAATGGATGATATTAAAGATTTAATGTATAGTAGAATTCCAATAAACTTCCAAAATCCACTTTGATCGATTTCCTTTCCTTTTTCATAATTAAATAGATTTATTTCCAATAAAATGGATATAGAAACAAGACTTGAATAATCCATTCCCAATATTTTTAAGTGTTCCCTTGTATACTTATATTGATAAATAAATATATATTCTTTATTTTTAGACATCTATAGACCAAGAAAGTGCCACATATCTCCAAAAATAGACATTTAAAAAATATTATTCACCTATTTATAAAAATAATTACAAAATTTTTCATTATTTCTTATAAATAAGATATAATATACATAAATAATAACTAATATAGATACCTATTTTTTATCTTTAATCTAGAGATTCTTGTTGGGACCACTTTGTGTATGAAGATTGTATTTGTTGTTAACAGTTTTCAATACTCGTCAAAATGAATAAGAAGATGAAGAAGAAATAAAAAGTAAGTGGAGATTGGCTAAAGTGAGGTTTCCTGTAGAATTGTTATGGAATCATAGCATTGGATGTCATACTTGAGAAATTCTATAAGAAGATAAATTCAGATGATTGTTGAAATGATACTAAGTTCAAAGAACATGGGTCAAAAGGTGACACATTGTTTACAACAATAAAGAATGGTGAAGTATCATCCATCTAAGGATGACTGAAGAAGAATGAGGATTTAAAGAAGACCATGCAATACTTCATGATTTCATGAGAACCATGCAAGAGCTTACTTGAAGAAAAGAATCATATGATTTTAATGAAGAAGAGAATGATGGATAAAGAAGAAGAGAGAGTGTGGAAGGACTTGTCATTCTAAGAAGGTCATGAATTACACATTGCCTTTAAATCAGAAGATTGTTTCACTGTTCTTAAAGTTCCAAATACATGTATCAAAGGTGATACATTGTCTGCAACATTGAAGGAATTTGAAGAAGCTTCAAGCCTCTACTTTTTGATGAAGAGATGTGATTGGAGTTCTTTGGAATTAACACTCCAAAAGGAATTGAGGATTTTAAGTGAGGATGAAGAAGTAATTTGGAATTCATATTCCAAAAAGAATGGACAAAACCAGACGATGATTTATTGATATGTATTTCACAAATATCATATGTTAGGAGAACTTGTGATGAAAGCCTTATGAAGTAAAGGGGGAGAAATGATGGTGCCAGTCATATACAGTTTTGATTGGAAGGAATTATGTTGCTAGAAGACAAGGAAGATTTAGTACTTCCCATTGTAACTTTGACGATGCTAATGATGATCTATCAAAGGATATATATCATGATAGCAGAGTTCGTGATGAAAGCTAAAGAATGGTTATGGGAAGTAGTGAATATAGAAATGACAAAGGAACATACCATCTGGAGGCGGCACAAAAGAACAGTTTAAGGTGGCGCTGTTTTCCAATGTTTGCCAAATTTTTGGGCCTAAAAATCAGGAAAATGTAAAGAAGTGATTTTGGAAAAGGAAAGAAAGTGGCTCGCAAGTCAAGAGTAGCATGCAAGTTTTGGCGCACAAGTATTGGCATTCAATTATAAGTGGTGCGCAATTCATATTTCAACGATCATCCAATCAAAATATGACAAAGAAAATAAAGTGGCACGCAAGTTAGAAAGTGTCGCGCAATTCAAGAGTGTCATGCAAGTATTGGCGCGAAAGTCTTGGAATGAAAGTGCATGTTGCGCACAAGTCATATTCCAACATCATAATATCAAAATATAACAAAGGAAAGAAATTGTTGCGCTAGTGATGGAAGGGTGCGCAAGTTATGGAGCGGCGCGCAAGTGAGGCGAGCAAGTATATGTGGCGCGCAAGTCACCAAAATGCCTATAAATAGATGACTAGCCTCCTCATTTTTAATATTCTCAACACTTAAGAGAAAATTCGAGCTCAGACTGTGCAAGTAGTAGAGGGTTCTCTAATCGTTCAAGTAGTAGAGGTTGGTGTGCAAGCTGAAGCAGCGCGCAAGCTGAGTGTTATTGATAAGGCGCACAAGTGGTGTCGCACTAGTGGTGTCGTACAAGTGGCGCCGCACAAGTTGTGTCGCGCAAGTTTTGTTGCACAAGTTGTTAGAGCTACTCAAGTGAAGAGTGTGTTTAAGCCAAAGGTGGCACGCAATTTTTGAGTTGGGAACAATTGTGGCGCACAGGTATTTGGTGGCACGCAAGCAGGGAGGCGCGCAAGCAGGGTGGCATGCAAGTAAGAATTGGCATTCCATCTATGAGTTGTTTTAGAAGTTCTTACCATATTTTTATCAACTGAGTTGTGACTCTAGAAAGAAGAAGAAGAATAAGATCATGGTACATATGGTTTTTCACTGAAAGAAAACATGTGAAGAAGAGTAGGTTTCAGTGCAGCTGGTTTTGCATTGAAGAAGCAGAAGAAGAAGAAGAAGGAAAAGAGTTCAACTACATTCCATATGCATGATCACATGCATTTATGAACAAGAGAAGAACTCACTCTGATGATGCCTAGTAAGCTGATATTTGTGGCCTGAATAATCACATTGGTATATGTGATTCTTGCTAATAAATAAAAAAGAAGTGTTAGTGCATTCTGTTATTGCAATAAAGAAAAGGAAGAAGTCCTAGTGCAGCTAGTTTTGCACTAGTGAAGAAGAAAAGAAGAAGACAAGAATAATTGCTTGCCTAATACTTTGCAAGTAATCAAGTGAAGATTACTGAAGAAGAGCAAGATCATAACCTAACTTTTGAAGAAGGAAGAATAATATCTCCATAGTAAGTATAAAGAACCAGCTATAGGCTGCAAGTTGGACTAGGCTTTCACCAGTCCAGGGAAGAGGATTGTTTCCCACCCCCCCTCCAAAGTGTAGGGACTCACACTAGATAGAGGATTGTTTTCCTAGACACTCCATTGTAAAATAATATCACATTATATTGGAGAATCCATGCACTGGTCATATCCATGCATGCAAAGGATGTAGCTACTCTTATTGAGTGGTGAACCTTGTAAAAATATCATGTGCATATTTTTACTGCTTTCTATTATTGAATGCGACAGGGAAAATAGATTAAGAGAATCAATATCTTAACAGGTCAATAGGTACAATGATAAAAATTTAAATTGTTTTAAAAAGTACCCAACACTGATTCACCCCCTCTTGGTGTTAGGTATATCCCAAATTGGTCCTCTCAATTGTTTTCCACTCTTCTATTTCTAAATTTCAACATCTTTAAACAGGTGTTTATCTTATAATAAAAATCACTAAAGGATTTTTTTCATCCTATATAGAGAATGTTAAACATGAAAATATAATTAAATTATTTTAAAATCAAGACACGACATGGTTTATCAATATAACCCAACTCTTTTAATTCACCATTTAGGAAGGTATACTTGACACCCATTTGGAATATAATGTATTTATGTTATTATAAAATATAAAGAAATAATTTAATGGTTTAAATCCTTGAAAATTTTGTAAATTTCTTATAAAATTCCACTCCTTTAACCTTTTAATATCATTTACACACCAATCTTGATAAATTTCTCACAATTTGTCTATTTTCATTCAATTCAATTTAGGACACCCACGTTGTTCTAATCATACTCTTGTCTTTATATTTGGGAACTAATTATCAAGTATCATTCTTCTCAATTTGGACTAATTATTCATTAATATAATCAAACCACTTTTGATTATCCAATTCTTATTCAATTTCTTTCAGTTTAACTTGACATAATAATGAAATATGAGTTTTTGTCCTAAGATTTATTTTATTTTGTGTCTGCAGATTTTGATATCCAATAAATCTTTGGACAAGGACTTTCCTTATTATACTTAGATTAAATGAATTAATCTATTCCCCTTCACTTGAAACTATTAAATATTTTCCTTCAACCTATTCATTATCAATACATCCATCTTTGTCTTAAATTTTATAAATAAGTTTAACAAAAATATCATCATTGTCACTTATGGTACTTTCTTTTTTATTTATATCATCCTTCCTTGAATGTTATATAATCTTTACATTAGATTTATCAATAATTCATCTAATATGTTTGATTTAATAGTTATATCTTCTTCCATTAGGTGGATATCAAATAAATATTTTAGCAACACCTCTTGGCTCAAACATAACAAGATTTTTACCTTCTACATTAATAATATAGGGGATACTAAATACTTTAATATAATTCAAGACTATCATCTTATTTTAGTATATCTCATATAGATTCATATCAAAATTTTATCTATTAAAACAAAAAAATTATATATGAACTAATGATCTAATTTCTTTCCTTAAAAAATACTGAAAATTATCATACTCAGTCTATATGTTCAAGCCATATCTATCAAGATTGTATAATTTACTTCTAAAAAATATATGTAGTGGATATAGTAAAATGAGTTAATGGTGATACCATGCTTCTCAAACTGGCTTCAAATTTTTCATTATTGTACTCAACGTCATTATTTATCTAGATTTTCTTCATATTAATAACTCTCATTCTTATAACTCCTTTTAAAATACTTAAACATAATAAGAGTCTATGAATTATTTTTTATAAACTTAATCCATAAAATTTAACAAAAATAATCAATTAAATAAATCAATTACTTGTATCTATCTTTTAATTATTTTACAATGAGACTATATATGTCTAAATGGATTAGCTCCAATGGATAGGTTTATTTAATTCCCACTTTCATATGAGTTGAATTTACAATTTCTCCCTTTAAACCTATTGATAACATTAAATCTATATATCTTTTAAACCTGGGAACTTCACAATAATTATTTCCTTATACGGTGTTAATCATATTCCATTTATTTAAATAAAATATCCTTTAATGTCATAAAATATTTTATTATTTCATTCTGAGATAACATAAATTTTCAGCATCAACCACTACTAATAAGTTTCCTCTAGTTTGTTTTAATCTTGTCACAATTATACCATCTTTAGGGCTATTTACCAAGAATCCATACTTTTAAAAAAAATTCAATTCCTTTATCAAAAATAATTGAGACACTCAATAGATTATTTTTCAATCCATTAATAATAAGTGTATTTTTTTTATTTCATATTTTTATTACCAATATCAGTTTATACTGATTATTTAACATTTAGTGTCCCATAATTTTTGTAAGGACTCTGACCCTATTAGCCCAGAGTCGGTGTCTTACTTTATTACATTGGTATGATTATAAGGAATCTCATCCAGAAGGATTGAATATTTTAGAAATTTTGGAAAACTAGATGCAAACATAAGTTTTAAATTATAAATTAGAAAGGAAAAAAACAATATAGAGATTCCTCTTCCAAGTATTCTAAAAATAAATGGTTAAGGCATCGATAAAAATTCATTTTTTTATTTCATGAGACCTACTGATGCATCGAGGGGCTATATCAGGATCCACCCATCACTTACTAAGTCCAATGAATTTATTATATGTCTAATAAAAATATATATTTAAAAAAAATGTGTCCCATACCACTTTTAGATATTTTAATCATAATCATAGATTAAAATACTCTAATAAAATCATTGATAAATTCTTGAGGAAAATAATCTTTAAAAAATATAAAGTGTTCTATTACTCTTGAAAAATTTAATTTATAACCCACATAATATCATAAGAATAATAATACTAATGATTTGATATATCAATTGGATTTTCATACACCGCATTCAAGGAATAAGTTGTGAACAAGTCATATATCTCATAGAAGTAAAAGTGAGATGAGAAAAAGTCTTTTACTTTATAAAGAAGAGTTCTTTGGGAAAATCATTTTTATTTTTCATAAAATCAGATTATAAAAATTTATAACCTAGAAAAGAGAAGGGAAGTACAATGAACTTATATTTGAGCCATAAATAATTTCCAACTGAAGTTAAAACTTGTAAAAATATTTTTTAAGAAACTTTATAAATGATCCTCCTTAATGATCTTTACAGAAAATGTTAAAGATACTTTAAAATGGAAAAAGGCATAATTGTTTGTATAAAACTAGAATTGAAAAAAGATAGTTTTACTTGATAGAATGATTTATTTTATAAAAAAATCTTTATCTTAAAATAGATTAGGGGTGGTACTTGAAAATAGGTAAGAAATTGGTAAGTTCCCTTTAATCGGGCTTGCTTATCAGGAGGATTTCAAAAAAGAAACCTTATAAAATATGAATTTATACATCACATAAAGATGAAATGATATAGATAAATGGTTTTAGAACAAATAAATATGATTTAAAATAATTATATAAAATTATTGAAGGATTATAGTGGGGTAAAGATAGATAATGCTTAACCTAAATGAAAAATTGATGTTCAGGTAAAATCCATTACCACATTGTAATCAATCGAATCATATGCCCAAAAAATAATAATAAACAAATAATACATTTAATACCATAAAAATAAATAGATTCATGATATAATACATCAATGGGAATTATAAATAAACCATACACAAGAAATAGTGGTGAGCAAGGCATATCTCATGGAAATGAAAGTGAGTTGAGAAAACCCTTACCTTATGTCTTAATGTGTTCTATACTTGAGCTTAAAATCCTTGATAATAAAATTAAATACATTAATTAATTAATACCATTATATACGTGTATTTTATTTATTATAATTTTATTAAGTTCATTTATGGACTTTTTTATGTGTTATAGCATATGATTTTATTTCTCAAGAGTGTTCGTTTCCTTGGTTTTCAGGATCGATATACTTTTATATAAGTATTGAACTTCATGTGGAATGGGTATAATTATACAAAATTTAATTTATATGATATTAATGAACATTTATAATTGTAAATGGTTATATATATAATTTTTTTATAAGTTATGAGGATAAATCATTAGATTATACATTTAGTGAGAATCGTTTTCATTATTATAGTGGTTATTGATCATAACGAACTCATTTTGTTTTATAACTTAGTATCATGCATATATGTTAATTAAAAAATATAAGAAATGTTTTAATACATAAATTATAGTCTATTTTAACCATAAAAAATGGTTTCATTACCAACCTTTAATGATAAATTGAAGAGTGAAAATCCTTCATCCACAAAGGTTGTAAATCGGCACCTCTTGGACTATGATTTTGTTTTCAAAATAAAAGAGAGGGAGAAAGGAGTTTGAGTAAGTAAATTAAATTAACATGATATAATTATAGTATATAGATGATACTATATTTATCACGCTCATTTGGATAGAGGAGGTGAGTAGAGAATAATAAAATAAAAGAACTTGAAAAGAAACTAAAAGGAAAAGGAAGGGGATTTTTTCACTTGAATACTCCTTGAGAACTTCCATTAGTGGATTGGTTTTGGTCTTTTCTTAAGACCAAGACCTCATGGACATGTGGGATAGTATTAGAGAAAGTATTGGGTAGAAATATGTCAAACTTCAAGGATTATTGTTGTGAGGAGAATTGGTGGTGAGGGGAGGTATTTATAGAGGAGGAGAGGGGTGATTTCTCATTATTTTATTCATTATTTTATTATTTTTCTCAAGACAAGCAATAGTGTCAATTCTTGTGAATGCATGCAGTAATAAGTACATGTGATTTTAAAAAAAATGGTGCTTAAATCATCCAAATATCACTTATGACTCAATAAATCATGTGTTTATCATTTATCGTAAATTATTATATTTTACTATTCACCAAAAAATTCAAGTAATTTAGAAAAAATCCCATAAATTCACCGTAAACATTTTTTGAAGTGTAGAATTCAAAAATGAACTCAATTTTATGAAAATAATTTTCTAAATATGAAAAATTCAGTTTTTAATTGAAATTATCAATTACTCAAAAAATACAAATTTTAAATCTATATCCAATTTTATAGCACTTTCAAAAAATAACTAAGGTCTCATAAATTTATCCTAAAATCATAAGACAAAAAAATTAATTTATGAAAAAAATTTATATGATTAAATTTTCTTTTAAACTGTTTTATTAATTATAAAATTTTAATTAAATATTTATGGCTTATAAAAGTACCAATACTTAATTTCACAATTTTTAAAATATTCATATACTTATAGTACGATATAATTATATCATACATTAATTTATAAAATTCCTAAATTTTACCCATACATTCATGGATTGGGTAACTATTCATTTGTCTAGTTTACTATTTATAAGGGTCATATAACTATTCATAAGGGTCATATTACAATTTATAAGGGTAATATTACTATTCCCAAGGGTTAAGTTACTATTAACCAAAAAATTAAGTTGATCATATCTGACTCTAAATATCTTACTGATCATAACCATGTCTATCCATTTTTTGAAATTCAATTCATGGAGGCGGTAAAATTAAATTTTAAACATGTTTGGCATTATAAGGCAATAAAACTTCTTTTAGAAACATATAGCATTTTAATATGTAAATTTAAATTAATTCTTGTAAAAATATTTTACAGAATATATAAATTTCATATTACTATTCATTCCTACCAATTTAATTTCTAGGTTATAAAGGTCATTTTAATATAATGATATTTAATTGTTTATCATTGTTCATTTAAGTTTGGTGTTATTGGAAACTTATGTTGTCTAATAAATTTAATTTAATAAGGGTCATATCATAAAATCTTGGGGTGTTATATTATCCCATTCTTCAATAAACTGTGTCCTCAAAATTTGAAATTATACTTCATTTAAGACTCTTTTCTTAGAGTTGAGGAATTATTTCATTCTATAATAGAATAAGTATGTGTTTCTATTTTATAAACACAATATTATCCTTTTTTTGCACCTCAAACTATCTATAATTCATCTCTTATCACAGGTTGCATCATGTGGTGAAGTAACACATTAACCTATAAAACCTCATATGATGATCTGCTTAAACCATTTCATAAATGGTTAAACTTTTGAAAATATCATGATCCAACACTTTAGAATCATTCCCATGGTAGTTTTTACTATCCAATTTACTTTATCCATATCAATAATCTCCCTGTACAACATCATTATCTCATCACCAATAAAATTTTAGGGTTTATCATACCCTTAACCATGTGTTTTCCAATGTTTAACTTGCTACCGAATCATTTTACTTTGTACCATTAAACATATGACCTCGATCCTTAATGAAATAGTACTAAAGTACAATCCTTAAATATTCCATAATTATTATAACCAGTACATCATTGATAAAATAATAAAATGACATAATTTTTTAATCCAAATATAATAACATTAATCATTCCTCCTCATCCATGGTAGTAGCATAATCTTAACCATGATCCATTATCTTATTTTTTGGTATATTCCTTTGATGCATGGGATATTGATTTGTGTTGTGTCTCATCTCTTTGTAGTTGAATCATTGATGTAATTCCCCAAACCTAGTTACCTTGAGTCGGTGCATTATTACATAACATTAGCATGATCACAAAAGATCAAGTCTCAAAATACTGATTAATTTAGTAGCCTTAGAAGTACTAGATACATTCATAAGTTTTGCATTACATTATAAAATGAAAAACAACAAAAACATTGTCTCCATTGACCACACTCATATACCTTAGAATATCCCTGCACGTCAATCATAATATACTTCTTCGCATCCTAGGAAAAATAAAACATAGAAAGGGGTGAGCTCAAATGCTCAGTAAAGATAACAATATAGCAGAAACTTTCATAAATAAGCATAAACATTTAAGGCAATGTATAAGACTAAAAAAGCCTTTTAAACTTAAAATTTATTATAATATGGCAAATAAAAATTAAAATAATTCCATTTACTTATTCAAATGGATATTCTACTAGTTGAATAATCACATGAAATATCAATAGCCAATTTCATAATGATGGAATGTATAATGTCGGACATCATAACCACATAGTGAAGGCCTCATGCCAAGACTACAAATAAATATTTTTTCAAGGCCCTGTTCCAAGACACTAGTTTATCTCATGATACCTACAGATGCATCAAGGAGCTATAGCGGGCTCCACCCATCACTTACTAAGTCCAATGCATTCCTCATATGAAAAGGTTGAAACATAACATAAACATTCTTATTAAAACTAGAATAAAAAATGATAATACATTAACCATAAAACATGAATGGTATAAAAATAACACATCCGCATTCCAAAATATCACAAAACCTTAAATACAATATAGAATATTTGTATCATAATAAATTAACTTCAAACAAGTGTAAAATCTATCAAAGGATGTTGACATAGATGAAATCAAAACTATTTGAGAGAAATATCTCTTTCTATTTTAAAATCATTTAAAATTCATGTAATTATAAAATAAAAGATTTATTTTTAAAATATTCTTATAATCTAGTAAGGGAATCTTTGAAGGTGTTATAATGGCGTAAAATAGCCGCACCCTCCGTATAAGTTTAAAAAATATTCTTTCCTTAATTTTGTCGAAAAGGTCATAAAGTACCTTGTTTGGAAAATAAGGGAAAGATTCATTTATAAAAATTTTATAAAAATTAAAACAAGGGTATAAATGACTTTAAAACATAGTATAAGAAATAGTAAAAAAAATTAAATACATTTTTAAGAAACACGGATGTGGATGATAAAGAGGTCCCAGTAGATGCTCACATATAAACAACCTCAGATAATGAAGAGATTGTAGAATTAACCCTTACCTTGTAATTTTCCTTGGTCAATGGTACGTTAACCTCCTATATAATAGTTAAATAATTGTTATTAAATTATAAAATAACCATATACATAAATATGATATCATATATGATCTTATAATATTTCTTTGTTAATAATATTTTAGTATTATCCTCGTTTCGGGTGTTAACTGATTCATTTTCCTTTATATGTTTTGTTACATAAATCATGTTTGTTATGGATAAGATGTATTTTATTCATATCCAGAATTATATTAAGTTCTTAAACATTATTTTTAATCATAAAATTAAAATTATTCTTGAATGGTTACGATGGCGAAATGAATCTTGTCGCGTTCGTGAAGACGGTAATCCGTACATACGCATGAGCGACAATATCATGCTTTAGATATTAAAATTGTATGTAAATGGATGGTATATCATATATAAAGAATCATTAACATGTTTTATTTGTTATTTTCATCAATTATACTCATTATTATACCCATCCAATTAATGAAGTGTTGAATAAAAAACTACACCACAACGTGGAGACGGTAAGTCATACGTATGCATGTATAGTGACTTTGTCATTCATAGGATGGATAGAATAATGAATATGGTTGTACCATATTTATAATAATATCACAGTATGTATAAGGTACTGGAGTTATTATTTTGGTATGGAAATAAAAAATAAAGGGTAAGTGGAAGAAGAAAAGAACTTAGAAAGAGAAGATGAAATTATTACCTCTTATTCGGGTGATTCCTTTTGATTTGATCAAAAGGGCTCATTAGGTTGGCTTTATGATCAAAATAAGGCCTCTATGATGAATTGAGGGTTGTTTTTAGGATATTTGGGTAGATTTTGGCCGAGCCAAATGACTTTGGAGGTGTGAATTTGAGAGAAGGAGAAGTTCCCTTTTATAAGAGAAGTTAGGGTCACTTTAGGAAATGTTTGAAATATTATTTTATTATACAATCATATTCGGTTTATAATGGATCCAAAATGATTTATTTCTAAGATAAGTTGGGTATGGGTCACAAACCTCTCAACCAATAGGTTTTATATAAGTTTGGGTCACCATATTAACCTTATCTTTTAGATTTAACTCTTAGTTAAATATGTTGGATCGAAAATGTAGATGAATATGTATATTAGATAGAACAACACAAGAGGGGGTGAATTGTATGTTTAAAAAACTTAGAGTTTGAACACTTAAAGATATTAGTTTAAAAGACCTTAAAATAATACAATTCAAACAATCACAAATGTATTGAATATAAAGGTATGAAGTAATGTAATACTATTAGAAAAGTAAAGTAATTGTATTCAAGATGAATACAATAATCAGAGTAAAACAAGTGTGAGAGATTCTACCATAAAGCATATAGAATCTATTAATACAAAATGTAATAGGATAATTTTAATTGAAATAATTACAATTGAAAGTATAATGAAGAAAGAAAACAATACAAATTCCTTTCTAATACAAATAGCAGCAGAAATGTAAAAGTATTACAATTATTTTTACCCAAAGAGAAGGGTTATCCTTTCACCTAGGATAAGAGGTCTGTCTTACCACCACCTTGGTAAGCCCTAGATACGATGATTGGTTCATCCGTCTGCCTATCCCTGGTAACTCTCGATATGATGATCGGTTCATCCGTCTGCCTATCCCCGGTAGCCCTCGATACGATGATCGGAACGTCTGTCTGCCTATCCCCGGCAGCCCTCGATTTTGTGGGTAATCGGAACCTTTGTCTTTCAATTACTTTAAATCCCTCGATACGATGATCGGACGCAAAAATCACAAAGTATTAGAGAAGTCACAACTTCTCTCTCTAGAACTTGATAGAAGCAAAGTATCTCAATTGTATCACTATTGTTCACCGTTGTTCTCGGTTGTCAGTTGTTATCTAAGCTTCAAATGACCTCCTATTTATAGGCCTCAGGTTCCAACGGTCACATCTCCTCCAACGGTCATATTTCTCTGAAAAACTCGGAGGGACTTGGACACCTGGCATTATAACAGTCATATTGAAACAGAAATCACGACATCATTTTGATTAGTTTGTAACTAACTCAACGACATTGTATTGGTTAAAACAAGATATATGAAGATGATAAACAAGAGTACGATTAATATGAAACATATTTTTTTGACTAAGTACCAAAACAAGCAAGTAATGAAAGTATGAATAGTAGAGTCAGTTTGATACAATTGACAGAGTCATTATGATACGATTGACAGAGTCAGTACGATACGATTGACAAGGTCAGTACGATACGATTAACAGCGTCAGTATGATACGTTTGACAGAGTCAGTATGATACGATTGACAGAGTCAGTACGATATAATTGACAGAGTCAGTACGATACGATTGAAAAGTTAAGTACTATTAAAAAGACATTTGTGATTTCTAAAACAAGATATAGAAGTCAAAAGAGAACTTTTTACTCAACAAAATAGTTAAACTTTTACCATATATTCTTGTATTATTATAATAATTTGTTAATAAAATTACTATAAAAATCCAAGTGAACCCCAAGTGGTTTATTATTAATATATATAACCTTATCTAAGTCCTTTGGATGAACCTTATATTTTTAGGAATATTATTTCATTTAATAATATACTATTTTTTTTAAAACTCTTTTATGTCAATTTTGACACTATTTGGTATTTTGTTTTTGTTAAAGTCATAACTACATTATTACTTCAAAATCAATTCATTGAATCAACCCTAAAATGTCATATTAACCTATAAAATTATTTTAATTCATCAAACGTTACATATTACATTTATTTGGATATTTATAATATCAATTATTTTAATCTTTCATTAATAAGGTAATTACTGCATCATCATTGTGTCATAAATAAATTTAATTATTTACTATATAAAAATTATAAATAAAATATCATTATGTATGAAATATTTTTATATTTATAATGAATATTTATAGTCTAATATATCTTATGTATAACCCTATACTAAAAAATTTTTAGTTATGAAAACTTGAATTTAACACTTTTAACTCTTCTTTAAATTAAATAATAATAAATGTCCTAATCTAACCCAAGTGGACTACAGAGGATCATATTTTATTCATAAGGTTTATTTTGGTCTAAATACACTTATCCTATAGAATTATGATATGTGTTAAGGTAATTATAATATCTTTTTTACCTTTAATTGTCCTATTTACTTTTAACCATGGTAAATAAAATTCAAAAGTTACTATTCACCAAAAAATATTTTCATCTTATTGAACCACATTTTACTTTATAATATCAACCTTATCTCTTGAATTTTATAAATTCAACTCACAAAAGTGGTAAAATTAAGTTTTATGTAAATTTGCAAATGCTCCTAGAATGTGGGTAAACGACGGAAAAAAGTTCAATAAAATTTTATATATCTAAACTTATTATAAAATGGCTCCAAATAATTACATTGAACTTATATAGGTATTATGTATCTATTTTTAACTAAAATTAATTTAAATAAAATAAATAATTATTTAAATAAAAATTCGGTTTTAAACAATAACACAGTGTTTTCACTATTCATCAAAAATTGAAAGTTTTCAGAAAAATACCAAAAATTTACCCTAAGATAATTTTCATATTCCCAATCCAAAAATAAAGTCCATTTTGAAAAATAAAATTTATAAAATTTCAAAAATCGGGTATTACTATTCATAACGTCTAGTTTGATTGGTCGCGATGTGTTAGAACTTGAAGTTGCGTACAATGCAATATATTGTATTATTCAAAGAGAAGTGTACCATGGAAGCTTGGGGTGTTACATTCTTCCTTCCTTAAAATAATTTCATCCTCTAAATTTCTAGAATATCACTGCATAAAAAGACTTGGGTGGTTCTTCATCATAAGTTCCTCGGGTTCCCACATCTCTTCTTCCATCTTATAGTTTCTCCATAGAACTTTTATCAGACGAGTCATCTGGTTTCTCAACACTTGTTCTCTGGTATCCAGAATCTTGAAAGGCTCTTTACAATAAGACAGATCAGGTTCTAGTTCTATTTCTTCATAGGTGAGTACATGTGTTGGTTTAGGCATGTATCTTCTCAATAGTGATATGTGGAACACATCATGAACTTTGGAGAGACTTGGAGGCATTGCCAAATGGTAAGATACAACCCCAATTAGTTCTAGAATTTCGAAATGTCCGATGTACCTAAGACTTAATTTACCCTTCTTATCGATACGAATAAGACCCTTCCATGGATATACCTTCAAGAAAACTTGATCTCCTTCCTAAAATTTCAAATCCTTCCATAAATTATTGGCATAACTCTATTTCCTACTTTGAGATACTTTGATGTGGGTTTGGATAACCTTCACTATTTGCATTGTTTCCTCAACAATTTCTAGGCCTATGAGTTTTCTTTCACCAACTTCGTCCCAATAAGTTGGTGTGCGACATCTCTTTCCATATAATGCTTCATATGGTACCATCTGAATACTTTAATGGAATCAATTTTTATAGGAAAATTATACCAGAAGTAAATATTGATCCCATGTACCATGAAAGTCAAGTGAGAAATATCTCAACGTGTCTTTTAAGGTTTGAATAGTCTATTCTGATTGTTCATTAGTTTGAGGGTGGTAGGCAGGGCTCAAACGAAGTTCAGTATCCAAGGCTTTCTGAAGACTTCTCTAGAATCTTGATGTAAAATGGGGATCATGATCAGAAACAATCAATAGGGGCACACCATGAAGTCTTACAACTTCATTAATATATATTCTTTCTAAACGTTCAAGTGTTAAATCTTATCTTATAGCAAGAAAATGGGATGACTTGGTAAAACGATCAACAATGGCCCATATTTCATCATTCCTTCTAGGAGTATTTGGTAGTCCCGTGAAAAATTCCATTTTGATACCATCCCATTTCCACTCAGGTATTGGAAGAGGTTGCATAACTCATCTAGGATGTTTTCTTCCAGCTTTCACTTATTGAAAAACCATACATCTTGACACAAAATCAGCAATCTCTTTATTCATGTTGTATCACCAAAAATGTTCCTTCAAATCTCTATACATCTTAGTGCTACCAGGGTGTATAGAGAAATTGGAGCTATGAGCATCATCCAACAATTCTCTTTTTAGATCAGGTATGTCAGGAACACAAAGTCTCTTCCCAAATTTCAAAATCTCATCTTCATATACGAATTCAATCAATCTCCCATTGTCCACATCTTTATTTTTCTTTTGAAACTCCTCATCATTAGTCTAAGAACTTTTTATCCTTTCTAGTAAAGATATTTTTCAACCATTTGAAAAATTATTGATGTTTCACCCTCTATGATTATTCTCATATCCATATTTACTAGATCCATGAACATAGGATCCCTTTAAACTCTCATCTTATTCAAAACTCCATGATCCTTTCTTCTCAAAGCATCTACCACCTTATTTTCCTTCCCCATGTGGTAGTGTATAGTGCAATCATAATCATTGAGTAGTTCAAGTCATCACCTTTTCCTCATGTTGAGTACCATTTGTGAGAAAATATACTTCAAACTCTTGTGATCATTATAAATCTCAAATTTTTCACCATATAGATAGTGTCTCCATATCTTCAAAGTAAATATTACAGCTGCTAACTCAATATCATGAGTATGATAGTTTTGTTCATGAATTTTTAGATGTTGTTATGCATAGGAAATAACTATATCATTCTATATAAGGACACAACCAATTCCTTTCTTTGATGCATTACTATAAATAACAAACACATCATTCCCCTTTACGTGTGAGCTTGGTTAATGGGTTTGCCAATCGGGAAAAATTCTGGAAAAAGCGCCAATAATAACCTGTTAAACCAATAAAACTGTGTACCTCGGTTATACTTGTCGGTGCTAAACATTCTTGGATTGCCTTGGTCTTTGAAGGATCAATAGAGATTACATCCTTAGAGACAATATGGCTAATAAAAGAAATCTCTTAAATCCAGAATTTACACTTGCTAAACTTCCCATATAATTCATTACTTCTAAGAGTCTTTAGAATAATGCACAAGTGATTTTCATGATCTTCTTAGATTTTGGAGTATACCAAGATATCATCAATAAATACTAATACAAAGTCATCAAGGTATTCCTTGAAAACTCTATTCATTAGATCCATGAAGACATAGGGTGCATTAGTCAATCCAAAAGGAATAACTGTAAACTCGTAATGCTCGTACCTGGTTCGAAATGTTGTTTTCAGAATGTCTTCCTTCTTCACACACAACTGATGATATCAATATCATAGGTCAACAATTAAAAAATATTGAGCTCCATGAAGTTGGTTGAATAAATTATCAATGCAAAGTAGGGGATACTTTTTCTTTATTTTAATAGCATTGAACTCCCTGCAGTCAATGCACAACCTCATAGATCCATCTTTCTTCTTAAAAAAAGAATAGGGGATCCCCATGGAGAAACACTAGGGTGAATAAATCCTTTATTACACAATTCCTTTAGTTTTTTATTTAGTTCCACTGATTCCACTGTGTCCATTCTATAAGGGGTCTTTGATATGGGCCTTGAACCAAGAATTAAATCAATGGAAAACTCAATTTCTCATTCTGGAGGATGTTTAGGTAAATCCTCAAGAAACACATCGACATATTATTCCACAATAGGTACATCCTCTATTTGAACATTATTTTCCTCACCCATATTTATTTAATTCTCTTCCTCCCCAATAATTGAATTTAGTAGAGCTAATGGGGGTGGATCTTGATAATAATCAGATGGTAATATTTCTTCTCTAAAGATAAGGCACTCCTTATCATCATCAAAAAATGTAACATCCTTCTTCTTGCAATAAATTTTCGCATCATAGTCCAAAATTAAATCCATACCAAGGATTATATCAAATTTAATCATGGGTATGATGATGAGATCAATAGATAAATAAAATTTATATGACTTAATGGTAACTGATTGACAAAACTTTGTTGCAATGATACTTCCCTTATGAGTTTTAACTGACAACTCCTATGTTAAATCAAATTGGAAATATCTAATTTTCTTAGAAAATTGTGAAGATATGAAATAATGTGATGATCCATAATCAAATAAGGCATTGGATAAACTTGAGGAAACCATTAAATTACCTTCCACCATTTATTTCAGAGCTTCAACCTCGGCAGTAGGGATCGCATAATCTTGGCCTTGCTCCCTTGGCCTTTACTGAGGTAAGTTTCATTGGTCCTTAAGACATTAATTTTCATAATGCCCCATTTATCTAAAATTTTAGCATTCAACATTGAAAACCTTTTTCTTTCCTTTGCAATCACGAGCTTGGTGGCATTTTTCACCATACTTTTAACAGACTCACATTCCCTTCAAGGAAGTACCAGGGTGTTTCTTCCAACATTTACTACAGGATGGATATTCAAATTTCCCCTTCTTCCCATTATTTTCATTTCCAGAGTGTTTAGCAGATCTCTTCTTCTCTTGCTCTACTTTAAAGTCGTAAGACTTAGAGGATTCTTTTTATATCTTGATAGCACATGAGACTATATATTTGTACAACGAGAAGGATTGTGAGACTAATGCTCGATGGATAAATGGTTTTAACCCATCAAAAAACCGATCAATCTTACTCCTTGGGTTATGAATATAATCTACAACTTGTCTTGATAACCTTGTAAAGTTAGCCTCATATTTTGATACATTCTCATCTTTCTTTTTCCTTAGACTCAAAAATTGCCTTTCCATATCTGCTCAATGGTCATGAGGAAATTATTTTTCTAAAAAAATCTCTTTAAACGCCCTTAATTACTTATTTGATACTTCATCATCTTCCTTTGTGTTTTGAATTAATGACCACCATTGATCTGCATCTGTTGTGAGGTGATAAACTGTAATGACAACATTTTTCCCTTTTGCTTCTCCCCAAAGGATGAAATATTTTCTATAAGGAACTTATACATTTCTCAGCTACAAATAGATTTGTAGTCCCATTTAATTTTGGTGGTTGTTCTCTCATGAAGTGGTGTAACATTGATCCTCCACGTTTTGGATTAGGGTGATCCATACGAGAAAGGTTTTCATTCATAACCTGCATGAGTTTTCCCAGTATGGGGATAAGCTGATCAGCACCAATTGCATCACCAGCTCCACTATAATTATCTTGAGTAGGATAGAAATACATACATGGATTGTGTGCATTTATAGGGTTTCCATTCCTTCCACTAGGCACCATTTATAAATAATGGCATATACTAGATTAGTTTATGAATCGGAATACATTATTCCAAACTTGCAAAACACTTAAAATAAATTAAACAGTTTATGGATATGATCCATAATCATAAAAAAAATTTCTTTGAGGGATTATATACTCATAAATCCTTCATAATGGTTTGTAAAGAAAATCTGAATTATCCTAATCATAACCCCAGGGAGTGTCGTGACCAAGAGTGCAGCAAGGCCCGTTGTCGTATACCAGGATACCCCGGGTCAAGCCCGAAACTCCTTGTCGGAGTTTTCACTCCTAGGTACATCTGTGTCAGAGCCGCCTCTACCTTCTCATATCCAAACAGGGATGTATTTCTTGGAAAATACACAAAATATCTACATTACCAAAATTCTTCGAAGTTCTTCTATAATAATCCACAAAGTCTATCTTAGGGTAATGTTCTCTAATAAGAGTTTTTCTAAATCTTGTTTCCAAGGTTTGTACAAAATTCCTCTGATACCAATTGTAATTCTCCATCCCTAGTTACCAAGATTCGGTGCATTATTAATTAACATTGGAATGATCACAAAAGATCAAGTCTAGAAAGACCAATTAGTTTAGTAGCCTTGGAAGTACTAGATACATTCATAGGTTTTACAATATATTATAAAATAAAAAAAACAACAACATTATCTCCATTGACCACACTCATATTCCTTAGATTATCTCTGCAGGTCATTCATAATATAATTCTTCGCATCCTGGGAAAAATAAAACATAGAAAGGGGTGAGCTCAGATGCTCAGTAAGGATAACAATATAGTAGAAACTTTAATAAATAATCATAAACATTTAAGGCAATGTATAAGACTAAAAAAACCTTTTAAACTTAAACTTCATCATAATAAGGAAAATATAAATTAAAATAATGTCATTTAATTATTCACATGGATATTCTACTAGTCGAATAATCACATGCAGTATCAATAGCCAATTTCATAATGATGGAATGCATAATGTCGGACATCATAACCACATAGTCAAGGCCTTGTACCAAGAATACAAATAAAGATTTGGTAAAGGCCTTGTGCAAAGACACTAGTTTGTCTCATGAGACCTACTGATGCATCGAGGAGCTATAGTGGGCTCCACCTATCACTTACTAAGTCCAATGCATTCCTCATATGAAAAGGTTGAAACATAACATAAACATTCGTATTAAAACTAGCATAAGAAATGTTAATACATTAAACATAAACCATGAATGGTATAAAAATAAAACATCCAGATTCAAACATATCACAAAATCTTCAATACAATATAGAAGATTTTTATCATAGTAAATCAACTTCAAACAAGTGTAAGATCAATCAAAGGATGCTAACATAGATGAAATCAAAACTTTTTGAGAGAAATATCTCTTTCTATTTTGAAATCATTTAAAAGTAATGTAACTATAAAAGAAAACATTTATTTTGAAAATATTGTTATAAGATTGTAAGGGAAGCTTCTAAGCTGTTATAATGGTAGAAAATAGTTACACCCACCGTATAAGTTAAAAAACATTCTTTCCTTAATTTTGTCGAAAAGGTCGTAAAGTACCTTGTTTGGAAAACAACATAAAGATTCCTTTATAAACATTTTATAAAAATTCAAACAAAGGGTATAAATTAATTTAACCCATAGTTTAAGAAATAGTAAAAATGTTTTGAAATACATTTTTAAGAAACACAAATGTGGATGATAAAGAGGTCCCAGTAGATACTCATGTATAAACAACCTCGGATAATGAAGAGATTGTAGAATTAACCCTTACCTTGTAATTTTCTTTGGTCTAGGGTATGTTAACCTCATTTATAATAGTTAAATAATTGTTATTAAATTATAAAACAACCATATACATAAATACAATATCATATATGATCTTTTAATATTTCTTTATTAATAATATTTTAGTATTATCGTCGTTTAGGGTGTTAAATAATTTGTTTTCCTTTATATGTTTTTTTATGTAAGTCATGTTTGTTATGGATAAGATGTATTTGATTCATATTCATAATGATATTAAGATCTTAAACATTATTTTTAATCATAAAATGAAAATTATTCTTGAATGGTTACGATGGGGAAATGAATCTCATCACGTTCGTGGTGACGGTAATCCATACGTATGCATGAGAAATAATATCATTATTTTTATATTAAAATCGTATATAAATGGATTGTATATAATATATACAGAATAATTACATGTTATATTTATTATTTACATAAATTATACTCATTATTATACCCATCCAATTAATGAAGTGTTGAATAACAAATTACATCATGACGTGGAGACGGTAAGCCATATGTACGCATGTATGGTGAGTTGTCATTCATAGGATGGATAGAATAATGAATATGATTACACCATATTTATAATAAAATCAAAATATGTAGAAGGTACTGGAGTTATTATTTTGGTCTAGAAATAAAAAATAAAGAGGAAGTGGAAGAAGAAAATAACTTAGAAAGAGGTGATGAAATTATTACCTCTTCTTTAGGTTCTTCCTTTTGTTTTGATCAAAAGGGATCCTTAGGTTGGATTTATGATCAAATGAAGGCCTATAGAATGAATTGAAGGTGGTTGGGAGGATATTTGGGTAGTTGTTGGCCAAGCTAAATGGATTTGGAGGTGTGAATTTGAGATAAGGGGAAGTTTCATTTTATAAGAGAGGTGAGGGTCACTTTAAGAAAAGTTTGAAATATTATTTTATTATATAATCATATGCAGTTTATAATTGCTCAAAAATGAAATATTTCAAGGATAAAGTGGGGATGGGTCGAAACCTATCAACCAATAGGTTTTAAATAGGTTTGGGTCACCATATTAACCTTATCTTTTAGATTTAACTCTTAGTTAAATAGTCTAACTTTTAGACAGGTTTGGGTCACCATTTTCTCCACATTTGAAGCAAACTCCTTTTCCTATTAAGCATGTACCAAGGTGTTTCCTTCAACAATTATCACATGTAGGAAAATACTTCTTTCCCTTATTCCCTTTATCAACCTTTTTCTTAGTTATACTCTTCTTCTCTTGCTTCCTTTCGAAGCCATAATACTTAGAAAAATCTTTCTCCTTATTTTTAAGACATGATACTATCTCCTCATATAATGAGAATGTTTGAGAAACTAGTTCCCTTTGAAAGACTGGCTTAAATCCATCAAAGAAATGGTCATTCTTACTATTTGGATTACATGCATTGATTTGGTTCCCATTTCTTTTGGTAGGTGCCATTTCTAAACAATTTCCAACACTATATTAAATCATAACATTATGAAACATAATGTATAATCCTAATAATAGTGAAATACTTAACATAAATTGAAAATATTATGTGTAGCTGATCTCATAATCATAACACTACTAGAACAGGAGGCTTTTGAGACCCCCTACTCGGGTGACCGCCATTGGCAGTCACTATTGGTACCCTATAGAAACCTCCAACGGCAGTCGCAAGGCTTCTCAAAAAAATACACCCCCATTCCCACCACCCTTGTGCCCGATCCCGAACCCTACCCCCCATAGCCACCCATCCCCTCCCTCACTGCACCGCTGCCATCGCCTATCCCTTCCCTCGCTGCACCGGAGACTCTACACCGCTGACGTTGCACCGCCTCGGCCTTTGTCTCCCCGCTGACATCGTCTCCCATCCCCTCCCTCTCTGCACCACCTGTCCCCTCCCTCACTGCATTGTCACCACCTAATCGCCTCCTCCTCCAACTCCCCACCATTGTCGTAGCCCATCCCCTCCCTCGTCGCACTGCCTCCGACTTCAGTTCCCCTCCACTGCCCCTCCTCTCCCTTGCAGCACCACCTACAGCTCCCCTCCATTCCGAATTTGTCACACTATCATGTATGCTCTAATTTCTATTTTTAGGGTTTTCATTTTGGGAAATTTACAATAAAAATTTTGAAAGCATGAATATTATATAACTATTGTGAGTGAATAAAAATTGTAGAAATTGAGTTCATGTGTATACGGGTTTGCGTTCATGAAGAATTATGAAACAATGTGTGTTGGCAGTGTGTGTGTATGAGAAGACTTTACAATTTAATTGAGGTTGGAAGTTACATACAATGAAAAGTCCATGTATATGTTTAATGGATTGATATTAAGTTGTTTTTTTATTTTATTTATACCATTCTTGAGTTTATCACAAGTCTCTGTGTGTATGTGTATCCCATTAGAAAATGTTTGAGGTTTGACCACATGTGTGTGCTTGCATAGCCCATGAGACCCATGTTTGAGTTTGATCACATGTGTTTCAATACTATATGTTATTATTAATATTTTATGTCGTTCTTCTATATGATATTCCATGTTTCAATGTAATGTACTTTGTATATTTTATATTGTGTTGCTCTATGCATGGTACCAATGTTAATGGTGTACTAATCGTGGAATAGTATCCCTTAAGGGGAGAGTGATAAGATTATGTACGTTCCATAAAGATTGGATTGAGATAGATTATGGGGTACATTGTATTTTTTTTAGCCTCACATAGGGTCATGGTAGACTTATGTGATCTGAACCTTGAGGTGACAATAGGGCATGATGGTATTAAAGGACATGACTTGAGATGTAGTTTTGGGATATTAAGGCCCAAGGGAGTGTACAAATGTGTTGGCCTTATGGATTAACTGAGAGATAGATGGGTTTGATGGCCTTCTGTGGTTTGAATTGATACTATTACCTTTTTTGTGTTTTGGAATACATGACGTGACATTGTGGTTGACTAAGTTCATGAATTTTGTTATAACTACATTTCCATCACATATCCAAAAAAAATTTGGTTCATGACCGCTCCAAACATGGTTGTGTGTTTTATTTCATGCACATTTATTTTTTATCACAACATAAACTCTTATACTATTGCACATGTGTTAAGGACAAATTGGTTGTTTCCTACTTCTTTCATATTACCACCATGCATGGGAATCTCGATGCATGTGAAGACTTCATATTTGGGGATACAAAGGAAATACCCTGATGATAGGGGATAGTATACATATAATGGTGTTTAGAGGTATAATTGGGATGGAATTTAGAGTGATGTGTCGATATTTTTTCACATTCTTGTTGTTTTCCACACTTTTATTGACCTAACAATTCAGTGGTATTTGGGTTTTGCTATATGACTTGAGATACCTACCATAGATTATGATTTTTCATTGTTTATTGACTCTATTATGTTATTGTTTATCCTTTTATTTATTGATTCCAATGGTATATTTTCTTCACTGATGACATTTAGACCCTTACTGCTAGTAACAAACATCTTGCATAAAAGGATACATGCTTGAAGCCATGAGGAACACTATCTTGGACCATGTGATTCATCATGGGGCATCACATTCATTGTCCCACATATTCTCTATTGATAACATAAGTCAATATATATTGGTATTTTTTTTGTTCTATAATTTTATATATTTGATATTATCCATGATATAGATTAGTTAGTTTTCCATAAATTAGAGATTGATTGCTATCTTTTATGGTTAATCTTTACTGCCTCTAATACCAAAAAGGCAGTGTGAATCCAAGAGGAAGTGAGACATTATTTGTAAAAAGATAAAGTTTCTCTGATTTTGAGAAGATTGTTAATCACTAATTGATTTTGGGTACTTTCATCACAAATTATATTTGTTGATTTATTGGTAGGCATTAACTTAGTCGCTAAGGTTGATAGTTAAAGATTAGTATTTGATTAATTTTTTCATGTACCACATACTCATGCAGGTTATATGTTGTGTTTCATTTTTTTTATTTAGCATTTGACTTTATATAGTTATAGTTTATTTATATGTTTTGATTATAGTGTATCAAAATGTATGCATTATGATATTAGTAGACCACAGATTCCTTATTTTTCATGTTGGTTTTCTATTTTTTATTATACCCAATATAAAATATATTTTGTTTCTTAACTGGTCAAATCCCCCACCCATCTGATCAAATGAGTTGTTTCATTTGAAGATTTTGAATCAATGGTCATACACATCGTTCAACATGCTATTGGTGTTATTGAAAAAGGTTCTTCACGTCGACGTTATGATTCTTGAGTTGTATTACCATGCTCATAAGTTGACAGCGAACTTAGGTTTTACATATGAGACCATAGATGCATGTGCAATCAACTGTATGTTTTCTAGAAAATAAACTTCCCATTTGGATATTTGTATGGTCTGTGGCACTTCCAGGTGGAAAGAGAATAGGGGAAATCAAACTCATAAAAGTTAGACTGAGAAACAGGGAAAACCAATTGTCATAAAGCAAATGTGTTCCTTTCCCCCAAATACAAAGTTGAAAAGATTTTTTATGTCATCTAAAGTTTCTAATTTAATGAGATAGCATGTGGAAAGAAATCAGAAAATTGATATGTTAACCCACTCGGTAGACTCTCATACATAGAAGGATTTCGATAAGAGACACCTCAATGTTGCTAAAGATGTTTGTAATGTCATGTTGGGGTTGGAATCAGATGGTTTAAATCCATTAAAATCTATTATTGGTGAAACTCATAGCACATGGCCCATGGTGTTGGTTCCGTATAATCTTCCTTCATGGCTTTGTATGAAGCAACAATTTATATTACTTTCCACTCTTATTAATGAACATAGCAGTCTGGGGGATAAGATTGATGTTTACCTTCAGCCATTTATTGATGAGTTGAATGAATTTTGGGGAGATGGTGTGATGAATTATGACTGTGAAACGAATGAAATGTTCAAACTACAGGCTGCTTTATTATGGAAAATCAATGACCTCCCAACTTATGAAAATTTATTAGGCTGGAGTACGAAAGGGGAATTTTCTTGCCCTTGTTTCAATAAAAGTAAAAATCTGCATGGCTTAAACATTCCAAAAATGGGCATACATGGGTCACAAATGTTTTCTCCCCCCTCAGCATAGGGTCAGAAACAACAAATTGACATTTGATGGTTCTACAGAGTTCATCCCAGCACCAAAGTTCATGATAGGAGTCAAAATTTTATCACATATTGAGGAAGAAAACATCTGCAAGGTATATGAATTCCAAGATTTGGTGGCTCATCCATTTCCTAATATTTATGGTGTGGGTAGACAGCATAGTCACAATTGCAAAAAGAAAATTATTTTTTATAGTATCCCCTTTTAGAAAACTAACATGCTAAGGTATAATTTGGATGTAATGAACATTGAAACAAATTTTTGTGATGATATATTGTGGACCATTTTAGGTGTCATTGGAAAATCAAAGGACCGTGTTAATGCACATCATGATTTGGAAGAAATGGGTTTAATGAAACAGTTTCATTTATAGTTATCTAAGGGAAACAAGTCATATATGCCTGCTGCACAGTATAAGATGACTAAAAAGGAGAAAGAGACATTTATTTCTATTTTGAAGATGCTCAAGGTGCCTAATGGTTACTCTTCTGATATTTCAAAGTGTGTGAATCTGATGAGCAGGACATTTCAAGGGTTGCAAAGTCATGAAAATAATATACTACTTCAGTAGTTGATTCCAATCTCAATTTATGATTGTTTATCCCCCAATTTTGTTCAACTGTTTATTGAGATGAGTAATTTTTTTATATATCTTTGGTTAAGAAATCAACGAATGAGTGATTTAAAAAGTTTTCAAGACCAAATTGTACTAACGCTTTGTCACTTTGAGAAACTATTTCCCCCCTCATTTTTCGATGTTATGGTTCACTTAATAGTTCACCTAACTGATGAATTAATGGATTCTGGTCCAGTGTAATTCAGGTAGATGTATCATATTGAGTAGTATCTGAATACATTAAAATGATTTGTACACAACAGAGCTCGTCTGGAGTCATCAATAGCCAATGGTTATTTGATGGATGAGTGTACTATTTTTTGTGCATAATATCTTATGGAAGTTGAAAAAAATTTAGATAAGACATCTCAGATTCATGATGGTCCAGTTGGAGAAGTAATCATATTTTATATAGACAACATCAAGTGGATACAAGCACATCGATATATCTTGTTCAATACTTCATCAGTTACACCATTAATGCAGTAAGTGTCTTATCACCTTTATTGTTTAAAAATTACATGTTTTTTTTGAATAAGTTGATCATTTAAACATTGCATTACCATTTGAAAGAAACACATTAATGAGCTAAAAGAAGATATGTCTCGTGCGACTGAGTATCAAATTCAACAATCTCATTATGCATCATTTCATGATTGATTCAAGGATTTTGTATGTATAAATTGATTTTCATTATGAGTGAATTATTATACTAATTTCTTTCTACAGAAATCATTATTGAATTCTATGAATTATGTAGATTCATAACCTAAGGGATTTAGGTGATCCCATGCTAACTGAAGAATTTATCCAACTAGCTGAGGGTCCATATATAACGGTGCTTCGTTATAAAGCTATAGATGCTGATAGATTTTGATTTCGCATTAAAGATTTTGACAAAAAATGAGAAACAAAAAAAAGTGGCATTAGTTCTCCATTTTTCAATTATGGTTAATAATATGGTCAATTGGCAGACATCATTGAAGGTGTATATGCACACGGGTTGAAATATATATTATTAAAGTGTAATTTGGTTGATCCAGCGCATGGAAGTAAAGTCGATCAATATCACTTTACATTGGTGAATTTTAACTATATGTTATACAGAAATGAATGAGTTGATAATGAACCTTTCATTTTGAAATCACAAGCAGAACAAGTATTCTTCATTACATTGCCTTCTAATCCTAGTTGGAAAGTTGTTGTGAAATTGTCCCGGTGAGGAGTGTTTTTATTTGAACAAGATAAACCTGAGACTCTTCCCTTTGCAGCTCAATAGCTTGATCAACATACCTTAGTTAAACATGAAGAAGTTATTTATTGGGTTAGAGTGTTCGTTGAAGGAGAAATGGTCTATTTTCATGTTTAATGAAAGGTATATTTTTTCCCCGCTCTTCAGTTTAAAGCCTATGTTAAATTGTTTAAAACAACCCAAAACTAATTTGGTACATAAACATTTTCATTTATTATTAGTCGGAATCAACACCCCATCCCCTCAACACCCCCCCCCGGACACCCTCCCCACCCCCCCACAGCCCCGTACAACCCCCAATCCCAAAACCCCTTGGACAGCCCCCACTCCCAACCCCCCACCCCCACATGAATAGCCCCTCCCCCTCCACTTGGACACCCCCCAGCCCTAGACATCCCCCCTACCCCCTACCCCTCTACATGGAAATCCCCCCAGCCCCAGACAACCCCCACTTCCAACCCCCTGGGATAGCCCCCACCCCAACCTGCATAGCCCCTCCCCCTCCACTTGGACACCCCCCAGCCCTAGACATCCCCCCTACCCCCTCCCCCTCTACTTTGAAATCCCCCCAGCCCCAGACAACCCCCACTTCCAACCCCCCGGGATAGCCCCCACCCCAACCTGCATAGCCCCTCCCCCTCCACCTGGAAATCCCCCCCCACCCCCTCCCCCTCCACCGGGATAGCCCCCCCACCCCCACCTCTAGACATCCCCCACTCCCCCCCCTTGGACACCCCCAGTCCCGGACAACCCACGCCCAAAACTCCCCCCGGACAGCCCCCCCACCACCACCCCCATCCCCATCTACACAGCCCCTCCCCCTCCACCTGAACAACCCCCCCCCCCCACCCCCACCCTGGGATATCCCCCACTCCCAACCTACCCTTGGATAGCCCCCCCCCCCCAAAAAAAAAACTCCCGCCAGACAGCCCCCCCCCCCCACCTCGCCCCATCCCCTCCACCAAGACAGCCCCTCCCCCTCCCACCCCCACCAACCCCCAGACAGCCAGACAGCACCCCCCATCCCCCACTCTCAACCCCCTTGTGGACACCCCCCCCCCCCCACACACACACACTCAACCCGGACCACCCTCAGATAGCTCACCCCCCCAAACAAATCCCCCCGGACAGCCCCCCCCCCCCCACCCCCACCTGCACAGCCCCTCCCCCTCCACCTGGACCCCCCACCCTTGTACATCCCCCACTCCCAACCCCCCTGTTATGGAATTATATTTTCAATAACATAAGAGTTGTGTTGGATTGGTAAATACTAATACTCTCCATATCAGTGACCAACATTGTTGCAGTAATAATAGAAGTTTCAAAAATAATCAAAACTATTTTTTGCAAGAAAAATTCTTCATTTCTTGTGTTGTTTGAAGTTATCCAATGGGTTTTCTCTTTGTTTTGGTTTTTCTTCCCCTTGATTTATTCATTTGAGTTGCACATGCTAAAATGTTATGTCAGCACTGCATAGCATTATATCTAAACCTCTAGAAACACCAACAATGAACAACAAATCTATTTGTCTTCTCTTTAGAAGTAGTCTGACCAGATTTACTTGCTTACTATTTTTGGGTGGAAACATCAATATTTTTTGTTCCATTTGGGTAGTTTCTCTTTTTAAACATGAAAAAATTCACCCTTGATGATGTGTTGAATTTATGGGAAATTTTCTCCTTCCATGTTTGTAGAATTTTTTACTTTACACGTGCACTAATAGTTAAAATAAATTCAATGTGAAGATCTTTATCAGGGGTGTGGGATACCTTATTCTAAGAACTATTTGAGTGTTGATCAAGAGATTATTCACAGATCTTCTTACAACCATTTTGAGTATTTTTAGGAGTAAGATTCACCTTAAAATATTTTTTGGAAACATCCTTTCTCTCAGAAAATTGTGAAGATCCAACTTAGGTGCTTTCTATACTTTTTTAGTTTCACATACAACTCTAGACATAGAATTTTTAGAGTGTACTTATGATATTCAAGAGCTTTCACCCTATCATTACATTCATTATTCAAATTTTTTATTTGATCTTCATGAACATTATTTGTCTATTGTAAAGAAATATTCAACCCTCTTACCCTCTTGGATTTTGCCTCTAACTGAGAATATTTTTTTTATTAATAACTATACAAGTTTTATTTTTTTTTTAAACAATACAATTTATATTTTTTAAACTTTCTATGGCCCCCTTACTAATGTTTTCTATGACTAAAGGCATGTCAGGGGAATAGGAAGCAGATCCACATCATCCATCTGATCCATCTACGTCTCAGGGTCGAGGTATGTTTGAATGTAATTGTGTTTATTTTTTTATGTAATTGTTATATATATATATATGAACATCTGTAAAATTATGTATAAAATTGTTTTTGGAAGGATCGGACTCGACCACTTCTTCCTCTCACAAGAGAGGCCCTAGTCGTGGCATTTCATCATGGAATTATGACATGACCTTTGATGTTTGATTTAACGAGAGATTTCATCCTGTGGGACTGACTACCCCTAAATTTATTCATCAGTTGGGTCATATCATATGAGACCCACATTGATATCCATTGGCCACACATGATTGGGCTTCTATCCCTTAGGATACATTAGATCAGATTTGGAGGGAAGTTCAGGTAAGAATACCATTTTAGTTTCTTCCCTATGTTTAAAAAATACTAACATGTGTGATTTTTTTCTTAAATAGAATAATCTGAAAGTGTTACCTGATGAGTTTCGACCAGTGTGTATGGGAAAATGTTGTAATATATGGAAATATTATAAAGTAAAAGTCAAGATAGAGCAATGGGTACCAAACATGGGTTCCCCAGACATTCTGGAAAAAGTCCCGAGAGGTGTTCTCCCATCTCAGTGGCATGACTTAGTTGCATATTGGTCTACTGAGGCTGTTGCGGTTAGTATATTTATTTTGGTATATATATTTTCAATAATTTGTGCCATTATATTTGTTTGAAATTTGAATTAATTGAATGTAGGATGTGTCAGCATGCCATTCCGAGAATCAAGCATTGTAGGGACCACCTCATAGGCTCTAGACTCATCACGTGTCTCATATCCGACATGATGTATTTATTATTAATTTTTTAAATTATTATTTAATATGGTATTGTGTTATATTTTTCTATTTTATTGGTATATAGTTATGAGATCAAGGTGCATCGAATGATAAAATGTTTGTGTGGATGAGAAATCCTGACGAAATGATCCAGAGGCTGAAGATCTTATAGTAAATGCTTGTACTCATTACCAATAATTTCATGAATCAGTATATAAACATATATATGTATATATATTTAAATATTTCACATTCCCAATTTGAAGCTGAGTTAGAACAGCTTCCAGAGGACCAGCGACAGCTTCCCATGCGAAGGGATGAGATATTCCAATGCATTTTTGGTCATGAAGGGAATGGATATAGTTTTACCTATGGAATAGGGATTTCTCGTTTTGTAGTATCACATGTTGAGGTTTCCGGTCCTTCTGTTGCTCAGATGACACAGCAGCTGTCAGATTTTGAGGCACAGTTTCATGCTTCCAATAAGGTAAATGCGTAATTGATCGCTGAGGTTAGAACACTGTGGGAATATGTGCATCCAGGTGATGGTGCAGGGGATCATACGACGTAGGTTTATACTAAATTTATTTATTTAATTTCTATTTTTTTCTTTATTAAAATATTTATAATATTTATTTGTTGTAGGCCCCTGGCACACCGGATGGAGGTAGCAGCCATGACCACGTATGACACATCATATTCACAAGGAGTGTTTTTTTATATTTATTATTGAATTAATTTTATATATTTATTTAGACTTTAAATGTATAATTGTTTGATATTAGAACAATTTTTGTTTTTAAAAACTCCAAAAAAATTTAATTTTAAGAGTATGATCAGTAATTGGATACTTTATTGAGATGGGTAATTTTTTAGAATCCCCATTGGAGGATAGGAATTAGGCTAGGTGGCCCAATGGCCTAATGGACCAATGGCCTTATGGCCTAATAGACTTATGGCATAATGGCTTTATTTCCCAATGGCCTAATGTCCTATTAGCCTAAGGGCCGAATGGTGTACTAGCCTATTGGCCTAATGGCCAAATGTCTGGATAGCCTAATGGCTCAAATGGCCAAATGCCCCAATGGCCAAAATGCCCTAACGCCCCAATGGCCTAACACCCCAATGGATGAACACCCCAATGGTCTAACCCCCCAATGGCCTAATGCCCCACATCCAAACACCCCAACTGCCCAATTTCCCAACATCCCAACGGCCAAATGCCCCAACAGCCTAACGCCCCAATGGTCGAACGGCCTAACGACCCAATGGAACAATTGTCCAAATGGACTAATGTCCTAATTACCTAATTTCCTATTGGAATAATTTAATATTATCCTATTTTCCTAATGACCAAATAGCCTAATGGACTTTTTCCCAAATGGAAAAATGACCTAATCTCCTAATGACCCAATGTTTTTGTTTTATACCAAAATAAATGATTTTTAAATTTAAAAGAAAAATACTATTTTTTTAATGTAAGCAGTTCCAAATGGGCCTTTAAGTTTTTCACACCCCAAACGCATTTATCAAAAATAGTTCAAAAAAACATTTTTCCAAAAAATGTGAAATCTCCTTTTCAGTAAGCATTGTCAAGCATCCCATTATTTTCCACAAACAAGGCACCTTACATTTTACACACACCGAAACCATTTCAAAACACACTTCAATATGACTTGAACATTTTATAAAGAACCTGTTTAGCAATGTCAAAATAAAAACAAAAAATTAAATCCAATTTCTTTTCATAGGCCAAGAACATTTCAAAAATACTCAAAGCCACATCATTTCACAACATGTATCAAATAATATTACAAAGTGTATGATATGGCCAACACACCCAATATAATTCATTTCATTTGAAAACCCCATTTATGATAAATTGGCACCACAAGTTCCCTTGAAAATACACTTCACATTTCCCAAACAATTTATAAAATAATTTCCAAAAGAACCACAATAAAATAAAATCAAAACATAGCCATTATCCCTTACGAAACTCATTTTTAACAAATTATACTAAAATAAAAATACCAAAATGAGATAACTATGAGTATAAAAAAGGTGTGAAACACATTGAATAACTAATTTAAGATATCCAAGAACCAATGGTTTGCACCGGAATGAAAAAGGGATGGAAATGCTTACCTCAAAGGTGTGAAAACGTGATGAAACCTTCAGTGGAAGGAAGAATAAGGCTCTATGGACCAAACATACCCCTTAAATACAAAGGAAAACTAAGATACACATTAAACCTAAATATAGGGTTTATACAAAGATAAGGCACCCTATGAAAATCAAGTAAATCCACATGAAGACTCACTGGGGGGAGAAGAGGGTATGGTCGGAGGAAGGAAGGTTTCTGCCGGAGGGAACACGCTCATCAGAGGAGGGTGGATCGACAACGGGAACACTGGTCAGAAGGGGGGGTTGCGCTGGACTCACACGAGTAGGGAAGGGGCTCTGTCAGAGGGGGTGTTGCATGAAGAGAGGCTAGCTGGAAGAAACAAGTGTGTCAGGTGGCTGGCCAGAGGGAGGGGTGGTCTTCTGGTGAGATGGAGAGGGAAGGGATCAGAGGAGTTGTGTGCCGTACAGAGGAGGTAGTAAGAAGCAAGGGGGGGCGCGACCCCCCCCCCCCATAGGGTTTCTCAAAAAAATCAATAATAATAATTATTTATAATTATAATAACATGATGATAATAATAATAAAAACCAAGAATATAATAATACTAATCTTAATAATAATAATATAACAAACTTAATAATAATGATAATAATAATAATACTCATCACATTAACAATATTCATTTCATTTTAAATAATAATAATAATTTAATAATAATATATTATTATTAAAAATTTAATAATATTATTATTATTATCTATAACAATAATATTATTATTATCAAGGTTTAAACATTGATAAAATTTATTTATTTTAAGAATTGGGCAGCCGCACAGTCACCTGGGCCAATCGCACGGTTACCGCTAACCGTGTGGCACTCATGTGTGGGCCCAAAACCCACCAAAATTATCAAACTTCAAAATTTTTTAAACTGGTACCTAAACCCAAACTTCAACCAAAGACTTAAAATTGAAAAATAATAATAAAAAATAAGAGTAACTTGTGTTTAGGGTGTTACAATCTCAATAGGTATCCTCCCTGCACCCCATGTATAACCTTTAAATGTCAATCCTTTTCATGCTATTTTAAAAATATAACTATAAAATTAATCTATTAATTTTATTTAATAAAAGTCACATATGACCATCAAAACCCATAATTTTTTAAGTAAATGAAAACATCATACTTTTTAATTCCCCTTTAAAAAATCACCCAAAGAACCCATCAGAAGTATAAAACAACACTTTTAAATTAAAGGATAAAATCTCAAATAGAAATGAAGAACAACATGATAATAATAAATAAAATCACATAAAAATATACATAAATGATAGTAAATAACTACATGTAAATATGAATAGGCCGAAATAGTATCCACTCGAATAAAATAATAAAATATAAGAAATTTAAATATAAATATCATTACATAGATTAAGGAAATTTAAAAATGAATAACATCTATGGATTAACCCTAGGGAACTAAGGTTAAGGCACCCTTGGATCCCCATATTATCTCTTGATAGAACTAACCAAAACAAACCATAACTGGAAATATCCAATCCTATGTGGGACATGATAGAGAAATATTTCATGTATTGCTGCTAATCCCATCCACATCATATCAATGTATAGTTAGTGTTGTTGTGTAATCTATGGGTATGTTGGGCATGGTATGCCTAGAAGTAATTTTTCGAATCTTCTATACTTAAGTACCCAAGGATCCCATTACTAATCATTTGAGGTGATTAATATCAATGATGAAATAAATCATATCAAATATTAGTGACATATAAAATCATAAGGAAACTAAGAATCATAACACTCTCACACATTCAATCACACTTAATATAAACAAATTCTTTCTGATCAAATAAAACAAGAGAAACACATCATTTATTGGGGATAATCATATTAACTCACATAATATTAATATCACCTTAAATTTTAACAAAAAAATCATGGGAATCACATAAATAAAAAATTTACTTCATGAAATCCTATTTTATAAAGTGTAAACTAATACTTTAGAAATATCTTTAGATAAATTTATTTATGAATTTATTTCAATGAAAACCAAACCATGAAAAAAAAAATTAGATTCATTTAAAAATATAACATTATTATAAATTCCACATTAACACATTAAATAAAAATGTTAAATATGTATAAATAAAGTACCCCAAACAATCATTAAATAAAAAGTCAATTTAATAAAACCAAACTCATCCTTCATTCAAAAACCATTTTATAAAATCATACATTTCCTCCCCTTAAAATAATTATGAATAAAAACACCATTTTTATTACTAATTTTTTTCTATAGTTCCCTTAAGTCATTTTAACATATAAAAATAGGTGTAAATTGTGCCATTTTTCTTTAATAAGAACAAGGCATGGATGAAAAATATGCAAGAAATCAAGGCTTGAAATTTAAAGATTTATACATGGAGCCACTTACCTCAACCAATGACCCTTAAAATAATACTAAGATCATAAAAACCTCATATGGGTCCATGACCAGCTAACCAAACCATTAACACACTAAAATAACTAAAACAAATGTCCAATACCAAAATTTCTCAAGGGATAATAAACAAGAAACTCACCGAATGACTTACTATTTTCGAACTGTGAACAACAGTGTGTGGTTTACTCTTGAAAGTCACCCAGATCACATCCATGTCAAATCCCTAATTAATTTTTTGAAGTTGATGGGTAATTAAAAAAATCACCAAAAACCCTAAACAAAACCATGGCATAACATACCTTAAGAAAAATAGTGAATGATAGCATGAAGATCCCCTCCGAGGACATTCTCTATGAGCTACACACAAAATACCCAATATACAATAGGATTCCACCATGCCTCTATGGAATCATCTCTCCAAGGGAGAATAAAAATGTGAATAATAATATAGAACGTACCAGTAATTCATGAGATGAAAGCTTTCCGAATGACCTAGATTAAAGGGGTGATAAGGGGGAATTGGAGATCCAAATAGGGATCTTTCCTCTAATATTAATGACCCAAATCAAAAAAACAAAAGGGGTTTCAAAAGATGACCCCATTCGATTTACCAAAACTCCATTTTTGAAAAAACTCCTAGAACCCTGGTCATAAAGAAACCCATATGGGTGACCCACCTAGGTCATAATGTGACCATCTAAACACAAAATAATTCACCCAAAAATAACCAAAAGATCATTATGGTTGTTATTATTTCAGATAAACACTTATAAAACATTCTAAAACAATTTAAAAAATGGTCAAGACTCTCAGTCAGCTATCAAGATCCAAAAATTTAAATCCACTCAAACTAATTCCAACATATAGTGATACATTTTGTTAGAATCTCCACAAAAAAAATCATTCCATCTATAAAATGTCTCATGGAATTCCTTTTTAGTAAATCACTTACACAACATGAAACAATTCAATATACTAGAAATATTCACATCAAACATCATAAAACCAATTATCAAAACTTCATACATAGGGATGGTTATCCCCACCACAAAAAGGGAATTATCATTATTCTAAAACCAAATATCATCAATAGGTAACCAATCAAAATTATAATATAACTAATGAAAATACATCAATAAGAATTATCCAATAGTAAAAGGATCAATTTAGACCATCAAATTTTCTTAAGCCCGATATACCATATGAAATAGAATAATCTTGAAAAAAAAATACATTATCAATATGTGAAAGATTATATAGTATAAATTATTATTAATAAATCATTAAATTTAAATCATATCCTTTTAAATAAAACAATTTTACTTATTTTAAAATATAACATCGAATAAACCAAAAAAAAGTACTCCAAACCACAATATTCACATTAAATTAACTAATTAAAAATTCCTAAAAATATAAACCAAAATAAATTTTAAATACTGAAGATCCATTTTTGTTATAAAAATAAATTAAAGTCACATTTTTATCCATATGATTATTTATTACCAACATTTCCCAAATACTTTTCTAAAAAATAACTTCTAAAAAAATAAAATTTATAATTAAAAACATGGGTATTCTTATTTTTTAAAGGAAAACATGAAGGAGGGAACAAAGTGAAACTGGTCGTATAAAATACATATATCCTAGAAACATATTATCCTTGTTCATTTTAAATAAGTACAAGTCTATAAAATAAACTAATATCCCTTTTCCAATTTGGTTAACATTGAAATAAGTCATTTTTTCCTATATATGAAACTTATTTAGATATGATTAAATTGATGTATGTATCAATCCATTTATAGCCTATTACCACAAACAAAGACCTAAATACACAACACAGAAGGTAATTCAACATAAATAATAGTGGTTGAAATTCAAAACCCCTTTAGAAAATAAAATACATGACGAAAAATATTTTTCTAGATTTATGACAACATTTTATGTCAACCTAATATTGCTTCAATTAAAAAACACTACTACCACGCTAAAACACCTCAAACCCACACTCTGGGATCTTGTGTCGAAAAAATGATCTTTACACATAGTCATTAATACTAAGTGATATGACTTAGGCCAAACAGGTGTATATTTTACCTAATTTTCCTAAATTAATCACTTCATCTTATTAATAAACAAACAATCCCATAACACAATGCTTTATTATCTTCATATATTAGCTACATGAATGTAGTTTTGCACATTTTTCTTCAACATAACCCATAAATAACCTTCTCACATAATATACTTCTTGACATGTGATACATAATACTCTTCTTTATAATCAAGGGAAATGAAAAAATAAGAAGGGTGAGATCAAATTATTATTAAGGGTAAACATAAGTGATAACAGTCTAGTATCATTGATGAGAATAAGATAATCATATGAGTTTGAGAAAATAATCAAAGTACATGGACATAACATAAGAGATTTATACCCAATAAAACATGGATCATAAATCAGAAATCATGGAATAAATATTTTTTCATAGCATAAAACATGATCCATAGGGGTGTAGAAACATGATTCAATAATCATGATCTAAGAAAAAAGAACAAATTAAAAAGAATTTGTCTTATAAATGCACATATAAAATCTATAACACCCTGAATTGGGATCCACTTAACCTGTACTCCATGTCGATGGGCCACTATTCCTTAGGCTTATCTCTCCATATGCTAAAGGCTGACGATTAACAATGAGAGTATGTTAGGTCATATTGGGGAGACTACACCCTATAGTTATAATAGAATAAAGGTCATGAATCCATAAATCAGAAGAATAAATTTACCAAAATCAGAAGAAGCATAAATATCAACTCAATATGAGATTATAGATAAACATGGAAATAACGATCCAAAAGCAACAGTTATACATATCAGATAAATTATACATTTCAAAAAGTCATACAAAAATAGACATGCAAGATCACTCATGGATAATCATATGAGAACATACTCAAAGCCCCAAAAATAACTACATCTCAATGAAAAGAACCATCACAGCTTATATACCATCCATCCCATTCACCTATACATCCTTGATCATTATAGCCTAGAGCATGATCCTCAACCCTAACCGAATCTCAAAACCATAAAGTCTATATTCGTCCTAAGGGGCCCATGTAGGGTGTGAGTATAAACTCAGTGGGCCACCAAAAAATGTACATATATTACTTCCATATTTATATAAATTTATGTGTATGTAAATAAATAAGAGATGAAGTCATGATTAAAGCACATAATTTTCTTTACTCATTCTCAACAACCACGAGTAAGCATTTACCTACCTTGTCCAATGCTAGAGTGGAATAATAAATCAACGATTAGTCATACCAGAAGGACCTCAATATCTCATCTACAAAAATTTCACTCGAAACCTCATTCCAACCAATACCACATATAACCTCGCATCAAGTACAATCATCATCCCAACCACATGACCAACAAATATGTCAAAAATTCCTTAGACTTACATTCATATAATCCTCATCATCTCAATAGCATGATATCCCAAGGCATGATGATATGTATCCTCCAATTAATAATAAATCATTGTAATCTCAACAGCCCGACATCCTAAGGCATGGAAATATCCATCCTCCAATCATCCTAGTCCATCAGCCCCAACATATATGGAGAGACACATCACCCAACCAATGGTATCACACACCATCAACTATGGATTTCTATAGTGATCACCTCCTCTATAATTGATGATCAAAACCATCCCCTATGTCATTAAATCTACAGAGTCCTCCACCCATAATGAGTGGTAAACACCACCTCAAATTATTCATATCTATGTGTACATGACTCCAATGGAAACGTTGGACAAAAATGGTGAGAAATAGTCACTAAAAATATCTAAGATACACCAATAGGAAACCTCATTTCCCCATGTGAACCTTGTATCCCATTTGTGGCATGGTCATCACGATCCACCTCAACACGATGATCACATCGCCATAATTTCTGGTGGTTAACACCATCCCACATATCTTGATCTGCGTTCTCAACCTAAAAACCTTTTCATCTCTTTCCCAATGATTAACATCACATCAATACCTCGGTCCATGCCTACCATATTCTCATGGAACTCATAAATTCATACCAAAATTTAATTAATTTAAACAATTTAATCAATCAGCATAAGATTCCCAATAAACCACAAGACCCATACCCAACTTAAAATATTTAAATACACTAGAGAATTAACATCAAAATCTCATAACAACATTTCATTATGATTTTAAAAAATCATGATTAATTTATTGAGGTTTCCCTCCACCCCTAGACAAACCACACATACATACTTAGGCATGCATCCCATAGCATGCATATAAAAGCGGAGAAATCTAGGAACCATATACATTAGGTTTTTAGGTACTCACTCATCAAATAATGACCTATAATCTAATCCAAAATGAGGGAAATCAGTATTTTAGACAAACACATTGAAAATATGGAAATTGTGCTCAGATGGAAATAGTATTCCAAATAATAGTAAAAAGAAGACAAGAAGAAAGAGGAGTCAAGGTCCTGCTTCTATGCTTCCAATTCACCCAATGACATATAAATCAGAGATAAAATGAGGTAGATAGTACATATACAATAGGATGAATAAAATGGATGAGAACCCTCTATTATATGCATGAAAGTGAGAATAAATGAGGTGGAATAAGAAATAAATAGGGAATGGTAGGTTTTTAATATCACCCCTTTAAATGAACTTCATAATTAGGATGTGCAGTTTGGTTAACTATGTGACACCCATGAGATTCCACTATCTAACGAGAAGACCCTTTAAAATAGGCCACATGGTTTGGCTTCACGATTTGTCCAAACTATGTGAAAATCATAGAGACTCACTGCCTAAGTGGGACTAAGCGTGCGGGTTAGGTTACATGGTTTGTCAAACCGTGCGGAGGTCATGCGCATCCTCTTTTAAAAACTTCATACATATCACATGGTCATGTGTCTGAACTTGTACAGTTTTATAAATAATGATCCAACTCAAATATGGTCCACACAGTGTCACATTAAGGGCTATATAGTTTAAAAAATGTATGCCTCTTCTGCACCTTTTGAAAAATGAGTCTTTGGGGACCAATGCTCCAAAAACTCATTTGATCCCTAAGGAAATCACTGATACTTAAAACCCATATAAAATAATATACTAACATGTTTTAATTAGTGAAATTATTCTCCTAAGTCCAATTTAAAAGTTATCTAATCATCCAAACATAAAATTCAAATATACCTATAAAAATTGGTTTGTTCCAAAAACCCAGGATGTTACAAACTCACCAACTTAAGATGGCTCATCCATAAGCTATGGGGTCACACTTGGAGATGGTACCTAACATAACCATCTCATAAACATCACCCTAGTGTACCCATGTTATTTAGTCATAGGTCAATTCCACTTATGGTGCTCCCCACATTTGGAATTACCTACTTGATCGCTTCCTGAACCAAAATGACATTCTGATAATTCTCAACCATACCATAGAAATACATGTCCCCACATGACATAAGTTCATTATTTCAACTCATCATATGCTCATTTTATACTTGTGTCATACATGACACCCATAAATTCCTACATCATAGTCAATGATCAAGAGTCCCTGTATCACATGTGATGCCTAAAAATACAAAACTATCTATATATATATACACATGACCATAAAAATACATATTCATATTTATCACATACAATTCACACACCATACTCAATTCCCAAACACTAACCAATGCCTGGTCAGTTTATTTACAACATGTTCACCTCATGAACCCATATCAATCATACCAAAAACAGAAGGACACACCATGATCAAGGAATACCTCTTACTATCATTGGCTCCCCAGCCTATTCTAACACAACCAGATCAAAATCATACATCTGACATGAAGCATGACTACCTAAACTCCTTTTAAATCTTAACCAGCTACTGACCACTGGAACCACTATTAGGAATCTCTCTCTCTTCCATGACCTACGCATATAGTAGTATCCCCACTACTAGATCCTAGTACTTCTCCAAATCCTACCTTAGATCCCAAAGTATGAATCAGTCCCTGATTCCTAGTTATCTGATAATTCCTATTACAGAACCTCTCTTAGTTCCCCATCTAGATTCATTCCTAATACTCATTCAAAGGTCTCTCACATTGGATCTGAACATGGTCTGGCTGCATATACTAGAAAAAAATTGTTGATGACCTACTTCTTGGTTGTCTTAATAAATATCTTGCATGACTACCCTGTTGAGACTCCTCATGGGCCCACTTTTGGCTACCCAAATCATCACTTCCAGTCTCACCTGGCACTATCATCCGACTTGAATAAGCCAAGTCTATCAATTTCCCCTGTTCTATTAAATTTTGGTTCACCACATTTGAGAATAAGGTCTACCTGAATATATTTACCTATACCCTGATGTCATGTCATAATCCATCCTTTAATTACCTCACCCTAACAATTTCATCCCCTACAATAGAAGGTGAAAATTATGACATGTTTGTAAAATTTGATTCATAATCCATGACAGATATATCTCCCTGCTGTAAATTCATGAACTCACAGGCTCAATCCTCCCTCAACATATCCAAGAAGAAATGATCAAAGACATTGGCCACAAAATCCTTACATGTCAATCCCTCATTCCCACTATCTTATACCTTTATGTCCCACAAGTTCTTTTTTATCCCTCTAAGAAGATAAGTAGCTAGATTCACACTCTGACCTTAGGGTTTCTTGAGCTGGTCAAATATCAGCTGCATAGACTCGATCCAATTATCTACTGCATGTGGTCCACCCTCACCCTAAAAAATGGTGGTGTTGAGACTTGAACTCCCATGAGTCATGGATGGAACATATCCCTGAGCTTTTCTATCAATAATATGTATGACTCATACCAAGCTCACCATAAGCCTCTCATCTAGACATGGCCCAAAATCTTCTATCTGATGTGGCTAACCTACCTATATTGGAGCCTTTACTTATATATCATGATCAACTTAATCCTCAAGGTCATTATCCCAACCCTTAGGGGCCTTATCCCATGCATTCTATAGAAGCACCAAATATCCTCACTTCTAACACCCCACTGGAGCCTATCTGGGAGGCATCATTCTAAAGACCAAACACCATGGTCAATAATAGAAATAATAGTATTTATATCACAAATAGGGAAATTTGTAAAAGGAAACACATATCACCACACTTACACTCACCTACCACACCCTTATCTGATATCATCTGACCTCATATCCCCTTACCTACCCCTACCAAATTCAGGTATCACATATCATGCATATTAGATATCATTAATCTAGGGTGGTTGAGTAGAGTGTCACCAAAAGGCTATATAGAAAAATGTTGTTTAGTTTTTTGTTAAAATTTTATACAGATCACCCCCTTTTATTATTTCTACCTACCCATATCATGGTCAGACCCATATAAACCATATACATATATCATCACATTCCAATCTCATTAGTAACCACATACCTATGCTGGCTAAGTAGGAATGCCAACAAAAAGGCTATATAGAAAAACATTATTTATCTTTTTTATTGAAAATTTAAATATCCTAACCTCTATTAACACATTTCAAGTTCACAATGAAAATAAAAATCATATAAACACATCATATGATCCTAATTTCTTACCATGATGCATAAATATTACTCCCTTTCCATACCAATCTAAGGGTTAAAAACACATAATCTAATAACATCACACCCAAGTGTGACACTTGAGGTGGAAATAAATAAACTATAAAAGTGAATATCATAACATCAATTTCCCACCCCTAGAAACTTGGTCTATCCCCCATTCATAGGGCTACAGTCACTCAAATATGAGCTCTTTACCCAGTTTCGATGAGACCCTAGTCTCCAGTCTACCATATACCAAATAATAAAAAAAATAAAAAAATTATACCACTTGTAACCAGTTGAACAAGGTTAATATTTTATATCCATTCATTATGATGATTCAAGGAAATAACAACAAATAACCTCCTTTGATACCACATATAACACCCCAACCCATGAGCCACTTAACCTGTGCTCCAGACCAGTGGGTTATTGGGCCTCAGGCACATCTCCCTATATACAAAAGGCTACTAACAAGCATCGATGGTCTGTTAGGTGATATTAGAGAGGATATACCCTCTAGTTATAATATAATAAAGGTCATGAATCCATAACTCAATGAAATAAATTTTCCAAAATCAGTGGAATCATGAATATAAACTCAGTAATAGCTTATAGATAACCATGGAAATAACAATCCAAAAGTAATAATCATACATATCAGATAAAATATACTTGTCAAATGGATATATAGAAATATACATGAAAGGTCACCTATTTATGATCATATGATAACACTCTCAAGGTCCCAAAAAAACCATATCTCAATGCAAAGAACCATCATGGTCCATCTTCCATTCATCCCATACAACGGTGCATCCTTGATCACTATGGTCCATAGTACAATCCTGGTCACTGGCCTAATATTAAAACTATAAATTATACAAGCATCCTGAGGGGCTCATGTAGGGTGTGAGTATGAACTCATTAGATTAACACCAACATGTTACCATCTTACATCAATATTAATACAATTGTTTGAATATGTTAATAAATAGAAACTATACTTATGCATAAAACACATAAACCACTTTAGTCATTCTCAAAAACTATGAGGAGGTCTTTACCTACCTCTTCCAACAACAGAGTTGAATGATATATCCACGGTTAGTCATACTAGAAGAACCTTAGTATCTCATCAAAAAACATGCCACATGGAAACTCATGCTAACCAATACCACATGTAACCTTGCATCGAGTATAATTGGAATCCCAATGATACTCCCAAGAAATACATGAAAAATTTCATAGACTTCTGTTCATGGAATCCCCATTAGATCAACAACCTAACATCCCAAGGAAAGGTGATATCCACCTTCCAGTGAATAATAAATCATTGTCATCTCAATAGATTGACATCTCTAGGCATAGAGATATCCATCCTCTAAACGTCATAACCCATCACCCCCAACATATATGGTGATGTTCATCCCCCAAACAACAGTATCACACACCATCAACCATGGATTTATATGGTGATAACCTCCTCTATAACAGATTTTCAACACCATCCCCTAATACATAAAATATATGAAGGCCTCAACCCACAACGAGTGTTCAACACCACTATAACTAAGTGATGTATGCGTGAACATGACTCCAGCAATAACATTAGCAAACAACAATGAGTGGAAATCACCATCAATAACTAATCCACACCAACAAGACACCTCGTTGTCACATGCAAACCTTATCACCCTTCGATGGCATGGTCATCACCATACACCTCAACCCGATGACCACATCGCCTCAATATATGATGGTCAACATCATCCCACATATCTTGAGCCACACCCTCAACCTGAAGAACCTCTTTATCTCGGTCCTAATGGTAAACATCACCTCAATACCTTAGGTCATGCCTATTATGTTCCCAAAAAACTCATACATTCATGTCACAATCTAATTAATTTAAACAATTTAAAAATCAATATAACCTACCCAACCAACCACAAGCCCCATACATGGATTATCATATTTAAATAGACTTAAGAATTATCATTAGCATCTCATAACAAAAATTAATTAGGATTTAAAATTAATATTTATTTATTTATTTACAGTCCCCCAAACATCCCACACATGTGTATTTATATACACATACCATAGAACGTGTATAAAAGTAGAGAAAGATAGATACCACATGGCCTAGGGTTGTAGGTTCTCAATCATAAAACAACATCCTCTAATTTGAGATGAAATAAGAGAAATCAAGATTTTAGAAAAATTCCCTAAAAATAGGGAAAATGGTATTGGATGGAAATAGTATTCCAAATAGCGAGGTAAAATAAGAAAGGAAGAAAGAGGAGCCAACGTATTACCACTACACTTAAAACATGTCTGATAATGTCCAAATCAACTATCAAATAAGGTAGATAAGAGAAATCCTAGAGGAGGAAGAAAATATAGTAGAACTCTCTATTGTGCATGTGAAAGGGAGAATAAATAGAGGGAGGGGAAGATTTTTAACTTCACCCCTTTAAATGAACCACATGGTTAGGCTACACGGTTTGTATAATTGTGTGTCAACCATATAGTTCCACTATATGAATGGAACATCCTTTAAAATAGGTCACATGTTTTGGCCACAAGGTTTATCTAAACCATGCTCCAACCATTCACACTCACTGCCTAAGTGTCACTAAGTGTGTGGGCTAATCCATATGGTTTTTCAAACCATGCACAACCCATGTAAACCCTCTATTAAAAACTATAGAAATATAAAATGTTCATTTAAACCACCTCACATAGTTTTCCGAAATGTGATCTAGTTCAAATATAGTCCACATGGTTTCACCTTAAGGGACTCCTGGTTTAAACAAATTGTGTGCCTCTACCTGAACCTTTTGAAAAATGAGTTTTTGGGGATCGATTCTCTTAAAACAAATCCAAATTCCTGAGGCTCTCACTAGGCCTTAATCCCTATCTAAAAAATGTTCTAATAAATGGAAATTATTAAAATTACTCTCTGAATTCCAATTTAAAAATCGGTCCATCCAACAAATAAAAAAATAAAATTTACCTGAAAAAAACTACTCATTCCAGAAACCAAGTGCGCTTCAAAATCATTCATTATGTTTAGGTTAACTTTCAATACTTCCTTAACATATTGAATAGATTACCTTAAAGGATTGGGTTTAATCAAAAATCTTTTAATTTTCATCTCATGAGATATAAATCTTTATCCAATTTATTTTAGGGTTGTATAATTTTGGGCCCACTCATCACTGAGTGGATAGTGTCTTTTAGGGGTCTGGGTTCTCTCCCCATTCCTAGTAATCTTATGAGATATAAAATTTTTCAAATACATTAGAGTTATATAATATACCCACCCATTATATAATAATGATCCATACATATGTGCTATATACAAACCTAAAAACATTCCTAAATATATCATATCTTAATTAACTTTTGGGAAAGATATGGGTTTTATGAAAACTACCTCAAATAATGATCATAATATATCCATATAAAAAATATATATGGAATCATTATATAATATCCCCAATGACTCATAAGAAACAATAAAGTATTTAAAAATATATCAAAATCACTTTTATAATACCATTAGATATTTTCTTTGAAAAACGATAGGAAATGTCCATATCTCCTTGATAAATTTTATTTTAAAAGAAATAAATTACAAAATAAATAGAATAGAAATTACATTCTAAAACAATAAGAAATTTGAAATACAAATTTTTAAATAAAAAAGATGAATAAGGTTGGAAAATAAATTCATGTGGATAAGATTTGAAAAGAATATTCTTTTTAAAAAAATTTACAGAAATTAAAATCAATAAAAATGAATTATATAGAAAATGTTTAAAAGGACTGATTTTAAAACCTTAAAAATAAAGTCAACATTAATTTAAAATGACCATAATAAATTATATACGTTTAAATTATAACATCAATAAAATAAATTTGAAGAATACTTACATTAAGGATAAATATTTATAACCATAAAAAAGAGATAAGGTTAGTTCCACTTACAGGAAACCTTTCAGTTGAATTATAAACCAAAAGGAAGTGAAATGATAAAAATAAATGTAAATCCTAGAAATAATTAGAGTACAGAAAAATATATGGGTTTTTATATGGAATGATTATATAATTTCCTCTAATAGATATATAGACATTAAGAATCATTAATTATAAGTGATATTGGAAAAGAAACACTTACGGCTTTGGTGGAATTTGAATCAAAATCCCTTGAAATAAAGAACATTATATGGATTTGAAAATCTAATAAATTTAATTTTAATGAAAATTTTATAAAAAACATAAATAATGATAGTGTTGAATATAAAAAATATCTCAATGAGATAAAATTAAGAGAAGAAATCTTTAACTCAGACTTTCTCTTGGTCGGTTGCATTCTAACTCAATGTATAATAAATTTATTTTTATTGTTCATATGTATGTGAAATTTTTTCAAAACAATATTAATCAATAAAATTTATTTATAATTCATAATTCCTATATATTATTTATTTATATTTAAAATAAATATTTAGGTCTTAACTACTTTTTTTTCATGCGTACTTTTGTTTAGTGATTCTAGTCCTTATATTTTTTTCATCAGTTAATCACCTATAGAATGTCCATAAATATGTAAAATATGTGTTTGAAATGTTTTTTAATTACCATGGTTATTTTACATAGCTCATGGTAATATTTTTCATGTAATAATTTAAAAAAGTACCATTTTAATTTATTATTGAATTAAAAAAATAATTTAATATATTAGTGAGTATATATTTGAATGTCAACATTTTAAAATTATTTAAACATAGTAAACTGAAAATTATTACATCATATTTATATTATATAGTATTTTTTGTAATTCATGATGTAAATGTTATAACATCGTTGGTGTGGGTGGTAAAACTGACCTAAATAATAATAGGTTTTAATAACTGAATGTGTAAGAGCATATTATTTTATAGTAATAATATCACATTTAAATAAGATTAATTATTTAAAATTCATTTTTTTAATGTGATAAATTAGATTCAATAATATATAGATGATTAAAATATATAATAATTATTATGTAAAAGATAACACTTACGTTGAAGACTAAAATCTCTTCTTAAAGAGCCTCTTTATAATATGGGGTTTGTGACTCATTTTTTAAAGGAATTTTTGCTTTGTAGTGGGTAGAGGAGATGTCCTTTTATAGGTGATATGGGGAGACATTTTTATAAATACTCATTTAATAATATAGAATGATTTTCATATTCAAGGAAAATGGTTCCAAAATTCATAATTAAATAATATAAGATGATTATAGGTTTATAAATTCCTTATAAACATAATTATATAAAAGGGTTTATGATTTTAATAATTTATAAATCATTTTTAATAATAAACACTATGTAAAGTCATTTTTTTGGAATATTAATATATTTTGACATTAAAAATGGATAAATGATATTATAATTCAAAAAATAATATTTATATAGTTACTTATATTTATTAATTATCTATAAAATAATTAAACACCATTATTCACCTGAACCATATTACTTTCAATGTTTTTAAACCAATTTATTTGATATTTATCCTACTTGTAAAAGCATTGCATCGATGCAATATAAGTGTTTTGGATAATTATCCTATTATTTAAAATTTAAAAAAAATAATATCATAAATATAATTTATTAATAACTATTATTGTCCTCTAGGATCATTAATAATGTTCATTTACTCTGATCCTTATCATTATAACATATTAAAGTTTTTATTTTGACTTTTCTCACCTTTCTCATGAACTATGTAACTATTTGGATAAATATATTATTATATAATTATAAAATTCATAAATATATATTAATATCATTCATTAATAATAATTTTTATCACATTATGTTGAGAAAACACTTATCACTTATGAGAAATAATCTTAAAGATACCAATTTCATATTTTTCAATGTTTTAAAGGCATTGTGGCATCACCAATAAATGTTTTCATACTTATCTTAAAATAAAACTTAATTTTTATTATTGAAAAACATTTTTATGGTATTGTGATTATATTATAATGTAAAATACATTCCATAATATTGATAAATATTTATGTCATATTTATATCATGATATTTTTATAAAAGACATGGTATTCATAAAAACTATATTTTTTAAATATTCAATAAAAAATAAACATGAATAGAAAAATAGAAGAAAATCAACCTAAGAAATATTTTTATGATAGTACCAAACATGAAGAAATTTTTATGAAATTAAAATTCTAAAAATAAGAAACTTAACTTTTATTTAAAACCGTATAATACATAGAAAACAATAATAACTATTCTTTTCATAAATCAAAAACCATATCATTGATTCATTCCTTGAGAAACTAATTTATAATAATAAATATCAATGTAAATATATATTAATAAAATAAATATCCATTTATAAAATATCTAATAATTAGATAATTCTTTAGGTTAATAGAAATAAAAATCTAATTACAGAAATATATTTAACCTTTAAACAAAACACATTTTATATCATAATGTAAACATAATAATTTTTAAATGTACAATTGGAATCTAATTGATTATATAATATTTTTTGGTACAAGATTTATACATGTTTTAGTTAAACATAGAAATTTATATTAAGGAATATTAATAAACAATAAAAGTGATGTATTAATAGAAATACTTGGGTTGTCACACACTCTCAATAAAATGTATCATAATTCATTTTAGTTTGGTGTTTCCTATGAAATAAGATACTCTAAAAATTATTTATTTAAATCTAAATTCAAAATCTCAAGGTATTACACAGATTGATTCAAATACAAAAATTCTAAAATTTTAATAATTTTATTAATATCCCTCATTAAAACCAATATTATATTATAAAACATTTAATTATAGGGAAACCATTAATTTTAAAACATATCCATAATATAAATAACATTATTTATTTTATAAAAATTACTAAAAAATCAAAAATCAACCAAATAAAAAGGAAAACTTCCCTTACACATATCAAAATCCATTTACAAAATGTTTAACATTAAAAAAGGAACACATTTGGGTCATGATATAATAAATGAGACCAAATATAACTAGAAAACAATAATAACTCAAGGAAATCATATGAACTCATATCAAATTTTAGGTAAAGTAAGGAAAATGTAACTCAAAATCACATAAACATCAGCAACCTCAATAAAAATCAATCCTTGATAATAATAGAAAAAATGAAAATATAAAAGAAAAATGAAACCATGTCATTCCAAGATTCATGACCCATGTGCACAGTCAATCTCATTGGTTCCTCTTCCAATATCCTTGAAATTCTAAATTGTACCCACAAAGAAGGATAAATAAAAATAAAAAAACTATAATGACATATTCAAAACTCCCCCTGATAAATAAATGTTCAACACTAAATTAAATGATCAGAAACTCCTTTGTATCTACCTATTTAGTTCCAATAACACTATATTCCATATATATTGACTCCCTAAATAAAATATAATAGAATTGGGCTATGATACCATTTTTTTATGAACCAACCCAGGCTACCCCTTAACCGGGAACCTGAGCTAGCCAATAGAACGTCATGAAGAGTATTCTAAATCTCCGCATATTTTAATCTAGTTTTTGGGCATCAAATGTACCCATGTTTGAATTATTTCACTAGATGAAACAATAATATCTTGGAACTTCCACCCAAAATTCAGGTATAAACACTTCATACATCATATGATCAAGTATATAAAATAAAAAGTTTCAATAATCATACATGTCCAAATGAGGCATAAGAACAAAATATAACCAAACCATCTCAATATAATTAAATCTAATTTTAATATGAGTAGAAATATAAACCCAATAGATTAAAACAAAATGTCGATATATAATCATACAATAGGTAAATAAAATACCAAAATAAAATAAGACCAATATAACCCATAACCACTTTTCAAGAAAATATTCCCTTGTTTGTAACCATCACTATACCCAAACTAAAATCCTGAGACCAACTGTTATATCCAATAGACACACAAAAAAAACCTAAAATAAATTAGCATCAAAAAAATCCCAGTAGGTATCCTCTCAACACCCCTTGTATAACCTTTAAATTTGAACCCTTTTAATGATAGTTTTAAAATATAACTATTAAAGTAATATCCTAATTTTATTATAAATAATTCACATTAGACCATCATAACCCTTTTTTTGAAAGATACCCACATTTTATAAGTAAATGAAAACATCCTAACTTTTAATTCCTTGTTTAAAAATTACCCAAATAACCCACAAAAAGGATAAACCACACTTTTTAAAAAAAATGAAAAATACTCAATGGTGATGAATATGAATATGATAATCATAAATAAACTTATCAAAATATAAATAATTTGGTGTAAACCACTATATGAAAACAGATGTAGGTATAAATAACACCCACTCAAATAAAAGAATAAAAATTACTAAATGTAAATAGTAATAGAATCACTCATATCAAGTAAAAAAGAAACAATTTATGGGTGTGGCCTTAGGTAACTAAGGGAAAGTCGCCCTAGTATCCTCATATTATCTCATGACCAAACCAATAATATAAATAGGATATATCTAATGTCATGTGCGCTGATATATATAACTTTTTCAAGTCTTTAGTAATCACAATAAAATCATAACATTGTTTAGTTAGTGTTGTAGTGTAACCCATGCCTAGGGTGAGTATGGCAGGCCTATAGGTACTTGTCATCATCTTCCCTACCTAAGTACCTAAGGACCCCATGATAAATTAGTGAAGGTAATTAATATCAATCATGAAATCAAAACATATCAAATATCAATAAAATATGAAACCATATAAAAAAAGATTCATAACATTCTAAAACCTTCGATTATCTTTCACAAAAAATTACCTTTATCATAAAAATAAAATGTAGGAAACACATCCCCTATCTGGGATAATATTATTAACTCATATACTATCATAATCACATTAACTTTTAATAAAAAAACTCAAATGGGTCACATCAAGAAACTTTTTACATCAACAAAACTCTTTTTATAAAAAGAAAACATTATTTTAAATTCCACTCAAACATATTCAACAAGAAATATTGAACAAGTATCAATAAATTACCTCAAACAAACATTAAAAAACAAATAGACATTAAAAAATACCATCTTTGGTTTGGAAACCATTTTCTAAAAACAAAATTTTCCTACCTTTAAAATCATTATGAACCAAAACATTACTTTTATTACTGATTTTCTTAATATATATCCCTTTATTCATTTTAATGAAAACTAATGTGTGTAAATTATACAATTTTTAATTATTAATTCCAAATAATGGTTTAAAATATTCATGTGATCAATGATTGAAATTAAAATAATTATAAGTGGATCCACATACCTCAAATGATGATAGGAAAATAGATCCCAAGCTCATAGTGACCTCCACAAGGTCTGTAAGAACCTAAACAAACCATAAAAACCATAAAATAAAATACAAAATATCCAAAATAAAAATCATACAGGGGAATAATCAATTACAAACTCACTAGATGATTTAATATTTTTGAACCATGATAAATGGGGTGTTGTTCACTCTTGACATGCACTAGGATTTAAAAAACATGAGTGGACTAATTAATTCACACATTCTAATGGATAAGTAAACTAAAATTAACCAAAAACAATATACAAAAACATGATACAACATAACTAAATAAAAATAGTGAACTATGTCTTGAACATACAATATCTTCTGATTCTATGAGCTACACACAAAAGACCCAGAAATTAGGACGATTCCATAATGTATGGGTGGAATTTTCTCCCCAAAACACTAATTGGATAGAACATAATTAGAAAGGAACAAGGAAGAAGAATAAGAAGAATAATAAGATATTTCTTACCTATAACCCACATGATAAAACCCCCAAAACAATGTATATCAATGGGTTGTAAATGGGGGAGAAGTGGAGATCCAAATAGTGCTCTCCAATCTAATTCAAATGACCGAGAACAAAGAATTATGATGGGTTCTAAATATTAAACCTTAAATTACTAAAATAACCTTTTAAAAAACACCCAAAACCCTAATTTTGGTGTGAACAATTTTTTTATGGAATGAAGACCCCTAATAAGAGAGGCTAACCCCATGTAGAGGGTTAATGTCAAGTCCAAGAACCATTGTGTTATGACCTTCTAAAGACTGAAAAAATTCACTCACCAACACCATAAAGATCACTATTGGTGTTCTTCCGCTAGATTAACTCTCCAAAAAAATATCAATAACCATTTAAAACATGGTTAGGACTCCAAATACATTATCTAAATCCAAAAACTAAAATTCTCTCATACTCCTACCAATACATTATGATATGGTTCATTAGAATACAAAATAAATCTTTTAGGAAATGACTCAATAATCTCCCTCTTTAATAATTACAAGGAATATAAGAAAAGGTATATTTAACTAAAATTAAAATAAATAAACTCCCTATTAATTTAAAAACACTCACCCTGAGTTTTATATGAAAAAAATAACATTATCACCCTCAAAGAAACCATAAGTAAGTATGATATTTCTCCCCTATAGTAATAGAAAACTTATTTCAGACTCCTATTTTTTCCATTTCTCCACCATTATGATTTTTGAAAAGGAAAACAAATCAAAGAGGGAAAAAATATTTTAACAATAATAGTTATGTATAAAAGTTAAAAAATAAAATACATTCATAAGTAGAGTTAATGAAATATATAAATTTAAAATATATTCTTTCATTTGAAATTTTCTAACATATTTTTCATATAATTTAAATATCTCTTCATAGTCACTAATCATCTTCACATGATCTTCCTATAGTCTCTTGAACTTCATTAATTACTTCATTAAAGAAACATTCTAATCTTAAATAAAATAAATGTTGATGTAATTCTCCTTAATATATATTTCTATCCTTATAATGTTTGGTAATATTTATTAACATTCGTCATCAAAGTTAAAAATATTAGTATTTACCAGCACCTGTTGATCCAAAATCTTCTTCATGGCCATTAAATATTTAAATCTAGAATCTAATATTACAAAATAAATAGCACTAAATTCATTTATGGTAGAATATATAAAATTTTATACATTCTATATATATGTTCCTTTAGTAATGAAAACTAATCCTAAATCCATTTCATTTTAGAACATGATTTAGGATCTAAAATTTCCTTTGAAACTCTTTATGACTCAATTTTAGCACCATCATATTCGGGTTTATCTTCTAAAATTTTTTTTATCTATTGTGATATTCAAAATGTTAATAATATTGTCAGAATATACTTCTTATTATTCTTTTTCTTCATCATAATTTTCATTCGGGTTTTATCCTCCTGAAATCATCTCTCTCTCAAATTCCATTAACTCATTTATCTTCAAATATTGAAGATCTTATTCCAATCTAGATTTCTATAATTTCTATACATATTTAGAAGTTTTATTAGTTTTATAAATCCCATCCTTGGATGAAATTTCAAATTCAGATGAATGATAATTTGAAGTACTTTCTGAATATAGTGATATCAAAACATCATACAGTATATATTTCTTTTAGGTAACCTCATTTAGTTAACTAGATTGCTTACCTTTATCTAGAGGAGTTTGTGATAGGGATTAATAATATAGAAAAACATTACATCTATAACTATACTATTTCATTTCTCATTAGATCATCCAAAAAAATCTAATTTCTTCCTCAGAATTATATGATATTTTTTATCATGTCCCTTTATATAAACCATTGTAAAGAAAATTTTCATTTATTTAATATTTAAGGAAAAAAAATTTACCCCTAAAATTGATTATAATTAATTTCTTCTTCTCGTATATACTTAACATCTAGTTTTTATAAAGTTAAATAATAATTTTTAAACTTTATCTCTTTGATCATTCTCCTAACATCATATTCTTCCCTTTATAACTATTCTCTATGTTTCTTATCAATCATATTGTATTTTTCATCAATAGTATCTAAAAACTCAATTTTTTAATATAATTAAATTCAATAGATAATATTTCTAAAGAAACTTTGGTTTCATTTTTTAAATTTGTTTTATTTATTATTAAACTTTTGTTAGTAATTTTTTTGTATTTCTGGTTAATATGAGAATTTTCTCAATAAAGGATAGTGTTGTAGATAGATATTCATAAGAAGAAAAGTGAGATGATCATAAAACTAAGTTTTTTATTATCATAATAACCTTCAAATAATTAAGCACCCCAAAACCTAAATCATTATAATTATAATTATTTAATGAATTATCATAAGAATATTGAGTTACTACTTTTCAAAAGAAGATGTGAAGCAATCTGTTACATTTATTGGAAGCAGAGTTCACCATAATAAATACTAAATAGTGTAACTAATTTTTTGGAAGTGAAACTCAATAGAATGAATATAAAAAGGAAGAGTAAACTAAATAAGAAAAATAAATGAGAAAATTTAAGGAGTAAATTCAATGTATGCATACAAAGATGTGTGAAAAGAAGGTTTTTTTGTGTAAAAGTAGATTTAGAATTGGAAGGAGTAGATCCCTATATGCATACAAACTTGCATTAAATAATATTTTAGTTGAGAAAAAGAAAAGTTAGAACCAAATGATGTGTATAAAAATCTCAAACTATATTTATTGATTTCATTATAATAACCTTTTCTTGAAGATACGAGATGGACTTTACATTTTGTAAAGTCAAATTTATTGTGATGATGGTGATCTTGACGATAAATGTTAATGTAAGTAATTCTAGATAAATTTTGAGGAATATTTCAAAAAAATATGTATTATTTTGTGAATATTTAAGCTGACTTTGAAGTTTTTGGAAGCTTTAAATGTGTTTAACTATATTTATGGACATGTAAAAATTGAGGAGTTTGAATTCCATATATCTTTTATTTCTTCAAGATATTCATGAGTATATAAAGAGGATATTTAATTAAATACTTTTGGATAAGTTTTGGGATAATTTAGTGGAGAAATACCAAATTTTAGGTCAAACAACATTATTTAGACAATCATAAGTGTTAAAGAAGAGTTATCATTTTAGAAATATTTATACTAAGAAAAAATTTCTAACTTATCAAAGCATGTAGAGTTGGGATACCATATTTATACCTTCTATTAAATTAAGTTCCATAAAAACTATTCTAAATAGAATTCATAGTGATATTATTTTAAAGTTCCAATATTTCATTAGACTAAATGAAAGAATCAGATCTTGTAACTTGTGGGAACTAGAAATATTTCATGTTGGGAGACAAAAGGATCTTGAGGGAAGTTGGCTTTTTTTTATTAAATTTTGTTATATAGTGAATATATGTGGGTTAATTGGATTCAACCTAGAAAGTAATATGTATCCACATTGTAATTATACCTTATAAGAAACTTGTGTGACATGCATTATTTTTTTACCATTTCACGTTGGAATTAAACCCAATCCAACCCCCTAGTGTTCCACATTTTCATAGGAACATATACTGGTATCAAAGTGAGTTTACCTTATAATATCCCTAAATTATTCATAAAATATAGTCTCAACACAAAATATAGAAAAGGTATCCCTACTATGGGTGAAAAAAATAATGATACTCTATCTTTTTTCTCTTAGCCTAGATGTGATTGATGTATCCATGGTAGGATTTACACCCATGGAAAAAGATTATAATATGTTATTTACTAAGAAATAGAATCTCATGCTAAATAGAAAATCTTGGAATTATTTTTTAATTTCCTTGTCTAAAAAAATTTATATGAAGATGATGAGTCTCCAAAAAGTTAAGGAAACATGGGAAAAACTTGAAAGAATATTTGAGGAGAATGTAAAAGTAATGGAAGAAAACTATAAAATATAAAGAATCATATTCAAAGATGACAGGATAAAATAATAAGAAACTATTTATGATTACTTCACCAAAGTGAATGAAAATATCAGCAATATCATAGGATTCAGATATATCTTATAGGATTCAAATATTATTAAAAAATTAATGATAAACTTTCTAGATATGTGTGATACTAAAGTATCTACATTAGAAGATAGATATAATTTATCTCTTATTGAACTAAATCACATGCTTGTTGCATCTGTAATGAAGAAATCTATCATATTTAAAAATAATATTATGAATTAGATATATATTGAAGCTATGAGGAAGCTGAAAATCTAAGAACAAGAAGATAAGGTAATAGGCTACAGTGAATTAGAATAAAAGGAAGATAGTGATTAATAAAATAATAGGATTATTTCCTTTATCTCTAGGAATTTCTAGAAATTCATAGGCAAGTACAAAGGAAACCTCCCACTAAAATGTTTTGGGTATGGGAGTATCAAACATTTTATAATAATCTATCCAATAAAGAAAGATGTAGAATATGATAATTATTATTCTGATGAAAAAAATCAAATAAAGAAGTGGGTTAAAATTTCTAATGAAGTTAAAAAATCTAATGAATGTAATAAAAGTTTCGCTAAAAATAATAAAATAAGTATGTTAAGTAAAAAGTAATAGTATGACTCTACTAAAAGTATTTCATTGGAAGATTTTGTTATAAAAAAGTTCATAACCTTTATGGATCACATTGAAAAATGGAATATACTTCAAGCAGTGAACAAGAAGAAGGTGAAGAAACTTATATGGAACATTTTTTGAGATATTAACTTGAAATATTTCTTGAGAAAAACATGAAACTATAGAAATAAGATAGACCATTGAAGATGGAAAGTGAAAATTTTAATGAAGGAAAAGAATAATTTTTCAAAATGAAAGATTTATATATGCAAGAAATTAAAAATATCCCGCTGAAAGTTGTAGAATTGGGGAAAATAGTGAAATGTATTGATGAAAAACTTGTTTATATGTAAGAATATATATGTAAGACACAATCAAGGTGTATTGTGGTTGAAAATAAATTTAATAGGATGAATGATAATTTCAAAAAGCTTTGGAGGTAAAGGCTGAAACATCTCATGATGATGAAAGAACTCATCAAAAAGATCAATTAAATACAAATCCACTAAATTTTAAAGTTTATTTGGTTTTAATAACCCTAAAAGTTTAAGAACCAATGATGGGAGTTTTAGTGTTGATAAAGGATGTGATAAATATTTCACATCATCAAGAATTAGAGATAAGTTCTTGTGGAATGATTTCCCATGCCAAGGGAAATGAAATTTTATAACATACACTGAATCTCAACAAAAATATCCCAATTAAAATACATTATACTATATAATATTGAGGTTCAATGGATATTTCTGCTGTTGTGGGATATTTTGAAACAAATCCTATAATTTTTGGATTGATATGTGTTATCCCAATAAGTTTAAATACCATGAGGGGTGAATCAGGCTATAAAGGATTAAAATAATTGTCCCTTATGATCTTGTTTCATCGTTAAACAAAACTATCTTCTCTATCTCTTCTTCTCATAGCACAAAATTAATGTAAATTAAAACATGCATAGGGCATAGCGGTTTTACTTAGTTCACCTTCACTAAGCTATATCCAAGGAGCATACAAAGTTAATGTTATAATGTACCAAATCCACTAAAGGGAACTATTGTTATAAGGTTTAGAGAGAATTCATTGTACATATTGTCTTACAACCATACAAAATTTTAAATCTCACTGCTCTCACTTTGATAAAGTGAATGCACTACACCTTCAGTAGAATATTCTAACAATCAATTCTCGGTTGATTCACACTTCTATGTGTCTTTATGATCTTGTTTCATTAAAAATATGACAACCAACTTTGTGTGAGACATTTCCTCTTAGAGTGTGTAACCCCTACACAAGAACCCTCTATGTGACCCCTTCGTGATACCCCTCCATGAGACCCCTTTGTGAACCTCCTTCTATTCAAATAAAACACATGACTCTAGCATGAGACCCCATTATGGTTATGTGGACCGTGTGACACCAATTTGTCTACCTATGTGTGTAAAACCTAGTTTATATCTCCCTTTGAAAGATACCTTCATAAGACCCCTTCACGAGACCTCCCCATAAAATCCCTTCACGATACATTCTTCTATTTATGTAGATCACATGACTTTGGTACAATACCTTTTTATTCTCATATGAAATACTTTTCTTTGGATCAAACTATGTAAGAAAACTTCTCTCCTTCATAAGGAAGGGTTAAGGGGTATTTATAGGCAAAAATCTACCTCCTTAACTCCACAAATCATGGCTAGTCACATGTTCCACTACCTCAATAGTTGGCATTACATGCTTCATATGATCCCTTCACAATATCCACAGAAAATCATGAAGTGGTCATAAAAATTTTCTTCCAGTGCTTCACATGATCTCATTGTCTGATCCAAATACAATCATGCATGCTTCACATGATCCCATCGAGAGATCTAAAGACAATTATGTGGTCAATGAAGTTATCTTCCAGTGATACATGTGATATTATCACATGATCAAATAAAAATCATGTGTTCACATGATTTTTAACAACCATGAGATATATCTATCATTTCCAACCACTCCTATATCATGCACCTGATATGATATCTTCATGAGAAACCTTGAAAATCATATGGTTTATTCAATTTCTTCATAAGAACTCTTTGTGATATCCCATGAAAATCATGTGGTATCATCAAGTGCATTTCATAATCTCAACGTGATATCCCTTGATGATCATATGGTGTCTTAAAGGGATTCACATGATCTCATCATGGGATCCTTTAACAATTATGTGGTGTCTTCAAGTGAATCGTGTGATCTCAACAATAGGTCCTCTAAATCTCATATGGATTGAATGATGTGATCGCATGATCTCCTTCATCTCTCACGATCACAAGGGAGAAATTCCCACCTTGGATAGACAAACACACTTTATGTGATCCTTTAGGACTTATGTTCCCCATGTGATCCTTTGGGACATTCGTGATATGTGTGATCCTTTGAGACATTCATGCTTTGTGTGATCCGTTGGTAAATTCATGCTTTGTATAGTCCTTTGACAACCATAATTTTTAAATAATTTCAACCCTTTTTAATAAATAAAATCAACCCCAGAAAAACCATAAAGAGATATTTTTTCCAATAATATCCCCCATTAGGTTTTTTTACAACACTTTAAAACTTCAAGAACCATCTTGTTGTCAATTCATGCACATATGAAACCATTTTCCTTCTGAAACCCTAGATAGTGATCAAAGACTTCCCCCAACACATACTATAATCCCACATTATTCAAGATAAACATGAGAAAAAAGAGTATCATGAAAATTGCATTAATTATTCACTTCATTCTCATTCCTTCTTTCATTGACCTTCTCAACACCAAAAGATAAAATGTACACAGCCCAAAAGATCACTCCTCAACACAGAAATGTCAACTACTAGAATAATGAACTCAACACTCTTCTTCATAATTAATCTTCATTGATAGACCATATTTAGCATTATAATATTTAAAAACTCCCCCTACTTGAATTCTCCCCTTATTAACTTCTCACTCTATTTGATCAAGATATTTTATCCCCCTTTGTCAATGAACCCAAAGGTCACTCCTCTATGGATGCAACATGGTAAAGAACACATATCAGTACATGGGGGGGGGAACCCTGACTTAGGGGAAGGGGTACCACATCCACACTATTCAAGTGTGGTGACTTGAATAAACTCCAAGAGCCAATCGATTTCATTCAAATGATTATTTAGTTAAGGTCTTTATTAGAATGTCTTAAACACATAGTTCAGTTAGCACATACTCCATCTTCATAAGTCCATGCTTTACTTTATCCTTAATAAAATAATATTTGATTTTAATTTTATTTTTCCTTCAGTGATGAAATGTGTTTTTGTTAGGATTTATAGAACTTTAATTATCACAATGTATTTTGATTGGAGACTTCACTTCTACTCCCATATCTTTGAGTTGTTTCTTCATCCACAATAACTATGTGAAATCTTGAGTAGTCATGATGTATTCCACTTTTGTGGTACTCAAATAAATGAAATATTATTTATTTATTATCTAATAAATACATAGTCTACCAAGATAAAATTCACCTCCTAATGTTGAATTTTAATCATCTGGTGAACTGACCAAATATGCATCTGTAAAACCCGATAACTCTTGTTGATATTTTTCAATGTATAGTAAACTGAAATTCACCATTACTTTGATATAATTAAGTATTATTTTCATTGAAATTAAGTGGATTTATTTGGGATTACATTGATATTGTGTTGATTAGCATATGGAAATAATAATATCAGATCATGTCATTGTTATGTATATTAAACTTTTAAAGATCTGTATGTATTTTGTTATATTGGTCGCTTTTCCTTCATCAATCCTTGAAAATTTCATCCATGTAGCAATATAAGTTGTAATTTATTTATAATTTTTCTTTTAAAGTCTTATTGAACCTTCTTGATTTATTTTTATTGAGAAATAAATGGGTTATGTCTTCCTTATGCTACCTAAAAACTGAGGTAAAATGTTATCTCTCCAATCATTGACATTTAAAACTTTCATTTCATGAATTCTATAAATTATTTTCATTATGCTTCATTAGATCCATAAAATATTATTTGATAAAAATATACCACCACTATCATACTTTTATTACTCTTGTTATGTACATAAATATTATAATAAACTCCACCACACTGGAAACCGAGCTTCTTCAAATGTTGATTAAGTCATAAATATCATTCTCTTGGTACCTGCTTCAAACCATATAGTGACTTATTTAAACAAAAAAAAACTTTTTTATCATCTTGGTGAATAATAAAACCCCATGTATGTTCAATATTAACTTCTTCTTACAAAACCCCATTTAGAAATGTTGATTTGAGATAAACCTAGAAAACTTTGAATTTCTATTGCACTACTTTGGCTAATTATAATTGAATTTTATCCAACCTTGTAACAGGTGTTAATGTTTTATCAACATCAATACACTCAATATAGGATTATACCTTGCACATAATTTATTATTTATTTTTAATTATTATTCCATATTCATTCATCTTGTTATAGAAGAAACATTTAGTCCCAGTGAAATTGTTTTCTGTTGGCCTTAAAACAATTTCCCATGTCAGATTTTTTTTTTGATTTGGTCAATCTCTTTATTTATCACCTGAACCTAATTTTTATCTCTTGTAGCTTATATAGAACACTTTAGATCTACCTATAATAAGAAAGGTGATTTTTTTAGAGTCTTCATTCTCCTTATCTGTAATGGTGATGTATGATCCTCGATGATATTCTACCTATCAATTTTATCTCACCTATTTAGTTTTTATATAGGTACAGGTCAAATTTTATTTTGATCATCATTTGAATCTTATTTTGAATCTTCCTCTAGTACTTTTACACCCCTTAAGATGCTCATTTCTTCATCACTATTTGGGGATATTTTTCATTGTATTGTTGAATATTCTAGTCATTTTCAACCACAAAAACATCATTACTCTCCACAACCTTTCCCAATCACTTATTAAGAAATTTATATGATTTTCTATTTCTATAGTATCCATGGAATATCCCTTCATACCCATGAGATTTAAAACTTTCTATGTTTCAATTTATTGAGAGCGAAACACTTGCTTTTGATGACTTGAAAGTACTTAAATATCAAATTATTTTCATGGCACAATGTGTATATAGTATTATATTACTTTGGACATAATATGGATCTATTAGAAATATAGAATAATGTCAAAACAGGTCCTTTACAAAACTTTTCTTGAAGGTTTTTCTCAATAAGCATCATCCCAGTCATATTGTTGATAATTTGGTTTCTTCTATTAAGAAATAAATTTTATTATGGAGTTATTACTACATAAAATTAGTGCCTTATACCATGTTTCTCGAGATAATATTCTACTTGTATGTTAGTGAACCATGTTCCATTATCAGTTCATAACTTCTGGATTTTTTTGACAAAGTATTTTTTCAACTTCTCTCTAAAAATGTGTTGTGAAACTTAACACCCTAGACTTATGGAGGATAATTATAAAGCATTCCATTATTCATAGATCATTAATGAAAAGGACATAATATCCCCTCCCATCAATTGATCTGGGTGAAATAGATCCACACACATCAATACATACCAGTTCAAGCACTCTTATTAACTTTTGACCTTTCACCTTATATTTATTTTGAGTAATATTCCCTTGTTGGAAAGAATTTCATGTATGCATAGGATCACATGATAAATTAGGGATATCTTAAGAAACATCAAATTTCACCAGATATTCCAAGGAGGATTGTCTCATATAACTATGACACTTATGTTGTAGCCTATTTTCTTCTTTCTTGGGAATGAAACACAAATCTTATTTTCCACTTACAAGATACAGATTCCCATTTGTGTGATTTCCTTATAAAAAATACTCTATATTTTTCATTGATGGTACACAAGTTTTTTTAGTGATTATATCAAGTTTTTAGTCACATAGTTGACTGACACTTATCATGTTGTGATTGAGACCTTCAATAACCAATACATTTGTATGTCTTGTGTCTTTTCCCCCAAACATGGATTTTCCTGAGCCAATGATCTTAAATCATTACCCATTTTTAAATCTTACACCACCTTCCTTGTCATGCCAAATTAATATTACAATATCCTTATTTCTATTATATGGTAGGTGTATCCACTATCAATGATCTATATTCTAGTACAAACTGATGCTTTGAATGAAATCTTTGTAATCACTGCATGCTCAGTTATTTTATTTATAATCCATGTCCTTAACTTTATACTTGATGTTGACTAATATTATTGATCTTTATCATATTATAATATACCATATTCATCTTTCAAAGATACTGATCTATTTTTCATTCTTGGTTCATTCAACGATCCCTTGAGTTGTTGTGTACAACTACTTCGGGTTTGTTTTAGAATATTCCTCTAAATTATCAATGAGAAATATTTTTCTAAGTGTATGAATCCTCTACAATAACAAAAGTAACCATAAAAATCATTCTTGGAATACTAAATTTTAGTTTGAATCATCTGTTGATCATGTTCCCTTTGGTTCATCTTGGATATATAATAGACATTTTGAGAATTTTTCATCTTTACATGAAAATAAGACCTAATATGGGGTGTATTCATTTGTTTTACAAATACATCACCAGTTTCCCTTGGGTTCTCTAAATCTTATGATTATGATTAATACTCAAATCAGTCTTCAACCTTGGAGCTGGTACTTATGGTCTAACTCTAACCCTCACTACTTTCTATTTGAAATAAATCCCCATACTGACTATGTCATTCTGATATGTTGTTTTCTTCTCCTAAAATTCATCTAACTGTTTTACTATACCACCATACATTAATTTCCATTTTTCTAATTCTTATGTGTTATTATTTTCTGATATCATATTAGAATTCAATATTTTATCCTGATATTCAACCTTTTTTCATAGTCCAACAACTTCATCCTTGAGTTATTCGATGTGTTTGACTCAATATTTTACCATGTTAGTTAAACTATCAATAATCTTTGTCTGATCCTCAACCTTGAGCTTGTAATCAATGTATTTCTCTATGTTTTTTGGATTTTATGATTTAATCTTTTCAATATCATTCTCCATATTGGACTTCTCTTATTCTTGAAGTTTCATATAGATTTTTTTCATCATGAACCAGTTTATTTTATTTCTTTATTTTATCTCTCCAAACATCTATCTCTTCAATTAAAGCTTCTAATTCAACTTAAAGGTCGACTATTCCTTCAAATTCCACTTTCTTCATTGTCACTTTATTCAATTTACTAGGAATTTCCCATAACTAATACCATAACATTTTTTTCATGATCCTTGTAGTCTTCCATCTCTTATGCATCAAATTATTCTAAACTGTCATTTTCTTATGAAAGTAGATTCTTATTTTTGAAAAAAAATCACTTAGTATTTTTATTTCCTTTCACATTGACTGAAGAATTCTTCATGAGAATTTTGTCATCATCCTCATCGTCATCTTGAAACTTCATAAGAAACTTTGTTATAATATGTCCAACCTTTTCACAATAAAAGAATGAAAGAAGAATTTTCCATTTAAACATTCCTTTCCCTTTTATATTTTTAAGGAAATTAATGGTTTAAAGTCATACACTATGTATTATACCTGGACATCTTCTATGGTGAGATTTTTCATGGCCTTGAATGCTGCCTCTTTAGACATCCCTTTTTCCACAACCTCATTATCATAATTTATCATCTGGTATATGACAAGAGTATTCTGTAATCTATCCAATTTCATATCCTTTGTATCATTATCCTCCAGTATAGAGACTTTTGAATTGACCTGAGGTGGAAGTCATCCCAAAATTCTATTAATAATTGTTATATCATCGAGAATTTCTTCAAGACCATGCATGTCTTCCAAAACAATATTTACCTAGTAAAATAATGTATCTATAGACTCATTGGGGTGAATCCTTAGGTCCTCATATTTATTCCAAAGAACTTGAATTTTTTCTTCTCAAACTTTTGAATCACCTCCATAAATATTTATAAACTTTTCTTAGATTGCATGTGATGACTTACATCATATCACCTTAATGTATATTGTGTTATAGAAAGCTCCCCCTAAGGAATCGATTCCTCCAGCATCATCATCAAATTATCTTATATCTGCTTCTGATAATTCTCCATTGTCTGTGCTAGTGGAAATACCATGATTTGACATTGTAAACACATCTATACCTAATTATCAGAAGTTGTGTTGCATCTGATTCTTCCATAGCTGAAAATTGTTTTTATCAAAGATCAAAATATCTTTTGATTAACAACTTCCATTGCTACTATTGAGAAAAAAACTATAACTTTAAACCTTTGATTTGATACCAATTATTATCCCAAATTGGTTAAATATCCCTAATAGGGTGGGTGAATTAGGGTATGATAGATTAAAAGAATTGTCCCTTCTTATCTTGTTTCATAGTTAAACAAAACTCTCTTCTCTCTCTCCTTCCTATAGTACATTATAACTAGAAATTAAAACATAACTATGACACAACAATTTCATTTGGTTCACCATCACTCTGATACATCTAATGAGAATACAAAGGAAATGTGATGATGTGCCAAATCAACTAAATCACACTTATATTACAATGTTCGGAGTGGACTCACTATCCCACCTATTTTACAACCACTCGCAATTTGAAAGATCATTGATCTCGCTCTAATGAAGTGAATGCACTGATCCTCTAATAGAATATTATAAAACATATTTTCATTTGATTCAAACTTGTGTGAGTATTTATGATATTTTTCATCAAATATAATGCAACTACCTTTGTGTGAGACTTTTTCTATTGGAGAATGTGACCCTTATATAGTACCCCTTTACAAGAACCCTCTATATGACCAATTTATGAGACCCCGCTATGAGACCCCTCCATGAGACCCCTACATGAAACCTCCCGTTCACACGAATCACATAACTCATGTGCAAGACCCGACTCTAGTTATACTGATCATGTGACACCAAATATACTATATATAAGTACAACACCGAGTACATATCACCCTTTATAGGATACCTTTTTTATACCCATTTGTGAGACATCTCCATGAGATCCCTTCAAAAGACCATATTTTATTTATTTGGATCACACAACTCTAGCACAAAACTTTGTTCTTCTCATGCAAAATACTTTACATCGGATCAAACCACTTAAGAAAAAACTTCTTCCTCCTAAGGACATTTTAGGGGGTATTTGTATGAATAAATCCACTTGCTTAACTATATAAATTGTGGTTAGTAATATTTTACACCAACTCAGTTAAAAACATTACACACTTCATGTGATCCCATCATAAGATCCAAAAACAATTATGCGGTGGTTGGTGACATTGTATTCTAGCGCTTTGTGTGATACCATCGTGAGTTCCAAAGATAATCATTTGAATTTCACGTGATCCCATCATGAGATCCAAAGATAATCATATGGTCAGTGACATTGTCTTCCATAACTTCATGTGATCTTATCATGTGATCAAATTACAATCATGCAGTCATGTGATTTCAAATGACCATGGGATATCTCCATAATTTTTTGCCTCACTTCCTTCATGTGTTTTTCATGATCTGTTTGTAAGATCCCTTGAAAATAATGTGGTGTATTCGGGATCTTTACATGATCTCTTTGTGAGATACCTTGAAAATAATGTGGTATATTTAAGTTCTTCACATGATCTCATCGTGAGGTCCCTTGATGACCACGGAGTGGTTTCAAGTGCTTCGCATGATCTCATTGTGAGATCCTATGAAAATCATTTTGTACCTTCAAGTGTTTCACATGTTTTCATTATGAGATCCTTTGATGATCATGTGGTGTCTTCAAGTGATTACCATGATCTCATCATGAGATCCTCTAACAATCAAGGGTTTTATTCAAGTGCATTTTTTATCTCAACATGATATCCTCTTAAACACGTGTGGATAGCATGATGCGATCATGTGATCTCCTTCATCTCTCGTGATTGCAAGTGGGACATGTCTACCTTGGCCAAAAAACATACTTTGTGTGATCCTTTTGGACTTATGTTCTCTATGTGGTCCTTTTTGGAATTTCATGCTCTATGTGATTCTTTGGGACATTCACGCTCTACATGATTCTTTGACAACCAACCATTGTCAACAATGTCAAACCATGTCAACAAACACAATCAACCCCAAAAACACCATAAAGAGAGATTTTTTTCAATAACATGTCTCTCTCTAGGAGTGGTTAGAACTGAGGGGAGAAATAAAGGAAGAAAAGGAATAAATTTCATGAAGCTAAAGGGAGATACAAAATAAAAGTCATCATAAGTTAAAAACACCTCAACGAAAAATCTGTTTGAATACCTAGAGCAAATTTACAAAAAAAAATGTGACAAACTAGGTCTCCAATTTGATGATTTATTGAAAACAATTTTGGAGGAAATTACTTGTACTGAAAAAGAAATGGAATCTGGGTGAATGATTCTTGAAGACGGGTATTTTATTATTGATATTTCCCTAAAGGCTACAAAAAGAAATAAACCATGGATACATGACACATACATCCATATACAAACACATGCATACATATACATACAAATACATGTATGTATGTTTTAAATTATCTAATATTAATGGAAATATATAGATTAAAATATGAATCACATATTTAAATAAATGTATTCATTTATATATTTATATAATTTTTTAAATAAAATATTATTATTTCATATTTATATTAAATATATATACATTTTTTAATTAATGTATATAAAAAACTATTAAATTTTTATTAATTAATATAAATTTGAAATATTTTTATATATATAGTTATTAAAATAAGATAAATAATAATTTTTTATTGAAACTTATATAAATCATATTTATATATTATATTTACATATATATAGTTATTGTGATATAAATATTATTTAAAAATATATAAATATGAATATATAAATTAAATTACTCACTATTTCCTTTACCAATGCTTTTTTTACGTTGTTAAAGGTAGAGAATTTATCAATACTAAGGAAAGTGATGATAAATTACCACCTTTATTAGCATTAACAAAATCACTGACAAATAGTACCCTTTTGTCAACATTTTTTAGCGTAAATAAAAGTTTTCTTTATCAACACTTTTAGCTAGCACGAATAAAATTATCCTCTTTATTAGTGTTTTTATTTATATTTGATAAAATTCAACACCAAATATCATGTGATTTTTATTAGTGTGAACTCTTTTATGTCTCAGTTAGTTGATATCTATATTTTATGTTTTCAATATATTTTATATGATTGGATTTTTAATTTTCATAGTAATACCATAAATTTTCACAATATTTGAAATGATTAACACAAATTGTCATTAATTTCATTTAAATTGTATTTTCAATCACACTTATTAAAGTTACATAGAAAATAAATCAATTCTTAAATAATATAGTTGAAGTATACATATCACGTGCATTGCTTTCAAATAACGAACTACCAAATGTTGTCAAAATGGTTACCTTGACATATACTGACATGAACTTTAAAATTTCTAATATCATTCCACTATAATTTTTATGGTTACAAGTTTTATTTATGTTTTTGAGTTATTTTCACATGGTATTATTTATGGTCATATTTATGTTACACAATAGTTAACTGTTTATTGCCTATTTTGTTTTTTTTGAAATAAATCAGTTTCAAAATTTTTCTATTAAGGGACTTTCTATAAATTAATATATCACAATGAATAAAATGATTACAAACATTCCATACCTAGGAATGGGTTGGCTAAAAACCTCATTTAAAAATTCAATCTAGTCACACTACAAAAAAAGAGGGCATTAGCGACAGTTTTTTTTAACAGCTGGCAGTTTAAACCGCCACCGAATAATATAGTGTTGGTTATCAAAATCACCACATATTGCATGGTTGCTGGTAATTTTTCACCAGTTCCTTTAATTTTATTGCCTCTCTGGATCACTTAATGGAAGTTTAATTTTTATTTAGCAATGGTTCTTTTACAAAAAATTATTCGAAAAAAATAGATTACATGAAACTAACCACCGCTAAATATATTAGTAGTGGTTATGTTTATCCGATATTTACCTTAACCACCAATAAATATAATTTTAATTAATTTACTTAGCAGTGGTTACTAAAAAATGCCACAAAATTTTATAATTAATTTTTGTTTCAAACCGTTTTATAAAAAATTATAAATATAAAAAAACTAACAAGAAATAAACTAAAACATAAATGTATGATAAATCCATCATACATGTGTCATACATACATGGTAATATATATAAACATATTCAATCATCATAACCACGGTCAATAGATACCTTAATCAACCCATACATCAGTCAACCCATATATCAGTCAACAATATATACATATAAAATATGTCCAGCAATAACCCATGCCTAATATACGTCAATGCCACAACCTATGCTACATATATATTCCTCCAAATCATCTCATAAACTGAAATTAACCACATAATCTCATTAACTGTAACAAAAAATAAAATATAAATTATAACTAACCATTACAAATCAGAATTACAATAGAATAGTTTAAAAAATTTAAACATACCATGGAAACAGAGAACCATCATGAATTCCTTCTAAAGAGTGTTTTGGATCATAATGGTTAACCTCATACCTAATTCCATCATAGTTCACCTATAATGAAAATAAGAACATTTAAGAAAAGAAATGCGAAAGAGAAAAAACAACGAACATATTCAGAATGTTGTACAAAAAAAAATTATTTTATTAATCAAACAGAAGAAATTTTAACATAACACAAATAATATATCATGAAAAACACTTTAAAACATAAAATTTCATATTTAATATATGATTCAGCACTTAAACCTAAAAAGCGATAAGTAAATATTATAATTAATTTTTAAATAGATGTGTGGTGTGCTTGAAATTTACTTAATAAACAAATTTTATAGACTTTAATATCACATCATGTCTTATATTTCAAAAATAAAAAATGGTGGTTGTACCATTATTTCATGCTAATATGAGGTTGTTTTATCTAGTTTTAACTATTACACGAATGTTTTAGTGTTTTAAAATATTAAAATGTGCTTATGACCATCCCGAGAAAACCTTAACTCAGAATGACTTGTCATCAGTTCTTACATTTAAAAAATAAATCTACAGCTATTTTCCTCTAACTTTAGGGTAATCCAACTCGTTTACCTAGTTTTGACCCCCCCCCCCCCAACACATGTTTTTAAAGGCTTTGGTACCTTTAAAAGTGTTTACCGAGCCATTTAGACCACAACGAATATCAGATTGACATGTTGTCTGTGTGTACACATCAAAAAAGCTCAATGGTGGTTTTTTTATGATTTCACATCAATATAAGCACATTTTCTATGGGTTTTACCATTATTTGAATGTTTAGTGTTCTAAAACACTAAAAATGCATTTACAACCATCTTGGGAAAACCTTAATTTGGAATAAAGTGTTTTTAGTTACTACATTTCAAAAATAAATATATGGTATTTTTCTTCTAACTTCAGGGTAATCTGATGTCATTTTCCTAGTTTTGACCCCCCCCCCCAATACATGTTTTTAAAGGCTTTAGTACCTTTAAAAAGTGTTTATCGATCCATTATGACCACACTGCATGTCGTATTGACATCTTCTATGTACATACACATAAAAACAATAACTCAATGGTAGTTTACCCATGATTTAATGTCAATATGAGGTCATTTTCTATAGTGTTTACCATTACATGAATGTTTTAGTGTTTTAAAACACTAAAAACACATTTATGGCCATCTTGGGAAAACCATAATTCTGAATGACATTTTCTCAGTTTATATATTTAAAAAATCAATTTAAAATAATTTTCCTATGGTTTTTGGGAAATCCAACATCATTTTTTTGGTTTTGACCCCCTGAAACGTGTTTTAAAAGGCTTTGGTGCCTTTAAAAAGTGTTTACTGAGTCATTTTGACCACACTGCATGTTGGATTGATGTGTTTTCTACACATAAAAATCTAAAATAACTAAAAGTTGGTTTTCCATGATTTCACATCAATATGACATTGTTTTCTATGGTTTTGACCATTACACAAACATTTTTATATTTTAAAACACTAAAAATTCATTTACAGCCATCCTGGGAAAACCGTAACTTGTAATGACATTCCATCAGTTCCTATATTTCAATAATTAATCTACAGTTATTTTCCTCAAATTTTAAGGCAATATGATGATGTTTTCTTAATTTTAACCCCCTGAAACATGTTTTTAAAGGCTTTGGTACCTTTAAAAAGTGATTAGTGAATCATTATGAACACACCTCACGTTAAATAGATGTATTTTATACATATACACATCAAAAATAATTCAAAATTTAGTTTTAACATGATTTCACATCAATATGAGGTCATTTTCTATGGTTTTGACTGTTACACAAACATTTTAGTGTTTTAAAACACTAAAAATGTGTTTACGGCCATCTCAAGAAAATCATAACTCGAAATGATGTTTATTCGGTTCCTAAATTTTGAAAATAAATCTTTGATCATTTTCCTCTGATTTCAGGGCAACATGATATCTTTTTCTTAGTTTTGAACTCACGACACATGTTTTTAAAGTCTTTTGTACCTTCAAAAGGTGTTTTCTGGGTCATTTTGACCATACTGTGTGTTGGATTGACATGTTATCTATGCGTACACATCAAAAATAACTAAATAGTGGTTTTACCATGATTTCAAATTAGTGTGAGGTCTTTTCTATGGTTTTGACCATTACATAAATGTTTTAGTTTTTTAAAACACAAAAAATGTGTTTACACCCATCTCGGGAAAACCCTTGCTCGTAATGATGTTTCATTAGTTCCCACATTTAAAAAATAAATATATAATAATTTTTCCAAGATTTTAGGGAAATAAAATTTCATTTTCCTAATTTTTATCCCATGAAACGTGTTTTTAAAGTCTTTAGTGCCTTTAAAAAGTGTTTACCGAGCCATTCTGACCACACTACATGTCAGACTTATGTGTTTTCTATGCGTACACATCAAAACTAACTCAATAGTGGTTTCCATATGATTCTATGTCAATTTGAGGTCATTTTATATGGTTTTTACCATTACACAAATGTTTTAGTGTTTTAAAATAATAAAAATGGATTTACATCCATCTTAGGAAAATTGTGACTCGGAATGATGTGTGGTTAATTCCTACATTTAACAATTCAATCTATGGTTGTTCTCCTATGATTTCAAGAAAATAAAATATTTTTTTCCTAGTTTTGACCCCCTAACAGAAATTTTTAAAGTCTTTTATGCATTTAAAAATTGTTTATTGAGTCAAAACTGATCACACAAGATTATATTATTTTCAAACTTATGGATAACGATCTATAATTAATTTTTGACATGTAGTAATCAACCACACATAAATCCAGTACAATATGTAGTTGGTGTGAATCAAAGCGTGTGTTTTCTATATAAAAGTGTCATTTTAGTTTTATTTATGGAAGTTGTATGTGTTCTTTGAAAATGTGTTAATGATCTATGGAATTTAGAATTTACATTGGCAGAATGAGCTATAAGGATGGAAATTTATTTGGGGATTGTGTTGGTCATCTGCTGAAATATATAAACTAAATCATTTTCCATTGTTGACTAGCATTGATCCTGTGTTTTCCTATAAGATTCTTTTTCTTTCACTTTTTCTTTCAATATTGCAATATATCTTTGTGATTCTTGATCGAAAGTACTACTCAAACCCCCATCGGGTGTATCAATAATGGATAAAGAGGCCCAAACAAAGACATCTAATGGAGTAGGCTAAAAACACATCCCTCATACACATCTGGGATGATCCTTCCCTAAAATGATATCAACTGTGTCATTATATGAAACCGATGATGATTGTGAAGTGTTATCTTCCTAAAATTATTGAATTTTAACCTATTAATACAAACATATTAACAATGATTTTTAAAAATATCATAACTTCATTATGTTTTCTAATTAATAAATTTTTTATTACTATTTATTGTTATTTCCTTTCTATAAAAACATTATATTGAAATATAAAATACAACAACAAACAAGTCTTAAACCCAATTAATTGGGTTCAGCTAGATGTATAAAATGATGAAAAATTAGAATCAATTGGACCATTTAGTTGGCCCTATTTAATTGGGTTTAAGGATTGTTAGTTGTTATAATATATTTTTCATTATTATTTTTTTATAGTAATGAAATATCCTGAAATGGTAATGAAAACTATTGTATCTCTAGTAGTCTCAAGTGCAACATAATCACTAAAATTCACAGAAGCTGGTGGTAGTGGTGGCGTGCTCTGAGATTTTGATCAACTAGGATCTTGAAAAAAAATTCTTGGCATTCCTGCTATTCAAATGGTTTAGGTATATTAAGTGTATAAAAAATGGAAAACTAAAATATTTTACAAAAAAACTATAACAATGTATATATGTACGAAACACTTATCCATAAAAATTTTTAATATATTTTCATTACCAATTTATACATTCAATTATCTTCATCTTCATTGTATTTATTATTATCAACCTCAATTGTGACTAGTCCTTCATTTTCACCTCCCCCCTGTAAGTTCTATTTTTTCTATATTATGTGGAAAAAACTATTCAATGTTTTCTAGTTGATGAGGTTCACTATCACAAAATACTGATTGATCTTCATCACCCATATCATAAAATGCTCTTTACTATAAGTGTACAACAACACTCTAACCTTCATGTATTTCATCGTCCATATAATAAACCATATTCACCTTTAAATCCAAGATAAATGGATCTTTCTCTACACAATCAATGGTGTGGATCAAGTGATAGAAGATGACATAAGTAAAATGTAATGAATATTTCATTATACCACTATCAATGTTGACCCACTTTTATTTGAATAAGACAGCTAAAAATTGAGAATTATTGTTTAATTCAATTTTATCATTAATATTTCCATATTATATTACCTCTAAAAGTGTAAATACACCACTATTTTTATTTTTTAAGTTTTCTTCATGATAAATTATATGAAACCCGAAGCCATGAATATTGTAGGCATCAAATCTCTTGGCTTGCCTTAGAGGACCTCGAGCCAAAAACTTCAAATCATTTGATATTTTAGCTCTATTATCAACATTAATTATCTAGGAATAAATATTTAAGGTTTTACTTTTAAAATAGACAAAATAAATACATTTCAATAATATTAATATGAGTATATACTTACATGATGGGTGAACCATTTGACAATATCCATATTAACATCTTCTGTTAATTCTAGCTCATCTCGAACTCGACCCCTTAGTCTCCTCTTTGTTTTCAATCAGAATTCTTAAATAAATGGATCTATAATAACACTATTGAGTATGACATATCTATGTGCTTTTAGAAACTCAAATTCAGTCAGTGTAAAATTTGACCCATTTCCAATTGGTCATCTAATAGTTGGAAATACCGATGACTGGTTTTCAGAATGAGAAATAGTTGACATGTTGTCAACACATCCATCACGATTGAATCTAGTCTCAATCCCATCCAAATACCTAGAACAAAAGGTCAAGCACTCTTTTTATATGTAACCTTCAGCAACAGATCTTTATGGTTGAGCTTTATTCCTCACATATGATTTAAAATGACCTAATTACCTAATGAAAAAAAATAAGAAACATATTAAAAAAATATCAATGATTTGATAAAATAAAATTCACCAGTTAAAATAAAAAAAATATTAGTGTACCTCTTAATTGGATACATCCATAAATATTGTACTGGTCCACCATGTTTAGCTTCTTCAACCAAATGAACTCTCAAATGAATCATGACTGCGAAGAATGAAGGGGGAAATAACATCTCCAAATGAAAAAGTGTCAAAAAAATATTTCTTTAAATTTATTAAGATTATTTGGATTTATATTTTTTCCAAAAATATCTCTGAAAAAGGTATAAAACTAAACTAGAACCACAGTTACTTTTTTAGTTAACGTATTACACAATTCCAACAACAACAACTACTCCATTAGAATATGTGAGTAATGAATTTTTAATCCACGTATATTTTTGATGTTTTAAGTCAAATCACCTTGATATGTTACTTGAATATCCATATAGCACTTTTACATTCATTAAATTTTGATTGACTAAATTTTTTTCATGATTTTAATTATAAAAATAGTTTAAAGATACTTTCCTTTCTCATTTTCCCACAAAACATTCTTTATATTCATCAAATCCTTATGATAATTAAGGTGGTCTTCTGATTTACCCTACTCATTAAGTAATATAAAATTTACATTATCACAGACGTTCTTCTCAATATATATTACATCAATATTATGAAGTATCAAATTAAAATCCCAATAAAGAAGTTTAAAAAATATACTCTTTTTCTTCCATTGTTGTGTTCTGGCTACTTCGGATATTGTACCTCGTACCCTTTTCCCCCATTCTTTAAACTTGTGAAATTTTCTAAATTCTTAAGTGACATTCATTAATTATCCCAATATTTATAAACCAGATTAAACCTTTTTTGTCTTTTTCAATTCAATGTCTCCATTTAATCATGTTTTGTTAAACCTAGATTTATGAGAAAAATCAAGAAATCAACGATGGAACATAAAACACCATTTTCTTCTATGAGGTAATCATTGAGGTTCAAAATCAAATTTACAAATTGGAAAATCCAAAATAGTATGAGTGTTCCAACCAGATAAATTTCCTAGTCCAAGTAATTCACTAATTTTCCACATTAAAGTAGCATGCATTTTAAATAGTTTTCTCATTGAAGCATCGTATGTTTCAAAACCATCATCCCATAATTCTCACAATTCTATTATTAGAGGTTGAAGGTATACATCAATTTAATTTCCAAGAATTTTCTTTCTAGTAATAATCATCTAAATAATGAAAGAATTGTTCTTTATACACATCTATAGTTGTATATTATGGGGGGTAAAAACAACTATCCAAATTCTATAATTAGTACTTAAAGTATCAAAAGGGTTAAAATAATCAGAAGCCAATCCCAAACGTACACTCCTAATATCTAAAGAAAAATATAGATATAAAAAATAAAACATATTCCATGATGTTTTTAATATACCATTACTCTTCTAATAGTTCGGTTTCAAACCATGTCATGGTTTTCCTTTTTCGTTGTCTGGGTAGGGGTGAGAAGGAATTAGGAGGAAACTTATAATGGTGAAGTAGGAGATTTGTTGGATTATCACCATAAATACCTGATCATTCTGTAGTATGCTGGGGATTTACACACTATATAATATGGTTACATGACGTGTGAATTATAATGATAATAAATATAGTTTTTTATTAAAAGGTGATTGGTTTTCTGGTGATTTTGGGAATTTTCAATTAAACGACATGTAATTAGGTTACACGTCGTGTAAAGTCCCGACTGTTATTTTTAAACAGGCTTCTCGGCTAAAATCTATCTCTATCATTTCTATATTTCTTTTCCCTTGATCCAAGAGCCTTCCCCAAGAATTTTTGAATCTCTCAAACCTTTTTGAGTGGTTTCTATCAGTGATTGATCATTGTTACGGTTGCGGTGTGACTTTTTGGGTAAGCATTATCCGTATCTCTTCATCCCTTTCTCTCTCTCCTTGGATTTTGATAGATCATATTGTGGTTGATTTATCTAAACCTCATGTTTTTTAATCTTGATTATTGGTTTATTTCCTAGATATTCTAAACCTTTATTCTATTTGGTGGTTTTTATTGTGGGCTTTGTGTTTCTGTGAAAGTTAGGTGGTTCCGTTATGATGGCCAAATTTGATTTAACCTAGATTTCTTGATTTTATTTCAATTATTTGATTTAAATCCATTTTCTTGAAACTTATTTCTATTGGTTTATTAAAAATACAATTCCATTTAATTGGGGGATTTGGTTTTGGAAATTTTGTTTTGGCATAAAATTGGGAAAACCTCTAATTCTAGTGAATTGGGGTGTGTTTTGAGAAATTGATAGAAATTGGTAAAATTTAAATAGTTGAATTTAAATTGTGAAATTGGTTTGATGGAAAATTGTGGAAATTAATTTGATGAAATTTATTTCAAATTGTATTTGATAAAAATGTCTTAAATGGTTTTGATAGAAACCTTTTCATTTTATCTTGGAAAAATATATGTTTTTATTAAAATCCTATTATGGTTTTTAAATAGAAAATTGGAATATTTGAAATGGAGAATGATATGAGTTGTATTTTAAGGTTTCTTAAAGTAAATTTTCCATCGTTGGTTTGTTATTAGAGTGCATGAAATCCTTAGGTAGTTAGTGAGTTATTTGGATGGTACTTTACACTTTACAAAATTTCAAAACATAAATTTAGCACGTCACATCCCCTAGGTAATAGTGACGAGTCCTCTTTGGCCTGAGTTCAATGGAACGTATGTATATATTGTCATGTCACCTTGATTGTGGAGTCCTTATATCCTGAACAATCATACCTTCTTAGGCATGTGACCATGTTTCTCACTTGTTTGTATTTCAAATGAATATATGCCATTGTTGTAAACTATCTTACATGATTTATGATTTATATAAACTGTTTTATATAAAAGTGTTTATTTAATCCATTTGTTTAAATTATTTACATTATTTGAAATGTATTCCAAATTTTTAAATATAAATCATGATTTGTTTAAATATTATTTTTAAATGACAAACCTGCTTATTTGAAAATTCAAAGCTCTTTATTTGGTTAATTAAATGTTGGTATCTGTTATGGAATCCTTGGTGAGACCCTACTAGAATTTTAGCTCACACTCTATTTGTGGCTTCAGTTGTTTATATATTATCTCCCTCCATGTACAAGTAAGGGTAAAGCACCACTTGGATGTGGTTCTAGATATTGACCCGTGGACTTGGAAAGTTGTGTATGTCAGGATTTTGGTTGTTCTTTCAAATTTTTTGGCACTTTTCTATAGTAATTTGGGTTTTTTTATACCTATTTGACTTTAGGTACACTTCTTCTATTTGATTTTTTCTTATATTCATTCTATCTTGTTATCTTTCTTTAACAATGTTTATAGAAAATTCATTCCCACACTCATTTTGTATGATACCAGGTGCTAGTCACCAACCCATGGGGATCAGAAATGCCCTTCATGCTATGTTAAGATCATCTTGGTTATTGGGTTACCAGCGTACCTAGGCTAGTTAATGACAATGTTGAATCTTTTGGATATCTCATTAACCCATCATTACTATCCTGATCATGCCACTTTATGTCATATATAGTCTTAGATGATATAAATAATCTTTGCAAGCGTGGTTTTAGAGGAAAATAACACAATAACTTTGCAGGAGTTTCTTCTTATATTCCTTCCTAAGGTTGCATTGATTTATACTCTCATTGTTTTTCATTTACTTCCATTGGCTTGTATAACATCTTATGCATTTTTCTTTATTGGACTCTTCTCCCCAGTAAATCATGCAATCATTATAGAATGCATGTATCTTTGTATAATAAATTCCAAGTTTTTTTATGACTTTATTTATCTCATAGAATGATGTAGGGATCTTATATTCACTAAATTCATCATGAAGAAACTCTAAAACAATGTACATTTATTTTTTAGTAATTTCATAGGGACACTTGATACAATACAACTTAAGTAGAAAATACAACTTCAAATACTTGGCACACCTTTTGTACAGTTCATGTTGTATGACTTGACCTAATTCATAAGACTCGTTTTTGGTAACTGGAGTTATGGATAAGATTAACCTTCTTAGGATCAAATTATGGTTTTGTTAATCTATTATAATCTTGAAGATTTTATTATGAAAAACCAGATGTGTTATTTAAAAAATTTTGAACTAAATTCTCCTCTTCTGGGTCACTCTATGTTTCATTGATAGTATTTTCATTATTTTGAATTTACATACCATTCGATTCACCATACCAAATACAAAATAAATATCAAGAAGGAAACTATTTCAATATCAAATTATTATATACTTCATTTCTATTCAACCATCACTTGAATTTAAAATCAAGACATAGACATTTTATTTTATCACTCACTGATCGGTTTGAAATTACATAATCTAAAAATTCTCCAAAACCCATGGTATACTCAGATGTGTTTCAAGTAAAATTAATTCCACTTTATTTCATAGTTATTGTATTCTCTTCTCCCCATACATTTAGATATAAAGATATAAATATTTAATCAAATAGGTACAATCAAAATTAAACATCTTCCAACTTCATCATTGACCAAGGTAGGGTTTTGATTCAACATAACACAAATTCAACATCAAAATGATTCAATCCAACATCAAAAATGTAAAAAATACTCAATTATAAATAACTTTATATAATTTAATTAAAACTCTTATAAAATATCAATTAATCATACCTTAAATGATTTCGGGGGTCCCAGTCGTTGGAAAAAAGGGAAGAGAATCCTTTAGGGGTCACCATTGAGGAGAAGGGGGAGTTGGGGTCATGACGGTCACTGACAAAGGGGGTTGGAGTCATATAGGTCTCTAGTATGGGGTATATAGGTCACTGTAGTAGCTGGCAGGGGGTTCAGGGTCATGGTGGTTGCCGAAAGTGGGGTCAGCATCACAGCATGGAGGTTCGGGGTCATGGTGGTCATCGGCAGGGGGTCGTGGTCATAATAGTTATCAATAGGGGGGTTAGGGTCACAGTAGTCATCATAATGGGGGTGGGGTCATGGAGATTTCCAAAATTATAGTGACCTACTATTAACATACATGGATATTACATCATTTTAGATGAATATTCAACACGTTAAAAAAGTTCATGCCTGAGGACCATAATGGTGTAGTGTATTTGGAAATATGGAAACATAATCTTCTATCTTGGTGAAATATCTTCAACATATCCCTTAACCTTTAGTACTCCTACTTAAACCCATTGTTAGAACCTAGGTAAAGGAAACATAAGAAAGGGGTTATCTTAGATACCCACTAAGGGTGAACAAGGGATATATGTAAGAATAATATAAGCATATGGTATGAGGACATTAGAATAATATTTGAAGATCATACCCTGCATATCAAAGATCATATACATGATTCATGACATGAATTTTGGCAGATCATAAGACATGAATCATAAGGTAATCAAAATACATGTTTTGTGAGATCATAACATAGGCATACTACATAGATTCTTATTATACAAAAAATCATAGAAAATATTATGTCAAGGCTAGTCACCAAGATCCTCATAACATGTTAAGCTTGGGATGACCACCCATGATCCTACTTTTGGATTTGGGATAACAACCCATCCACCCTTTTTTGGGTCTTGGGATATAACCCTTGTACCCTCTTTTTTTCATGCTTGGGTTGCAACCCGTGTACCCTCTTGTTTTTAATATTAGGCTACAATTTGTGTACACTCTTGTTTCTGGGCTTGGGATACATCCCATGTACCATGTTGTTTTTTGTCTTGGGATACAACCCATTTACCCTCTTGTTTTATAGCTCGGGCTATAACCCGTGCACCCTCTTGTTTTTAGGCTCGGGATACAACTTGTGTACCCTCCTGTTTTTTAGGATTAGGATACAAACATGTGTACCCTCAGATCTCATATAACATTTATCATTACCCAATGCATTGGAAGGAGATATAGGTCCCACCCATCACATAATGAAATTATACATGCATGGGCCACAATATAATAAAACATTCATTATATCATGACCCATAAAAATAGATGGGTTTCATAAACATCACATCATAACCCATGAAATGAAATGGGTTTCATTTCAATCTCTTTGAAACATGATTATCTCATCAGAAATAAATAGGCTTTATAACAATTTATTTAAATAATGTTTTACTCATGGAAAAGAAATATGTTCCATAAACATCATGCCATTAAAATATAAACCATATAGATAAATAATATGAATGGTATCCTTGGATCATATCCCTAGTAAAGAATAACTATATTAAAGTATGTCATCTTATATGGAGAAGGATTTTGAAAGATATTCTCAAAAACATTTCTTTAGGAAAATATTCTTTCCACTTTTAAAAACACTTTTTAAATCATAAAACTTTTTGAAAACCTTTTTCTTTGAAAATAACCTTGAAAACTTATAAAGTAAGCTTGAAAAAATTTTGAAAACATATTATTTGAAAATAACTTTGAAAAATTATAAAGGAATCATGAAAATATTTTTAAATTATTTTCTTTGAAAAAAAACTTTGAAAAATTTTAAAGGAATCTTTGAAAATCATTGAAATTATTTTTGTAGCATCACTAGTTTCAAGTAAGTAACCCTTGATTTATGATTTTTAAGTATTTAAAGTTTTTGGGTGAAGTTTGTGAGGGTTTAGAAGACTTTTTGAATGTTTTTGGGATTTTCTAAAGTTGTATGGTTTGAGAAGGGTTAGTGGAAACCGTGCAACTCCTATAAGAAATTATGCAAGATGAAGTAGGGGCTTCTAGGTAGGCACACGATTAGGTACACAATTTGGATAAAATGTGTGGACACCCATGAGAAACTATGAAAAGTGGTACATAGGGATTTTTCATGGTTGGTTCATAGTTTATCTAACCATGTGGACCAACTATGTGAGGTTCTCCTTGAGGCATAGGTCAGCTCATGGTTATCACATGGTTTTCCTAACCGTGAAACTAACCATGCATAGTTTAAAAGAGAGATCCTAAAAAAGTGTATCACACCCATTTTTACCTCTAAGCCTCTATTTTTTCACTATTTTTTACCCTAATAAGTTTTTTATTCCTCTAAAAGGATGTGGAGTCTCTCCCCTTCAAACTGAGAGAAATCTGGAAGCTTTTTTTAGTGTGTTGAAGCCTGATTTCCTTGGTAAGTCTTCGTTTTTCATACTTTTTTTTAGATCTACTTTCCTTCCCTCTCTCGAAATCCTAGATATGGTCCATTAGGGATAGATCTCTGATGGTTGATTCCAATAATGGTTAGATATGTTTGTTTTAATGTTAGGTAGAGATATCTAAGGTGAGTTTTTGGAGATTCAACATGGTTTTGTTGAATAATTCATGAATTTCTTTGTTTTCATCATAATTCCTAAGGTGGCTTCACTCTCTACTCCTATTATTATAACTTTAATTCTTAGCTTAAAATTGTTTAAATTTCTTAAAATTTATTGTGAAATTGATGTGAAAATCATGTTAGAAATCTTCTTTAGTGATGGTTTGTGGATTTGTGTATTTGTGGATTTGTGGAAATTAGTTGTGCAAAGTGATTTGTTTTCATGATTTTAAAATGTTGATTTTAAAATATACAATTTTTAGATTTATGGAAATGGTTTGTTTGAAAGTTTTTTAATAAAATAATGGTTTTATTAAAATGGATTGAAATAGTTAATTTGAAATGGTTTCGGCATGCATGGGTTTGTGTGAGTTCATGCTTTCAACATGGACCTAAATAAGGGGCGTGTACCATTGGGGTACAAAGGGACATGACCCTAGATATGGGGATTGTGTCATTAGAGCACAAAGATATTGGACACTTAGTGATGACTTAGTGGATAGATGATAAACCACTCATTATTATGGAATTTTTAGTGAATCATGTATGTGTGGGTGTGTGTGTGAATCATGGAATGGGTATACCAAAAAGAAATTGTGAAATGGTTTAAAGAATTTTTTGTTTTATTTCCCTTGAAACTGTTTCGGTATGAAACTGTTAGGCTTTGTTATAGATTTTTGAACTGTTTAAATTGGTTTTATATAAATTATTTTATATAAATGTGATAACTTGTTCTATACTAGTGGTGTGAAAAGGGAAGTCATTTGGGGAAAACCTACTGAGTTTCATTACTCACCCATGATTTGGAATGTTGGTTATTTTGTATATATTTTATATCAGGATACAAGTAAAGAAAATATATCACATTTCTTTAGTGGAGCTTCATGATACTTGGGTTGTGATATGGAGTTGGAGCATGGATCATGTTGGTAGCTTTGGAGTTATGTTTGAAGACTTTGGGTTTTGTTGGTTTTGTCTTCCTCTTTGTACTTTTATGTTAGTAGTATTCTATTTTGGTATACTCTTGTAGTTTGTTTTTGATATCAATGGTATTACTTGGAGTTATCTTACATTTTTATCATTCATCGTTTAGTGATTATTTCATTATGGTGGGTTTGGTTAAGTTTTTTTATTTCTCAAAGGGAAAATCATACCCCAATTGTATTAAATCCTTAAGCATTTATTGCCATCCTTTGGCATCTTGGGGATGTCTCTTAAGGCCAAGTAGAAATTTTACCTTGACTCATGACAATGAGGAGGGTTTGGATGTTACAAGTGGTATCAGCTTGATCTATCCCTAAATTATAAGTGTAATTAGTCGTGGTCAATCCTAATATCTTTTGGGATAAATGGTATCAGTTGTCTCAGTCTTAGATTTGGAATTAATTCTGGTTAATTCTTGATTTGGGATTATAGAAAGGAGTAGGATTGTTAGGAATTTAAATATATATCATAAAAATATGTATCTAACCTCTTTATGATGAACTTTAAGTTACCGAGGAGTTAATAATATAAGTTTTTTAGAGACAATTATAGGAAACACAATCTCATTATCATGGGTTTCACCCATTATATGATCATAACATACATTTTAGAAATTACTTCCTACTATGTGAACATATTTCATTTTGAGTAATGATTTATGATTGTGTGAAAACATGTAGATTTTTGAAAATTGTTAAAATTGTTTTCAAATGTGAGATTTTGAAAAAGGCATGATTTGTGTATTTTCAAAATGGATCTATTTTTAAAAGTATGGTGTAAAATATTGAACTTTTGGAAAGAATAATTGTGATAGTTCTAATGTGGTAGAATATGAATTTTTTAAGCCTTCAGTTGCTAGAGAGTGAGACTTGTGGTCTTTGTTATGTTATAGAAATGGAACCTAGTAGGCATTAAAGTAACCAATTGGAAGAAGCTGCTGAAAATGCGGTTGCACATGATCCATAGGTGAACTAAAAACTGGTTCAATATATAGTATAATCTTTTCAGGCTGTGGATAGAGGGAGCCAAAGGGATAAACCAAGGTAAGTGAACCATTCCATTCGGTTACATAAGTATAATCCACCCATCTTTTAGGGTGATTTGGAACCAGAGAAGGTGGAGGTGTGGCTTAATAGGATGAATCGAAACTTCAATTTCATTAGAACACTAGTAGAGATGAAAGTCAAGTTGGTGACGTATATGCTGGATTATCTTGCATACTAGTGGTGGGATTTAGCATTTTGGGATAAATTATACTAGGTAATTGCATGGGATGATTTTAAAGAATTGTTCAACAAAGAATTATATCCTCACATGTTCCAGATTACAAGAATGATGTACTTTATCAGCTTGAAGAAATAAAGCCTCTAAGTGATAGAGTATGCTATTAAATTCATTAATTTAGTCCACTTTTCACATGAAGTTGATCATGTTTCTTCCTTTAAGAAATGAATATTTTAATTGGGGTTGAGGAAAGTGATTCACTTGAATATTTTTATGCCTTTTATAATGGATTATATAGAGATGGTCAATAAAGAGATAGTGGTGGATAGGGACATATTATGAGCTATGGGTGCAGTAAGCATGTTGATACCTACAAGAAATGGTGGGAACTCTAATATTGGGAGAAATTGGAAGAGAGACACCTATTTCCAAGGAATGAGGATGACTCAAAATCAGACAGATGGATTTATGAATCTTCCTCTAAGACCTAAGAGAAAATATGGATGTTTCCAATGTGGTTCTTTTGACCACATGAAGCAAGAGTGTATGATACCACCTAGAGCATGGCACAATTTCAATCAAATGGGGTATCTTTAGTGTTATTACTATAGTGCTCCAAGTTTTATTGTTTAGGACACTTCTCATGTGTCACAGATATCATATTCTTTGATAGGATGAGAGCAACAGAACAATCCTCGTCAGCATAACATAGTTTTCCATGGTGATTCTAGTAATACCTTGACCCCTCAACACACCCAATCTAAATAGGGAAATAAAGAACAAAGTATAGTGAGTAAGAAATTATAAGGAGCTGAGAAAGTTATTATGGATGATTATTCTAGACCATCGATGGTGATAGGTACAATTATTTTGAATTCTAACCTTATGTAAGCTTTGTTTGATACGGGAACATCTGATTAATTTATTGCTTCTTGTGCTATTGATTTTATGGGTTTAAATTTTTAGATGATGCCTTCTATTTTGAAACTTCAAACTCCTCTTGGTCAATGAGAATGTAGAGCCTTTATATGTAAAACATGTTTTATAACTATTTATGGAGTTGAGTTGATATGGTATTTCTTAGTGCTAGAGATGGTTGTCTACGACATAATCTTGGGTATGGATTGGTTGACTATGTTCAAGTCCCGCATCGACTGTTATACCTAAAAAGTCAGTTTTACAACTGAGGATAAAATTGATCATATCTTTAAAGAAGAACAAAATTTAAACACAAGTAAAATAGGTTAGTTATTACTAGTAGATAGAATAATCTCATACCAGTTGGTAGCATTGAATTTTGGTGTCGATGGAAGATATTAAGAATAGCAGTTTTCCAGTGATTGTGGATCAGTTTCCAGATTTTTTTCCAGAAAATTTCTTAGCATTGCCACCCATAATAGAAGTGGAGTTTATGATTGATCTCCTTCTAGGTACTATCCCTATTTCCCTTATTTCTTACTATATGGAACCAAAATAATTAAGTGAACTTAAAGTACAGTTGGAATAGGTAAAAAGCGAAGGGTTCATTTGGCCTAGCTTGTCTCTGTGGGAAGTATCAGTCTTGTTTGTTAAAACTGTGGATGGAACTATTTGGTTGTGTGTAAATTATCATAAGATTAACCAGTTTATGATAAAGAATAGGTATCTACTTCCATGCATTTATGATCAATTAGATAAATTTACGGGAGCATAGTGGTTCTCTAAAATTGACTTCTGCTTAGGATATCACCAATTGCGGGTTTGGAAGGAGGATATTCCAAAGAAAAATTTCAAGAGTAGATATAGCCATTATGAATATGTGGTAATGCCTTTTGGTCTTAAAAATTCACCAGTGGACTTTATGGAATTGATGACTCATATATTTTAGAGGTATTTGGATTCTTTTTTGGTTGTTTTACTGAGCATGAGAGTCACTTAGAGACAATGTTGATAATCTTATGGGATTATCTTCTATATGTAAAACTATCAAAGTGGAATTTTTTGATACAAGAGTTATGTTTCCTTGTCCATGTAATCTATTAAATAGGTGTTTTGGTGGATCCATAAAAGATATAAGTTGTTATCTCTTGGAAACATCCAAATAATTTCTTCAAGATACGCAATTTCCTTAGTCTGGTTGGTTATTACCGTTGTTTTTTTGTGATTTATCATGACTATCTTCACCTATGATATCCTTGGAAAGGAAAAATTTTCTATTTAAATGGAATGAATAATGTTATAAATCTTTTCAAGAGATAAATTTTATCCTTACACCAACACCATTCTTGGTTTTTTTGGAATCAGGATAAGGGTACGTGGTGTATTGTGATGCTTTGGGATCTGGGTTGGGATGTTTTCTTATGTAGGGAGATCATGTTGTTTCTTATGGCTCAAGGAAGTTATGGTTTCATGAGAAGAACTACCCAACATATGATTTAGATTTAGTGGTTGTAGTCTATGATTTGAAGACTTGGTTTAATTACCTCTTTTGTGATAAATTTATAGTGTTTCCGAATCATAAAATCTTGAAGAATGTTTTCTCATAATGGGACTTGAACCCGAGACAAAGAAGATGGATAGAGTATCTTAAAATGTTTTAAATTGACTTGATGTATACATTGGGTAAAGTAAATTAGGTTGTGGATGTATTAATCATAAATTCATATGCTTAGTTGTAAAAACAAGCTTCAGATCAGTGGTAGTTGATGTTGGTTCTAGTCGACATGCACTTGGAATGTGAAGACGAAGATGTGGTTGTGGTTTTATTCCTAGTTTCTTTTGTTCTTGATTTTGTTATGACAGTTAAATAGGAACATACTTTCAATTCATAATTTATTGTTATTAGGTTAAAACTCAATGGTGGGGAGACTATTAAGGGATGGAAGCTAGATAAGAGTTCAGTTTTTTGGTTTCAAAATTGAATGGTTATGCCTATGTCCTATCAGGAACAACTTATTCATGATTACCACCATTAGATATGGGTTTTTCATCCTAGAATATAGAACATGTGTAAATCATTGAATCATGGTTTTGGTGGGTTGGTATGAATATAAAAGTGGGTGAGTTTGTTTTTTGATTCTTAAATTGTCAGTAGGTTAAGGCAAAGCATAACCAACCAGCAAGTATATTGTAGCCTTTACCTATTATTGTTTGAAAATGGGAGTATATAGCCATGGATTTTGTAATAGGTGTCCCAATAATGGTTTGGAAATATTTTCCTATATGGGTGATAGTGGATTGACTCAAAAAGCCAGCTTATTTCATCCCTATTCTCGAATCTCATACAGTGAAGGATTTATCAAAAATATATATCTGACAAGTGGTAAAGAGGAATGGTGTACCATTTTCAATAGTTTCAGATAGAGACCTTAGTTTTGCGTATCATTTCTATAAGTCATTACAACAATCCCTTGGGACTCAGTTGACCATGAGTATGGTGTATCATCCTTCGACGAACAGACAATATGAATGGATGATACAAATGTTGGAAGACATCTTGTGGGATTTTGTAATGGATTTTGGTGTCTCATGGGAAGAGAACATACTATTAGTGGAGTCATCATATAAAAATATTTATCAAGACTTAATACATATGGCTCCTTTTTAATCATTGTATGTGTGCCCTTATCATTCTATACTTTGTTGGGTGGAAACAGGTGAGACTTTATTGGTTGGACCGAGCCTCTCCCAAGAAACAATGGAGAAGATTAAGTTGATCAAGAAGAGAATAAAGACTGCTCAGAGTCATCAGAAATTATATGTGAATCATCATCGATGTCCTTTTTTGTTCAAGGTTAGTGATCATGTGTTCTTGAGAATCTATCCAATGCTTGGGAATCATCATTTTAGGAAGTAGGGAATGTTATCTCTTCGATACATAGGCTCTTTTTAGATACTTTAACAGGTTGGTGGGGGTAGAATATCGGTTGGAATTACCACCAGAGTTTAGTCCAATGCATAATGTGTGTCATCTATCTCAGTTGAAAATGTATTATCCTAATATGGACTATATAATTTGATGGGATCACATTAACCTAGAGTCGAATGCTTCATTAGTGCATGTGTTGGTGCAGATAGTTTATAGAAAAGAGAAAGTCTTGCATGGAAAAAGAATCAATCTATTATGGGTTTTATGGAAACATGGTCAGATTCAAGAATAAACTTAGGAATGGGAAAAATAAATGGTCGAGAAATGTCCCAAAATATTTTAGTATAATTTTGGTTTTCTACTTTCCAATGATGAAAAGGACAATGGTGGGGAGAATTCATTGCCCCTAATTTCAAGTACGTAACCCTTGGTTTGTGATTTTTAAGTATGTAAAGTGTTTGGGTGAATTTTGGGAGGGTTTGGAAGACTTTTGGAATGTTTCTGGGGATTTTATAAAGGTGCATATTTTGATCACGGTTAATGGAAACTATGCAACTCCTACAAGAAACTGTTCAAGGTTAAATAGTATATTTTGAGTATGTGCATGGTTAGGTGCATGATTTGGACAAACTGTGTGGCCACCAAGGAGAAACCATGAAAAGTGAGATAGAGATCCTATATATAGTTAGTATAGAGACCCTAACCTTTTTCGCATATAATTACATGATTTTAAACATAATTAAATATAAAATTACAAGATAAGGATCTTAAATTCTAGTGTCTTGAAGATTAGGTGCATAATTAAACATAATAATTCCAAAATAAGAAGATATTTTATTTAATCTTTATAAAGAGATCCTAACTTCCTTTGAGCTCTTACATTTTTATAGGATAAACTTGGGATAACATTAACAAAGGTATTAGCTAAAAAGAATAGTAAGGAAATAAATATTAAGATAAAGCTTAGCACAGGGTTAGAAGGCATAACATAATGATATAAAAAAGCATAGAACATGATTAAACATAATGAATCATAAAATGGGATCATATAATAATGGATTCATATTAATTTTTCAGTAACATAAAACATGAATTTATCGCGAGTTAATTCTCGTTGAACATAGAGGAGCATGAGTCAAGGCTTGTTGCACAGAGAGGAGCATGAGTCAAGGATAACCACCAAGATGAAGCACATAATGTATCATGATACTAAACATTACCCAATTCATTGAATAAAAATCTAGTTTCACCCATCATAACATGTTTATTAATATTTTTCAACATTAAGAATCATACATAATCAATCAAACATAATCATAAGGGTTACCCATGGAAAGAATTAGGTATTATGTCAAAAGGAATATAAAAAGGAAATATCATAGTGGTGTCTATAAAAGTATGTATTTAAATCAAACATGTAAATTAATAAGGTAATATAGTCATATATCACAATAAGTTATGTCAAACTGAAGTTAAAATAGTGTTTAATAAACTTTAGAAATAAAATATTTTAGTACGGTTTAAGGAAAACTTTCAAGATTATTTAAAATTGGAAAGTCATAATTGTTTGTATAAAACCATAATTTAACCAAGTTATTATTTCATGATAAAATTATTTATTTTATAAAAATAATGGTGGCTTAAAATAGATTATGGGTCACACTTTAAAATGGGTAAGAAATCGAAAATTTCCCTTAAATCAGGTTATCTTTTCAGAAATATTTGAGAGGAGAACCTTATTAAAACATGTATAACCCCATTAAATAAGGATGATATGATCTAGATACATTATTTTGGAATATAAACATATAATATATAAAAATTACATAAAAATAAATAACCATTATATTTGGATAAAGAGGGAGAAAGAGTAACCTGAAGGAAAATTGGAGGTTCGGGTAGGATCTCTTAACTTATGTCCGAAATGATTCTTCAATTGATATTAATGTCCAAAATAATAAAATTAGATTCATTAATTAATAATTCCATAACCATTTATACATTTATTTTATTTATTATAACTTTATTATGTTAATTTATGGCCTTTTTGATGGGTTAAGATATTCAATTTCATCGTTTGGGAGTGTTGATTTCCCTAGTTTTCATAATCAGTTTACTTGTATATGTGTATATAAAATCATGTAGAATGAGAATATTTTTTAAGAAATGAACTTATATAATATTAAAATATCATTTTTTTCCAAATTGATGATGATTCATTAGATAAATTATTAATGATAATCATTTAGATTAATTTATCATTTTTTTATCACAACAAACTCATTTTGTTTTATAAATTAATATCATGTGTAAAAAATGATTATAGAAAATTACATGAGATATAATACATATATTATAATATATTTCAACTATCAAAAAAATATCACGACCATCCTTGAAGACATAATTTAAATTTGAAAGCACATCATCCTCGAAGGTGGAAAACCGGCACCTCACAGACGATGTTTTCATTCTTAAAGTAAAGGAGAGTAGAGAAGCTATTTGATGAATAATTATTCCATAAACATGAAAAAATTTATAGTATATGTAAGATACTATAGTTTTATTATATTTTGATTAGTTTAGGTGAGGACAGAAAATGAAAAGAAAGGAACTTGAAAGAAATTAAAAAGAAAAGGAAGAGGGTTTTACCTCTTGATTCCTTCTTCTTAAAAACCTCCTTAGGGTGTTGGTTTTGGTATTTTATTAAGAAAAAATCCCCTGAACATGGGTAATAGGTTTGGGAAGAGTATTAGGAATAATTTTTACAAGGCTCAAGGCTTGATAGGTGTGATGAGAAGAGGTGGTGAGGGGTGGTATTTATAGTGGAGGAGGGGGTGTTATTTGAATATTTTAATCATTATTTTATTATTTTTCTCAAGAAAAGAAATAGTGTTGATTACTGATACTAAATATATTAATCATATCATGTTAGTTTGATATAATTGGCTTACATAATCATTACATCGCCTATGACTCCATAATTCAAGTATTTAGCATTTATTATAAATTATCGTATTTTACTATTCACCAAATATTCATGTATTTCAAAAAAATATCAAATATTTACCCTAATCATTTTTTGAATTTTAGAATTCAAAAATGAACTCCATTTTATAAAAATAATTTTCTAACTTTAAGATATATAATTTTTAATTAAAATCATAATTTACTTAAAAAATATAGTTTTTAAAATTATAACTGATTTTATATCACTTTGAAAAAATAGCTAAGGTCTCATAAAATTATCTTATAGTTATAAGGAAACAAAATAATTAATTATGAATAAATTATATGAAAATAAATTTTCTTTTAAATTATTATACTATTCATATAATTTTAATTAAATATTTATGATTTATAAAAAAACCAACACTTAATTAATAAATTTTAAAATATTTATTTACTTATACTATGCTATAATTATATCATATTGTCACTTATAAGATTGTAATGGCCTGGACCCTCCTGGTCCAGTACTTTTCCAAAAACTCGGTCCCATCAAACGGTTCCACCGAAACAGTGGCACCGGTCACGGTCGCACACCGAAACGGTGGCACCGCTGACAGTGGCACCGTGATGGTGGCACCGTGAGGGTGGCACCGTGATGGTGGAACCATAACAGTCGCACCATCATGGTCGCACACCGGAACAATGGCACTGTGAGGGTGGCACCGTGACTGTGGCACCGTGACCATGGCACCACTTACGGTGTCTCACCAAATGGTGTCCCACCCTTGTTTATTTTTTCAGTTCCGCTCCCGCAACTTATCTTTTGACTTAAAAATGTTTAAATACCCCTTTCAAATCCATTTAAAGCCCATAAATGATATCAAAAATCCCTCAAGATCCAAGCGACCCTTGACTTACCAAAACGTGTGGCTTTTCCTCAGTGTCACATGCCCATGTTGCGCGTTTTTCCTATGATTAAAGGAAACCATTTAACGCACATATGTTACGGCCACCTCTCTAATGAGAATTATTAAATGAAAATTAATTTCATTGTGTGTAACCACCCAATTGCGTGGCGAAACCATGATCCGCCATTAAGGCCATTCGAGATTTTGATATCCTGTAACTCCAGAATCTCACCTTTTTATCGCACGGGAATTATTTCTTCTTCTTGGATGGTCTCATTTTCCTTCCTTGGTGTGTTTGGAGTTCCCCCTTCCCGAGGCAAGTGGTGCACCTGTTCTGGAGCTTTTCTACTCACTCTTGGAGTCCTCAGAGTTCCTCCCCTACAATCTGTGCATCCCCATTTCTTGGTGCGTAGAGATAAACTTCGATCGTTTATTATCTAGGTAAGGTTATTCCTTCGTCTCTCTTTACTGTGTATTATGCGGGGCGGGTATGATAATGGTTCCTTCAGGAATGGATGAAGCCAAACCTTAATTAAGATAATAAACGGACTTTTAAAGAATGAAGGGGTGTGTTGATGATTTCTGTTGTACTCTTTTATCCTTGATTATATATTGTGGATTTTATGGGATTATTTCCACTGAAAATCATGGTCGTTGGTGGTCCTTCCTTGTGCACTAATGATCATCTATTTTTCTGGTTATTTCTATGATTGAGCGGATTTAACGTGGGAATTGGTTAATCACGTAAACTTGGTTGATTAAATGAATGTCTAGTGAACAAGAATCCTTGTGTGATCACCTAGGTTAACCAAACGAAAAGAAGAAACTCAATGAATGGTGTGATAGAATCTAGAAACTCCCTTTCTCTATCTTGGAAATATGTGTGGTTGTTCTGCTTGTTTCTTTGGGGGTGACATGGATGGGGATGGGATCCCTTGTTGTGGTGTAGTTTTTGGATTGTGGATCTGAGGTCGTGTGGGGTCGTATGATGAGGCTTGGTTTGGTTCCATTACTTTGAGGGATCTCACATACCCCTTTTTTGGTTGTGACATTACAAGAGAACCAGGTGTGAATGCATAAATTTCTACTTGATTGTTTTTCCTTGGCTTGTGGCTATGCCTGTTAGTTGCCCAGTAGTGAAGAATTACTTAAATATAATCACTTGAATGTGAAAACGAGAATGGGTTCAATGGGGAATTTTTTTCTGGGAATGAGTTGTGACTTGGACATAGGTGTTGTGTTTTTTATGAATGAATAGTAATGAGGTGTTTGTGTATAGGATGGTTTTGGAACCCCTAGGTTGGGATGAGTGATTTTTTACCTATATGTATAATTTAGTTCTTATGTTTCTTATTTGTGACCCACCCACGTTGAGCACTTCGTGTCGAACACCCCCATTTCATGGGGGGGTGTTTTTTCCAACACTCCTATGAGTGGCTGGTTATTAGATCCTTTTCTTCTCCCTTTCCTGAGTATCTCAAGACTCTTTGGTCTGGATGTGATGGTATGAGGTCCATTATATCCCAAGAGTCTTCAGGCAGGATATGTTGTGGTGGTTGGCCCAAGTGTGTGCGGGCAGGTGGTTTCCCAAGTGTCTTCGGGATGAGGCCTAGGTGTCTTCAGGTGTGGCAGTAGTTGTTTGGGCCCAGGTGTCTTCAAGCATGGTAGTAGCTATTATGGCCTAGGTTTCTTTGAGTGTGGTTACATTTGGATGTAGTGGCCCAGGTGTTTGCGGGTGGGTTGTGTGGTTGTGGTAGCCCACATGTGTGCGGGTGGGGTATGGAAGTGGGACTGCGGTGAGAATGGCAGGAGAGGTCTGACATGTGGGATGTCTTCAATAACCAGTGGGAAAGTGTTGCGGCGTACCCAAACATAGATTTGTTATTTATACTTACTTTACTTGACTTGCGTTACTTGGGGAGTGTTCCTTGGTGATGTTTGGGTGGATAGTTTCCTTATTAGGTGCTTGGTCATCCCCTTTCTTTCACAGGGCATTAGAATGCCTCTCCACTTGTGTATGATAGCTTTTTGTTTTCCCTACTGAGTATACTTTTATACTAACCCTACGTATATAAAACTTATTTCAGGTTTCTAGGAGGACTTCGAGGACCATGTGGGACCGTACTAGTTCAGACATTGGGACAGTTTTTGTTTTTGTTTTTCTTTTCTTTTGTATATTACTTTGGAGTTTTCTTATATTGCAGCACTTATTATTGAACATGCATATGGGAATGGTTTGTTTGGACTATATTTTTACTTCTAGTTTTGGTGTTGTTTGGGACTTGATATCTTATCTCTCGATCCTACTAAATAAAAAGGGTAATGCCTTCCATTTTGCATGCGATTCTATACCCTTGGTGCTAGTCGCCACTCCAAAATCTATTGAAGGTGGGTCTCAGGGGTCATTATCTCTCCTTCAACTTGAAGAAGGAAGGGTCTGGAAATATATTGTCCCTTTTCTCATCTTGGTGAAGGTAGGTCGTGACAGAATGGTGTCAAAGGAGTGGTTGAGAGATAGGATGGAGCTCGGGGTTAGGCACAGTGAGGATTGCATGGGATGGTAGGGAAACAGTGTTAGGAAATCTTAGTGCGTGAAATAGGTCAGGGAAGACCGGCTAGGACACAGGATTTTAGGGGCCTCCTGGGATCCAATGCAAGGACTCTGGGACTACTGAACGACCAAGTGAGACTACACTGGTTGCAAGGTAGAGACCCTAGGAAAGGTACATGCATCATAATGACTTGTGTTCTTGTGTGTATTGGGTATTTGGGGGATTTAAAAATGTATAATAAGTATAAGAAAATTTAAAATAAATATTCTACACTACTCGGGCTTAGGCATTCCTTATTTACCTTTCAACTATGGCACCTGGACAACGACCACGAGTAGTATGGGCGATCAAGGCCCAGGAGGTTGTTTCAGCTGATCAAAAGAGGTCTGACCAAGAGGAGGAGGAGGATCAGTGATAGAGTAAACTTCATGCCTTTAAGTGGCAGACCCTAGGGAAGTACGATGGAAGCATCTTGGATATGGAGACAGAGTGATGGGTCGAGTAGCTGGTGATAGATTTCAGCTTGATTCAGGCTCCGATGGAGTACTCGGTTCCTCTAGCTGTAATCCAGATGCGGGGAGCTATGCGTTAATGGTGGACGCTCTACCTTAGGGAGAATAGGGAGGTTGAGGTTACGTGGAAAAACTTTGAGAGGGAGTTCCGGGTGGAATTCCTCTCTTCCACGATGAAGGATGAGAAGAGGCAGGATTTACTCTCCCTTCAGCAGGGGAGTATGTCAGTGAGGGAGTTGGGGATCAAGTTCAAGGATCTACTTTACTTTCCTTCGGACCTCCTCCCGGACAAGGAGTCTCGAGAGAGGCGTTTAGAGGAGGCACTCTGACCTTCTCTTCAGTATGATGTTACTCCCTTCACTCTACCGACATACTTGGAGGTCAAGAAGAAGGCTGAAGTGGTAGAGAGGATGCACACACTAGGAGGTGTGCCGCAAGAGGGGAGCCAGTTGGGATTTTCAAAGGGTAAGGTCACCAGCAACATACCTCCAGCATCAGGGCCTTCTAGGTTTTTTCCAATGGGGAGCAGGCCCCAGCAGTTCCAGTTTCGATCTCCTGGTCCTCACCCTTTCCTTTTGGGACCAGGGACGAGATGATTCATTTGTGGCAGTCGTAGACACATTCGGAATCAATGACCTGACCGAGTGAAGTATAGTGGGGGTGGGTTATTACAGTACCCACCTCAGTAGCAGTATATTCCAGCCAGGACATTTCAGCAGCAGCAGTATGGCCAGTGAGCTCCCTATCCTCTGAGAGAAGACGTTGCGGGAGGAGTTCAACCTCAGGGCGCTCCTCAGGGACCTCAATCAGGGTATGGTCAGGGTGGTGGCCATCAACTGAGGGTAATAGGATATGGGCGTGGGAAGTTACACACCACAGAGGCAGTAGTTCCAGTCGGGCCAGAAGTCGTTCGAGGTACGATCAGCTTGTTCAGTACTCTTTCATATGCCTTGTTTGATTTAGAAGCTTTGCACTCCTTTGTTGCATCCATTCTAGACCATGATTTGGATCTAGATTTAGAGAGACTTCCCATACCACTGGTTTTGAGTACGCCAGTCGAAGGTCAGACCATCTTGTCTCGTGTTTTTCAAGGATGTAGACTGATGTTGAGAGCACATCAGTCCATTGGGGACCTTCTTTTACTGAATATGCAACCATAAAATGTCATTCTAGGCATCAAACGGTTGTTCTCCGTATGTTCCATTATCAACTTCTTTCAAAGAAGGATCGTGTTTTCAGATGTGGGTGGACAACGTGTGACCTTCGTCGGTGAGCAGGATTTCCAGGAGGATAGCCAGTGAGTGGAGTCCCTTCTTTCCTTGTTAGCCGAGCTGACAATAGAGTCGGAGGATACAAAGATGGTGGATGTATTAGGGATTGTCAGTGACTTCATGGACGTCTTTCCTATGGAGGTGGTGACTCTACCCCCTCTACGTGACATTGAGTTCAGGATAGACTTGTAACCTGGTGCCCGTTTGATTTTGATGGCCCCCTATCGGATGGAGCCTTCTGAATTTTGGGAGTTACAGATTCAGATTGATGACCTGATGAAGAAGGGTTTTGTTCAACTGAGTGTGTCACCTTGGGGAACTCCGATCTTGTTTACGAAGAAGGCATATGGTGGTCTTAGGCTATGCATAGACTACCGGAGACTAAATAATGTAACGGTCAAGAACCGTTACCCTCTCCCTAGGATAGACGACATTTTTGACTAGTTGAAAGGGGCATGATGGTTCTCCAAGATTGACCTGTAGTAAGGACATTACTAGTTGAGGGTGAAGGAGGGTGACATCTCAAAGACTACCTTCAGGTGCAGATATGGGCACTTTGAGTTTGCGGTCTTTCCGTTCGGCATTACGAACGCACCAGCTATGTTCATGGGGCTCATGAACTTCGTCTTTTGGGAATATATGGACCTATTTATAGTCATGACGACATACTAATCTACTCAAGATCATAGGAGGGTCACGCTGAGCATCTGAGAATGGTTTTAGAGGTTCTCCGACAGAACCATCTCTATGGGAAATTGTCCAAGTGCAAGTTCTGGACATAATAAGTGCACTTCCATGGACACGTGGTGTTCGAACAGGGGATAGAAGTGGACCCATTGAAGGTTGAAGCAGTTGTTTCTTGGGAATCACCCAAGAACGTGGAAGAAGTTTGTAGTTTCTTGGGTCTAGCAGGTTACTACCGGAGGTTCATGCCCAACTTCTCCCGAGTTGCATCACCCTTGATATCCATGACCAAGAAGAACCAGGATTTTGTATGGAGTGAGCAGTACTAGGAATCCTTTAGTTATCTGAAGGGAAATATGGTTATTGCCCCAGTACTGAGGTTTCCAGAGGAAGGAGTGACGTTTGAGGTATTCTGTGATGCGTTAGGCCAAGGATTGGGGTGTGTGATGATGCAATATCATAGGGTGATCCCTTATGGGTCTAGGCAATTACATCCCCATGAGAGTAACTATTCCACCCATGGCTTGGAGCTTGCAGTGGTTGTGTTCGCACTAAATTTTTGGTGGCACTACCTCATCGGGGAGCGCTTTTTAGTCTTCATAGATCACAAGACCTTGAGGTATATCTTCTCCCAGCGGGACCTGAACTTGCTACAGCAGAGGTGGATAGAGTTTCTTCAGGACTACAACTTCGAAATCTCTTACACTGAAGGTAAGGGTAATGTGGTGGCTGATTCCTTGATCAAGAAGTCACAGAAGGATGCGGTTCGGGAGTCAGCAGATACTTCGAAGGCGATGGAGGAGTAGGCTACCCTAAACCTAGATGTAAGGGTGGATGGTGGTAGAGGTTTTCTATTTCAGATGACAGTATAGTCCTCCCTATTGTGGAAGGTAGAGGAGTCTCGGTGGGGAAACTCAGAGAGTGAAGTGATGTGTGATCGGGCTAACCACGGAAATGCTCTAGAAGGGTGGTCGAAGGATGGTCAGAATCAGATTATTTTCAAAGGAAAGTTTTTTTTTTCATAGATTATTCATGGGAGAGTTCTTGGTGATTTCCAAAACTCACCCATGGCAGTACATCCATGGGTTTCCAAGATGTATTGGGGCTTTAGGGATCAGTTTTGGTGGCCAAGGGGGAAACGGGCAGTGGCAGAGTTTGTGGCAAGGTGCCTAGTGTTTCTGCAGGTGAAGGCTGAACACCGTATCCTAGGAGGTTTGAAAGAGCGCTTCCATGGGTGCCCTAAAATGATTAGTATGATTTTGGGGTACTTAGGTGCAGCAGAGTGGCTGACCAAGGTCGGTTCTCAAAGGAGGAAGTAAATAAAATCAACTTCTTAAAGGTATTCTAAAAATAAAATAGAATAGAATTAAAACACTACTTGAAAGGATGGGGGTTGTTTATATTTTATAAATCTAGAATAAGTTTTCTGGAAGAAGATTGCATTTTTTGTTTGTTTTTAGTTTTGAAATGAATTTCGATTAAAATGACACAACAAGAAGATGTTTTTTAGACAAAATTTAAAAGACGTAGTCAATATAATTATACCTATTCAATAAAATATTTATCATTATCATTAAAATTAAAATCCACTTAATTATGATCCCTTAACTTGTTAACCCCCGAACCCTATGAGAATTAACCTTACCACAAAGATGAAGTGAATTTAACCCTAGGCTAACTTCAGAACATGCAATCGCAACACCCTGCTTTGATTGATGTTCTAAGATTAGCTTATGGTCATTGGTAAATTAAGGCACATTTCCCCTCTGGAAATTAGAATTAATTGAGTTTAGGGATTATATTTTAACACTACAAATTGATCCCATATGGTTTTGTATAACCGATTAAGTTCTCACTCTCACAATTTACACAAAATCTCGTCCTCGCGTGTTTTTGTGTTAATTGTTCAATTGCTTGCTTAGTTTCAATTAAATTAAAAACTCAATTAATTGATAATATTATGTGAATTACATTATATCATTGATTCAAAATAAATTAATGTAGAAGGTGAGAGACAGATCGATTGCTAAAAGACTACTCTTCCATGGGTGGCGTAATCATCGTAGAAGCGTTTTGCATGTGCAAAGGTTTATAATGGGTATAACCCAATAACGCTTCTACTCAATAATTCCAGCCTGATGAGGAAGATTAAGAGAAGAAGAAATTTAAACAAAATAGAAGAAAATAGAATAAATAAAATAAGAACAAAGAATTTTATTACACAAACAAAATCATTACAACACGAAGGATAAGAAGAAGGCTTCGTCGAAGGGATCCTTGCTTCAAGAGCTACCCTTATTGAAATGGTTGGATAATTGGAGTGGATCCACTTCTCCTCTTCCCTAAACTTTCCAATTCACTTCCCAACCCTTCCAAATGAGAAAAAAACCAATTTATTGAGTGGTGGGGAGGCTAGGTTCAAAGAGGTTTCAAGTGTGAATGGGAAATCTCGGACAAATATTTTATTCCAACTTTCACTGCCCATTTGACCATCAAAACGCGTGAATAATCTTTTTTTTCAGAATGATCATATGTGAGGATATGGGTAATCTATCTCATATTAAAATTTGGGTGCAATTGAAGCCCAGATGAAGTATTTATGGACCAAATATAGAAGCTTCTCAATTCTGGCGAGTCTAGCCCAACTTTGCCTTCATGGCCCATTTTCAACAACCAAATGCACTATTTAGCTCTAGTGTCCTGAATAAAAGTTGTAGAAACTTAATTTAGGAACACTGTTACAAAATTTAAAATTCAAATAATAAATATAAAAATATTTATCTTCGAAATACTACAGTGAACTATAAAGGGTAAAACTGGAATTTTCACCAAATTTTCAAATGAATGATCAAATCCCAAATATTTTCTAATTAAACATATTTAACATAATTTGAGGAAATTATTTAATTTATTATAAATAAAATATTCAACAAAATAGTGTTTTATCAACTCCCCCACACTTACCCTTTTGCACTCCTGGGAAAAACCTCATATCAAGTAAACATCAATATCAAATCAAAACAAATTTTAAAACACATATCCTTGAGATCCAACAATTACACACCAAGAAACAAAAGATATCATGACTCATAAAAAATTATTATTTCAAGTTCTCCATTTATATCATTCAATATATTTCCACTTCATTTATCATCCCATGCACAAAACACTTACCTCGCTTGAATTTTCTCTTATCACACAAATATCATATATTTTTTGCAATGTCTTTATCATCCAAACTCATACAAGGGTCACCATAGGCTTGATAAATTCCTACATCACCACTCGATTTGAGTTAAAGACATATGTTTATCATGAGGACTTTTCAGGGTTGTTCTGTGGCTTTCGGTTGGTAGGATTAATGTGTGAAAAAATCTGAGGCTGAATGAGGAGGGATTGACTCTTTTTGAAGAAAAATTGCATTAATCTAATTTTCACTTAAATATGGTCTTCTCCTCAATCCACATAGTATCAATTAAGCTCCATCGTCATGAAAAGTCATGGAAAGTTTACACCATTCATCATTTCAGCATAAAAATGACAATCTTCTCAAACATGATTTTCTTGAAAGCTCTAGATAGGCATAGCTTTCCACCTCAATTAAAAGCTCCATAAAAGGCACAGCTTCACTTGTCATGAAAGATCCATAAAAGGAACAGCTTTCAATATAATGATTTTCTTCAGCAGCAAAAACATCTCTTCAGAATTTAATTTTCCACCCAAAGTATCACAGAATGTGGTAGCACAACACAAGATAGCTTCCCCCACACTTAAACTCAACTAGATTATGCAATTTCACTTAAAGAGTTGGTTGGATAGGGAAAATTGGCTTGTAATGTGGATAACCTAACAGGTTGTGCATAGATTATAAGGGATAAAAGGATTAAATGTTCAAGGTAGGCCATTATAAAAAAGGATTCTTTGAAACATGGGCTTTAATACCAAACAAATGCCTCAATCATATAAACATAAGTACCTCAAACCCTCAGGTTTTGATAGGAATAAATCAAATTCTGGTTAAATCAAGCATGGTTTGGTTCTCTCAAGAAGTGAGGTGAATGTAAAGAATATGAAAATAATGGTTCATAAGCCTCATAGTAAAGTGATTTCAAATATAAATACAGTGAGATGTGGCATGGGATTAAAAATTTAGTGTAATTTTCATGAAATTACTAAATATTTGAACTTGAAACAAAGTCATTTTCAGCATTCATTTAAGCTCATTTTCATGGGATAAATTGTTTCAATCATTGATATGAATTTTAAAATTTTGATGAGAATCATTTCAGATCAAAAATTTCAAAAACACAAAGAAAATTGAAAAATAAACAGACAAATTTTTAAAAACACACATTTTTTTTGTTTTTTTTTAACAGGAAAACAATTGAAATTACTAAACTAAAAGGTTTCCTCCCCCACACTTAAAATATGTCATTGTACTCAATGTGAACCCATGAGATGATATATGCACATGAAATGCAGAATTTTGAAATAGGACAAATAATATAAAAGTGAAAGGGTTAAGAACAGCCTGATGTGCTCAAGTGATGATGGGGTCATGCAGTGTGATAAAATCCATTGCATTAGTAGAAAGTCCCTCAATGTATCTCTTAAAATGTTTCTCATTGACTGTAAAGATCCTTCCAGTGTCCTCTTGTGTGATCTCCACTGCACCATAAGGAAAAACATTAGATACAATATAAGGACCTAACCATCTAGAATGCAACTTACCAGGCATCAGCTTCAGTTGTGAACTGTAGAGAAGGACTTTCTCTCCAATATGAAACTTCTTTTGTTGGATCATTATATCATGATCTGCTTTTGATTTTTCCTTATAGAGCCTTGAGTTCTCATATGAATACAATCGAATCTCCTCAAACTCTTGAATTTTCAGCTTCCTTTGGATTCCAGCTTGGGCCAAATCCATGTTGCATTTCTTTATAGCCCAATAATCTCGATGCTCAACTTCCATAGGGAGATGACATGCTTTCCCAAAAACAATCTGAAATGGGGACATGCCAATGGGTGTCTTGTATGTTGTCCTATAAGCCCACAATGCATCATTCAAGTGCTTGCTCCAATCCTTCTTATTTGGCTGCACGGTTTTCTCTAAAATCTGTTTCAACTCACAATTTGAAACCTCAGTCTAGCCATTTGTTTGGGGGTGGTATGGTGTTGATGTTTTGTGTGTCACCCCATACTTTCGAAGGAGGGAAGCCAAATTCGGATTGCAGAAGTGTGTCCCTTGATCACTAATGATGGCCTTCGGTACTCCAAACCTACAAAAAATTTGCATTTTGACAAAGTCCACAACAACATGAGAATCATCAGTCCTGGTGGCCTTAGCCACCACCCATTTACTCATATAATCAACAGCAACCAAAATTTACAAAAACCCAAAGGAACTATGAAAAGGAACCATAAAATCAATGACCCATACATAAAAAATATCAAAGAATAGTATGGGTTGTTGGGGCATCTCATGTCTCCTAGAAATGTTCCCAGTGTGTTGGCAACGAGAGCATGACTTACAAAACACATGGGCATCATGGAAAAAGCTAGGCCAATATAATCTAGAGTCCAAAACTTTCCTAGCTGTCTGTTGGGGTCCAAAGTGTCCACCACAAGAAAGTGTATGAAAAAAATGTAAAATAGATTCCAACTCATGATCAGGAACACACCTCCTAATAACTTGATCACTAAAAATGCGCCAGAGGTATGGATCTTCCCAAACATAATACCGAGACTCACTTTTTAATTTTTGGACTTTATGTTTCTATAAATTTGCAGGGATTTCAGAGGCAACAAGGTAGTTAACTAAATCTGCATACCAAGGATGCATACATGAGATGGAATAAAGATGCTCATCGGGGAAAGTGTCCCGAAGTGGTACCTAGTCCAAGGTGTCATCCTCTAGTGTGTGAGTAATACTACTCATGTGGTCCACCACCAAGTTTTCTGACCCCTTTTTGTTCTTTATCTCAATATCAAATTCTTGATGAAGGAGCATCCATCGGATCAGCCTGGGCTTTGCATATGGCTTCTTCAAGAGGTATCTCAGAGCTGCATGGTCAGAAAAAACAACTACTTTAGAGCCCAATATATACGAACGGAATTTATCTAAAACAAATATGACAGTAAGAAACTCCTTTTTCGTGGTTGTGTAGTTTTATTGGTATGAATCTAGTGTCCTCGATGCATAGGAAACCACATGTGAACGTCCTTCCACCCTCTGAGATAAGACAACTCCAACCGCGAAGTTGTAGGCGTCACACATAATCTCAAAAGGAATCTCCCACCGTGGGGGTTGTATGATAGGTGGAGTGGTCAGACACTTCTTTATCTCATCAAAGGAAGTCCTGCAAGAATCATCAAACACAAAATTAGAATCCTTTTGAAGTAATCGTGATATAGGAAGAGAAATCTTACTAAAATCATTGATGAAGTGCCGATAAAATCATGCATGCCCTAGGAAAGATCTAACATCACACACACATGAAGGATAGGGTAAGGATGAAATAATGTCTATCTTAGATCTATCAACCTCTATCCCATGTTTTGACACTACATGCCCTAAGACAATGCCATGCTCTACCATGAAATGACACTTTTCAAATTTCAGGACCAGATTCTTCTCAATACAACGATTAAACACCGTTCCCAAACTACTTATATATTCATCAAATGAAGACCCATACACTGTGAAATCATCCATAAATACCTCCATGTAGGTATCAATAAAATCAGAAAAAATACTCACCATACATCTCTGGAAGGTACCTGGGGCATTGCAAAGTCCAAATGGCATCCTCCGGTAGGTAAATGTGCCAAAGGTACAGGTGAATTTAGTCTTCTCTTGATCCTCTGGAGCTATAGGAACCTGAAAATATCCAGAAAATCCATCCAAGAAACAATAGTGTGTCTTCCCTGCTAGTCTCTCAAGCATCTGATCAATAAATGGGAGGGGGAAATGGTCTTTGTGAGTGGAATGATTTAGTTTCCTATAATCAATACACACACGCCAACTGTTTTGTACCCTCATTGGAACTAACTCATCTTTCTCATTTTTAACAACAGTAACACCACTTTTTTTAGGCATAACCTGAATAGGACTTACCCACTGAGAATCTGAAATGGGATAGATTATACCTGCCTCGAGAAATTTTTCAACCACTTTTTTAACAACCTCCAGAAGGGTTGGATTGAGTCTCCTTTGTGGTTTCCTCACCAGTTTAGCCTCATCCTCCAAAACAATCCTATGCATGAAAATGGAGTGGATAATACCTGATATGTCAACCAAGGTCCACCCGATTTCCCTGATGTTCTCCCTCAAAAGATTCAAAAAAAATTCTTCATGTTAAAAAGGGATGTTGTTAGCAATGATAACAGGTAATTTCTCACCACTTAACAAGTATGAGTATTTGATATTTGGTGGCAATGGCTTGAGTTCCAGGGTAGGGGTGGTGTATGGATGGGGTCATAGAAGGAACTGAAATATGTGCACAAAGAGCATCAGTATCAGAATATACATCATCAAAATCAGAGAATAAAGCATCAAATCCATCAGCATACTCAACAGCCATGTCATAATTAGAGTTCACATGATCAAAATCAGGATATGATTCCATTTCAAAAACAAATTGTAAAGAGTCTTGTTCCTTAGAAATGTGTGTGGAAGTACTCTTAGACATCAAACTAGAACCAATACTCATAATCTCCCTAAGCATAGGAAAATAAAAATCCATGGAGTTTTTACTTGGTGGTTCAAAATGGGAGATAACAAAAGCAGAATGGTCCTCAGAGGGGTACTTCATGGATTCCATAACATTAAAAATTACAACTTCATCTCCATACTCCATGGAAAGTGTACCCTCATTAACTTTATGATAGTTTTTGCAGTTTTGAGGAAGGGTCTACCTAAGATAATGGGAGCACGAGAACTTACCTGATCATTCTCCATTTTGAGCACATAGAAGTCTGCTGGAAAGATCATGTCTCTTACCCGGACAAGTACATCCTCATGGACTCCCGTTGGATATGTCGTATCTCTATTAACTAATTGCACCACTACTCTCATTGGATTCAACTCACCAACCTATAAAGAAGAGAATACAGAGTGAGGAATCACATTTATTGAAGCTTTTAAATCACAAAGAGCATCAGAGAAGTGAAACTCCCCTATGGTACATGGGATGGTGAATGTCCCTAGATCCTTTCACTTTGTTGGCATTGCTAGAGTTGGTGTAATGAGTGCTGACACATTCCTTCCAAGATTGATCCTCTCATTTCCCTTGAGCCCTATTTGATTGGTACAAAGTTCTTTTAAGAATTTCACATACCTTGGAATTTTCTTAATGGCTTCAAGTAGAGGAATGTTGATCTCCACACGCTTGAATGTGTCCAAAACCTCCTTTTGCATTGCTTCTTCAGCCATCTTCTTGGTTTGAACAACCCTGTTTGGAAAAGGAAGGGTTTTAGGAGGAACATCATCAATCTTTTTCTTACCTTTATCTTTCTCCTTGTATTTCTCATCAGTTTGTATGGAATGCGGCTTCTCTGGAGTTGAGGTGAATCCTGGTGGAATGGTAAGTACATATGTATCATTCATTTTCTTTCCACTTCTCAATGTGATGGCACTAACATTCCCCTTTGGATTTATAGTGGGTTAGGAAGGTAGATTTCCGGAATTCTTACTTACAAGTTCATAGAGGGCGGTGGAAATCTGGCTCATTTGAGTCTTCAAATCCCTCAGCTCTGAACCTTAACTTTTCAGGTCATTCTATTGATTAAGAAAAATTTGCTTCAAAAGGTCATCAGTGTTAGAATCTACCTTGGGTGGGGGATTCTCTTGTTGTTGGCTTGTTGATGCTTGAGATTCAAATATCCTTTGGGGTTTTTGGAAACCCTGCTGGTAAGGTGGAGGTTGCTGGAAGTTTTTTTGAAAATAGGGCCTTTGTTGTTGTTCAGATCCATACCTCATGTCCGATTGATCCTTCCACCCTTGGTTATATGTTGGATCAAACTTTTTTTGAGGATATGGTTGTTGTTTTTGTTACTGATATGGCCTCTCAGGGAACACTGCTGCATAATCTTCTATTTCTTGGAGTTGTGGGCAACAGTCAGTTGGGTGGCTTGTCTCAGTGCAAATACCACTGTTGGGACGGAGAGTGATGGAAAGAGGGGGGGTGAATTGCCTTTTAAAAAAGTTTAACAATTTAAGAAAAAGTTAAAGCGTAGCGGAAATAAAAGAGGCAAGACACAAAATTGATAACGGAGTTCGGCCTAAAACCCAAGCCTACGTCTCCACTCCCAACTCAACCGTTGAGAGATTTATACGACAGATTGTTTTTTAATGGTTGTAGCAAGAAACCCACTAGACTTTAAGGCAGCCTAGAAACCTATTACAGCTTTCTTTTTATTGGTTATAGCAAGAAACCCACTAGCCTTCTTACAGGTGAAGGCTAGCTCACCTATGACTCAAGTCTTTTACAGGGAAGACTTGACTAACCTCTTCACACCTTGAAGGTGGTGTGAAAACCCAAACAAAGGGGGGATGAGAGAAAGAAGGGTTTGTATGCACAAACTCAAAATAATGCTCAAAATGATAAAACAATAAAAACCGTAAAGAGGAGAAGTCTTGGGTGCCAATGGATTGATTGGTGATGATGAAGAGCGCTCCCAAGCTTCTTTGGTGGTGCTCCTTGGTTGTGGAAGTGAGTTGGAGCAGGTGGGGATCCTTGAATGAATTCCCCGGAGGTTCGCCAAATGATCGAAAAATGTTCTCGTGGGCTACTATATTTTTCCGGGGCTTCCAAATCCTCTATTTATAGGAGAGGAACACCCAAATGGCCGTTGGGGGTCTTCGGAGCCGTTGGAGAGGCCTTCGGAGCCGTTGGGAGTCAAAAGTACAAGTCTGGTCAAATCCCAACGGCTAGTTTGACTGGGCACACCGGCTGGCCGGTGGTGTCTCACCAGCTGGCCGGTGGTCCACCGGCTGGCCGGTGCTCCAGACAGAGAGCAAGCTCTCTGCCCAGGTTCTGCCGGCTGGCCGGTGGTCAGCCACCGGCTGGCTGGTGACAATACCGGCTGGCCGGGGAGCTCACACCGGCTGACCGGTGGCTCTGGACAGAAACCATTGCTACTGCCAGAGACCACCGGCTGGCAGGTGGGAATCCACCGGTTGGCCGGTAGACTCAGAGAGTCTACTTTCATTCCTTCTTGGCCCAACTCCTTGGCAACCTTTTTCCTATCAACAAAAACACTTGAAAACAAGTTAGAACAAAATAAGAGTGATTGTGATCATTAAAATCCAAGAGAGAGGGGTACAACAATCTCCCCCTATTTTGATGATCACAATCACCAAAACAAGCAAAGTAAAAGACTGAAATGAAAGGCATGCTTTAAAGGATAAATTGAAAAGTAAAGCAAAGCATGAGAGAAAAATTTCTCCCCCAATCAACCAAGGAAATCTCCCCCTTTGTGATTATCAAAATAGCACGGGGCATAAAATTTGATTGAAGGAAAGGATTGAAAAACAATATAGAGTTTTTAAACCAATTGAAATTTTTGAAATTTGAATTGAAAGTTTTAAATTGAAAGTTTTGAATTGAATGTTTTGAATTGAAAGTTTTGAATTGAAAGTTTTGAATGAAAAACGCAAAAAGGCTTAAACGATCCTAACTCCCCCTAAATAAAAACAACAAATCATCGGGGAGAGGATTTTAGAACCGAGACAAATTTTGGTCCGGAGAGACTCGCTAAAAGGGATTTTTCAATCCAAACTTGTCTTGTGGCGGGTCTTCTCCTATGAAATTCATCGTTAAAGGAAATGGTTTTGGGCCTTCCATACCGGGCATTTTTGCAGTCGCACTGGTAAATTAAGTGCCCGATCTTTTTGCAATAGTTGCAAAATTTATATTGGGAGCTCCCCCTTACAAAAATAGTAGGATCATGGGAAGAGGAAGCTTGCTTGGAATATCCAAGCCCTTGGGTGGTTCTAGATATGAATTGGGAACCAAGGAGCTTCGAAAGGTTATGTTCACCTTCGGTGAACTTAGCTAGGGATTTCCTTAAATCCTTGATTGTTGATTCAACATCGGGAAGGTTTTGGATTTTGAGGGACAAGTCTTCCTTCTCTTTGAGAAGTTGATCCTTTTCGGAAGAAAGATTTTTGAATTTCTTTTTTAAAGCAATATATTTGGAAGAAAGTTCGTGAAAACCTTCCTCCAATTGATCTCTCGCATGTTGGAGATCCTCGTAAGATAAATGATTGAATGAATTGGAAGAACAAGAGGAAGAGGATTCGGAAGAGGTTACCTCATGAAATGCCATTAGACATTTTTTACCGTTGTCTTTTGAGGAGGAGGAGGATGAGGAGCTATCACTCTAAGTGGCCTTGAATGCCTTTTTCTTTTCCTTTTGTTTGGCCCTTGTCTTGTGGAGTGGGAAATTGGGCTTATAATGGCCTTTCTTGCCGCACTCATAGCATATTACCTCGGGCTCGGATTTTTCATCGAGTTCTTCCTTTCGAGCCTTGCGAGATTTCTTCTTTTTGTTCTTCTTCATGAATTTGTGCATCTTGCGGGCAAGGTTCTCGATTTCTGAATCACCGCTTGAAGAGGAAGAAGATGAGGAGGAGGAGCTTTCTTCTTTTTGAACTTTGAAGGCGATGTTCTTTGGAGTTTCGATGAGTTTGCCTTCCTTTTCAGCTTGCCTCCTCATGGTGATCTCGTAGGTCATGAGGGATCCGATGAGCTCTTCAACCGGCATTTCTTTTAAATTCTTCGCTTCTTGAATTGTCGTGACTTTCGGTGCCCATGAACTTGGTAAGATCCAAAGGATCTTCTTGACCATCATCTCTACAGAAACATCATCTCCAAGAGACTTTCTCCCATTACAAACATCAGTAAAGCGAGTAAACATATCAGTAATATTTTCAGATGGATGCATGGTAAAAGACTCAAAATCTTGACAGTACATATCCAATCGAGTATCCTTAACTTTTTTGGTCCCCTCATGGGTAACCTCCAAAAGTTTCCAGATTTCATGAGATGAAGTGCATGTGGAAACTCGATTGAATTCATTACGATCAAGGCCACAATGAAGAGCGTTCATGGCTTTTCCATCAAGCTCGAAATTTTTAATATCGGCTTGAGTCCATTTGGATTCATCGGGAGAAGAGAGAGAGTAACCATGCATGACAATTCTATAAATAGGATAACCTATACTTCTAAGAAAAGTAGACATGCGGGTTTTCCAATAGGTATAGTCGGTTCCATCAAAAAAAGGAGCACGACCCAATGAATAACCTTCGGGGGCGAAATAAGATGAATCCATCACAATGGATCTTGAATTTGAAACCGATTAAGTTATTACACAAACACTACCTTTGATACCAATTGTTGGGACGGAGAGTGATGGAAAGAGGGGGGGTGAATTGCCTTTTAAAAAAGTTTAACAATTTAAGAAAAAGTTAAAGCACAGCGGAAATAAAAGAGGCAAGACACAAAATTGATAACGGAGTTCGGCCTAAAACCCAAGCCTACGTCTCCGCTCCCAACTCAACCATTGAGAGATTTATACGACAGATTGCTTTTTAATGGTTGTAGCAAGAAACCCACTAGACTTTAAGGCAGCCTAGAAACCTATTACAGCTTGCTTTTTATTGGTTGTAGCAAGAAACCCACTAGCCTTCTTACAGGTGAAGGCTAGCTCACCTATGACTCAAGTCTTTTACAGGGAAGACTTGACTAACCTCTTCACACCTTGAAGGTGGTGTGAAAACCCAAACAAAGGGAGGATGAGAGAAAGAAGGGTTTGTATGCACAAACTCAAAATAATGCTCAAAATGATAAAACAATAAAAACCGTAAAGAGGAGAAGTCTTGGGTGCCAATGGATTGATTGGTGATGATGAAGAGCGCTCCCAAGCTTCTTTGGTGGTGCTCCTTGGTTGTGGAAGTGATTTGGAGCAGGTGGGGATCCTTGAAGGAATGCGCTGGAGGTTCGCCAAATGATCGAAAAATGTTCCCGTGGGCTACTATATTTTTCCAGGGATTCCTAGTCCTCTATTTATAGGAGAGGAACACCCAAATGGCCGTTGGGGGTCTTCGGAGCCATTGGAGAGGCCTTCGGAGCCATTGGGAGTCAAAAGTACAAGTCTAGTCAAAGCCCAACGGCTAGTTTGACTGGGCACACCGGCTGGCCGGTGGTGTCTCGCCAGCTGGCCGGTGGTCCACCGGCTGGCTGGTCCTGAGCCACCGGCTGGCCAGTGCTCCAGACAGAGAGCAAGCTCTTTGCCCAGGTTCTACCGGCTGGCCGGTGGTCAGCCACCGGCTGGCTGGTGACAATACCGGCTGGTCGGGGAGCTCACACCGGCTGACCGGTGGCTCTGGACAGAAACCATTGCTACTACCAGAGACCACCGGCTGGCCGGTGGGAATCCACCGGTTGGCCGGTAGACTCAGAGAGTCTACTTTCAGTCCTTCTTGGCCCAACTCCTTGGCAACCTTTTTCCTATCAACAAAAACACTTGAAAACAAGTTAGAACAAAATAAGAGTGATTGTGATCATTAAAATCCAAGAGAGAGGGGTACAACAACCACAAGGCCTTTAAGGAGGGGTTTGGGATGTCTTTTGTTCCAAAGCAATTTGTCTCACCATAGTTGTCAATTCTTCCAACTTGGTATCAATCAAATGACTTTTAAGAGAAGATGGACTTACCTGATGTACTCCCCAGACATGTGGTGTGCCTCTATCGCTAAATTGTTCGGAGTTTTGGGTCATCTTGTCGATCAATGAACGTGCAGCTACTGGTGTCTTGTCCACCAATGCTCCTCTAGCTGCAACATCCACCATACTTCTCTCCATAGGTGTGAGTCCTTCATAGAAGTACTGGATGAGTAATTGCTCACTGATTTGGTGATGTGGACAGCTTGCACACAACTTCTTGAATTGCTCCCAGTACTCATACATTGACTCCCCTTGTGCTTTCTTGATCCCCAAGATCTCCTTATGAATGGAAGTGGTCCTCGATGCTGGAAAAATCTTTGCAAGAAAAGATGTTTCAAATCATTCCAACAAGTTACATCTTCGGGTTGTAAATAATACATCCAGTCTTTCGCAGCTCCATCAAGTGATAATGGGAATGCTCTTAGTTTGATTTGATCTTCAGAGACATTTCTAGGTTTTAGGGTTGAGAAAAACACATTAAATTCTTTCAAATGTTTATTTGGATCCTCACCAGAAAGGCCATGAAACTTTGGAAGTAAGTGAATTAACCCAGATTTTAGTTCAAAGTCCGATTTGAGATTTGGGTATGCAATACAATTTGGTTGATAATTAATACCAGGTGCAGCCAATTCTCGAATGGTTCTATTTAGCTCATTTTTATTATTTCTAGACATTGGTTATTCGTTTATGTTTGAATTTGAATTACTTTCAATTGAAATTTTTCCAGAAGAGAGGAATTCACCAACTGGTTGAATATTGAAACTTCTCATAGACTGAGAATGTCTGATTCGTGCCCTAAGGCTACGTTCAATATCAGGGTCAATATCTAAGAGATCTTTGGGATTATTTTGTGTCATAAATCAATGAAATATGAAAATAAGGAAAGTGGACCATAGTAAAATAAAAATTAGATGTTTGAGTTGATGGTCCAAAAAGAAGTAGAAGAAAATAAAAGAAGAAAAAAAACAGATTGGGTAAAGAAGGAAGAAAGAAGATAGGAAGAGAATAAAATGTAAAATAAAATAAATACCTCTAATTGGTTGAAATAATTACTTGCCTCCCCGGAAACAGCACCAATTTGAAAGAGCATTGTCGTGGGTGCCCTCAAATGATTAGTGTGATTTTGGGGTACTTAGGTACAGCAGAGTGGCTGACCAAGGTCGTTTCTCAAAGGAGGAAGTAAATTAAATCAACTTATTAAAGGTATTATAAAAATAAAATAGAATAGAATTAAAACACTAATTTAAAGGATGGGGGTTGTTTATAGTTTATAAATATTGAATAATTTTTATGGAAGAAGATTTCATTTTTTGTTTGTTTTTAGTTTTGAAATGAATTTCGATTAAAATGACACAACAAGAAGATGTTTTTTAGACAATATTTAAAAGACGTAATCGATCTAACTATACCTCTTCAATCAAATATTTATCATTGTCATTAAAATTAAAATCCACTTTATTATGATCCCTTAACTTGTTAACCCCCAAACCCTATGAAAATTAACCTTACCACAAAGATGAAGTGAATTTAACCCTAGGCTAACTTCGGAACATGAAATCGCAACACCCTACTTTGATTGATGTTCTAAGATTAGCTTATGGTCAGTGGTAAATTAAGGAACATTTCCCCTCTGGAAATTAGAATTAATTGAGTTTAGGTATTATATTTTAACACTACAAATTGATCTCGTATGGTTTTGTATAACTTATTAAGTTCGCACTCTCACAATTTACACAAAATCTCGTCCTCGCGTGTTTTTGTGTTAATTGTTCAATTGCTTGCTTAGTTTCAATTAAATTAAAAACTCAATTAATTGATCATATTATGTGAATTATAGTATATCATTTATTCAAAATAAATTAATGTATAAGGTAAGAGATATATCGATTACTAAAAGACTACTCTTCCATGGATGGCGTAATCATCGTAGAAGCGTTTTGCATGTGCAAAGGTTTATAATGGGTATAACTCAATAACGCTTCTACTCAAGAATTAAAGACCTATGAGGAAGATTAAGAGAAGAATAAATTTAAACAAAATAGAAGAAAATAGAATAAATAAAAGAAGAACAAAGAATTTTATTACACAAACAAAATCATTACAACACAAAGGAGAAGAAGAAGGCTTCGTCGAAGGGATCCTTCCTTCAAGAGCTACCCTTATTGAAATGGTTGGAGAATTTGAGTGGATCCACTTCTAATCTGCCCTAAACTTCCCAATTCATGTACCAACCCCACCAAATGAGAAAAACACCAATTTATAAAGTGGTGGGGAGGCTAGGTTCAAAGAGGTTTCAAGTGTGAATGGGGAATCTCGTCCAAATATTTTATGCTAACTTTCACCGCCCATTTGACCACCTAAACGCGTGAATAAGCTCTTTTTTTAGAAGTATAATATGTTAGGATATGGGTCCTCTATCTCCTATTAAAATTTGGGCGAAATCCAATCCCAGATTAAGGAGTTATGGCCCAAATATAGAAGCTTTTCAATTCTAGTGAGTCCAGCCCAACTTTGACTTCATGGACCATTTTTAACATCCAAATACACTATTTATCTCTAGTGTCCTGAATAAAAGTTGTATAAAATTAAGTTAGTAACAATGTTACAAAATTTAAAATTCAAATAATAAATATAGAAATAGTTATCTTTGAAATACTATAGTGCGCTATAAAGGGTAAAACTGGAATTTTCACCAAATTTTCAAATGAATGATCAAATCCCAAATATTTTCTAATTAAACATATTTAACACAATGTGAGGAAATTATGTCATTTATTATCAATAAAATATTCAACAAAATAGTGTTTTATCAAGGTTTTCTACAGCCTTTAGATGTTCCCGAGTGGAAGTGGGAGGACATCTCGATAGATTTCTTCACAGGACTACCCAGAGTTCAAGGGGTTGTGATGCTATCTGGGTAGTGGTGGACCAGCTAATGAAATCATCTCACTTCCTGGAAATAAAGGAGTTGAGTGTGGTTGATTCCTTAGTATGGATATATGTGGATTATTTGGTTTGGTTTCATGGAGTTCTGAGGTCCATAGTCTCTGATTGGGATATCTGGTTTACCTCACAGGTCTGGAAAGGATTGCAACATGATTTTGGCACCCAGCTATGTCTCAACACTGCTTTCCACCCCCAGAAATATGGGCAAACAGAACGCACCATCCAGATGTTGGAGTATATGCTATGGTCATGTGTTTTGGACTTTGGGGGATTGTGGGTGCGACACTTTCATTTGGTAGATTTTTCCTACAACAATAGCTATCACTCTACCATTGGCATGGGTCCGTTCAAATCTTTGTACGGGAGGTCATGTCGCTCACTCGTGTGTTGGACAGAGGTTGGGGAAGCAGGTGTTCTTGGCCTAGAATTGGTGTAGATCATGACAGAGAAGTTTTATTCTATACAGAAGAGGATGAAGGTGGCTTAGGACCGGCAGAAGTCATATGTCGATAATAGGAGGATACCCTTGGAGTTTGAGGTTAGGAACCATGTGTTCTTGAAGGTCTCCCCTCAGTGTGGAAAACATAGGTTTTTAAGGGGGGTTAAGCTTTATTCTAGGTTCGTTGGACCCTTCGAGGTGTTGTGGCAGGTCATCAAAGCAGCTTATCAGCTAGCGCTACCACCGCCACTACTAAGAGTGCATGATGTCTTCCTTGCATCTCAGCTCCATCAGTATCTACACGATGATTCTCACATCCTCAACTGGGTAAAGCTAGATATTTAGGACAATGCGACATTCATGGATCGACCAGTGGGGATCAAAGGTCATGAGGATAAGTTTCTTCATGGATGAACCATTCCCTTGGTTTTTGTGTTATGGAGGCATGGTGTCCTCAAGAAGAGTACCTAGGAACAGGAGGCACAGATGCGCGCCCAATACCCAGATCTCTTTTCAGTTTTGTTCGGTTTTTTTATGCTTGTTTGTGATGTAGTTATTCACCTTGTCAACTATGATATGTGTTGTTTTCCTTGTTCTCTGAATGCGTGTGAAGAGTCCTGACTGTGGGGAAGGGAGGACCCGATCCCTAATCAAGACGCATTAAGGTGGATGTGATTAAACCCGCGCGGGAGAGTCAGTTCCACCCAAAGCAGGTAGCATCTTGACATGGGGGGAAGGAATCCCTAATCCATTTTTCTGGATAGTGACACTTTTTTTGTGTTTGTGTGGTTACTTAAGGGATAGGTGTTCCCAGATGTCGATGAGGTTTACTTCTGAGAGGTATCTTCCGAGGTGGTTGTTTGGAACCCTCTTTTTCCTTCAGGTCTAGTTTGATTCTCAAGGGTGAGAATAGTTTAAGAGGTATCTGATGTAATTTCCTGGACCCTCTTGGTCCAGTACTTTTCCAAAAACTCGGTCCCATCAAACGGTTACACTAAAATGATGGCACCGGTCACGGTTGCACACCGAAACGGTGGCACCACTTACGGTGGCACCACTGACAGTGGCACCGTGACGATGGCACCGTGATGGTGGCACCATGAGGTTGGCATTGTGAGGGTGGAACCATGATGGTGGCACCATGACGGTCACATCATCATGGTCACACACCGAAATGGTGGCACCATGATTGTGGCACCGCTTATGGTGTCTCACCAAACGGTGTCCCTCCCTTGTTTTTTTTTCTAGTTCCGCTCCTACAACGTATCTTTTGACATAAAAATGTTTAAATACCCCTTTTAAATCCATTTAAATCCCATAAATGATATCAAAAATCCCCCAAGATCCGAGCGACCCTTGACTTACCAAAATGTGTGGCTTTTCCTTGGTGTCACACGCCCCTGTTGCGTGTTTTCCCTCTGATTAAAGGAAATCGTTTAACGCACAGATATTATGGCCACCTCTCCAATGAGAATTATTAAATGACAATTAATTTCATCATGTGTAACCGCCCAAATGCATGGTGAAACCACGATCCACCATTAAGGTCTGTTCAAGATTTTGATATCCCGTAACTCCAGGATCTCACCTTTTTATTGCACGGGAATTATTTCTTCTTCTTAGCTGGTCTCCTTTTCCTTCCTTGGTGCGTTTGGAGTTCCCCCTTTCTGAGGAAAGTGGTACGCCTATGCTGGAGATTTTCTGCTCACTCTTGGAGTCCTCAGAGTTCCTCCCCTACAAGTCACGCATCCCCAGTTCTTGGCGCGTGGAGAGAAACTTCAATCGTTTATCATCCAGGTAGGTTTCTTCCTTCATCTCTATTTACTGTGTATCATGCGGGGTGGGTATGATAATGGTTCCTTTGGGAATGAATGAAACCAAACCTTAATAAAGATAATAAATATACTTTTAAAGAATGAAGGGGTGTGTTGATGATTTCTGATGTACTCTTTTATCCTTAACTATATGTTGTGTATTTTATGGGCTTATGTCCACTAAAAATCATGGTTGTTGGTGGTCCTTACTTGTGCACTAATGATCCCCTATTTTTGTGGTTAATTCTATTATTGAGAGGATATGACGTGGGAATTGGTTAATAATATAAAATCGGTTGATTAAATGAATGTCTAGTGAACAATAATCCTTATGTGATCACCTCGGTTAACCAAACAAAAATAAGAAACTCAATGAATGGTGTGATAGAATCTGGAAACTCCCTTGATCTGTCTTGGAAATATGTGTGGTTGTTCTACTTGTTTCTTGTGGGGTGACATGGATGGGTATGGGATCCCTTGTCGTGGTGCAGTTGTTGGTTTGTGGATCTGAGGCCATGTGGGGTCGTATGGTGAGTCTTGGTTTGGTTCCAGTACTTTGAGTGATCTCACAGACCCCTTTTTTTGTTGTGAATTTACAAGAGAACCGGGTGTGAATGCTTAAATTACTGCTTGGTTGTTTTTTCTTGGCTTGTGGCTATGCCTATTAATTGCCCAGTAGTGAATAATTACTTAAATAGAATCACTTGAATATGAAAATGAGAATGGTTTCAATGGGGAATTGTTTTCCGAGAATGAGTTGTGACTTGGCCGTAGGTGTTGTGCTTTTTATGAATGAATATTAAAGAGGGTATTTGTGTATAGGCTGGTTTTGGAACCCCTAGGTTGGGATGAGTGCTTGTTTACCTATATGTATAATTTAGTTCTTATGTTTCTTATTCACACCCCACCCACATTGAGAACTTCATGCCGAACAGCCCCATTTCATGGGGGAGGGTGTTGTTTCCAATACTCATATGAGTGGTTGGTTATTAGCTCCTTTTTTGCTCCCATTCCTGAGTATCCCAAGACTCTTCGGGAAGGTTGTGATGGCCTGAGGTCCATTATATCCCAATAGTATTTGGGCAGGGTACGCTGTGGTGGTTGGCTTAGGTGTGTGCGGGTAGGTGGTTACCCAAGTGTCTTTGGGATGATGTCCAGGTGTCTTCGGGCGTGGAAATATTTGTTCAGGCGCAGGTGTCTTCAGGAGTGGTAGTAGTTGTTCTGGACCAGGTATCTATGGGCGTGGTTACATGTGGATGTTATGGCCTAGATGTTTTGCGGGAGGTTTGTGTGGTTATGGTATCCCAGGTGTGTGCGGGCAGGGCATACCAGTGGGATTGCGGTGAGAATGGCGGGAGAGGTCTGACGCGTAAGATTTCTTCAATAATCAGTGGGAAAGTGGTGTGGTGTACCCAAACATCGATGTGTTATTTCTATTTACTTTACTTGACTTGAATTACTTGGGGAGTGTGCCTTGGTGAGGTTTGGGTGGATAGTTTCCTTATTAGGTGCTTGGTCATCCCCTTTCTTTCACGGGGAATTAGAATGCCTCCCCACTTGTGCATGATAGATTTTGGTTTTCCCTAATGAGTATACCTATATACTCACCCTACATATATAAAACTGCTTTCAGGTTTCCAGGAGGACTTCGAGGACTCTGTGGGACCGTACTAGTTCGGATGTTGGGACAGTTGTTGTTGTTGTTTTTCTTTTCTTTGGTATTTACCTTTGGAGTTTTCTTGTATTGTAGCACTTATTATTGAACATGCATATGGGAATGGTTTGTTTGGAATTTATTTTTACTTATAGTTTTGGTGTTTTTTGGGACTTTCTATATTATCTCCGGATTCTACTAAATAAAAAGGGTAATGCCTTCCATTTTGCATGTGATTCTATACCCTTGGTGGTAGTCGCCACTCTGGTACCTATTGAAGGCAGGTCTCAGGGGTCATTATCTCTCCTTTAACTTGAAGAAGGAAGGGTCTAGAAATCTGTTGTCCCTTCCCTTATCTTGGTGAAAGCGGGTCATGAAAAATATGGATAGATTTTATTTATACTTTCATTGGTGAGGTTACTATTCAATTGGTTGGTTTACTATTCATAAAGTTCACATTACTATTCCAAAGGACAAGTTACTATTTCATCAGTATAGGTTCCTTAACTTCTAGAAATACTTCTTATTTCATTTGGTCATTATTTATAAATCTTGTATTGTATTCTCAAAGTGATTTTATATTATTATACTATATGAAATATTTATAAGAATAGAATTTCCATTGAAAGGATTCAGGGTCGTTACGTTCTTCCCCCCTTATGAAATTTTGCCCTCGAAATTTCATTTTACATTCTATGTTGAAAAGAGGTGTGGGTTATTTTCCTTTATTACTTCCTCTAGATCTCATGTTGACTCTTTGTACTTATGGTTCTTCCATAGTACTTTGACTAGGTGAGTAGTCTTGGTGTGTAGAACTTTATCTCTATGATCCAAGATCTTCACTGACTACTCCTCATAAGAAAGATCATTCTCTAACTGCACCACATTTGAAGTCAGTACATGTGAAGGATCTGGTATGTACTTCCTTAAGAGGGATACATGGAATATATCATGTACTTTAGACTTGGTATGTGGAAGTGCTAGTCGATAGGCCACAGCTCAAACATGATCAAGAATCTTAAAGGGGTTGATGCACCTAGGACTTATCTTCATTTTCTTTCTGAATATCATGATCCTCTTCCATAGATATATGTGGAGGAATACCATGTCTCCAACCTTAAACTCCAAGTCCTGTTGAAGATTGACTACATAACTTTTTTGTTGACTTTGGGATACTTTAATGTGTTGCTGAATGGTTTTCACCTTCTCCCCCATTTCAACAACCATTTCATGTTCTATCAGCTTAATTTCATTGAATTCATGCTAGTATGTTAGTGTTCTACACCTTTTCCCATAAAGGGCTTCATATGGAGCCATTTGGACACTCGAGTGGAAACTATTGTTGAAAGAGAACTCAGTCAGAGGTATATGTTGGTCTCATACTCCATTAAAGTTCATAGAACGCACTCTCAATATGTCTTATAATGTCTAAATATTTCACTCAGATTGACCATAATTTTTGGGACGATAGGCCGTACTGAAGTTCAACTCGGAGTTTAGAGCATGTTGGATACTTTTCAATAACTTAGAGGTAAATATCAGATCTTAATCAGATATAATAGATAGTGGTACTCCATATAGCCTTACCACTTCTTTGATGTCTATTTGTGTAAGTTGATCCAATGATAAATCCACTCAAATTGAAATAAAATGAGATATCTTTGTAAGATGATCCACAATAACTCATATATCATTGTTTCTTATAGATGTCTTTGGAAGTCTGGTGACAAAGTCAATGGTGATGTTTTCCCACATCCATGTTGGTATAGATAATGGATGCATCATCCCTTTATACTTTTTCCTTTCATCCTTAATTTTCTAACATACCAGACACTTTGATGTATATTCAGGGATCTCCTTTTTTATATTATCCCACCAAAATTTCTCTCGGATATCTCAATACATCTTTGTTCTACCTGGGTGAATAGAGAAGGTTGGTCTATGTGCATCATTAAGAAGATATTTTTTATCTCAGGATTGGATGGTACGCATATTTGTGACCCAAATCTTATGACTCCATCCTCACTGATCACGAACTCAGAGGATTTCCTATTTCAAATAGCTTCCACCTTTTTTGAATTTCTACATCATTTATTTGAGCATCCTTTATTTTCTCCACAAGGGACAGTTGAGAAATAATTTAAGAAAGGATTGATGATATTACTCCCTTAATGATTTCCATGTCTATCCTTTATATGTCTAAGAATATTTGATCCTTCTCAATTCCCATCATTGATAAAGTTGTAGGATCCTTTCTACTTAGAGCATCGGCCACCTTATTTTCCTTACCGAGATGGTGGTGGATTGAGTAGTTATAATCATTGATGAGATTTAACCATCTTCACTGGTACATATTAAGCTCTTTATGTGTAAAAATTATTTGATACTCTTGTGCTCAGTATATATCTCACACTTCTCCCTATAGAGATAATACCGCCAGATTTTCAATACAAATATCACAGCTACCAACTCTAGATCATGTGTGGGATAGTTTTGATCATATATTTTCAATTTCCTTGAGGCGTAGCCTATCACTTTATCATTTTTCATCAGTGCACAACCTAATCCCTTTTTTAAATCATCATTGTACACTAAAATGAGTTATCCACTTTTTGGGAGTGTGATTACTGGCGTAGTGATAAGCCTCTTTTTGAGCTCCTTAAAGATTTCATCACATTCTTGAGTCTAGAAAAACTTTTCTCCCTTCTATGTAATCTTGGTTATTGGGTTTGAAAATCATGATAATTTCTTCACAAATATTCAGTAATACCCAACTAGTTCAAGGAAACTACGGATCTCCATTACAGATATTGGCTTGATCCACTCTTTGATTTCCTTTATCTTGGAAGGGTCTATAGATATTCCTTTATTGGTGATAACATACCCTAATAATGATACTTCCTCCATATAGAACTCAAATTTAATGTAATTTTTTTAGATATTATCCCTTCACAATGTCTGCAACACAGTATTCAAATGCTCCTGATGTTCCTCCTTGCTCTTGGAGTATATAATAATATCATTGATAAAGACTTCTAAAAAATTTTTGAGGAAATATCTAAAGACTCTATTTATTAAATCCATGAAAATTTTTAGATCATTAGTGAGTCTAAAGGGTATCACTATGAACTCATAGTGTCCATAACTCATTTGAAATGAAATCTTGGGAATATCTTCCTTCCACACCTTTAATTAGTTATATCCTGACTAAAGGTCCACCTTAGAGAAATAATTGGCCCCATGTGGCTGATAAAACAATCCATCTATCCAATTCAAGGGATAGTTGTTCTTTATCATGATTTTATTGAGCTCGAGATAATCAATTCATAGGCACATTGGTCCATCTTTCTTCTTAATTAAGAGGACCGGTTCACCCTGTGGTGAAGCACTCGGGTGTATAAAACCATTTTCCAGATTCTCCTATAATTTCTTCTTTAGTTCTTCTAGCTCAATAGTGGCCATTCTATAAGGTTTATTTTATATAGGCAGAAATCTAGGAATATGTTCAATTGAGAACTCAACTTATTGGTCAGGTGGAAGACTGTGAAATTCTTTAGGGAATACATCATTGTAATCCCTCGCAATGGGAATGTCTTAGAGCATGATCATCTCCTTAGTCTCAATAATTTGAGAGAGATATGCTTACTCATAAGGCAGTAATATCCACACTTGAGACAATGATTCTGAAATAGATTCATCTTCCTCCTTACACATGTAAATAATTGGAGGATGCTTCAGGATGTGAAGAGTGATCTCCCTTTCCCGACAGTTGATATTGGTTTTATATAAATATATTCATTCCATGTCCAAAATAGCCTCAAACTATACCAAAGGGATTATGATAAGATTTTATGGGAGGTTCAGTCCAAAAAAATAACTAGGGAGGAGTTATGTACTTTGGAATCAATAATTTCCCCATTAGTTATTCTCAAAAATAACTCAACATCCAAATTTTGAGGTGGGGTTCGAATGGTTCTACTAAACTTTCAAGATATGAAAGAATGTGTAGAACTAGAATCAAATAGTATGTTCACTATTCTTGAATTAATAACCAGCATACCTATCGCCACATCATTTTCTGGATCCACATCATCATTAGTTATAACATAAGCCCTTTGTTGTTTTCTTGGATTTTTTTGTTTATTTCCTCCGACAACCCTTGGATTGGGGCATTGGTATGAAAAATTATCATGTTCCTTGCAGTTGAAACACCACAATACTGGCTTATAATTGATATGAACTTTCCTTTCTTCTTCCACGTTAGTGCGATTATCTATATCCCTTCGGTATTTCTTTTCCAGATGCCATATTCTTCCACATTTGAACCATTTACCAGTTCCCTTTAGACAGTTCCCAGGATGATTCTTCCCACAATTTTGACATGTGGGATATTCGGTCTTTTTTCTATCATGGAATTTATTTGTTGATCCACCCATATTAGACTCCATTTTCTACTTTTTTTCATCGGGGCCATGAGACCATTGAGAGTCTACAGTCTTCATTTCAACCTTGAGGGCATAATGGACAATATCCTCATAATTGTTGAAGTCTCGAATCGCAAATGCTTTTCATAGACTCGTATTTTGTCCACTAAAGAAATGATCCACATTGCTTTCAGTGTTCATGACAAATCCAGAGGTATATCTTGAAATCCTTGTAAAGTTTGCTTTATATGCCCCGATAGACTCATTTTCCTTCTACTTAAGTCTGAGGAACTCTCTTTCCATATTGAGGTGGAGGGTTCGGGGAAAATATTTATTGAAAAACATTTTATTGAATTTCTCCCAATACATGGAATTGATTTCCTCCTTGGACATCATATTTTTGATCAGTTTCGACCATTGATTATCTTCCACAATAAAATTATAAACCGCTAGCACAACTGAATCTTATTCAGAGCACTAAAGGATTGAGAATATCTTTTCAATATAGTTAATCCACTATTCCATGAGGAGGGGATCATAAAATCCACTATACATGGGAGGAATTTTCAGCATGAAGTATTTGATGTCAACTTGCTCTTTCCTTGGACAAAGAGGGTGTTCCACATGATTCAAGTTATTATTCATAACTTGATCCATTTGAGCAAGTACTATCATGAAGTTTTGAGCACCTTTTCCCATCATATTTGGAATTTCATTAGGGAAATTATCACATTTCCTATCACATTGATTGTTGGCACGTGTTCTTCCATTTCCCACCATTAACTATGAAAAATAAAGTTCAATTAGGGGGGCTTCAATACTTAGCTAATAATCATAAAAAGGAAACATTAAACATAAAAGGATAAACTATTAAAGGAAAAGTATATCCTAACTTATGATTCCCTAGGTTTCAATCTAGGATATCCATGATCTATTTCCTAACATATATTCTTAGGAGCAATTTCTTTATTACCTTAATAATGGTTTGTAGTGAGATTATGAATTTACCAAAGAATATCCCCTGGGAGTGTCAAACCAGGTGCGTAGTAAGGCATGTTGTCATGTACCAGGTTACCCCAAGTCAAGCCCAGAACACCTTGTCAAAGTTTTCACTCCTAGGTAAATATTTTTCAGAACCACATCCACTTATAGTATCCATATAGAGAATTATTTTCTTGATAAATCGCTTACTCTATTCTTACCAAAATTTAGGGTTGTTTTATCATACTTAGTTTTATCCCTATGGTTCTTAATAAAGTGATCTATTCCAATTCTCCAAAAATAACTAAACTTTTCCTCTGATACCAACTATAGAGACCCTAACACTTTTCACATATAATTACATGATTTTTAGCATAATTAAATATCAAATTAAAAGATAATGATCGTAAATTCTAGTGTCTTGGATATTAGGTACAAAATTAAACATCATAAATCCAAAATAAGAACATATTTTATTTAATCTTCATAAAGAGCACCTAACTTCATTTGAGCCCTTACATATTTATAGGATAACCTGGGGATAATATGAACAAAGCGATGGGCTAAAAATCTCAATAAGGGAATAAAAATTAAGATAAAGATTAGTACATGGGTTAGAAGTCATAACATAATGATATAAAAAGGCATGGAACATGATTAAACATAAGGAATCATAACATGGGATCATATATTCATGGATTCATAGTAATATGGAAGAAATATAAAACATGACTTTATCACGAGTCAAGGATCACTGCAGATATAGGATCATGATTCAAGGCTCAATGCACGTAGAGGATCACGACTCAAGGATAACAACCAAGACCATTGCACATAATGTCTCATGAGACTAAACATTACCCAATACATTGGAGTGATAGGAACACCCATCATAACATTTTTAGGAATATGTGTGCTACATGAAGAATCATCTATAATTAATCAAACATAAACATAAGGGTTACCCATGAAAAGAATTGGGTATTATGTCAAAAGGAATATAATAAGGGAATATCATAGTGGTTTACATAAAAGGATGGATTTAAATCATGTATGGACATTCATAAGATAATATAGTCATATATCATGATAACTGATGTCAAAATTCTAACTCCCTAACCCTAGTTACCTAGATTCGGTGCATTATTATATAACATTGGCATGATCACAAGGGATCAAATCTTGAAAGACCGATCAGTTTAGTAGCCTTGGAAGTACTAGATACATATATAAGTTTTACATTACATTATGAAATGAAAAAAAAAATTGTGTCTCCTTTTAACACACCCATATCCCTTAGCTTATCCCTGTAGGTCAATAATAATATACTTCTTCACATCCTGGGAAAAGAAAACATAAAAAATGGGTTATCTCAGATTCTCAATAAGGATAAAAATATAGCAGAAACTATCATAAATAAGCATAAAAATTTAAGGAAATGTATAAGACTAAAACACAAGCCTAGTAAACTTAAAATTAAGCATAATATGGAAAAGATAAATAAAATAATACCATTTACTTATTCATATGGATATTATACTAGTTGAATAATCACATTTAATATCAATAACTAATTTCATAATGATGGAATACATAATGTTAGACATCATAACCACATAGTCAAGGCCTCGTTCCAAGACTTAAAATAAGATTTTGTCAAGTCCTTGTGCCAAGACACTATTTTATCTCATGAGACCTATCAATGAATTGAGGAGCTATAGCGGGCTCCACCCTTTACTTAATAAGTCCAATGCATTCCTTATATGAAAATTTTGAAACATAACGTAAACATTCGTATTAAAACTAGCATACAAAATTTTAATAATTTAACCATAAACCATGAATGGTATAAAAATATCACATATATAGTAAAACATATCACAAAACCCTCAATACAATGTGGAATATTTTATCATAATAAATAAACTTCAAACAAGTGTAAAATCCAACAAAGGATGTTGATATAGATGAAATCAATCCAAAAACTATTTGAGTAAAATATATCTTTCTACTTTGAAATCATTTAAAAGTAAAGGAAACATTTATTTTGAAAATATTATTAAAATATTTTAAGGGAATCTTTGAAGGTGTTATAATGGTGTAAAATATCAGCACCCGTTGTATAATTTAAAAAATATATTTTTTCCTTAATTTTTAAAAAAGGTCATAAAGTACCTTGTTTGGAAAGTGATAGAATGATTCCTTTCAAACCATTTTATAAAAATTAAAACAAGGGTATAAATGACTTTAACCCATAGTCTATTAAATATTAAAAATGATTATAAATACATTTTTAAGAAACATGGATGTGGATGATAAAGACGATCCCAGTAGATACTTACGTATAAACAACCTCGGGTAATAAAGAGATTGTAAAATTAACCCTTACCATGTATTATTTCTTAGTAGAGGGTATGTTAACCTCCTTTATAATGGTTAAATAATTTTTATTAAATTATACAAGAATCCACATGCATAAATATGATATCATATATGATCCTCTAATATTTCTTTGTTAATAATATTTCAGTAGTATCATTGTTTTAGGTGTTAACTGATTTGTGTTCCTTTATATGTTTTGTTACGTAAGTCATGTTTTTTATAGATAGGATATATTTTATTCATATAAATAATTATATTAAGTTCTTTAAACATTGTTTTTAATCATAAAATGAAAATTATTCTCGAATGGTTACGATGGGGAATGAAATCTCACCGCGTCATGGAGATGGTAAGTCGTACGTACGCACGAGCGATAATATCATCTTATTGATGGTGAAATTTTATATAATTGGATGGTAAATTATATATACATATTAATTAACATTTTATATTTATTATTTACATCAATTATACTCATTATTATACTCATCCAAGTAATGAAGTGTTGAATAACAAACTACACCACAATGTGGAGACGGTAAGTCGTACGTACGCACGTGTGGTGACTTTGTCATTCATAGGATGGATAGAATAATGAATATGGATGTACCATATTTATAATAACATCACATTATATATATGTTACTAGATTTATTATTTTAGTATGTAAAAAACAAATAAAGAGGAAGTGGAAGAAGAAAATAATTTGAAAGAGGTGATGAAATAATTACCTCATCTTTGGGTGCTTCCTTTTGATTTGATCAAAAGGGCTCTTTAGGTTGGCTTTAGGATCAAATTAAGGATTATAGGTTTAATTGAGGGTATTTTGGAGGATTTTTGATAAGTTTTTGTCCAATACAAAAGGCTTTGGATGTGTAAATTTGAGAGAATGGTAAGTAACTTTTTATAAGAGAGGTGAGGGTCGCTTTAGGAAAATCTTGACATATTATTTTATTATAAAATAATTTTCAATTTATAATGGCTCCAGAAATATTTATTTAGATTATAAGGCGGGTATGGGTCTAAAAACTCTCAAAAATAAGTTTTAGACAATTTTAGGTCATCATATTAACCTTATCTTTTAGTTTTAACTATTAGTTAAATAGTTTGACTTTTATCATGTCTTCTTGTATTATTATAATAAATGGTTAATAAACTTACTATAAAATGTCAAGATAACATCAAATGGTTCATCAATGACATATATATTATTATATAAGTCCTTTGGATGAACCTTATATTTTTAGGAATATTATATCATCTAATAATATAGTATTTGATTTAAAAACTAATTTACGTCAATTTTAACACTATTTAGTATTTGGTTTTTGTGAAAGTCAAAAAAACTTGATTAATTCGAAAAAAATACATTAAATCAACCCTAACATATCATATTCACCTATAAAATTCGTTTATTTCATCAAAAGTCCCAATTTACATTTATTTTGATATTTATAATATCAATTATTTTAATCTTTTATTAATAAGGAATTATTGTATCATCATTGTGTCATATATAAATTTAATTATTTAATGTATAAAAATTATAAATAAAATACCATGATGTAGTAGATCTTTTTATCTTTCTAATGAATATTTATATTCTAAATTATCTTATGTATAACCCTATATTAAAAATGTTTTATTTATTAAAATTTGAATTTAACACTTTTAACTCTTCTTTAAATAAAATAATAATAAATGTCCTAATCTAATCCAAGTGGATAAAGGAGGATCATATTTTATTCCTAAGGTTTATTTTGGTCGGAATAAACTTATCGAATAGAATTAGGACATGTGATGGGGTAATTATAATATCATTTTTACCTTTAATTACCCTATATACTTTTAACCGTGGTAAATAAAATTCAAAAGTTATTATTCACCAAAAATTATTTTCATCTTATTGAACCAAATTTTACTTACTGATTTCAACGGTGTCTCTCATATTTTTAAAATTCAATTCACAGAAGTGATAAAATTACATTTTATACAAATTTTCAAATGTGCCTAGAAGGTGGGTAAAAGACGTTAAAAAGTTCAATAAAATTTTATACATCTAATCTTATTATAAAATGACTCCAATGAATTACATTGAACTAATATAGGTATTATGTATCTATTTTGACTTTAAAATAAATTTAAATAATTATTATTATTATTTAAATAAAAGTCGGTTTTAAACAATAATGCGGTGTTTTTCACTATTCATCAAAAATTGAAAGTTTTCAGAAAAATACCAAAAATTCACCATAAGATAATTTTGATATTCCGAATCCAAAAAATGAAGTCCAATTAGAAAAATAAAATTTATAAAATTTCAAAAGGTGGGTATTACTATTCATAACTACTTTTTAAATGACTAGTTTGATTGGTCGTGGTGTGCTAGAACTCGAAGTTGTGTACAGCGCAAGCTATTGCATTAATCAAAGAGAAGCGTACTGTGGAAGCATGGGGTGTTACATTCTCCCCTCCTTCACGTAATTACATCCTTGAAATTTCTAGAATATTACTTCATAAAAAGATTTGGGTGGTTCTTAATCATAAGTTCCTCAGGTTCCCACATTGCCTCGTCCATTTTATTGTTTCTCCATAGAACTTTTACTAGACGAGTCATCCGGTTTCTCAACACTTGTTATCTAGTATCAAGAATCCTAATAGGCTCTTCAAAATAAAACTGATTGGGTTCCAGTTCTATTTCTTCATAGGTGAGTACATGCATTGGGTCTAGCATATATTTTCTCAATAGTGATATGTGGAACACATCATGAACTTCAGGGAGACTGGGCGGCATTTCCAAATGGTGAGGTACAATTCCAATTCGTTCTAGAATTTATAAAGGTCTGATGTACCTGGGACTTAATTTACCCTTCTTACCGAATCGTATAACACCCTTCCATGGAGATACCATCAATAAAACATGATCTCCTACTTGAAATTCCAAATCCTTCCTTCGGTTATAGACATAGCAATTTTTCCTACTTTGAGATGCTTTGATATGGGTTTGGATAATCTTTAATTTTTCCATTGTTTCCTCAACAAGTTCTGGGCCTATGAGTTTTCTTTCACCAACATCATCCCAACAAGTTGGTGTGCGACATCTCTTTCCATATAACGCTTCATATGGTGCCATTTTAATACTTGAATGGAATCTATTGTTATATGAAAATTCTACTAGAGGTAAATAATAATTCCACATACCTTGAAAGTCAAGTGATAAAGATATCAACATGTCTTCTAAGGTTTGAATAATTTGTTCTGATTGTCCATCAGTTTGAGGGTGGTAGGCACTGCTCAAACAAAGTTCAGTATCCAGGGATTTATGAAGACTTTTCCAGAATCTTGATGAAAAATGGGGATCACGATCAGAAAAAATCAATAGGGTTACACCATAAAGTCTTAAAACTTCATTAATATATAGACTTGCTAAATGTTCAAGTGGAAAATCTTATCTTATAGCAAGAAAATGTGCTGACTTGGTAAGACATAATCAGCAATCTCCCTCTTCTTGTTGTCCCACCAAAAATGTTCCTTCAAATATCTATACATCTTAGTGATACTAGGGTGTATATATTAATTGGAGCTATGATAATCATCCAATAATTCCCTTTTTAGATCAAGTATATTGAGAACACAAAGTCTCTTCCCAAATTTCAAAATTCTATCTTCATATACGAAGTTAATAAATCTCCCATCATTCACAACTTTAATTTTCTTTTGAAACTCCTCATCATCAGTCTGAGAACTTTTTATCCTTTCTAGTAAAGATGGATTGGAAACCATTTGAAAAATTATCTATGTTTCACCTTCCATGATTATTCCCAAATCCATATTTACTAGATCCATGAACATAGGATCCCTTTCAACTCTCATCTTGTTCATAACTCCATGATCCTTTCTTCTCAAAGAATATTACACCTTATTTTCCTTCCCTGGGTGGTAGTGTATAGTGAAATCATAATCCTTTATTAGTTTTAGTCATCTCCTTTGCCTCATGTTGAGTCCTTTTTGTGAGAAAATATTCTTCAAACTCTTTTGATCAGTATATATCTCACATTTTTCACCATAGATATAGTGTCTCCATATCTTCAGAGAAAATATTATAGCTGCTAACTCATGATCATGAGTGGGATAGTTTTGTTCATGAATTTCTAGCTATCGTGATGCATAGGAAATAACTCTATCATTCTGTATAAGGACACAATCAAGTCCTTTCTTTGAAAAATCACTATAAATAACAAACACATCATTCCCCAGTGGTAGAGTCAAGATAATAAAATTGAATAATATTCTATTCAATTATTCAAAACATTCTTCACACTCTTTTTTTAAACAAATTTAACCCCTTTATGTGTGATATTAGTTAATGGGTTAGCCAATCGGGAAAAATTCTGGAAGAAATGTCGATAGTAACCTGCTAAACCAATAAAATTGCATACATCAGTTATACTTGTTGATTCTGACCATTCTTAAATTGCCTTTGTCTTTGAAGGATCAACATAGATTTCATCCTTAGAGACAATATGGACAAGAAAAGAAATCTCCTAAATCCAGAATTCCAACTTTCTAAACTTCCCATATAATTCATTTATTTTAAGAGACTTTAGAATAGTGCGTAAGTGATTTTCATGATCTTCATAACTTTTAGAGTATACCAAGATATCATCAATAAATACTACTAAAAATTCATCAATATATTCCTTGAAAACTCTATTCATTAGATCCATGAAAATAGAGGGTGCATTAGTCAGTCCAAAAGGCATTACTGTAAACTCATAATGCCCATACCTGGTTTGAAATTCTATCTTTGGAATTTCTCCCTTCTTCATGCACAACTGATGATATCCATATCTAAGATCAATATTTGAAAAATATTGAGCTCCATGAAGTTGATCAAATAAATCATCAATGTGAGGTAGGGGATACTTGTTTTTTCTTATTATAGCATTGATCTCCCTATAGTCAATGCAAAACCTCATAGATCCATCCTTTTTCTTAACAAAAAGAACAGGGGCTCTCCATGGAGAAACACTAGGGAGAATAAATCCTTTATTAATCAACTCCACTATTTGTTTCTTTAGTTCCACTAAGTCCACAGTGGCCATTCTATAAGGGATCTTCGATATGGGCCTTGAACCAGGAATTAAATCAATGGAAAACTCAATTTATCATTCTAGAGGATGTCCAGGTAAATCCTATGGAAACACGTCAACATATTCTTTCAAAATAATTACATCCTCTATTTGAACATTATTTTCCTCACCCATAGTTATTTCACTCCATTCCTCCCCAATAATTGAATTTAGTAGAGCTAGTGGGGGTGGATATAGATAAGAATCAGATGGTGACGTTTGTGCTCTAAAGATAAGGTATTCATTATTTTCATAAAAAATTGCAACCTGCTTCTTCTTACAATAAATTTTTGCATCATGGTATGAAATTAAATCCATAACTAGGATTATATCAAATTCAATTATGGGTATGACAATAAGATTAGCAGATAAAGCATGTTTATATGCCATAATGGTAACTGATTCACAAAACTTTGTTGCAATGATACTTCCCTTAGAAATTTTGAATGACAACTCCTTTGTTAAATAAAATTAGAAATATCTAATTTTCTTAGAAAACTAGGAATATATGAATGAATTTTATGATCCATAATCAAATAAATCATTGTCTAAATTTGAGGAAATGATTAAAGTACCTGCCACCATGTCATTCGGAGCTTCAACCTCGGTAGTAGTGATCACATAATCTGGGCCTTTCTCCCTTGGAATTTTTTAAGGTAAGTTTCCTTGGAGATTAAGACATTAATTTGCATAATTCCCCATATCTCTACAATTGTAGCATTCAACATTGACAGACTCTTTCTTTCCCTTGCAATCACATGCTTGGTGGTCTTTTTCACCACACTTGTAACAAACTCTCATTCCCTTTAGGCAAGTACCGGGGTGTTTCTTCCCACATTTACTACAGGATGAAATTAAACTTTTCCATTCTTCCCCTTATTTCCATTTCCATAGTGTTCAGAAGATCTATTCTTCTCTTGATTTTCTTTAAAGTCATAAGACTTAGAGAATTCATTTTCTGTCTTGATAGCACATGATACTATATCTTCGTATGATGAGAATGATTGTGAGACTAATGCTCGATGGATAAATGCTTTTAAACTATCAAATAATTGATCAAACTTACTCCTTGGGTTACGTATATAATCTTTAGCATTCCTTTCTAACCTTGTAAAGTTATCCTCATACTTTACGACATTCTCATCCTCCTTTTGCCTCAAACTCAGAAATTGTCTTTCCATATCCTCTTGATGTTCATGAGGAAAGTATTTTTCTAAGAAAATATCTTGAAACTCCCTCCATTCCATATTTGATACTTCATCATCTTCCTTTGTGTTTTTAATCAATGACCACCATTGATCTTCATCTCCTGTGAGGCGATAAACTGCCATGACAAATTTTTCCCTTTCGCTACTCCCCAAAGTATGAAATATTTTCTCTAAGGAACTTATCCATTGCTAAGCAACAAATGGATTTTTAGTACCATTGAATGTTGGTGGTTGTTTCCTCATGAAGCAGTCTAACATTGATCCTCCACGTTATGAATCAGGGTGCTACATACGGGTAAGGTTATTATTCATAACCTAAGTGAGTTGTCACAGTATGGTTATAAGATGTTCAGCACTAGTTGTATCATCAGCTTCACTGTAATTATCTTGAGTAGGAGGGAAATCCCTACATGAATTACGTGCGTTGATACGGTTTTCATTCCTTCCACTAGGCACCATTTCTAAACAATGGAATACACTATATTAGTTTATGAATTGCAACACATAATTCCAAACTAGTAAAATACCTAACATAAACAGTTTATTCACATAATCCATAATCATAAAAAAAATGTTTTCTGTGAGGAAGTATTTACTCATAAATTATTCATAATGGTTTGTAAAGAAAATGTGAATTATCCTAATCATATCCCCTGGGAGTGTCGTAACCAAGAGTGCAACAAGGCCTATTGTCGTGCACCAATTCCCATTCCAGTCTAGATCAAAGCGGTGTTTTCAGGTTTTACCCCTAGATACATCTATGTCAGAGCCTCCTCTACCTACTCTGTAACGTCCCTGAATTTATATATAATTTTTTTTTATTATATGAGATTATTATGAGACTATGAAAATTGACGGCACGTGATTCCGAGGTTCGGAGTGGCCAGAATGATCCGTTGAAAAAATGTTAAGCCTTAAATAGTGCTCATGAGCAGTTTTCTTGAAAAAGTGGAATAACTCTTAAATGGATACCCAGATCAGAAATATAAGGGCATTGTTGCATTTAGGATAGCTGTTTTACCCTAGGCATGACTTAAATTTAGTCGGCGCAGGCCTCTAGTGAGAAAACCCAAAATGGCATAACTGTAAATATAATTATTAAATATAATTATTTTATTTTTAAAATGCTTATAACTCATAATAGGTGACTTTGATTAAAAATCTGATACCACCACTGAACTTGTGTGGATATTCTTTTCTTAGGCAGATACTAACATTGGTCGGCGCGGGCCACCAGTGGAAGTTAGTTTTTGGCTGTAAATAAAATAATTAAGTAACAATTATTTTATTGTAAAATCCTTAACTTCTAAATGGTAACTCATATTGAAAATCCAAGAGTATTGTTGAGCTTATGAGGGCGTTTTCCCCTTAGGCGGATCCTAACCTCGATCGGCGCGGGTCAAGAGTGACAATTAATAATTTTTGAACCTTTTCTTAAGGTACGTTCAGTAAACATGCGGGCGGAAAATTCTATCTTTTGAACCAGTTCTCGGATTAAAAATATGAGGGCACCGTTGAATCCACAGCATCAGGATTCACTTAAGGGAAGCTTAAATTTGACTGGAAAGGGTCGGACGAAAATGTTAATTTTTGTACTTTACAAAAAATAATAAAATAACTTGGTTATTTTATTTTTTTTCTTTGTGCAACCGTTGAACAAACGGTGGTGGGGCCACAGTGCAACGTCAAACCATTTAATAGCTTGACTCGTGATTTCTGTAACCATACCATTGGGATATTTAAATTAATGTGTAACTACACTGTTGAGATAATTAAATAGGTTCATTAATTATACTCATTAATGAACCTCAATAATTGTGTGATGCATTGATCCTCTCCTCCCCTCTATTTAAACGAAGCTCAGGCATGGGTTTTCGGCACGCAAGAGGGGAACCTCTGATGAAGTGCCATGATGACTTCCACCAACCTAGAATGAAGCTTCGAGCAATGTACATTGGAGGAATCGACGGGTGACGACAAGTGTCGACGAACACCTTCGGACGTGGACACTTCTTCCTCATCTGCAGCAGCTTCCAACAAACTCTATGTAGGGGTTTTGTTTAAGTTCTTGTGTTTTGTTCTTCCCTCATTCTTAAAATGAATGATGAATCATGGAAGTAGTATAATTTTATCATTAATGTTGATTAAATTATCTCATGCTTGTTATAATGCTAACGCGGAGGGCACTCGCCAAACAAACAATTCCCGAACCCTCCATCGCTTCGTTCATGTCGCGTTCTTCAGGGGAATAACTTCCAACTCGTTAGAATCTGGAATATGGGAGATGCGTAGTGACGGTGGCATCCCGGGAGGCTCGAAGGCATGAGCAGAAAGGAAAACGGACCACCGGAGCCTACCTGGTGGCCCGCGGAAGATTCGCTAGCGTGGCACCGGCGCGGCGGCGCCGGCAAGCGAAGGTGGCGGACGGCGCACACCAGCCACGAAGGAAGGCTACACTGATCAATGCCACGGTAGTTGGATAGGCGGCTGACAATGGTCGGCCGCTGAGACAGGAGGTAGTGCGTCGTCGCACGCGGTGGCGAAGGCAGGGATCCGCTCCCTGCGGGTCCCGCGGATGACAAGGCGGCACCACGTGGCACCACCAATTAAAAGAGTCGAACAGATCTTGAGATGTTCGGGATCAAGGGGCCACAGCGGAGGTTCTAGGGGATCCTCTCTCTGTGGGTCTTGTGGGTAACGAGGCGGCACCACCAGGCGCTGCCAATCAAGGAACTAAACGGCTCCTTTGAGTCGTTCGGCAGGCGGACCGCGTGACCTTCACGCGGATCGTGCCAGCTGGCGGGCTGAGCCACCGTGGCCTAGCCTGGTTGTGGCAGGTCAGGCTGGGATGGGTCAGACCCGGGTCGGGATGGGTCGGCCTAGGCCAGGTCGGTCCGACTGGGTCGTACCGGACCCAGACCCCTCTCAGGCCCAGATATGCTTAAAAGGCCATATATTGAGAATCGGATGTATGTTTGATGAACCGTCTGTGGTGTTGGGATCCTTGGAGTGAGATGGTCCTTTTGAAACACTCCATGAGAGTTTTGGAGAAAGTTGGAGTATGGCCGAGTTAGATCAACCCTGAATCCAATGAGGCCCTCAGCACTAAAATGTCAATAACTTACAAACTAGGCATCCGGTTGACGCGTCATCTGTTGTGTTGGAACCCTTATGACATGAAGAATCATCGATTTACTTACTTGTGGAACTTTGTGGTGGTTGAGATGTAACCAAAAACCTGAGGAGCAGAACCAGGGTGTTACTTGTAGTGAGAGTTAGGATAGCTACCCCCCTTATGACTCAAGGCGCGGATATTCCTTACTCCTCTGCTCCAGTAGAGACGAGACTCCCTACGTCATTAGTGCGGATTAGTTTTCATATGATATGGTTTTCTTATATTTATATTCGGTACTCCCCTATTGGACTAGGGTGCGGGTCCTCCATACTTAACTCGCATAGAGTTAGGTACTCCCCTACTAGGTAGGGTGCGGGTCCTCTATGTTAGGAGTAGGTACTCCCCTGTCTACTCAGGGTGTGGGTCCTCCTTATGCAGTGCTACAGCAAATTCATTACTCCCCTTCCATGCTAGGGTGAGGGTCATCTAGCCTGGGGTCGGTACTCCCTTGACGTACTAGGGTGCAGGTCCCCTATAGTGAACAAACTACCAGAGTTTTACTCCCCTACCGGGTAGGGTGTGGGTCCTCTATGTTAGGAGTAGGTACTCCCCTATCAACCCAGGGTGCAGGTCCTCCTTATGCATTACTACACCAGATTCGGTACTCCTCTGCCATGGTAGGGTGTGGGTCCTCTAGCTAGGGGTCGATACTCCCCTGACGTACTAGGGTTCGGGTCCCCCACAGTGAACAAACTACCAGAGTTGTACTCCCCTACCGGGTAGGGTGCGGGTCCTCACATGTGGAGTAGTACTCCCCTGTCTACAAGTATCGACGGGGAGCGGGTCCTTCAAGGGAGTTGGAGATCCCTCGACTTCATGACACAGTTACGAGGAGCGGGCCCCTCCACTTGATGTAATCAATACCTAGGGTAGAATTTAGTACTCCCTCGATGGACTGAGGTGTAGGCCACTTCTTACTAGGGTGATTGAGATATTGTGGGTTAGACTGGAGCAGTGCTCCACCAAATGAACGTAGTGTCGAGGAGTGGGCCTCTTCACTTGGTTTCCCATGGTCTTGCCTCGGGCGCAAGACTTTGACTATGATACCTATAGTGTCGGGCACTAGAGGCATTTCTAGCAGAAAGTTCCCGATGGAGCACATCCATTCATACATTCCATTAGGAATGGTTGAGTTATACCTGATGGAGTACATATCTCAGACAGGTTCCATCAGGGACGGCCAGTTCATGGAGCGTGTACTCATGATCCTTGAGTTACGCTTTGATCCTTCTTTGGAAATCCTAGAAATGTATTAAGGTTGGGAACTTATGTTTCTTTGTGTATGAGAAGAGTATATCTGGATGACCTAGGTATATGCAATGTCATATACCTAAGTAGAGATGACTATGAATAATCTTTGTGGTTTAATTCATGGTTGTTTTGTGGTATTTTTCCTTTCTGAATTTCTAATATACCATCGAGGGTCTCGAGGTCCCCTACTGAGTACTGAGTTACTCACCTCTGCATGGGCTTTGCCCGTACATGTTGTATTTAGTAAAGATGTTCGACGTTTCGATAGGAGTGCTCAGGAAGATGGAACTGATGGACGTTACGATAGTGGACTTTGTGGCCTAGGACTAGGAGGGTCCAGTAGGACCAGGAAGATAGGACATAATACATCAACTTCTAGTAGCTTCACTACTCCAGCGATCAGGTGGGATCTTCCACAGATGGTCGTCAGAGGTCCCTTGGACCTTTTTGTTTTCAGTTCTTTAGTTGAGCTTGTATACTAGCCTGGTTACACCACTCAGTGCTTTACTTGCTGTTTTACTATGGTTTCTGATTACTTAGTGTTCACCTTTCAACTTTTTGGTTTTTGTTTGTGAGTGCATGTGTGTACAGGTATCTAGGAAAATGCCTCCCACTTGCAGGTTGACGCCTTCAGCGCTAATCATCAACCCCTGGCCTTCGGGAGGCGGGCTTGTCGTATGTCACAACACAATCCCCATGGGATGGATCGGGACATGATCCTATCCAGACAGGGATGTATTTCTTGGAAAATTCACAAAATCTCTACATTACCAAAATTCTAGGAAGTTCTTCTATACTAATCCTCAAAGTTTATCTTAGGGTAATGTTATCTAATCAGAGTTTTTCTAAATATATTTTCCAAGGTTTGTACTAAACTTTCTATGATACCAACTCTAACGCCCCGACCCTAGTTACCCAGAGTTGGTGCATTATTATATAACTTTGGCATGATCACAAGGGATCAAATCTCAAAATACCGATCAGTTTAGTAGTCTTGGAAGTACTAGATACATACATAAGTTTTACATTACATTATGAAATGAAAAACAACAACATTGTGTCTCCTTTGAACACACTCATATCCCTTATCTTATCCCTACAGGTCAATCACAATATACTTCTTCACATCCTGGGAAAAGAAAACATAAAAAAGGGGTGAGCTCAGATGCTTAATAAGTATAACAATATAACGGAAACTATCATAAATAAGCATAAATATTTAAGGCAATGTATAAGACTAACACACAAGCCTATTAAACTTAAACTTCATAATAATATGGCAAAGATAAATCAAATAATTCCATTTACTTATTCACATGGATATTCTACTAGCCGAATAATCACATGTAATATCAATAGCTAATTTCATAATGATGGAATGCATAATGTTGGACATCATAACAACATAGTCAAGGCCTCGTGCCTAGACTACAAATAGGATTTTTTCAAGGCCATGTGTCAAGACACTAGTTTTTCTCATGAGACCTATCGATGCATTGAGGAGCTATAGCAGGATCCACCCTTCACTTACTAAGTCCAATGCATTCCTTATATGAAAATGTTGAAACATAACATAAACATTCGTATTAAAACTAGCATACGAAATGTTAATACTTTAACCATGAACTATGAATGGTATAAAAATAATACATCCACAGTCAAACATATCATAAAATCTTCAATACAATATTTAATATTGTATCATAATAAATCAACTTCAAACAAGCATAAAATCCAACAAAGGTTGTTAACATAGATGAAATCAATCCAAAAACTATTTGAGTAAAATATCTCTTTCTACTTTAAAATCGTTAAAAAGTAAAGGAAAATTTTATTTTGAAAATATTATTATAATATTTTAAGGGAATATTTTAAGGTGTTATAAAGGCGGAAAATATATGCACCCGTCGTATAATTTAAAAAAAACATTCTTTCCTTAATTTTTCGAAAAGGTCATAATGTACCTTGTTTGGAAAGTGACAGAATGATTCATTTCAAACCATTTTATAAAAAGTCAAAAAAGGGTATACATTAATTTAACCTATAGTCTAGTAAATATTAAAAATTATTATAAATACATTTTTAAGAAACACATATGTGGATGGTAAAGAAGATCCCAGTAGATTCTTAAGTATAAACAACGTCAGGTAATAAAGAGATTGAAAAATTAACCCTTACCTTGTATTCTTCCTTAGTCGAGGGTAAGTTAACCTCATGTATAATGGTTAAATTATTTTTATTAAATTATAAAATAATCCACATACATAAATATGATATCATATATGATCCTCTAATATTGCTTTATTAATAATATTTCAGAAGTATCATTATTTCAGGTGTTAACTGATTCATTTTCCTTTATATGTTTTGTTAGGTAACTCATGTTTGTTATGGATAGGATATATTTGATTCATATACATAATTATATTAAGTTCTTTAAAAATTATTTTTAATCATCAAATAAAATTATTCTTGAATGGTTACGATGGGGAATGAAACCTCACCGCGTCGTGGAGACGGTAATCTGTATATACACATGAGTGATAATATCATTCTATTGATGGTGAAATAGTATTTAATTAGATGGTATATTATATATAAATATTCATTAACATGTTATATCTATTATTTACATCAATTATACTCATTATTATACCCATCCAAATAATGAAGTATTGAATAACAAACTACACCATGACATGGAGACGGTAAGCCGTACGTACGCATATGTGGTGACTTTGTCATTCATAGGATGGATAGAATAATGAATATGGTTGTACCATATTTATACTAAAATCATATTATCTAGAAGGTACTGGAGTTATTATTTTGGTATAGAAACAACAAAGAAAGAGGATGTGGAAGAATAAAATAACTTGAAAGAGGTGATGAAATAATTACCTCTTCTTCGGATGCTTCCTTTTGATTTGATCAAAAGGGCTTCTTAGGTTGGATTTATGATCAAAGTAAGGCCTATAGGTTGAAGTTATGGTATTTAGGAGTATATTTGTTTAGGTTTTGTCTGATTCAAAAGTATTTGGATGTGTGAATTTGAGAGAAGGGGAAGTACCCTTTTATAAGAGAGGTGAGGGTCACTTTAGGAAAAGGTTGAAATATTATTTTATTATAAAATCATTTTCGGTTTATAATGGATCCAAAAAGATTTATTTCAAAGATAAAGTGGGTATGGTTATAAAGACTCTCAACCAATAGGTTTTATACAATTTTAGGTTACCATATTAACCTTATCTTTTAGTTTTAACTCTTAGTTAAATAGTTTAACTTTTACCATGTCTTCTTGTATTATTATAATAAATGGTTAATAAACTTACTATAAGATGACAATAGAACCTAAAATGGTTCATTAATGGCATATATATCATTATATAAGTCCTTTGACCGAACCATATATTTTTTAGAATATTATATCATCTAATAATATAGTATTTGATTTAAAAACTCATTTATGTCAATTTTGACACTATTTAGTATTTGGTTTTTGTGAAAGTCAAAAAAACTTTATTAACTATAAAAAAATACATTAAATCAACCCTAACATGTCATATTCACCTATAAAATTCGTGGATGGCATAAAAAGTCTCAATTTATATTTATTTTGATAATTATAATATCAATTATTTTAATCTTTTATTAATAAGGTAATTACTGCATCATCATTGTGTCATATATAAATTTAATTATTTAATGTCTAAAATTTATAAATAAAATACCATGATGTAGGAAATATTGTTATATTTATAATGAATATTTATATTAGAAATTATCTTATGTATAACCCTATATTAAAAATGTTTTAGTTATTAAATTTTGAATTTAACACTTTTAACTCTTCTTTAAATAAAATAATAATAAATGTCCTGATCTAATCCAAGTGGATCAAATAGGATCATATTTTATTCCTAAGGTTGATTTTGGTCAAAATACACTTATTCAATAGAATTAGGACATGTGTTGGGGTAATTATAATATCATTTTTACCATTAATTACCCTATTTACTTTTAACCGTGGTAAATAAAATTCAAAAAGTTACTATTCACTAAACATTATTTTCATCTTATTGAACCAAATTTTACTCACTGATGTCAACCATGTCACTCATATTTTTTAAATTCAATTCACAGAAGTAGTAAAATTACGTTTTATGCAAGTTTGCAAACGTGCCTAGAATGTGGGTAAAAGACGTTAAAATGTTCAATAAAATTTTATACATCTAATCTTATTATAAAATGACTCAATAAATTAAATTGAACTAATACAGGTATTATTTATCCATTTTTACTTTAAAATAAATTTAAATAAAAATAATTATTATTTAAATAAAGGTCGATTTTAAACAATAACGTAGTGTTTTCACTATTCATCAAAAATTGAAAGTTTTCAGAAAAATACCAAAAAATCACCATAAGTTAATTTTGATATTCCAAATCCAAAAACGAAGTCCAATTTGAAAAATAAAATTTATAAAATTTTAAAAGGTGTATATTACTGTTCATAACTGCTTTTTAAACGGCTAGTTTGATTGGTCGTGGTGTTCTAGAACTCGAAGTTGAATATAATGCAAGCTATTGCATTAATCAAAGAAAAGAGTACCGTGGAATCATGGGGTGTTACAAAACTTAAGTAAAGATAGTGTTTAAGAAACTTTAGAAATAAAATATTTTAGTACGGTTTAAGGAAAACTTTCAAGATTCTTTAAAACGGGAAAGTCATAATTGTTTGTATAAAACCAGAATTGGAACAAGATAGTTTTTCATGATAAAATGAGTGATTTTATAAAAATAATGGTGTCTTAAAACAGATTATGTAGAGCACTTAAAAATGGGTAAGAATTCGGAAAGTTCCCTTAAATCAGGTTTTCTTTTTGGAAATATTGGAGAAGAGAACCTTATTAAAACATGTATAAACCCATAAAAGAAGGATGATATGATCTGGATACATGAGTTTAGAACATACACATAGAATATGGAATAATTACATAAAAATAAAGAATCATTATACTTGTATAAAGAGGGAGAAAGAGTAACCCGAAGGAAAATTGGAGGTTCGAATAGAGTCCCTTACCTTATGTTCGAAACGATTCTGCACTTGATCTTAATGTCCTGAATAATAAAATTATATTAATTAATTAATAAGTCCAGAACAATTTATACATGTATTATATTTATTATAACTTTATTAAGTTCATTTATGGCCTTTTTTATGGGTTAAAATATTCAATTTCTTTGTTTGGGAGCGTTGATTTCTTTGGTTTTCATGATCGGTTTGCTTGTATATGTGTATGGAAAATCATGTAAAATGAGGATCGTTGTCCACAACTGAACTTAAATATTATTAATTAACTTATATAATATTAAAATACCATTTTTTACATATTTGAGGATAATTAATTAGATAAATCCTTAATGATAATCATTTAGATTAATTTAGCATTTTTTATCACAATGAACTCATTTTGTTTTATAAATTAATATCATGTGTAAAAAATGATTCCATAACATTACATGATATAATATATATATATATATATATATATATTATAATACGTTTCAACCATAAAAATGGTTTCATGACCATCCTTGAAGACGGAATTGAAAGATGAAAGCACATCATCCATGAAAGTGGTAAATTAGTGGCTCATGGATGATGTTTTCATTCTTGAAGTAAAAGAGAGGAGAATAGATTTGATAAATAATTATTCCATAAAAATGAAAAAATTATATTATAGGTAATATAATAGAGTTTTCATTCTATTTGGATGAGGGGAGGGGAGGAGATAAAATGAAAATAAAGAAACTTGAAAAGAAATTAAAAGAAAAGGAAGAGGGTTTTACCTCTTGATTCCTTTTTCTTGAGAAGCTATTTAGGGGAATGGTTTTGGTCTTTTATTAAAAAAAAATATATTTAACATGGGGAATAGATTTGGGAAGAGTATTGGGTAGAATTTGTACATGTCTTGAGGCTTTAGAGGTGTGAGGAGAAGAGGTGGTGAGAGTGATATTTATAGTGGAGGAGGGGGTGTTTTTTGAAAATTTTAATCATTATTTTATTATTTTGCTCAATAAAAGAAATATTGTTGATTATTGAGACTAAATATAGTAATTAGATCATGTGAGTTTGAGATAATTGTATTAAATCATCACTACATCACCTATGACTCCATAATTCAAGTATTTAGCATTTATTGTAAATTATCGTATTTTACTATTCACCAAAAAATCAAGTATTTCAGAAAAATACCAAAAATTTACTCTAACCATTTTTCAACATTTAGAATTCAAAAATGAAATCCATTTTATGAAAATAATTTTCTAAATATGAAAAATATAATTTTAATTAAAAACATAATTTACTCAAAAAGCATAGTTTTTAAAATTTTAACTGATTTTATATCACTTTGAAAAAATAGAAAAGGTATCATAAAATTGTCTTGTAATTATAAGAAATCAAAATAATTATTTATGAATACATTCTATGAAAAGAAATTTTCTTTTAAATTTTTAAATTATTCATAGAATTATAATTAAATATTTATGATTTATACAAATACCAACACTTAATTAATAATTTTTAAAATATTAATTTTCTTATACTATGATATAATTATATCATATTGTCACTTATAATATGGATATATTTTATTTATACTTTCATTGGTGAGGTTACTATTCAATAAGTTGGTTTACTATTCATAATGTTCAGATTACTATTCCAAAGTTCAAGTTACTATTTCATCAATATAAGTTCCTTAACTTCTAAAAATACTTTTTATTTCATTCATTCATAATTTATAAAGATTTTATTGTGTTCTCAAAGTGATTTTATGTGATTATACTATATGACATATTTATAAGAATTGAATTTCCATTGAAAGAATTCAGGGTCGTTACAATTGGCACATGGTTTATCTAATCATGTGGGCCAACTATGTGAGGTACTTCTTGAGGCAGATGATGGTGCACGGTTAGCACATGGTTTTCCTAACCATTCGTGGTTTAAAAGTGAGATCCTAAAAAAGTGGATCTCAATCTTTTTCACCTATAGGCCTCTCATTTTTACTATTTTCAACCCTAAAACTTGTTTTCTTCCTCCAAAAGGCTATGGAGTCTCTCCCCTTTGAATCAGAAGCAATCTAAAATCTTTTCTTGGTGTGTTTAAACCCGATTCCCTTAGTAAGTCTTTGTTTTTGGTAGTTTTTCTTAGATCTACATTCCGTCTCTCTCTAGAAATCCTAGATGTAGTTCGTTGGGGATATATCTATGATGAGTGATACCAATAATTATTAGATATGGTTGTATTAATGTTAGGGATAGAGATCTAAGGTGGGTTTTTTGGAGATTCAACCCAGTTTTATTGAAGAATTCATGTCATTATTTGTTTTCATTATAATTCCTAAGGTATGTGGCTTCACTCTCGGCTCCACTTATTTGAACTCAAAGGCTTAGTTTCAAATTGTTTAAATTTCAGGAAATTTATTGTGAAATTGATGTGAAAATTATGGTAGAAACCTTCTTTAGTGATGGTTTGTGGATTTGTGGATTTGTGGAAATTATTTGTGCAAAGTGCTTGGTTTTCATGATTTTAAAATTTTGATTTTAAAATATGGAATTGTTGGGATTATGTAAATGGTTTGTTTGAAAGGTTTTCAATAAAATAATTGTTTTATAAAAATGGCTTGAAATGGTTGATTTGAAATGGTTTTGGCATACATGGGTTTGTGTGATTTCATGCTTCTGATGTGACCCTGAGGTAGGTGTCTTCACTATCAAAATAAAAAATTATTTTTTCATACATTCACTCCTTATCTGATCTATTTCATTATTGTACCATATTGACATATGCATGTGTACCTGTTATCCAACCGTTGTACTCCCTAAAAAACACAAAACCCCAGAAAAACATGAAAAAATAAACATCGATGGGAGTGATGAAATGTAAAACATATGGGGATATCTAGGTTGGTATATTATGGTTTTAATTCTAGGAACTCTTAAGTGAGTGGGTCTTGAAATTTGATTGTGAATGATGTAAGGCTTGTTTGGTGGAAAGGATCATATGAGCAGACAAATTTTAAAATAACTTATATTTACTCGATAGAAAGTGGAAATAATAGCATGAAATTGTTTTCAAACACACACATGGATAATTAGTGACATGATTAACTTTTGAATTATTTTCTTTGATCGGTATCATGCATCTCTTGGATTTTCATTCTGATATAATTTTTGAGACGTCTTTTTCCATAATCACTAAAAATAACTACTCGGTGTGATTTTTGCTTTGATCACATTTCTATTAGGAATTAAATTTTTATTGAATGTTAAATCTTCAAGAAGTTGAGAATATCTCCATGAATAATTTTTTAAAATATGAATTTGTCTATAAGTGAAAATGTTTAGGTGTGGGGGTGTGATCACACCACAATTCACTGCTTTATTTCACTCTTACACGGCTGTTTTAAACTGGTTTTGTATTTGAAATTTCAAATTTAATAAAAAATTTCACTTCCCATTTGATTAAATAATTTAATTTTTATCACTTTAAAAAAGTTAAATTCTACTTTTTTGGTGATTTTATTGTAAGATTAGGTGATTTGGAGGGCTGAATATGATCCAAAAGGAAAATGGGTCAAACTGCATTGAATACCAATGACACATGTCTACTATTTTGCACATTGTGTAAAATACTTGCCTCAAAATGGGCTTAAAGTTTTTTTATGGATCAAAAACTTCATAAGATACAACTTTAATGAAGGAACTAAAGACCAATTCGGCCATCTGGTGGCCCATCTGGACTAATCTGTCCAAGATACCGAATCTGCATGAAGTCAAAAGTGGTGTGTTGTGTTTTTTTCATATCTCAATATGTAGACCTCCAAATGATTCAAAAATTTCATTAGATATAGTAAATATGTGGTGAAATATTTTTTTATTTTTTTTCAAGTCGATATAATGTCATTTACCAAATGAAAACTGATACACAAGTGGTATGACTAAAACTGGGTTCCCAAAACCACTTCCCATTTTGGATATAAAAAGGCACCATGGGAACCTCATTTGAAATTTCAACCAAGAGAGTGGAGTGATGAAAAATTAAAGTTACATAGAAGTTATTTCATCCCCTTTGAGGTTCTAGAGCTCCATGTCTTCATAGGGAGAGCTGAAATGAAGAAGGAGATCCGCCCGAGCTTCCTCCTCCTCTCAATGTTGGGATAAATGGTGGGTGTTCGTTGTGAGGGAGCTACACACATTTCAAGGGAGTTATGGTGAATTTATTAGCTACTGATTTGGAGTAATTTGATTTTTAAAACATTTTATTCCATGTATCTTACACTATTTCATATTTGAATTCTTTTTTTGATGCATGTGATTGATTTTCTCTTAATTTCTAACTGATTGGTGTGAGGTTTTGAGTGTGTGACTTGTGTTGTTCCAATTGGATAACACAAGAACCATTTTATTACCCACATTCTTGAGATTTAAATCTAATTTGGAAGCTATTATTCCATGCATAATCTCTGGACCTTGGCAATACAATTTTTATGTCAAGGTTTAGTTCTTCAAGAATTGAAATAAAAGATTCGAATTAATCGGATTCCAATTAATTTCAACCAAAGAATTACTTCAAGCCTAAATGAATCTCAAAGAAAAATGAACTTGAAATGTGTGTAGTGATATCACAACAACCCCTTTGTCTCATACTTTTTAAAATCTACTTGTTTATCAACTATTAAACTCTTTAAATTAAGTTATTTTGTTTTTAAAACTATTTTCGAAACCACCCCCTCTTTTAGTATTTTTTTAACACGTACTCTAAACCTATCAATGCTCCTTTAGAGACGAACTAGGGTCTACCCTATACTATAAATAAACCTTAAAATCATAATCAATTTGAGTTTCCATGAAATCATGTTCAGATATCCCTAATTTTGGGTTTGTAAGGAGGGTATTCCAAAGAAAAATTTTAGTAATAGATATGGCCATTATGGATATGTGGTAATTTATTTTGGTCTTAAAAATTCAAAAATGGTCTTTATGGAATTTATGAATCGTATATTTCAGAGGTATCTAGATTATTTTGTGGTTGTTTTTATGGATAACATATTAGTGTATTCAAGGACAAGGGTTGAGCATTAGAAACACTTGGTGACAGTGTTGGTAATCTTGCAGGATCATCTTTTATATGCCAAACTATCAAAGTGTGATTTTTTGATACAATAGGTACATTTCCATGGACATGTAATCTCTAAAAGAGGTGTTTTTGTGGATCCAGAAAATATAGAAGTTTTTATCTCTTATAAACTTCCAAATAATGTCTTCGAGATATGCAACTTCCTTGGTCTAACTGGTTACTACTGACGTTTTTTTCATGATTTCTCACAACTAGCTTCACAAATGACAGCCTTGATGATGAGAATTGTTCCATTAAAATATAATGAATAATGTTTTAAGTATTTTCAAGAGATAAATGTTCACCTTACATTTGCACCAATCTTTATATTTTCATAATCAGGACAAGGGTATGTGGTGTATTGTGATGCTTCGGTATCGGGGTTGGGGTGTGTTCTCATACAGGGAGATCATGTTGTTGTTTATGAATCAAGGAAGTTGCGTTTTCATGAGAAGAACTACCCAAAACATTATTTGGAGTTAACCATTGTATTCCATGATTTGAAGACTTGTTTTCATTACCTATTTGGTGATAAATTTACAGTGTTTACGAATCATAAAATATTGAGGCATATTTTCTCACAAAGGGACATGAACCTGAGATAAAGAATATGGATGTAGTATCTCCAAATATTTGAATTTGACTTGATGTATACACAAGGTAAAGGAAATTTTGTGGAAGATTCATTAAGCATAAAATCATATGCTTAGTTGGAAAAACAAGCTTCAAATCAGTGGAAGTTGATGTTGGTCCTAGCTGGCATGCACTTGGAATGTGAAGACCGAGATGCAATTGCGGCTTTCTTCTTGGTTTCTTTTGTTCCTGATTTGGTTGTGATAGTTAAAGAGTCACAGACTTCCAATTCTTAATGTATTTCTATGAGGTCAAAAATCAATGGTGGGGAGACCATTGAGGGATGGAAGATGGATAGGAGTTCAGTTTTGTGGTTTCAAAATTGAATGGTTATACCTATGGATTTCTAAGAATAGATTCTTCATGATTTCCACCATTTGAGATGGTTTTTTCATCTTGGAATACAGAAGATGTATAAAGCATTTAAAGCATAGTTTTGGTGGGTCGGTGTGAATATAAAATTGGATGAGTTTTTTTTTTGAGATGCTTAACTTGTTAGTAAGTTAAGGCATAGGATCAACATCCAACAGATATGTTGCAGTCTTTACCTATTCTTATTTGTAAATGGGAGTAGATAGCCATGGATTTTGTAACAGGTATCCCAAGAATGGTTCGTAAATACGATGTCATATGGGTGATAGTGGATCGAATCACAAAGCCAGCTCATTTCATCCCTATTATTGAATCTCATACGGTGAAGGACTTGCCAAAAATCTATATCTGATAAGTGGTAAAGAGGCATGGAGTACCAATTTTGATAGTTTCAGATAGAGAATCGAGGTTTATGTCTCATTTTTAGAAGTCCTTACAGTAATCCTTTGGGACTTAGTTAACCATGAGTATGGTGTATCATCCTCAGACAGATGGACAATCCAAAGGGATGATACAAATGTTGAAAGACATGTTGTGGGCTTGTGTAATGGATTTTGGTGGCTCATGGGAAGAGAACATGATGTTAGTGGAGTTATCATATAAAAATAGTTATAAATCATAAATATATATATATATCCTTTTGAAGCATTTTATGGGTGTCCTTATCATTCTCCACTTTTTTGGGTGGAAACAGGTGAGACTTCACTGGTTGGACTGAGCCTTGTCCGGGAAACAATGGATAAGATTCAGTTGATCAGGAAGAGAATGGAGACAGCTCTGAGTCATTAGAAATTGCATGTGGATCATCATAGATGGCCTTGGTCTTTTAAGGTGAGTGATCATGTGTTCTTGAGAATCTCGCCAAGGCTTGAGGATCGTCGTTTTGGGAAGTAGGGAAAGTTATCTCCTCGATACATAGGCCCTTTTGAGAGACTTGAATGGGTTGGTGGGGTGGCATATCATTTGTCATATCCACCACAGTTCAGTGCAATGTATAATGTGTGTCATGTATCTCAGTTGAAAAAGTATCAGCCTGATCCGGTGTAACGTCCCGACCCCAGTTACCTAGAGTCGGTGCATTATTACATAACATTGTCATGATTACAAGGAATCAAGTCCCGAAGAACCGATCAGTTTAGAAGTCTTGGAAAATAGATTACACATAAACGTTACATTACATTATAAAATGACTAACAACAACAACAGCATTGTCCCCTTTTGAACACATTCATATCCCTTAGCTTATCCCTATAGGCCAACCATAAAATACTTCTTCAATCCTGGGAAAAATAAAAAATATAAAGGGGTGAGCTCAGATGCTCAATAAGGATAACAATATAGCAGAAACTTTCATAAATAAGTATAAAACTTTAAGGAAATGTATAAGACTAAAACAAAATCCTTTTAAACTTAAACTTTAGCATAATATGGAAAAGATAAAATCAAATAATGTCATTTACTTATTCACATGGATATTCTATTAGTTGAATAATCACAAACAATATCAATAGCCACTTTCATAATGATGGAATGCATAATGTCTTACTTTATAACCACATAGTCAAGGCCTTGTGCCAAGACTACAAATAAGATTTTGTCAAGGCCTTGTTCCAAGACACTAGTTTGTCTCATGAGACCTAGCGATGCATTGATGAGCTATAGTGGGCTCCACCTGTCACTTGTTAAGTCCAATGAATTCCTCATATGAAAAGGTTTAAACATAACATAAACATTCGTATTAAAACTAGCATACGAAATGCCAATACTTTATCCATAAACCATGAATGGTGTAAAAATAACACATCCACAGTTAAACATATAACAAAATTTTCAATACAATATGGAAGTTTTGTATCATTATAAATCAACTTCAAACAAGTTTAAAATCCATCAAAGGATGTTGATATAGATGAAAATGATTTGTAAAACTCTCTGTGAGAAATATGCCTTTTTCATAAAAACATTTAAAAGTCACATAATTTAGAAAGGAAGGCATTTAAAGACAATTTTGAATCAAAGTGTCTCATACCACTTTGAAACTTTTGAAAGTAAAAACATTCATGTCCATATAAATAAATCCTTAAAAACCATTTTGAAAACATGGACATTAATGAGAATGATTTCTAAGAATAAATATTTAAAACTTTTAAAATGATGTTTTAGTAAAAAAAAGTCTCTTAAAAAGAATCCCTTTGAGAAATATTTTATGAAACCTGGACATGGATAATAAATATGTCCCAGTAGATACTTACGTAAAAACAACCTCGGATAATAAAGAGATTGTGAAATTAACTCTTACCTTGCACTTTCCTTTAGTCGAGGGTATGTTTAACCTCCTTTATAATGGTGAAATCATTGTTATTAAATTATAAAAGAACCATATACATTAATATGATATCATATATGATCTTCTAATATTTCTTTGTTAATGATATTTCAGTAGTATCATCGTTTCGGGTGTTAACTGATTCGTTTTCCTTTATATGATTTGTTATGTAAGTAATGTTTGTTATGGATAGGATGTATATTATTCATATTCAGAATGATATTAAGTCTTTAAACATTATTTTTAATCATAAAATGAAAATTAGTCTTGAATGGATACGATGGGGAATGAATCTCATCGCGTTTGTGGAGACGGTAATCCGTACATACGCACAAGTGACAATATCATTTTTTTGATATTAAAATCGTATATAATTGGATGGTATATAATATATAAAGAATCATTATCATGTTATATTTATTATTTACATCAATTATACATCATTATTATACTCATCCAAATAATAATGTATTGAATAACAACTATACCACGACGTAGAGACGGTAAGTTATACGTACGCATGTATGGTGACTTTGTCATTCATATGATGGATAGAATAATTAATATGGTTGTGCCATTTTTATAATAAAATCGCAGTATAAAAAATATACTGGAGTTATTATTTTATAATGGAAACGACAAAGAAATAGGAAGTGGAAGAAGAAAAGAACTTGAAAGATGTGATGAAATATTTACCTCTTCTTCGGGTGTTTCCTTTTGATTTGATCAAAAGGGCTCCTTAGGTTGGCTTTCTGACCAAAGGAATGACTCTATGATGAAGGTTGGATAGTTGAGAGGATATTTGGGTAGGGGTTGGCCGATCCAAATGTATTTGAAGGTGTGAATTTGAGAGAAGGGGAAGTGCCCTTTTATAAGAGGGGTGAGGGGCACCTTAGGAAAAGATTGAAATATTATTTTATAATAAAATCATTTTCAGTTTGTAATTGCTCCAAAATAATTTATTTCGAGGATAAGGTGGGGATGGGTCGAAAACCTCTCAACCAATAGGTTTTAGATAGGTTTGGGTTACTATATTAACCTTATCTTTTAGATTTAACTCTTAGTTAAATAGTTTGACATTTATCATGTCTCTTTGTATTTTTATATTATATGGTTAATAAACTTGATATAAACTTTCAAGAGAACCTCAAGTGGTTCATTAATGACATATATAATATTATTTAAGCCCTTTGGCCGAACCTTAGATTTTTAGGAATAGAATATCAATTAATAATATAATATTTATTTTAAAAACTCTTTTATGTCAATTTTGACACTATTTGGTATTTTGTTTTTGTTAAATTTATAATAGCATTATTACTTTGAACAAAATTCATTTAATCAACCCTAACATGTCATATTAACCTAGAAAATTGTTTTAATTCATTAAAAGTCTCAAATTAGATTTATTTGGATATTTATAATATCAATTATTTTAATCTTTCATTAATAAGGTAATTATTGCATCATCATTGTGTCATAAATATATTTAATTATTTAATGTATAAAAATTATAAATAAAATAAAATTATGTAGGAATTTTTTTTAGCTTTCTGATGAAGATTTATAGTCGAATTTATCTTATGTATAACCCTATATTAAAAAATGGTTTAGTTATTAAACTTTGATTTTAACTCTTTTAACTCTTCTTTAAATAAAATAATAATAAATGTCCTAATCTAATCCAAGTGGACCAAAGGGGATCATATTTTATTCCTAAGGTTGTTTTTGGTCAAATTATACTTATCCAATAGAATTAGGACATGTGTTAGGGTAATTATGATATCATTTTTACCCTTAATTACCCTATTTACTTTTAACCGTGGTAAATAAGTCAAAAGTTACTATTCACCAAAAATTATTTTCATCTTATTGAACCACATTTTACTTATTGATATTAACTGTGCCTCTCGGATTTTTGAAATTCAACTCACAGAAGCGGTAAAATTAAGTTTTATATAAATTTGGAAATGCTCCTAGGAGGTGGGTAAAAGACGGTAAAAAGTTCGATAAAAATTTATATATCTAAACTTATTATAAAATGACTCCAATAAATTACGTTGAACATATATATGTATTATTTATCCATTTTGACCTAAAATAAATTTAAAAAAATAACTAATTATTTAAATAAAAAGTCGGTTTTAACCAATAACGCAGTTTTTTTCACTATTCATCAAAAATTGAAAGTTTTCAGAAAAATACCAAAAATTTACCCTAATCTAATTTCGATATTCCGAATCCAAAAATGAAGTCCATTTTGAAAGATAAAATTTATAAAATTTCAAAAATTGGGTATTACTATTCATAACGGCTAGTTTGATTGGTTGTGGTGTGTTTGAACTCGATGTTGCGTACAACACAAGCTATTGTATTATTCAAAGGGAAACGTACCGTGGAAGCTTGGGGTGTTACATCTGGACTATGTGATTCGATGGGATCACGTTGACCTAGAGTCGGATGCTTCGTTGGTGCATGCAACGGTGCAGATTGTGAATAGGCAAGAGAAAGTCTTGTGTGGAAAAAGCATCGTTATAGTGTGGTTTTTTGGCAACATGGTCGTATTTAGGAAGAAAATTGGGAATGGGAGAAAGAAATGGTTGAGCAATGGCCCAAACTCTTTTAGGGAAACGATTGTGTTCTACTTTCCGAGGACGAAAATGCCAAATGTGGGGATAATCCAGCACCCCCAGTTTCAATTAAGCAATCCTTGTTTTATGCTTTTTAAGTATGTAAAGTGTTTGGGTAAAGTTTGGGATGGTTTGGAAGACTTTTTGAATGTTTCTGAGGATTTTCTAAATGTGCACGGTTTGAGCACAGTTAATGGAAACTATGCAACTCCTACAGGAAACCGTGCAAGGAGAAACATGGGCTTCAGGGTAGGTGCACGGTTAGGCGCACGGTTTGGCCAGACCGTGCGACCACCCAGGAGAAACCATGCAAAGTGAGATAAAGGGCTTCTACATGGTTGGTGCACAGTTTATCTAATCATGCGGGCCAAACATGCGAGGTTCTCCTTAAGGCAGACGTTGGCGGACGGTTAGCACGCTGTTTTCCTAACCATGTGATTAACAATGCACGGTTTAAATGTGAGATCCTAAAAAAGTGGATCTCGCTCGTTTTCACCTCTAAGCGTCTTGTTTTTCACTATTTTCAATCTTAAGACGTGTTTTCTTCCTCCCAAAGGTTGTGGAGTCTCTCCCCTTTGAACCGAAAGCAATCTGAAATCTTTTCTTGGTGCATTGAAGCCCGATTCCCTTGGTAAGTATTTGTATTTGATAGTTTTTCATAGATCTACTTTCCTTCCCTCTCTCGAAATCCTATATCTAGTCTGTTGGGGATAGATCTATGATGGGTGATGCCAATAATGATGGGATATGGTTGTGTTCATGTTAGAGAGAGTGAGAGAGATCTAAGGTGGGTTTTTGGAGATTCAACCCGGTTTTGTTGAAGAATTCATGTCGTTCTTTGTTTTCATCATAATTCCCGAGGTAGGTGGATTCACTCTCGACTCCTCTTATTAGAACTTGAAGGCTTAGTTTCAAATTGTTTAAATTTGTTGAAATTGATTTCGAAATTGATGTGAAAAACATGGTAGAAACCTTCTTTAGTGATGGTTTGTGGTTTTGTGGATTTGTGAAAATTAGTTGTACAAAGTGTTTCGTTTTCTTAATTTTAAAATGTTTATTTTAAAATATGGCATTGTTGGATTTATGGAAATGGTTTGTTTGAAAATTTTTCGTTAAAAGAACGGTTTTATTGATATTACACTTTCAAAAATGAAGTTTATATTGTCAAATAAAAATTACAAGTGCTAAAAATTAGATTTAAAATAGATACGTCATTAAAAGGCGATAAAATTACCTTTTAAAAAAATACATCTTTTTATACATAAAATTGGATTTATTCATATATTATACCTATCAAATCTATTGGAAGAGTATCAAAAAAATTGATTGAATATATAATATATAAATTTTATTAAAAACATTTATCAAAAGTAGTTTGTTTAATTTATTGAGATAAAATTGTGTTTGTACATAGAAAAATTGTTTTCTTAGAAAAGGATTTTCTTTATTTTCAAATAGTTCTTAATTTCATTTCTAACTAATTGATAACCAGATGATTCATTTTATATACATGTGTAAATCATATTTTCACAATTTAGTAAATCTTATTCGTAACTTTCATTCTAATGGGTAGGTGGTAACTATAATAATATTTCAATAATAATATTAATAGCATATTGTAGATCAGTAAAACCTGGCATTGTGTGTAACACAAGCCGAACATAGTGTTGTGTGTATTGCAAGCTAATCAAAGTGTTGCGTGTAGTGCAAGTTTAATTTGCTGTTGCGTGAAACGCAAGTCAAACTTAATGCTTTCATATAACACAAGCTATGTTCAATGTTGCGTGAAATGCAAAATATGAAAGAGTTTAAATTAATTCGAAAAAATATTTTACAAAATCTCCTGGTGTTACGGGCAGGGAGGTCGGGGTCATAGTAGTCGCCGACAGGGGGGTCGAGGTCACAACGGTCGTCGACATGGGGGTTGGGGTCACAGTCATCACCAGCAGGGGGGTCGTGGTCACGACGGTCGCCGGTAGGTGGGTTGGGGTCATGGCGGTCGCCAAGGGGAGCGGGAGGTGGGGCGTGGGGGTCGAGGGTTACCGTCGAGGGGAGCAAGAGGTGGGGGTGGTCAGAGTCACCACTGTGGGGGGTCGCCACCGAAGGGAGCAGAAGGTGGGGGGGGGGGGGTCGTCGCCGAGGGGAGCGCGAGGTGGCGGGGTCGCCGCCGAGGGGAGAGGGATGTTGAGGGGTCGGGTTGGGGGTCACAGAAAGGTGGGGTTGGGGTGGCTCGGGGTGAAGGAGGGAGGGGGATGAATTTTTTGTTTTTTTTAATATGTAGCGGCGGTTTAAATAAAACTGATGTTAATTGTTAAAATTAAAAAGAAAAACAGCGACGGTTTAATAAAGACGGTGCTGTATTATATTTTTTTTAATGCGATTTATTTAGCGGCATTTACTAGAACCGTCGCTAACCACTGGTTTTTTTTTGTAGTGTCAGTGCAATAGGTACATCTTTACTGTTCATATTTATTATCATATTCAATTTCAAATTTTCTGATCTTTTACTTCTCAACTAACTTCTTTCATATATTCCTTCCAATTTTTAGATAAATGATTCTCAGCAGACATGATACACACATAATAACTACTTTCTGATTAGGTACCCTTGAAGATTCGATATTTTCCTTAGTATTTCTAATTAGTTAGCCTATAGCTACCAAACACACAATAAGTTGTATGTCACATGCATATATTTACCCATATTACTCTTGTAACTGTTTTCCTCAAAACATTACATTTATTTAATTGTCATACAATTTTCTTTATAGTTCAGCATTTTTTTTATTATCATTTTACACTGTCCTATGTTTGTGAATGTTGTCATTTCGGTTTCAATTTTGGATTTAAAATATTGATAATAAACACAGTATAGTAAGTGTGTATCATTTATATTTAGACATATCAGTGTTGTTGTATGTTTTATTATTTGATGGCATTTTGTTCACTAGAAATGGTAAACTCAATGTTATTTTTTATTCCATTACATAATATATATGAATTTATTATGAAATCAAATTTACACTAATTTGATGGGCCCCACACAGGCGGGTGTGGGTTGTAAGAAAATAGTTTCAAATTTACACTAATTCGGCGTCTATATTGAATTGAAGTTGAACCTCCTATCAAAATTTTCTATGCATTATTTTGAAATATGTTTTTATGTTACATATCTTCTCCTATTTATTGAAAATCTCTTATATTATTATTTTTTGTGAATCTTCTATTTTTTAATTACTAGAATTGTTATAATAATTTAAATTTCATAACTATTACTCTGTTGGTTTTAAAATATTATATCTTAATTGGTTAATTATTATTTATTGAGACATGATAATGTATTATTGGAATACAAAACAAAAATTAAGAATTAAAAGAGATTTAAAATATATATATAACTAATATCATCAAAGATAATTTGTTTATTTATTTTCAAAAGAAAAAAAAGCAGTTTTGGATAATATAATACAAACATGCCCTTAATAATTATTGTACAAGTGGTCGGTCCAAATAAAAAGTTAAGACTAGTTGTGAATTGGTGGTGCAGCGTCTTTTAAATGTTTCGGGTAGACTGTACTAATGTTACCCTTTTTTTTTTTACTTATTCAAACAAAATGAACGGACCTGTATTTTGTTACATATATTATTTTTTAAAATAATATATATCAGCAGGGTAACTTTTTTTTTGTGAGTGATTATTTTGGCATTTCATTTTTTATCTTTTGAGAATTTTTTCTACCCTAAATCATTTAACGGTCACCATATTTAGAATGATTGAAATAATATAATATTTTTTAATTTGTGTATAGTTCGTGATGACGTGTAGCACCACCTGAAGAAAAGGAAGCGCTGTGTAGACCAGGAATGATAATTCGCACCACCTGGATAAAAGGAATAATGCTCAAATCCAAACGCGACCAGTTTATTTATATAATTAATTAATACTTCTTTATTATATTTTATTGATTTATATTAATTAACTTTATTCTTAGAATACACATAATCAATTGATATATTATGTATCACGAAAATCAATTAATCAGATCTGAAGATGAATTATCAATTAATCAAAAACTAAACGAGACATAATGTAAATCATACCCATCATCCAAACAAAATGTACCCAACGCAATTCCAAAAGATGAATAAACAATACAAATATAGAGACGTATATGTCCAAAAAGTATAAACCAAAAAGGGATAACCTACATAATTAAAAGGGGAACACTGGACCAAGAAAACATAACAAAAAAGAATCATACCATATTCAAGTGACACATAGTAACCCTTTATATGCCACCACCACCTACTGAAGAAGGAAGTTTTACCTTCACTTGTATCACAAGTGACATAATATATTTACCAACCATGTTGTGTGTGTAAGGAGTGAGTGTGAAGCTCGATAGGTTTCTTCTAGAGGTTATATCAAACCCATACAAAAGAAAAAACAGCATGCTAGTTTGAAAGTAAATATAAGAAAGTAATTATAGTTTTCTTTCAATGAAAAAAATGATTAAAAACTATTAGACCATTACCCCACTATAACCAAAAGAGACCAAATGTAATTTTCCCAATAAATATTAACTCATGGGTCAAGTGAGAAATCATAAAGTATGCATGGCCACCTACTCATTAGTGACAGAAGTGACGTGCCCAATTCATCTAGTTCATCACCTGTATAGATACTAAACTAAACCCCTATATATGTGCATGATGTGCCTATAAGAGAGTACACCACCATTGAGATTGGGGGGGGGGGTGAATTAGTGGTAACCAAAATACCAAATCCCAATTCATTTATCCTCCAACGACGATTAGTTCGATTGGATATCGAGGACTGTTGACACTGAAAAACACACGTTACGGGAGACGTCGATGGCCCCACAGACTATTTGAGGAAAATTCGGGCCAAAACGGGCTCAAAACCCACACAAGGGGCTGAATTCGGGAAAGATTCATCCTTCATGGAGGATTAGGGTTTCGCAAAGGGCGTCAGAGTGCCGTAAAACTCCAAGCTAGAGGCACATGCCACACACCTCTTGGTATTCCGTGAGGCCTCCACCTATCGTGAAACTTCCCCTATGGGAACCAAGACACCACCTTGGGGGCAAGCATCCATGTTTCGTGGAAGTCTCAGCTTCTCAAAACCCACCTCACGACCTCCCTAACATTCACAAAACCCACCTCACAATCCCTTACATGATGCCTCCTTTCTGCAGACGCAACTTCATGAAAGTTGAGTATTCATGGGCCTTATACCTATCAATGTCTGGTTCACTCATGCCCCAATCATCTACACTATCAATATCGTCAATCCTCATGCCCAAACCCTTTGCTCCACGAATGGGCTAGACAACCTCCTTGACTTTTACTCCTAAGAATAGCCTCTCTAACATCCCCCCTCGCATGCCGCATAAGATGGGAAATGTCTACGTCTCCTGTTATCCAAAAGCACCTACGTCATGGACACGTAAACCCCAACAATGGCATCATCAGGGGAAACAAGCTAATTTTCCATTTGATAAGGGCACATAAGATCCCCATATACTTTTCTCCTCCTACCATAATGGGGAATGGGCAACTCCATGTGTTAGCCCCAATGATGTTCAAGCTGTAAGACTTTAAACTGCATAACACTAGCGTCCGAGTAGCATGATGTTAAACTGCACGTAAACATCATCAACACATGATGTTAAAACCATAGCCTTACCATGTGCGAAAAACACAGGATTCCTCATGAGATGAGCATGAGATGACCTACCATCTTCCAGGTATCTTCTACACATAAGACCCACACCATCCCTTATTGTCACTCCTTTTGGGAGACAAGTGTCCTTACCGTATGGCGTTAAACTGCACGAATCGATTCTATCACATGACCTTAAACTATGCACACTACTACAAAATATGTCTTTAACAGTGCTAAAAATGACATTTATCAGCGCTAGAGAAATGCTGACTAACAGAGCTCGATTAAAAGACCTAAATATCCGTGAGTACTTTTATTTAGCACTGATAAAGGACCCCTTTATCAGAGCATATAATAGCGTTGATAAAGGGGTAGCACCAGAAAGCATAAAAATAAAGTACCAATACACAATTTAAATAAAATAAAAAAACACACATTTATAAGAAAATAATTCTTATGTTAGTAATAATATATAAAAATAAATTAAACAGAAAGTGTTGATTTTAAATTAAACTTTGAGTCATACTAGAAACACGGTAAATCAGATTGAGTTGCGGTTGATTCATGCATGTCACACCATTTCTTGTTCGTCTTCAAGCATTATCTCTATGAAAATTAACTAATTAAGTATAAGATAAAAATGATAAGGAAATTAATTAAGTAATATCTAGAAGATAGAATGATGAGAAAACAATCTAGGCTCGTTTTCTCAGTTTTGGCGTTGCAATGAACGTTTTAAACTAAAATGACACTTATATATCGAAAAGACACACTTGCGGTCATACCAATCACACCATGAATCAAATTGAGATGCGGATGATTCCTACATGTCTCAAATGACTTATGGATCATTTTTATAAAGTATTAAAACAATCTGAATATGTTTTCTCAATTTCGAGTACGTCACTTGTCTTTTTTACTAAAATGTCCTTTTAAACTAAAATCACACACTTTGAGTCATACCGGTCACATCGTGTGTCGGTTTGACGTGAGACTGATTCTTACACATCAAAAATGACTTATGAATCTTTTTTCTAAATTATCAATACGATCCGATCATGTTTTCTCGATTTTTAGTAAGTGACACTTTTTGAACTAAAATGTCAACTTTAAACTAATAACAGACACTTTGAGTCATACCGGGCACATCGTCTATCAGATTGTGGTGCGACTAAAACCTACACATCACAAATAACTTATGGATAATTTTCCTAATGTATCAAAACAATATGAATGTGTTTTTTTAGTTTTGAGTATGTCAATTGTCTTTTTTACTGGAATTAATGTAAATTTTATATAAAAAGACGCACTTGGAGTTATATTGGTCACACCATGTGTCAGATTGAGGTGTAGCTAATTCTTACACATCCCAAAGGACATATGGATCATTTTAATATAGTATCAAAACAATTTCAATGTTTTTTCTCAATTTTGAGCATGTCACTTGTCTTTCTTACTAAAATATCATTTTAAATTGGCAACATGAACTTTGAGTCATACTGGTCACATCATGTGTTGGTTGGACATGAAACTATTTCTTACACATCAAAAATGACTTATGAATTATTGTCCTAAATTATCAAGACAATCGAAACACATTTTACCAGTTTTCAGTGAGTGGCACTTTTTGAACTAAAATTTTAATTTTAAACTAATAACGGGCACTTTAAGTCATACCAGACACATCAGGTGAGGCTTATTCATACGCATCAAAAAATGACTTACGAATCATTTTCCTAAAGTATCAAAATAATCTGAATGCTTTTGCTTAATTTTGAGTATGTCAGTTGTCTTTTTTACTAAAATTAATTTCAATTTTAAATAAAAAGACGCACTTGGAGTCATATCAGTCACACCGTGCATCAGATTGAGGTTCAGATGAGTCCTAAATGTCCCAAAAGACTTATGGATCATTTTCCTAAAGTATCAAAATAATTCAAATGTGTTTTTTCAGTTTTGAGTACGTCACTTTTCTTTTTTAATAAAATTCCATTTTAAACTGGAAACATGCACTTTGAGTCATAATGGTCACATCGTGTGTCGATTTGACTTGAGACTGATTCCTACACATCACAAATGACTCATAAATCACTATTCTAAATTATCAATACAATCTAAGTGTGTTTTCTCAGTTTTTAGGGAGTGACACTTTTTGAACTAAAATATCAATTTTAAATTGATAACAAACACTTCGAGTCATATCGGGCACATCAGTGTATCCGAATGAGGTGCAACTGATTATTAGACATCACAGATGACTTATGGATCATTTTCCTAATGTATCAAAAACAATTCGAATGTGTTTGATCAGTTTTGAGTATGTCAATTGTAGTTTTTACTAAAACCAATGTTAATATTAAATAAAAAGATGCACTTGAAGTCAAACCGATTACAACGTGTGTTAGATTGAGGTGTGGATGATTCCTACACATCCCAAATGACTTATGGATCATTTTCCTAAAGTATCAAAATAATCTAAACTACCAATGTTACCATGCCTTCCATTACCCTTCTTTATTGAATTTCTAACATTGTATATTGAGTCAATGTTCTTAGCCAAAAAAACCTTTCTCGTTATTGTGACATCTCACGATATAATGGGAAAATAGCCTCTTATACACTTATGGTTTTTATTAATGAGAATTTTTTAGCTAAGAACATCGAATAAATATGTAGTGTTGGTAGTTCGACAAAGAAAGTGTCACGACCCGTCCTCTGGGGCCCGTGCCGTGACTGCCCCAAACCTGCCTTCCATAGGCCAGAGGTTAGCGACTATCACCAGAAAGGAATTTCCCTAAATAGGAAGATATCACCTTTGAACCTGCAAACACACAGACCAATAACACGACAAGATCCAAACCACGTAGTAAAACTGCAGTAGTAAAAGTGCGTACTGAAATTAAAGGGGCCGAAATACAAGCCCAACTGAAAGATAAAACTACAATAAAAAACAGCTCCTGAGATCGTCCACCATGGATCCTACCTGAAGGGTAGGTATAACTCATCTCCACAACTCTCCATGTCAACCAGTCACCTCCATGTACCGCCTGGTCCTGGATCCTAAAGTCTCAGCCAAGCTGCTCGTCGTCTGTACAAGACACAACGAGGTGTGAGAAAAGCCCATGCAGGGGTGAGTATAATAATAGCTAGTAGGGATCCTGAGACCCCCAAAATTCTCTCATAATTCCACAAAAGAAAAATCACAAAGCACGATCTCAATCATAAAGCACAAAGCAAAAGACTTAGCTCAAACCAGGTATACAACTCAGAGATCGGGAATAAAGATGATTAGTCTTAATCTATATCATTTTATTCTGATAGGAAGTTTCCACAACTGATCCAAAAAGGAGTTATTCCATTGTTGATCCACATAGGGCCGTATGTCGCTGATCTATGACAGGACGCTCTATGGCTAGTCCTCGCCAGGTCGTACACTGCTGATCCACACAGGGTCGCTAGAATGCTGATCCACATAGGGTTTATATGATGCTGATCCACACATGGTCTCTATGATGCTGATCCACACATTGTCTCTATAATGCAGATCCACACAGGGTCTCTATGATGCTGATCCACACAGGGTCACTCTTCAATTGACAGCCAGCCACAGGATTCCCTGCACTCAGTGCGCTTGAGTTCGGTAGTATCTGCTCCTCAAGATATCAGTCGTACCTAAACTGCCACGAAGATCTAAAAGGATTAACCCAAAGGACCGCCATGTCATAAGGGTTCCAACGTAACAAACGACACGTCAATCAGATGCCCGATCTGTGAGTTATACGCATTTTAGTACCGAGGGCCTGGTTGGATTCAGGTTCGATCCAACCCGGTCGTACATAAACTTTCTCCAAAACTCAGGTGGAGTATCTCAAAAGGACCGTCTCATTCCAAGGATTCCTTCACTGAGATGGTTCGTCAAACAGACGTCTGGTTTGTGAGATACGGCCTTTTAAGTGTATCTCGGCTGAAAAGAGTCCAGGTCCGGTCCGACTTGCCCCGTCCTGGGCCGACCCAACCCAGTTCAGGTAAACCAAACCCATCCCGGACCGAACCGACTGGGCCGACTAGATTGGGCTAGGCCGCGGACCGGCCCAACCCGCCTCGGCTTGGTGTGGCCCACCGGGTGACCCAGCCCGATGGTTAGCGCGGTCTGCGAGTTGGGTGGCCGCCCCCTTCCCAAATAGTAAATCTGTTTGGGTTAATCAACCGGTGATGCCATGTGGAGACACCCTCCTGTCAGTGGGACCCGCGGGCGCGCGGGTCCCCTCCGCCACGACTTTGAAGTCGCAGCTCTTCACCATGGCGCGCGACGGCACGCCGCCTTCCACTAACACGGCCAGCCGAGGGCCAGCTGCCCCTGCCAACCACTACGGTGCCTACGGGTGCCACCTCCATCCGCGACCGTCACCGTCGCCCTCTGGCGCCGGTCACCGGTGCCGAACGGGCGTGACATCCGCGGGCCACCGGGTGAGCTCCGGTAGTCCGTTTTCCCTTATGAATGTGCCAACGGGCCTCCAGGGATGCTGCCGTCACTGTGTGGCTCTCGGATTCAGGATTCCGTCAAGTTGAAAATCCATCCCCGACGAATGAGACAAAAAACGAAATGGCGGAGGGTCCGAGACTTGTTTGTTTGGCCTATGCCCTCCGCATTAGCATCATATCAAGTGGATATTAAATAAAAACATCACATAGATAATGATTAAACCCCGTTCAAATCTCTAGCAACAACCACCCCAAATTTCATATGAATCGCAGATCAACTCGTTTTGGTTGATCCGCGTTCATCATGATTTTTAAGAACGAGGAAATGAATCAAGAAATTAATTGAATTTAATAACAACCCCTACCTCGGATTCGAAGGAGATGTCGCGGTTGTGGAAGAAGAATCCACGTTTGATGAAGCCGTCAACATTCATCGCTTCCGGATTGATTCCTCCAACGTTGTTGTCAAAGCCTCCATTCTTCATTGGTGGAAAACTCCACAACACTTTGTCAGAGGTTCCTCCCTTTCTTGTCAAAAACCCAAGCCCGAGCTTCATTTAAATAAAGGGGAAGGGAGATTAACAAATCATATGTTTAATGAGGTTCATTAATGAGTTTTAATTAATAAACATCTTAACCCTCAACGGTGTGGTTACCAAAAAGAAGAGTCAATCCATTAAATGTCTTGACAACCCAGCGATCCCACCACCGCCGCTCAACCATTGGTAGAAAAATAAAATAATATTTTTATGTTATTTTATTATTCTTCAAAAAGTCCGTAAAACTATCTTTTTCTCCCGACCTACTGCGGTTGAAGTTAAGCCTCCCTTAAGAAAATTCCGACGCTGTGGATTCAACGGTACCCTCATATTTTTAATCCGAGCACCGGTTCAAAAGATATAAAACTCTATCTGGACGTTTATTGAATGTACAATAAAAATATTTCAAAAATTCATTCTGGGCACACCGGGGCTCAGAATCAGGCGCTGTTAATTTTCACAGACTCGTAATAATCCCAAATAATTTTAAAAAAATTATATGTAATTTCTGGGTCTTTACATTCTCCTCAACTTAGGTATTTTCATCCCTGAAAGCTACAACAAAACTAGGGGAACAAATGGTGGTACTGAGCACGTATCGGAGCCTCCCGCTCCTATGTTCTCTCGTGGAGGTTCCTGTGCTACCAACAAACTCACACCAGAGGAATCGACCTCCCACAAAGGACCTGCTCCTATCGATCCTCTATCTCCACTGGGAACTCCGCAAACGTCGCCCCATCATCGTTTTCCAACTCACCCCACTCGATAACGTGCAATGGATCATGCACATACCTCCTTAGCTACGACACATGGAGAACATCATGCACCCAGTGCATCTGTGGGGGAAGAGATAGATGGTACGCCACCTCGCCTACTCTACTGAGGATCTGGAATGGTCTGATGAATCTCAAAGATAACTTGTCGCCCCGACCAAACCTCCGTAATCCTTGTCGGGGTGAGACCTATAGGAAGACATGGTCTCCCTCTTCAAACTCCAAGGGTCTCCATCTCCTATATTCATAAGACTTCTGTTAGCTCTTTGTAGTCTTCATCCTCTCTTGGATGATATGAACCTTCTCCGTGGTAGCATGTACCAACTCTGGACCCATAATTTCTAACTCCTCTAGGTCTGTCCAGCTTAGTGGTGACCTGCAAGGTCTCCTGTACATAACCTCAAACAGATCCATACCGATGCTGGAGTGATAAATGTTGTTGTAATAAAATTCCACCAGTGGTAGGTGGTCCTCCCAACTATGGCCAAAATAAAAGACACAAGCACAAATCATGTCCTTGAGTGTCTGTACAGTCCGCTCTGTCTGACCATCTGTTTGAGGATGGAAGGCGGTGCTCAAACATAGCTAAGTCCCAAACACCTTATGTAGTCCCTTACACAAACGAGATGTAAAACTAGGATCGTGATCTAAGACGGTCGTCGATGGAACCCCATGAAGCCGTACAATCTTCTGTATGTAGAGACATCCCAAGCTCTCTACTCATCCCTTCTCTCAGATGGGTAGGAAGTGGGCCGACTTGGTGAGTTGGTCCACGATCTCCCAGATGGAATCGTGGCCCCTAGACGTACGTGGTATCCCTGTCACAAATTCCATAGAGATACTGATTAGCCACTAAATGAGGCTAATATTTATTGTTAATATATATAATTTTCATGTTCTTTATTATTCATAAACACCATTTTAGTGCATTTTACACTTTGAACATCATTTCACATTATGATTGTAATACCTTCTTAAAATGCACTATTATGTGGTACATTTTTGAACATCATTTGAAGTACCCAATGATTCATCTGATTATACATATTTTAATTTTATATTTTTTTAAATTGATCTACACTCTAATATGAACATGTTTCATTCAAGGATCAATGGAGAATTCATGGAAGAAGATGAGGATATTTTGTGATGAAATGAAGCAATTCTAGAGAAGGAAGATTGGACACCATCCCAATGATGAGACTGTGGGGCCCAACATAAAGGCCCAATTAATCCCATATTTCATGGGATGCTATAATACATTTATAGTAACAAATAACTCTTCATGAGATAATGCCAATTATTCATCTATGGTGGTCATTAAGGCGGCCCAAGTTAGAGATACAATTCTGGGCCAGATTCTGCGGCCCAGAAAAATAGCCCACTAATTTGATCATATCTCTGACTCCACAACTCCAAATGGGCCCAAATTTTACAAGAGGTTATAAGACATCCCGAGCTCCATTTTCTTCTTCTATTTCCCACTCTGATTCTTCCATCTAGAAGGTCTTACAGACGCATTTGTTCGGTAAAGGAAAGTTGGCTGCCACCTCGGGTCAAGGGTGGAAAAATCAACTCTCCCTTACTTTCCACCCACCTATGGCCTACCAAAATTAATTGAGATACTTGGACTGTTGGAGGCTCTACCCAAGGGCTCAAAAATTCCTATTTAAGGTAGTGGTGTTGGAGGATTGAAGGATCTTTGGAGATTCCTTTCATTGTAATGTTATGCTGCGGTTTTATTGTCTCAAATTTATCTTCCACATGTAAGTTGTTTTAAATCATCCTTATTTCTTAATAAAAGTTCTTCTTCTCTTATTATTCTATTCTTCTACTTATCACATTGATACCGTTGGTTCAAGGTGTGAACTTGTTCATACCAAACCTTGTGAGATTATCACACAACGGTGGAGTGATTATTATTTTATTGCGTTTTTTTACTTCTCCATTTCCTCCCTCATGAGTCTACTTTCCGCTTCCATTGAAACCATAGAATCAATGGAGGGCTAACCCACTTATGGGTTGATCCAAGTGAGTATCAAGGGGATGGATTGGATGTTATTTATCACCTCATTAATGTATAATCACTTCTTTAATTGAGATTTTTTTTTGATGATTTTTAAACTCCATCGTCCTTGTTGAATTTAAGGCCACACACTTCAAGTGATAATACGGACCTTTACCTTGAAGTGCTTAAAACTTTGATCCTTAAAGTGTATAGGTGATTAGTATTAAAGGATGTAGGCATTAAACCAGTAAGTTATGATGTTGTTTTATCTCCTTAAATGAACCCATCTCAAATATAAGAAATTGAAATCATTAAAAAGGAAATACGTCCAATCTACCCTGAGCGATAACCTAGGATCAACTCATTCTTTTTAAATTTAATTCACTTAAATCAATTAGATATCTTTAAAACCCATCCAAAATAAATCCAAGTTGTCCACTTCATATCCGAAAACAGTCCATATAATGTACGTGTCTATAGGTTTCTTCTTAGGTCTCTGTGGATTCGATAACCCAAGCTAAACTACAAGGACCGTCTTACCTTCTTCTCTTGGGTAAATTTGAGCGATAATCAAATTTTGGCGCCGTTTCCGGGGACCTAAGTAAGTTATATTAGAAATTATCATTCTTTTTCTTCATCCCTCTTCTCTTTTCTCACCCATCACTCCTATGGAAGTCAATTTTGAACAAGTCCAAACATGGGAAACCTATCCCCACCTTGATCACTCAACCCCATGTGTGATGGTCAATGACCATCCTAATTTCTACATGTGGAATCATCAAAAACCTAATGAACCACATTGTTTTTACCCCTATTATCCACAAAACATCTCAACATATAATGAGTTTCAATCCCCACAAAGACAATTTGAACATCCTCCTATGCAATTCCAACAACATAGTTATCCTCCTGGAATAGACCATTTGTCTCAACCACTTGTCCATCCTGATCCACATCCATTACTTGAAAAACTATGTCAACAAATGGAGATAATTAATTTTGAGGTTTCATCATTGAGGTTAGAACTACAAAGCATTAAAAATTATGAGGAACCCATCCCTACACAAACTATCCCTTTCATAACCTTATGTGAAGTGTCTAGTTTCCCACAAACCTCTCATGAATTTACTGAAGAGAAAAGCTTTAGATATGGGGAAGATGAAGAGGATCAATGAATTGTTGATGGGTCTTTAAATCAAGAGGAAATTGAATTTTTGGATTCAAAAGAGGAGAATTTGACATCATGGATTGAGTCTCATGAATATAACTCTGTTGATGATTTTTCAAAAACACCAATCATTGAACCATTAAGAGAAATCACAATCTTTGAGTCCATACCCATTTATAACACTGATATTTCCAATTTTGTGGTTGAATATTATATTCCAAAGGAACCAATTCTATTGATAAATTTTGAAAATAAAATTGAGATCGATCCAAATTCCCAACCTATGTCTAAAAATGTTAGTCTGCCTGAACTCGAACATGTTTCCTTTCCATCCTTCCTCAAGTTTTCATTCATTGAGGATATCCAAAACCATAATGTTTTCATTGTTTCTTCTCTTGATATAAATAAAATTGGAATGACCCTTGATGTATTAGGCAAAACTAGAGAAGCAACTAGATCCACCATTTTTGATATTCCTTGGATTTACCAACTCATTTTAGAACATAGGTTTGTGCATGAAACAAATTCTAAACATAGAATCAATCTCAACCTAGTAGAAGTGGTGAAACATGTGGTCCTTAAAATGTTGAAAGTTGGTATTGGATAAGTTGGGGGGTTCAAGTCGAGCTAACGACGTTAAACAAAGCGCTGCATGGGAGGCAACCCATGGTTTTCAAGTTTCCTATCATTTTGTTGTTTTAATAAAATTTATATTTTAATTAATAATTTTTATATTTAAAAAATAGACTGTTGACCTGTTCTTCTATTATGAGTATGGATGGGTATGAAAGGGGAACACCATATTCATCCATGTCACGTGGTGTGATCCTTGAGTAATACCTTACCCAGAAATTTAAAAAAGAAGACAATGTATCATCGGTTTATTTTATTTTATATATATACTTATATTTTACTTATATATATATATACTCTTTTTTTTGTTTTGTTTTTCCTTTTTTCCACTAGGGAACTCTTCAAGCGACATGGATATCAAAGGACTAAATTGGAGCAGCAAGAACTTCAAACTTCAACCACCAGGTGACTTCATTCCATGACCATCATGTTCAATTTCCTTTTTGAACTTCCATTATCTGCCTCTACTCCTTCTAAATTTTCATTTCTTCAACACTGAGGACAGTGTTATTTTAATTTGGGGGGGGAGATAAAATAAAAAAAATGCTTTTGTGTAAAAAAATGAATGATTTGAAAAAAAAGTGTAAATGGAAGGAAAAATTCCTTTAACTTTGAACATGGTAATACAAATTGCACACTTTGAAATTGAATATCAAATAATTTAGCATACCCTGATTCTGATTTTAATCCTTGTATAATTTCATGAGCATAGATTTTGGAAAGTGTGGCTGTCCAATGTGATATTTCATCGTTTATATTTTCATCCAAATAAAAAAAAAGATCATAATGCACGTCCCTTGGATAGTGGGGTATTAGTTTGTGTTAATGGGGTTCCCTAAATAAATAGCATAGGTTTGGTGATCATTTTAGTTTAATATGAGTATTCAAAAAAAATTAATTTTTTTTTGCGCGCAGAGCAATGAAATGACCTAATGTGTGGCTTTCGGCACTTGGGGATCATGGCTCCATAGTTTTCTGGCCCAGAGTTAGTAATTTTATCTCTATTTTTGGTAATTTGAATTTGTTTTTGACTGAGTTAACTTGAGATGATGCCCGAGTATGTGGGATTCACTTGGTTCCCTAAGGTCTTTGAGCCTGGGAGTCATCGGCAAAGTCTCACTACAGGGGTTGACTCTTTTGAGAGCATCTTCAATTACCATGGAAAAATTGCAAAAACAAAAAAAAAAACAACAAAAAAAAAACAAAAAAAAAATTATACAAAAAAAAATGAATACTCATCTTAATATTGAAATGTGATTCCACCTAGCACTTCCGTAATTTCCCCCTTGAATAAAGATGAACCCCCCATGTCTATTGTGATGCACATCACATCCTCATACTTAATTGATATTGGATGAAATATGACAATGAATTTGAACAAAGGAATGAGCTTGGGATTGGGATCTGCTTATGAAACTATCTTGTATTAAAATATTTTGATGGGTTTCATGATTGTTTGGTATAAGGTTTTTTGGTGATCATTGTGTATTAAAATGTTTTTGGAAAAGGGAATTCGAATTTCATATTGTTGAGATATATTTTGCTCGGGACTAGCAAAACTCAAGTTGGGGGGTGTGATTAGCCACTAAATGAGGCTAATATTCATTGTTAATATATATAATTTTCATGTTCTTTATTATTCATAAACACAATTTTAGTGCATTTTACACTTTGAACATCATTTCACATTATGATTGTAATACCATCTTAAAATGCACTATTATGTTGTACATTTTTGAACATCATTTGAAGTACCCAATGATTCATATAATTATAAATATTTTAATTTGATATTTTTTTAAATTTATCTACACTCCAATATGAACATGTTTCATTCAGGGATCAATGGAGAATTCATGGAAGAAGATGAGGATATTTTGTAATGAAAGGAAGCAATTCTAGAGAAGGCAGATTGGACACCATCCCACTGATGAGACTGTGGGGCCCAACATACAGGCCCAATTAATCCCATATTTCGTGGGATGCTAGAATACATTTATAGTAACAAATAACTATTCATGAGATAATTCTAATTCTGCCTCTATTGTGGTCATTAAGGCAGCCCAAGTTAGAGATACAATTCTGGGCCAGATTCTGCGGCCCAGAAAAACAGCCCAATAATTTGATCATATCTCTGAATCCACAACTCCAAATGGGACAAAAGTTTACAGGAGGTTATCAGACATCCTAATATCCATTTTATTCTTCTATGTCCCACTCTGATTCGGCCATCTAGAAGGTCTTCCAGACGCGTTTGTTCGGTGAAGGAAAGCTGGCTTCCACCTCGGGTCAAGGGTGGAAAAATCAACTCTCCCTTACTTTCCACCCACCTATGGCCTACCAAAATTAATTTAGAGACTTGGACTATTGGAGGATCGACCCAAGGGATCAAAAATGCCTATTTAAGGTAGTGGTGTTGGAGGATTGAAGTATCTTTGGAGCTTCCTTTCATTGTAATGTTATGCTGCGGTTTTGTTGTCTCAAATTTATCTTCCACATGTAAGTTGTTTTAAATCATCCTTGTTTCTTAATAAAAGTTCTTCTTATCTTATTATTATGTTCTTCTCCTTATCACTTTGATACCGTTGGTTTAAGGTGTGAACTTGTTCATACCAAACCTTGTGAGATTATCACACAACGGTGGAGTGATTGTTATTTTATTGCGTTTTTTTTACTTCTCCATTTCCTCCCTCATGAGTCTACTTTCCGCTTCCATTGAAACCATAGAATCAATGGAGGGCTAACCCACTTATGTTTTTATCCAATGGAGTAGAAAGAGGCTGGATTGGATGTTATTTATCACCTCATTAATGTATAATCACTTCTTTAATTGAGATTTTTATTTGATGATTTTTAAACTCTATCGTCCTTGTTCAATTTAAGGCCACACACTTCAAGTGCTAATACGAACCTTTACCTTGAAGTGCTCAAAACTTTGATCCTTAAAGTGTATATGTGATTAGTATTAAAGGGTTTAGGCATTAAACCAGTAAGTTATGATGTTGTTTTATCTCCTTAAATGAACCCATCTCAAATATAAGAAATTGAAATCATTAAAAAGGAAATACGTCCAATCTACCCCGAGCGATAACCTAAGATCAACTCATTCTTTTTAAATTGAATTCACTTAAATCAATTAGATATCTTTAAAACCCATCTAAATTCAATCCAAGTTGGCCACTTTATAGCCGAAAACAATCCATAGAATGTACGTGTCTATAGGTTTCTTCTTAGGTCTCTGTGGATTCGATAACCCAAGCTAAACTACAAGGACCGTCTTACCTTCTTCTCTTGGGTAAATTTGAGCGAGAATCAGATACCATCCCACGTCCACTTCGGTACCTCAAGTGGTTAAACTAAGCCTTTTGTTACTTGATGCTCGACCTTCACTTACTGACAAGTGAGGCATCATGAGACGAACTCTGACACCGATTTCTTCATCCCTGGACACCAGTACTGATGCTGGAGGTCCTGGTACATCTTCACCACACCAAGATGTACCACCAAAGGTGATGTATGGAACTCCATCAACACCTCCTCCCGTAGTGTCACTTGTACCATAGTGCTTCCTCTAAAGAGGATGACGTGCTCCCCACCTCCAAAAAATCCATCAGGAGTCTGTCCTGAGGATATATGAGCACGTCGGGTCTCAGAGTCTACGTCCCCAAGTTGTGCCTCCCTGACTCGCTGAAGGAGTGAGGGAGTAACTATCATAGGCTGGAAGTAAGCTTCTCCATCACTATCCACGAAGGATAAATGCAACGCGGCTAGCTTCTCTGTCGACTCACTCGAAAACTATAGACCATACCTCCTGCTGAGTGTGTTTGCTACTACGTTCCCCTTCCCAGAAGTGTAGACTATCACAATGTCATAGTCCTGGAGGAACTCTATCCATCATCATTGTCTCAGGTTCAGGTCCTTCTGTGATAAGATATACCTGAGACTCTTATGATCATAGTAGACTGTAAAATGTTCACCCATCAAGTAGTGCCACCACATCTTCAGCGCAAATACCACTACTGCTAACTCCAGGTCATTGGTAGTGTAGTTTTGCTCATGCTGTCTCAAATACCGTGAGACGTAGGCGATCACTACTCACTCTTACATCAAGACAAAACCTAGTCCAGCCCCTGATGCGTTGCAGTAAACTACACACCTAACACCCTATTCTGGTAGCCTCAAGATGGGGGCACTCGTCAGTCTCTTACTCATCTCCTAAAAACTCTACTGGAATCTCTCCATCCACACGAAGGTCTTTTCCTTCTTTGTCAAAGTTGAAAAGGGTGTTGCAACTCTAGAAAAGTCAGGTACGAATATCCGGTAGTACCCATCCAACCCTAGGAAACTCTTCACCTCGGTCACACTTCTGGGCGGCTCACAAGCAAGCACTACCTCTATCTCTGTCGGATCCACTGCAACTCTAGCCTCCAAGATAACATTCCCTAGGAAGTGGAATTCCCATATCCAGAACTGGCACTTCGAGAGCTTTCCATAAATCTGGTTCTCTCAGAGTGTATTCAGAACTATTTGCAGATGCGTGGCATGATCCTCCTCTGATGCCGAGTAAATCAATATGTCGTCAATGAAAACCACCATGAAGTGATCAATGTAAGGTTGGAAGATCTTGTTCATGAGTCCCATGATCATTTTCGGAGCATTGGTCATGCCGAATGGCATTACCAAGAACTCATAATGGCCATACCAACATCTGAAGGTTGTCTTAGGTACGTCCTCATCTCGTACCCTGAGTTGATGATAGCCTGATCTGAGGTCTATCTTCAAAAACCATCAAGCTTCCTTCAACTAGTCAAAGTGATCATCAATACTAGGGATTAGATACTTGTTCTTCACGGTCACCTAGTTCAGGCATCGATAGTCCACAAAAATCCTCTGACTCCCATCTCCCTTCATGAAGAACAATATTGGGGATACCCATGGGGAAACACTAGGCCTTATGAACCCCTTCCTCTTTAAGTCCTCCAACTGTACCCACAACTCACGAAGTTACATGGGAGCCATCCAATATGCTGGTGTAGATATCGATGTCTTCTCAGGGTACAGGTCGATGTAGAAGTCTACCTCTCTGCGAGGAGGTAGTCTCGGAACATCATCAGGAAATACATCAACATACTGGTCCAACACTATAGGATAACTCAGATTCTTCACATCAACTACTCTGAGGGTAAGGATAGCCAACTGATGTGTGATCAACTGCACCCTCCTCTGAGAAAGTCCATCATGTGATACAAAGGTTCCCTTCTCGCCGGTAAAGGAAAACCTGATCCCATCCTCATGGACACACCACACTTTGTGCCTAAAACAGTCAATATAAGCATGGATCGTGGACAAGAATTCCATACCATCGTAACGCCTTGAAGCTGCTACTAGGAGATCCCATCCAAAAATCTCGCCTCCTAGAGTAAGCTCACACCACCTGAACCAGTTTGTAATCATATAATCATCTCCCGTATGTGTCTCTAATCATAAGGATCAAGCCAATAGCTCTACCATAATCTCCAAGCTCCAAATGAGAGCCATGGAAATGAAAGAGTGTCTGTAACCCGTGTCTATATGTACTGTAGATAGGGTGGAGTAGAAACATATCATACCTCAAATCATCTCTGGAGCACCGTGGTCGTAGGCCTCAGCTTCCTGAAGCTGATCTCTTCCCTATCCGCCTGCTCCCTGAGGTCGGGGTGGACCACCTAGAGGTGGTGGTGGCAGAACCTCAAATCACCGCCCATCGCCTATTGCATGACCTACTCCTCTACCACGTCCGCCACCCTGTAGACCTCCTCACTCAAATCTATGCCTCTGCCTCGGAGGTCCCTCAACCGTCTGCTGATCGTCAGTATGGAGGGTCGGGTAGTCGCAAGCCATGTGGCCCTACCCACCACACGTGAAGCACAATTTGATCCTATGCTGACCTGCTCTACCTCATGAGCTCCACACCTCCGAACCTACATCCTGGGGTCGTCCTCTGGAAGGTCTGGCCCACTTGGACCTCTACGCCATCTGCCTACTGCTTGCTGCAGATTACTCTACTATTTATCGTCCGATGGTGGCTCTCACCGTCAGTGCCAGCTCAGCTAAGAATCTCTCCACCAATAATGCTCGCTCGAGTAATCCAGCCTGCGTCGAGATATTGAGTGATATCATCAACGCTCTGATCTTCTGCTGGAGACCCTTTTCAAAGGTCTGAGCCCTAATGAAAGGATCACTTACCATGTCGGTGGAGTAGCGCGAGAGGTCAGTGAATCTCGCCGAGTACTAGGCTATTGTCAGGCTACCCTACTATAAGTGTAGGACCTCTTGAATACGCACAGAGCGTACTGTTTCTAGAATGAACTCCACCCTAAAGAGGCTCTCAAATTACTTCCAGGTGAGGGTCACCTCATCATGCAACTAGAGCATCGAGCTCCACTATCTTCCTACTGTGCCCTGGAAGAGGCTAGCAGCTAGGATCACCATCTACTCTGCTGGTGTCTCAACTAAGCAAAAAACTAATGCCACAGCCTCCATCCAATACTCAACTGCCTGGGAATCATACCATATCCAAGTGACACATAGTAACCCTTTATATGCCACTGCCACCTACTGAATAAGGAAGTTTTACCTTCACTTGTATCACAAGTGACATAATCTATTTACCAACCATATTGTGTGTGTAAGGAGTGAGTGTGATGCTATATAGGTTTCTTCTAGAGGTTCTATCAAACCCATACAAAAGAAAAAACAACATGCTAGTTTGAAAGTAAATATAAGAAAGTAATTATAGTTTTTTTTCAATGAAAAAAATGATTAAAAACTATTAGACCATTACCACACTATAACCAAAAGAGACCAAATGTAATTTTCCCAATAAATATTAACTCATGGATCAAGTGAGAAATCATAAAGTATGCATGGACACCTACTCATTAGTGACAGAAGTGACATGTCCAATTCATCTAGTTCATCACTTGTATAGATACTAAACTAAACCCCTATATATGTGAATGATGTGCCTATAAGAGAGTACACCATCATTGAGATTGGGGGGGGGTAAATTAGTGGTAACCAAAATACCAAATCCCAATTCATTTATCCTCCAACGAAGGTTAGTTATATTGGATATCAATGAATGTTGACATTGAAAAACACACGTTACGGGGAGACGTTGAGGTCCCCACAGACTATTTGAGGAAAATTCGGGCCAAAACGGGCTCAAAACCCACATAAGGGGCTGAATTCAGGAAATATTCATCCTTTGTGGAGGATTAGGGTTTCGCAAAGGGCATCATAGTGCTGCAAAACTCCAAACTAGAGGCACGTGCCTCACACCTCTTGGTATTCCGTGAGGCCTGCACCTATTGTGAAACTTCCCCTATGGGAACCAAGACACCACCTTGAAGACAAGCATCCATGTTTTGTGGAAGTATCAACTTCTCAAAACCCACCTCATGACCTCCCTAACATTCACAAAACCCACCTCACAATCCCTTACATGATGCCTCCTTTCTACAGACGCAACTTCGTGAAAGTTGAGTATTCATGGGTCTTATAACTATCAATTTTGGGTTCACTCATGCCACAATCATCTACACTATCAGTATCATCAATCCTCATGCCCAGACCCTTTGCTCTACGAATGGGCTAGACAACCTCCTTGAATTTTACTCCTAAGAATAGCCTCCCTAACATCCCCCCTCGCATGCCGCCTAATATGGGAAATGTATACGTCTCTTGTTATCTAAAATCACCTACGTCGTGGACACGTAAATCCCAAAAATGGAATCATAGGGGGAAACAAGCTAATTTTCCATTTGATAAGGGAACATAGGATCCCCATATCATTTTATCCTCCTACCATAATGGGGAATGAGTAGCTCCATGTGTTCGCCCCAACGATGTTCGAGCTGTAAGACTTTAAACTGCATAACACTAGCGTCCGAGTAACATGATGTTAAACTCCACAAAAACATCATTAGCACATGATGTTAAACCATTGCCTTATCATGTGCGAAAAACATAGGATTCCTCATGAGATGAGCACGAGATGATCTACCATATTCCAGGTATCTTCTACACATAAGACCCACACCATTACTTATTTCCACTCCTTTTGGGAGACAAGTGACCTTACTGTACGACGTTAAACTGCATGAACCGATTCTATCACATGAACTTAAACTATGCACCCTACTACAAAACATGCCTTTAACAGTGCTGAAAATGACATTTATCAGCGCTAGAGAAATGATGACTACCAAAGCTCGATTAAAAGACCCAAACATCTGCCAGTACTTTTATTTAGCACTGATAAATGACCCCTTTATTAGGGCCTTTAATAGCGTTGATAAAGGGGAATACTGTAGTGTGATTTAATAGCACATTGCAACACAAAAAATAGCACTAGAAAGCAGAAAAATGAAGCACCAATATATAATTTAAATAAAATAAAAAAACACACATGTATAATAAAATAATTCTTATGTTAGTAATAATATATAAAAATAAATTAAACAGAAAGTTTTGATTTTAAACTAAACTTTGATTCATACTAAGAACACTATAAATCAGATTGAGTTGCGGTTGATTCATGCATGTCACACCATTTCTTGTTCATCTTCAAGAATTATCTCTATGAAATTTAACTAATTATGTATAATATAAAAATGATAAGAAAATTAATTAAGTAATAGCTAGAAGATATAATTATGAGAAAATAATTAAGGCTTTTTTTTCTCAGTTTTGGTGTTGTAATGCATGTTTTAAACTAAAATGATACTTATATATCGAAAAGACACACTTGCATTCATACCAGTCACACCATGCATCATATTGAGATGTGGATGATTCCTACGTGTCTCAAATGACTTATGGATCATTTTTCTAAAGTATTAAAACAATCTGAATATGTTTTCTCAATTTTGAGTATGTCACTTGTCTTTTTTACTAAAATGTCCTTTTAAACTAGAATCACACACTTTGAGTCATACCAGTCACATCGTGTGTCGGTTTGACATGAGACTGATTCTTACACATCAAAAATGACTTATGAATCTTTTTTTATAAATTATCAATACAATCCAAGCACGTTTTATCAATTTTAGTAAGTGACACTTTTTGAACTAAAATGTCAACTTTAAATTAATTACAGACACTTTGAGTCATACCGGGCACATCGTCTATCGGATTGTGGTGCGACTAATTCCAAAACATCACAAATAACTTATGGATCATTTTCCTAATGTATCAAAACAATATGAATGTGTTTTTATAGTTTTGAGTATGTCAATTGTCTTTTTTACTGGAATTAATGTAAATTTTATATTAAAATACACAATTGGAGTCATATTGGTCACACCATGTGTCAGCTTGAGGTGTAGCTAATTCCTACACATCCCAAAGGACATATGGATCATTTTAATAAAGTATCAAAACAATTTCAATGTTTTTTATCGATTTTGAGCATGTCACTTGTCTTTCTTACTAAAATATCATTTTAAATTGGAAACATGAACTTTGAGTCATACTGGTCACATCATGTGTTGTTTGGACATGAAACTATTTCTTACACATCAAAAATGACTTATGAATTATTTTCCTAAATTATCAAGACAATATGAACACATTTTACCAGTTTTTGGTGAGTGATAATTTTTGAACTAAAATTTCAATTTTAAACTAATAATGGACACTTAGAGTCATACCGGACACATCAGGTGAGGCTGATTCATACACATAAAAAAATGACTTATGGGTCATTTTTCTAAAGTATCAAATTAATCTGAATGCTTTTGCTTAATTTTGAGTATGTCAGTTGTCTTTTTTACTAAAATTAATTTCAATTTTAAATAAAAAGACACACTTGGAGTCATATCAGTCACACCGTGCATCAGATTGAGGTTCAGATGAGTCCTAAATGTCCCAAAAGACTTATAGATCATTTTCCTAATGTATCAAAATAATTCAAATGTGTTTTTTCAGTTTTGAGTACGTCACTTTTCTTTTTTACTAAAATTCCATTTTAAACTGGAAACATGCACTTTGAGTCATAATGGTCACATCATGTGTCGGTTTGACTTGATACTGATTCCTATACATAAAAAATGACTCATAAATCACTGTTCCAAATTATCAAGACAATCCAAGTGTGTTTTCTCGGTTTTTAGTGAGTGGCACTTTTTGAACTAAAATATCAATTTTAAATTGATAACAAACACTTTGAGTCATGTTGGGAACATCAGTGTATCAGAATGAGGTACGACTGATTATTAGACATCACGAATGACTTATGAATCATTTTCCTAATGTATCAAAACAATTCTAATGTGTTTGATCAGTTTTGAGTATGTCAATTGTCTTTTTTACTAAAACTAATGTTAATATTAAATAAAAAGATGCACTTGAATTCATACCAATTACAATGTGTGTTAGATTGAGGTGTGGATTATTCCTACACCTCCCAAATGGCTTATGGATCATTTTCCTAAAGTATCAAAATAATCTAAACTACCAATGTTACCATGCCTTCCATTACCCTTCTTTATCGAATTTCTAACACTGTATATTGAGCCAATGTTCTTATCCAAAAAAATATTTCTCATTATTGTGACATCTCATGATATAATGGGAAAATAGCCTCTTATACACTTCTAGTTTTTATTAATGAGAATGTTTTTCAGCTAAGAACATCGACTAAATATGCAGTGTTGGTAGTTCGACAAAGAAAGTGTCACGACCCATCCTCTAGGGCCCGTTCCATGACTACCACAAACCCGCCTTCCATATTCCAGAGGTTAGTGACTAGAATTAGAAAGGAATTTCCCAATATGGGAAGATATCGCCTTTGAACCTACAAACACACAGACCAAGAACACGACAAGATCCAAACCACATAATAAAACTGCAGTAGTAAAAGTGCGTACTAAAAGTAAAGGGGACGGAATACAAACCCAACTGAAAGATACAATTATAATAGAAAATAGCTCTTGAGATCGTTTACCATGGATCCTACCTGAAGGGTAGGTATAGCTGAGCTCCACAACTCTCCACGTCAACCAATCACCTCTATGTGCCGCTTGGTCCTGGATCCTAAAGTCTCATCCAAGATGCTCTTTGTTTGCACACGACACAACGACGTGCGGGAAAAGCCCGTGCAGGGGTGAGTATAATAATAGCTAGTAGGGACCCTAAGACCCCCGGAAGTCTCTCATAATTACACAAAAGAAAAATCACAAAGCATGATCTCAATCACAAAGCATAAAGCAAAAGACTTAGCTCAAACCAGGTATACAACTCAGAGATCAGGAATAAATATGATTAGTCTTAAGCTATATCATTTTATTCTAATTGTAAGTTTCCAAAATTGATCCACAAATGAGTTATTCCATTGTTGATCCACATAGGGTCGTATGTCACAGATCTATGACAGGCCACTCTAAGGCAAGTCCTCGTTGGGTCGCGCACTGCTGATCCACACAGGGTCGCTAGAATGATGATCCACATAGGGTCGCTATGATGCTGATCCACACAGGGTCTCTATGATGCTGATCCACATAGGGTCCCTATGATACTGATCCACACAGGGTCTCTATGATGCTGATCCACACAGGTTCACTCTTCAATTGATAGCCAGCCACATGATTCCCTGCACTCAGTGTGCTTGAGTTCCATAGTATATGCTCCTCAAGATATCAGTCATACATAAACTACCACGAAGATCCAAAAGGAGTAACCTAAAGGAACACCATGTCTTAAGGGTTCCAACGTGACAAATGACGCATCAATCGGACGCCCGATCTGTGAGTTATAAGCATTTTAGTACCGAGGGTGTATTTGGATTCAGGTTTGATCCAACCCGGTTGTACATCAACTTTCTCCAAAACTCTGGTGGAGTATCTCAAAAGGACCATATCATTCCAAGGATTCCAGCACTGTTGATGGTTCATCAAACAGACGTCTGGTTTGTGAGATACGAACTTTTAAGTGTATCTCAGTTGAAAAGGGTCCGGGTCTGGTCTGACCTGCCCCGTCCTGGGCCGACCCGAACCAGTTCAGGTAAACCAGACCCTGCCTGACCCGAACCAGCTAGGCCGACCTAATTGGGCTAGGCCGTGGGCTCGACACGCTGGGCTGCGAACCGGTCCAATCCGCCTCGGCTTGGCGCGGCCCGCCGGGTGACCCAGCCCGGTGGTTAGCGCGGTCTGCGAGTCTGGTGACCGCCCCCCTTTCTGAACAAAAAACCCGTTTGGGTTAATCAACTAGAGACGCCACGTGGCGACACCCTCTTGTCAGCGGGACCCGCGGGCATGCGGGTCCCCTCTGCCACGACTTTGAAGCCGCAACTCTTCACCGGGGCGCGCGACGGCTCACCGCCTTCCTTCAATGCCACCGGCTGAGGGCCAGCTGCCCCTGCTGACCACTGTGGCGCCTACGGGTGCCACCTCTATCCACGACCACCACCATCACCCTCTGGCGCCAGTCTCCAGTGCCGCATCGGTGGGACATCCGCGGGCCACCGGGTGAGCTCCAGTAGTCCGTTTTTCCTTCTGAATGCACCTATGGGCCTCCCGGGTTGCTGCCGTCACTGTGTGGCTCCCAAATTCAGGATTCCGTTGAGTTGAAAATCCTTCCTCGAAGAACGAGACAAAAACAGAAATGGAGGAGGGTCTGAGACTTGTTCATTTGGCCCACTCCCTCCGCATTAGCATCATATCAAGTGGGTATTAAATAAAAAAATTACATAGATAATGATTAAACCCCATTCAAATCTCTCACAAGAACCACCCCAGATTTCATACAAATCGCGGATCAACTCGTTTTGGTTGATCCGCGTTCGTCATGATTTTTAAGAATGATGAAATGAATCGAGAAATTACTTGAATTTAATAACAACCCCTACCTCAAATTCGGAAGAGATGTCGCAGTTGTAGAAGAAGAATCCACGTTTGATGAAGCCATCAAAGTTCATCACTTCCAGATTGATTCCTCCAACGTTGTTGTCAAAGCCTCCATTCTTCGTTGGTGGAAAACTCCACAACACTTTGTCAGAGGTTCCTCCCTTTCATGTCAAAAACCCAAGCCCGAGCTTCATTTAAATAAAGGGGAAGGGAGATTAACAAATCAGATGATTAATGAGGTTCATTAATGAGTTTTAATTAATAAACATCTTAACCCTCAATGGTGTGGTTACAAAAAAGAAGAGTCAAGACATTAAATGGCTTGACAACCCAGTGGTCCCACCAATGCCAGTCAACCATTGGTAGAAAAATAAAATAATATTTTTATGTTATTTTATTATTCTTCAAAAAGTCCGTAAAACTATCTTTTTATCCCAACCTATTGTGGTTGAAGTTAAGCCTCTCTTAAGAAAATTCCGATGCTACTGATTCAACGGTGCCCTCAGATTTTTAATCCGAGCACCGGTTCAAAAGATATAAAACTATGTCCAGACGTTTACTGAACATACCATAAAAAAATTTCAAAAATTCATTCTGGGAACACCGGGCCTCAGAATCAGTCGCATTAAATTTTCACAGACTCATAATAATCCCAAATAATTTTAAAAAAAATTATATGAAATTTCCAGGTCTTTATATTCTCCCCACCTTAGGGATTTTCATCCCTGAAATTTATAACAAAACTAGGAGAACAAATGAGGGTACTGAGCACGTATCGGAGCCTCTCGATCCCATGTTCTCTCCTGGAGGTTCCCGTGCTTCCAATGAACTCACACCAGAGGAATGGACCTCCCACAAAGGACTCGCTCCTATCGATCCTCTATCTCTATTGGGAACTTCTCAAACGTCGCACCGTCATCATTTTCCATCTCACCCCACTCGATAACGTGCAATGGATCAGGCACATACCTCCTCAGCTGTGACACATGAAGAACATTATGCACCCGGTGCATCTGTGGGGGAAGAGATAGATGGTACGCCACCTCTCCTACTCTACTGAGGATCTGGAATGGTCCGATGAAGCTCAAAGATAACTTGCCACCCCGACCAAACCTCCATAATCCTTGTTGGGGTGAGACCCGTAGGAAGACATTGTCTCCATCCTCAAACTCCAAGGGTCTCCATCTCCTGTATTCATAATAATTCTGCCAACTATTTGTAGTCTTCATCCTCTCTTGGATGATTTTCACCTTCTCCATGGTAGCCTGTACCAACTCTAGACCCATAATTGCTAACTCCTCTAGGTATGTCCACCATAGTGGGGACCTGCAAGGTCTCCCGTACATGACCTCAAATGGAGCCATGCTGATGGTGGAGTGATAAATGTTATTGTAATCAAATTCCACTAGTGGTAGGTGGTCCTCCCAACTGCGGACAAAATAAAGGACACAAGCACAAAACATTTCCTTGAGTGTCTGTACGGTCTGCTCCGTCTGACCATCTGTTTGAGGATGGAAAGTGGTGCTCAAACATAGCTGATTCCCGAAGGCCTCATGTAATCCCTTACACAAACGGGATGTAAAACTAGCGTCGCGATCTGAGACGGTTGTCGATGGAACCCCGTGAATCCGTACAATCTCCTGTACGCAGATACGTCCCAAGCTCTCTATCGATCCCTGCTCTCAGATGGGTAAGAAGTGGGCCGACTTGGTGAGTTGGTCCATGATCTCCCAGATGGAATCATGGCCCCTAAACGTACGTGGTAGCCCTGTCACAAATTCCATAGAGATACCATCCCACTTCCACTCTGGTACCTCAAGTGGATGAGCTAAGTCTTTTGCTACTTGATGCTCGACCTTCACTTACTGACAAGTGAGGCATCATGAGATGAACTCTGCCACCAATTTCTTCATCCCTGGCCACCAGTACTGATACTTGAGGTCCTGGTACATCTTCGCCACACCAGGATGTACCACCAAAGGGGATGTATGTAAATCCCTCAACACCTCCTCCTGTAGTGTCACTGGTACCATAGTGCTTCCTCTAAAGAGGATGACGTTCTCCCCACCTCCATAAAATCCATCAAGAGTCTGTCCTGAGGATATATGAGCACATCGGGTCTCACAGTCTACGTCCCCAAGTTGTTCTTCCCTGACTCACTGAAAGAGTGGGGGGGGGGGTAACTGTCATAGGCTGGAAGTAATATGCTCCATCACTATCCATGAAGGATAACTATAATGCGGCTAGATGCTCTGTCGCCTCACTCAGTAACTATAGACCAGACCTCCTACTGAGTGTGTTTGCTACTACATTCCCCTTCCCTGGAGTGTAGGCTATCTCAATGTCATAGTCCTGGAGGAACTCTATCCATCACCATTGTCTCAGGTTCAGGTCCTTCTGTGAGAATATATACCTGAGACTCTTATGATCAGAGTAGACTATAAAATGTTCACCCATTAAGTAGTGCCACCACATCTTCAGCACAAAGACCATTACTGCTAACTCCAGGTCATGGGTAGCGTAGTTCTGCTCATGCTATCTCAACTGCCGTGAGCCGTAGGCGATCACCACTCAATCCTGCATCAGAACACAACCCAGTCCGGTCCCTGATGTGTCGTAGTAAAATACATACCTAACACCCTCTTCTGGTATCCTCAAGATGGGGGCACTCATCAGTCTCTTCCTCATCTCCTAAAAACTCTACTGGTATCTCTCCATCCACACGAAGGGATTTTCCTTCTTTGTCAAAACTGACAAGGGTGTTGCAACTCTGGAAAAGTCAGGTATGAATCTATGGTAGTACCCATTCAATCTTAGGAAACTCCTCACCTCGGTCACACTTCTGGGCAGCTCCCAAGAAAGCACTGCCTATATCTTTGTCGGATCCACTGCAACTCCAGCCTCCAAGATAATGTTCCCTAGGAAGTGGACTTCCCGTATCCAGTATTGACAATTCAAGATCTTTCCATAAAGCTGGATCTCTTGGAGTGTATCCAGAACTATCTTTGGGTGTATGGCGTGATCCTCCTATTATGCCATGTAAATCAATATTTCATCAATGAAAACCACCATGAAGTGATCGAGGTAAGGTTGTAAGATCCTATTCATGAGTCCCATGAACATTTTCGGAGTGTTGGTCATGCTGAAGGGCATTAACAAGAACTCATAATGGCCATAACAATATCTGAAGGCTATCTTTGGTACATCCTCATCTCGTACCCTGAGCTGATGATAGCTTGATCTGAGGTCTATCTTCAAAAACCATCAAGCTTCCTTCAACTGGTCAAAGTGATCATCAATCCTTAGGAGTGGATACTTGTTCTTCATGGTCACCTAGTTCAGGTGTCGATAGTCCACAAAAAGCCTCAGACTCCCATATGCCTTCATGGAGAACAATATTGGGGATTCCCATGGCGAAACACTGGGCCTTATGAACCCCTTCCTCTGTAAGTCCTCCAAATTTACCTGCAATTCACAAAGCTCCGTGGGATCAATCCAATATGCTGGTGTAGATATCGGTGTTGTCCTAGGGTACAGGTAATTGTAGAAGTCTACCTCTTTGCAAGGAGGTAGTCTCAGAACATCATCAGGAAATACATCAACATACTGGTCGACCACTATAGGATAACTCAGACTCTTCACGTCAACTGCTCTGAGGGTAAGGCTAGCCAACTGACGTGTGATCGACCACACCCTCCTAAAAGAATGTCCATCATGTGCTGCAAAGGCACCCTTCTCGCTGGTAAAGGAAAACCTGATCCCATCCTCATGGACACACCACACTTTGCACCTAAAATAATCAATCTAATCATGGATCGTGGACAAGAAGTCCATACCATCGTAAGGCCTTCGAAGTTTCTACTAAAAGATCCCATCCAAATATCTCGCCTCCTAGAGTAAGATAACACTACCTGAACCAGTGTGTACTCATCGAATCATATCCCATAGGAGTCTCTAATCATAAGTATCAAGAAAATAGCTCTACCGAAATCTCCAAGCTCCAAACGAGAGCCATGGAAATGAAAGAGTGTCTGGAACCTGTGTCTATATGTACTGTAGCTAGGGCAGAGTAGACATAGATAATACCTCAAATAATCTCTGTAGCACTGTGGTCATAGGCCTCAGTTTCCTGAAGCTGAGATCTTCCCTATCCACCTGCTCCCTGAGGTCGAGGTGGACCACCTGGAGGTGGTGGTGGGAGAACCTCAAATCGCCGCCCACTACCTACTGCACAACCTTCTCCTCTAAAATGTCTTCCACCCCGCAGACCTCCTCACTCAAATATCTGCCTCTACCTTGGAGGACCCTCAACCGTCTATTGATCATCGGTATGGAGGGTCGGGCAGTCACGAGCCATGTGGCCCTTCCCGCCGCACGTGAAGCACAATTTTCTCCTCTGATGGCATGCTCTACCTCGTGAGCTCCACACCTCCGATCCTATGTCCTTGGGTCTTCCTTTGGAAGGTCTATGCCGCTTGGACCTCTACGTCATCTGCCTACTGCATGATACAAATTACTCGACTACCTATCATCCGATGGTGGCTCTCACCATCGGTTCCATCTCAGCTAAGAAGCTCTCCACCAATAATGCTCGCTCGAGTACTCCAGCCTGCGTCGAGATATTGAGTGATATCATCAACACTCTGATCTCCCTCTGGAGACCCTATTCAAAGGTCTGAGCCCTAATGAAAGGATCACGTACCATGTCGGTGGAGTAGCGTGAGAGGTCAGTGAATCTCATCGAGTACTAGGCTACTATCAGGCAACCCTACTATAAGTGTAGGAGCTCTTGAATACATAGAGCATAGTGTTGCTGGAATGAACTCCACCCTGAAGAGGCTCTCAAATTCCTTCCAGGTGAGGGTCGACTCATCGTGCAACTAGAGCATCGGGCTTCACCATCTCCCTACTGTGCCCTGGAAGAGCCTAGCAGCTAGGATCACCATCTGCTCTGATGGTGTCTCAACTAAGCAAAAAACTAATGCCACAACCTCCAGCCAATCCTCAACTTCCTGGGGATCTGTCTCACCTCAAAACCATGGAGGCCTCTACCGTTGGAACTCATGCAACACACTCATTCTTTGTGCACCATCTACTAGTGGGGCTAGTGGAAAATTATTCCCAATAGGTGGTGCTGCTGCTGGCGCACCACCCAAAGGTGCTATCACTGTAGGAGGGCCTTGCACTGAAGCGTCATCGCTCAGTGGGCCGTCATCGTGAACTCTCTCTAGATTCCTGGATGGCGATCTACGTAGAGGCATCCTGAAAATAAATAGGTGAACCATAGTCAATAAATTATACCTGTTGAGCTGACTCAAAATAGATCAAAAGTAAAACATTTCCAAAACACGCGCAATCAGTGTTTTCCTGCACCAAGTCAAAAATCAGAATTCAGGGTCCTGGTGTATGGATATGTTGGCCGCCGTACCAACACTATACTCACCGAACAAAAAACCACACTCAAAACCCTTAACACTATTGCTCTATTGGAAATATCATAGTCCTAGTTCTTTGGTAGAACTGACTCCTCTGATACCACTTTGTCACGACCCGTCCCCCGGGGCCCATGCCATGACTACCCCAAGCCTTCCTTCCATAGGACAGGGGTTGGAGACTAGAACCATAAAGGAATTTCTCTAAATGTGAAAGCATTGCCTTTGAACCCGTAAACACATAGACCAAGAACACGACAAGATGCAAACCACATAGTAAAACAACAGTAGTAAAAGTGCGTACTGAAAGTAAAGGGGCCGGAATACAATCCCAACTGAAAGATACAACTACAAAAGAAAACATCTATTTAGATCTTCCACCATGGATCCTACCTGAAGGGTAGGTACAACTCGTCTCCACAACTCTCCACGTCAACCATCCACCTCTATGTACCACCTGGTCCTCGCTCCTAAAGTCTCAACCAAGCTGCTCGTCGTCTGCACAAGACACAACAAGGTGCAGGTGAAGCCCGTGCATGGGTGAGTATAAAAATACCCAGTAGGGACCCTGAGACCCCTGAATATCTCTCATAATTCCACAAAGTAAAACCACAAAGCAAGATCTCAATTACAAAGCACAAAGAAAAAGACATAGCTTAAACCAAGTATACAACTCCGAGATCGGGAATAAAAATGATTAAATTAATCTATATCATTTTATTCCATTAGGAAGTTTCCACAAATGATCTATGAATGAGTTGTTCCATTGTCATCCATACAGGGTCTTATGTCACTGATCCACGACGGGCCGCTCTAAGGCTGGTCCTCGTTGGGTTGTCCACTGCTGATCCACACATGGTCGATATGATGCTGATCCACACAGGGTCTCTATGATACTGATCCACATAAGGTTTCTATGATGATGATCCACACAGGGTTGATATTATGATGATCCACATAGGGTCTCTATGATGCTGATCTACACAGGGTCTCTATGATGATGATCCACACATGGTCGCTCTTCAATTGGTAGCCAGTCACAGGATTCCCCGCACTCGGTGCGCTTGAGTTCCGTAGTATCTACTCCTCAAGATATCGTTTGTGCCTCAACTGCCAAAAATTTTCACAAATGAGTAACCCAAAGGACTTCCATGTCGTAAGGGACCCAACGCGACAGATGACACGTCAATCAGATGTCTGGTTTGTGAGTTATAAGCATTTTAGTATCGAGGGCCCGATTGGATTCAGGTTCGATCCAACCTGGCCATGCTCAAACTTTCTCTAAAACTCAGGTGGAGTATCTCAAAATGACCATCTCATTACAAGGGTTCCAACACTGCAGATGCTTCATGAAACAAATGTCTGGTTTGTGAGATATGGCCTTTTAAGTGTATCTGGGCCAAAAAGGGTCTGGGTTTGGTCTGCCCCGGGCGGACCGACCTGGTCCGGGTCTGACCCGGGTCTGACCTAGCCTGACCCGCCTCAGCTGGGCGTGTCCCACCGAGTGACCCTACTTGGTGGCTGGCATGGTCTGCCAACAGAGTGGCTACCCCCCCTTCCCGAACGACAAACCTGTCCAGGTTAATCAACTGGCAGCGCCACATGGTGCTGCCCTCCTGTCAGTGCGACCCATGGGGAATGGTTCCCCTCCGCCACGACTCTTCACCGCGGTGCATGACAGCATGAAACCTTCCTCCAACACGTCCGACCGAGGGCCGACCACCCCTGCTGACCACCGCGGCGCCTACAGGCACCGACTCCATCTGCGACCGGTGAGAGCCGACCATCGCCATTGCCCACCAGCGCCAGTACCGTGTCGGTGGGACTTCTGTGTGGCACTGGGTGAGCTCTGGCGGTCCATTTTCCATTCATAACGTGCCTACAGGCCTCCCGGGTTGCTATTGTCACTATGTGGCTCCCAGATTCAGGATTTTGTCGAGTATAAAATTTGTCCCCAAAGAACGTGACAAAAACTGAAATGACAGAGGGTTCGGGCCTTGTTCATTTAGCCCGTTCCCTCTACATTAGCATCATATCAAGTGGGTATTAAATACAAACATCACATAGATAATGATTAAACCCCATTCAAATCTCTTGCAACAACCACCCATAATTTCATACAAATCACAGATCAACTCGTTTTGGTTGATCTACGTTCGTCATGATTTTCAAGAATGAGGAAATGAATCGATAAATTAATTAAATTTAATAAAAACCCATACCTTAGATTTGGAGGATACATCACAGTTTTGGAAGAAGAATCCATGTTTGATAAAGCCATCGGCGTTTTTTCGCTTCCAGATTGATTCCTCCAACGTTGCCGTCCAAGCCTTCATTCTTCATTGGTGGAAAACTCCACGACACTTCATCAGAGGTTCCTCCCTTCCGTGTCAAAAATCGAATCCCAAGATTCATTTAAATAGAGGGGAAGGGATATTAACACATCAGATGATTAATGAGGTTCATTAATGAGTTTTAATTAATAAACCTATTAACCCTCAACGGTGTGGTTACAAAACTGAAGAGACTAGCCATTAAATGAATTGACAACCTAGCGGTCCCACCACCACTACTCAACTGTTAGTAGAAAAATAAAATAACATTTTTATGTCAATTTAATTTTCTTCAAAAATTCCATAAAACTATCCTTTTCTCCCAACCTATTGCGGTCGAAGTTAAGCCTCCCTTAAACAAATCCCGGCGCTACAGATTCAACGCTGCCCTCGAATTTTTAATCCGAGCACCGGTTCAAAAGATATAAAATGCCATCCATACATTTACTGATTGTACCTTATAAAAAGTTCAAAAATCCATTCCAGGCATACCGAGCCTCGTAATTAGGCGCCATCAATTTTCACAGACTCGTAATAATCCCAAATAATTAAATATATATATATGGAATTTCTGGGTCTTTATAGAAAGATAATGGAAAGCGTAGTAGCATTGGTAGAAAGAAAAATGTTATCTCTTTTGCGTCTTTTTGTATATATTTAAAAGTAAAATATGAATTCCTAAAAGATCTATAAAAAAAAACTAAATAAGTATTAGATAATAATGATAAAGAAATTAACTTACAAATAGTATATAAAATGATGAAAAAATTAATTAAATAAGTAGTAGGGATTCACCTTTTCATGATGGTTATACACATTCATGACCCATTTCTTTATTTTCATTATCTCAGTTGAAGCCTTGATGTACAATATCTCTTGAGCATGATAATCTTTAAACAAACCACCTTAACTCGAATAAAAATAATCCACCTATATAAGAAAACAATTCTTATGTGATTAATACTAAAAAGAAAAAAATTAAACATAAATATGAAACAATATATTAATTCTATGGAGAATGATTTTACTATGAAAATATCAATATTTCCTTTGTGATTGAGTAGAGACAATGTTATTTCTCTTCCTAGAATGGAAGTAGATGGAACTTGAAGGAAATTGATAAATTCCATCACTATAGGGGTGAATAGGTTTTGAGGGAGAAGAAGTATGTGGAAGTTTTGGTGCAGAAAGACATGAAATATGGACAAAAAATCTTCTAAAATAAACGAACTCTACAAGTAATAATAAAAATTAAATCAATGTTTCATTATATAATTTTTCAATAAAATAGATAAAGTATATCATAATATCACCTTTATAGATTTCCAATGGTTTTCTTTCATTATAGTATGTTATTCTATGGGATTGGTAACATCATCATGTGCATAATACATTGTCTACAAGAGTAGTCAAACATTTAATTTAGATTATGTTAATATAGTAGAGAATAAATAATATTATGAGGAAAAACATAGTATATTAAAAAACACTTTTACCTTCCCATTGAACTCCCTTTATTTTTTTAAAGTTTTTAGGGATTTGGATCCTCTATCGAGAATCCAAATCCCCTCTTTGCGGTCCCCTCTAACATACAAGACATTATCTACATTAGGACCGACATGAACTGATTGGGATCTCTGAATGAAAGGGTCATCCATGATTGAATTTTCATCTCACCTGACAGTTGTTTCAGACATCAATAGGATAATTTACCAATTCTTGTTTATTGTATCTAATACATAATATACTTTCACTACTTGTGATTCCATTATGAATGAGCTTATCTTTTTCCCCTTCAATATTTAAATTCACCTTCATGAAGCCTATTTTATCAACTATTATTTCACTCTTATTATCAACCCATTTGCAAAGAAAAACTATCACTTAAAATTTTATATAATTCAACTCCTATATTTGTTAGATAATGATAAAATATTACATATTTGTATAAATTTTATTTATATCCTTAGAACTAGATATGTGAATCACTTCTACCACAAGTGTAACTCCACTATTTTTCATTGTACTATAGTCATCGTGTTCTTTTATATAGAATTTATAACCATTTATTACAAAACCAATGTAAGATATAATATTTTTATTCATTCCCCTTGCTATCCATCAAAGTCATTCATCAATTTAATTTTGATTTTTAGATAACTCTTTCTAAATTTTATCTCAGAACCATCCTACAAACTATTGATTATGTGTATTTCATATGCATACTTCATCCCTTGATGGTTTCAAATCTCTAAGAATTGCTTTGCGGGATTCAACATATGGATCAAAATATTCACTATTATGTAAAATGTAAAGGTGAGATTGCTATCGCTCTATGAAGGTAATTGTAACAAAATCTCTTCCAAAAATCCCTTCGCCTATAAGGTGTCCACTGTGACGAGACTTTGGGAGACCGATGCTTTCAACATATGATAAGTAATCATTACATAATTCAACAACTTATTTAATAATACATCGTTCCATAATAAAATATTTTGGTTGAGTTCTATTCTTGATATACACTTTGAAAATATTCATATACCATTCAATGGGGTATATCCATCTATAATGGATAGTAGTACATAGTTGAACCTCTCTAACAAAGTGAATCATTAGGTGGACCATTACATCAAAGAATGATGGTGTGATGAACATATCTAATTCACATAATATGAATGCAACCTCCTTATTCATGATTATAAAATTCATTGGGTCTATTACTTTACTACACATGGATTTGAAAAAGAAACAAAGTTTAGTTAATGTATGCTGTACATTTTTAGGTAGAATGCAATGAAAAACAACATACATCAAATCTTTCATCAAAACATGAAATTCATGGGATTTTAGTCCCTATAAATTCAAATTATTCATTGAAACTACATTATTGATATTTTATGAATACCCCTATGGAACTTTTACAGTATTATGGAAAAGGAAAAATTGTAATTTTTTCTATCTGGATAGAGTGTACGTTACTGGAGGAAGAAAATTCCACCCTTTACACTTCACTAGTGCCAACTCTTCCCTTATCCCCATGTCAATAATGTCCAACCTGACATTTATGTCATCTTTTATTTTACTAGGAACATTTAGTAATTTTCCAATAACACTATCAAATACATTTTTTCTATATGCATGACATCAAGAAAATATTAGACATACAAACAATTCTAATATAGCAATTTAAAGAAAAATGATCTCTTCTTCCAACCTCATTTTGTAAGGATTTTCAAAAATGGTTTACCAAGAATAGTGTTAATATATTTTACTTTATCGAATAGTTGACCACTTGTTAGTGGAAATAATGTTGTACCTTGTTTGATATTACCATTGAATTTAGTCGTCTAGGATCGATATTTATGTCGTCGAGGTAGAAATTTTCGATCTCCTAAAATCATAGTCTTTGAGGAATGTTTCAACTGAACCGAGTGTGTTCATTATTTACAAATGGGACACCCCAAAATTCCTTTAATGCTATAGTTTGATAAATTTCCATAAGTAGGAAAGTCATTTATCATCCTGTAAAACATGGACCTTAATGTGAATTCTTCACATCTATGAGAATCATACATTGTAACACTTGTATCTCACATCAATTTTAGATATTTGATCAATGGAGCCAAATAGACATCAATATCATTATCAGGTTTCTTTGGTCTAGATATAAGTAGAGACAACATAATGTATTTTTTCTTCATTTATAACCATGGTAAAAAGTTATAATTTACCAACATGACAAAACATTTAAGTTCTAAAGGATCGAAAAACAACTAAGAAGGGGGAGAGGTTGAATTAGTTGTTCAATTTTTATGAATTTCAAGACTTTTAGAAACATAACCCTTGAAACCTATTAAGATTAATTTCCTTATCAACTTTTAGTAAATAATCATGCCTGAAGAAGTAATAAATCAAGTAAAGCACACTGGATTTTCAAGATTTGACCTCAGTATGAGAATCTAAATCCTTTCCATATACACTCCCATGGGCCTATAGAAATTCACTAATAATAATAAATGAAAAGAAATTATTCCAACTCACTTTTGAAACCTTATATCTCTTGATATGAATAATTATACTCACTCCCATCAGTTTACAAAGTTTCTTACAAAAAAAAATGATCCAAAAAAAGAGTAAATAATTTGTTCAATTTTCCGCACAAATGTTCTTGGGTTTGATGTCCCTGAGCCCTATGGCCTTCAGTTTGATGAACCGAATCTGATTGATTCAGTACATTTGACTCAATATTATCTTATATTTCTCAATCATATCTTCTTAAAAATTACCAAAAAACATAGTCCAATTTTTCTCAGTCTCATCAACTCTATATAATCCTCTCAATATGATGTTTATCAGTTTGATTAACAAAACAACATATGTCCGATCAAGTAATGAGATCTCTGTCCGGAAGGAACTCTTCCTAAAATTCATCAGTGCTCCTCCTTTTCTACATTCATGAAAAATTTACAAAGTGTGAATGAACTGTGCCTCTGTTTATAGGAAACTCAAAAATAAAAGGTGGGAAACTGAACAACTTTTCCCACTTACTCAAATTTCAAAACTCTGGAAAACAATCACATTTAATCTCCAAATTTGAATTATTCAAACATTCTTAATATTTCTTTGAAATCAGTCATCTCGATCATACTAACTTTTCTTTAGATTGATTATCTTGATCATATTAATTATGATTATCTTTCTCAGCTTCAATATGATTATCTTTCTTAGCTTAAGTATGATTATCTTAATCACCTTCAATATTATTATCTTTCTCAGCTTCAGTATGATTATCTTGTTTAACTTCAGTATGATTATCTTGCTCAGATTCAAACTGATTATATTAATCATCTTCAATATGATTATCTTGATTAGATTCAGTATTATTATCTTACTCATCTTCAGTATGATTGTCTTGCTTATCTTTAGTATGATTATCTTCTTCAGCTTCAGTCTGATTATTTTTCTTAGATTTATTCTGATTAACTTGCTTAGCTTCAGTCTGATTATCTTGCTCAACTTCAATATGATTATCTTACTTAGTTTTAGTATGGTTATCTTGCTCAAATTTAGTCTGATTATCTTTCTCAACTTCAGTATGATCTTCCTTTTCCAAATTCAGTCTGATTTTCCTTCTTATAGTTAGTTAGATTTTCCTTTTTAGAGTTAGTCTGATCTTCCTTCACAGAGTCAGTCTGATTTTCCTTCTAAGAGTTAGTCCGACATTCCTTCTCAGAGTCAGTCCGATTGAACTTCATTACAATTTAATTTCCCATTCTGATGGAAATTATTAAATGGTTAATCCCCTTAGAAACATTAACATGTTTTTCAAAAACATTATTTTAAAAAATATTAGTCTTCAATAAATACAAAAACTTTTTTAAGGAAAAACATCACAAAGGTTCTTCAATATCTCCCTTTGGATTTGTGGACAACACTCGTTAACCAAATTTTCAACTCTCAAAATTTTTTCATAACTCAAATTTTGAATTTTTACCAAAACAGAACATTTCTAAAAAGTGAGTGTCCTAGAACCACACTACTAGATAAATTAATGTTTTTGAAGTAATTAAATCACTCAGTGGAAAGAATTATTTGTGGCCATATAAAGATAAACCCCCCCTCAATTTTATCTTTTCTAACTTTTATTTTTCTCCCCCATAATTTTATGATAAACTTGAATTTAGATTCATAAAATAAATAAATAAAAACTTCTTAAAAAGTACAATTTTTTTACATTCTCTCCCCCTTTGTCAATATAATAAAAAGAACAGTGGGGTTACTTTCTTATCAGATTTAAGAAGTATTGGAGGAGGCTAAACATGAAGTTGCAACCTCAACTCAACAAACCTTTCTTTTAGAATTTCCTTTGTGAAGATATCAATAATTTGATACTTATTTCTAGCAAAACATATCTAGAAGAAACTTTATCTTTTATAAAGTGAAACTTTATATAAATGTGTTTTGATATTGAATGTTGTATTTTTTTTAAAAAGATCAATTTCACTCTGATTATCACAAAGTATCTTTAATGGCTTAGAAAATTTTACTTTAAATATTCCATCTGAAATTTCATCCACAACATTTGAGTACAAGCCTAATTAGCAGCAACATATTTTGACCCTGCTATTCTCAATATTACTGAACTTTGTTTCTTACTATTCTAACTTATACAACATTAATGAAAGAAAAATGTCCATTATGAGGTTGGTTTTCTATCATTACAATATCCAGCCCAATCGACATCAATATAACCTTGAAACTTCATCTCAAAATTTCTTTTTTATAACAACACATGTAAAGTTATTCCTTTGAAATGTATTAGAATTATCTTCACTACCAACATATTTGATTCTTTTGGATTACTTTGATACATGACACACAAATTCACAACATATAAAATATCAAGCTTTTAGGTTGTAAGGTAAAGTATAATTGCTACGAGATTCTAAAATTCTTTCTATTTCACACATTTTTCAGATTCATCTTTACTCAAATTTGTGCTCATATATATAGAAGTAGAAACTTATTTGGAATCTTCTATCCCAAAATTCATTAATAATTCCCTAGAATACTTTTCTTAAGATAAGAAAATATATTTTTCTTTTTTTTTGAACTTGTAATCCAAGGAAGAAAGTTAATTTTCTCAACATCGACATTTTAAAATTCTTCATTTCCTCAGAAAATTCATTAAAAAATTTCTCTTTACCCCCAACACAAATTATATCATCCACATAAATAATTAAAATTATAGTTCCGAAGTCAATATCTTTCACATATAAGTTTCTATCAACATTTCCTTTAAAAAAATTCAACATTCTCAAACAATTGTCAAGTTTTTAATACCAAGCACGTGGAGCTTATTTCAGCACATACAAATATTTATTCATTTTACAAACTTTGTTTTCATCTTTATAAAGTTGAAAGCCACAAGGTTGTTCAATGTAAACTTCTTCCTTAATCTCAATATTTAAGAAATATAACTTTTCATCCATCTGATAAAAATTATAATTTCGATATACAACCAATGATAGAATCATTATAATTTTTTTAATATTTTAATTTGGGGAAAAGGTTCATCAAAATACACACCTTCCACCTATACATATCCTTTACAAAAAAGTATTACTTTGTTTCTTAAAACTTCTCCACGCCCATTCAATTTTTTTCCGTAAAACCACTTTGTTCTAATAACATTTTTATTTGTAGTCCTTGGAACAAGTTCCCATGTTTTATATTTCTCAATATGATCCAACTTTTCATTCATAACATTTACCCATTCTTTGTGTTGAATAGCTTCTAAAACTGACCTCAGTTCAACTTTTGAGATAAGTGAAGTTTGATTTTATAATCTCAAATTTCTTCTAGTATAAACTAGATCCCTCTTATTTCAAATAATGTTTTCAAATTCAATATGTTTTTGTAAGGTAGGAAATTTCAAATTTTCTCTTCCAGCTGAACATTCATCATTATAAGATTACCCTGAATCTTGGTAAGGATGTTTTGACCTACTAACATTGGAAATATCTAGTTTATTCTCCTGATAATTCTCAACAAATTTTATTAAGGAATTTTAATTTTCAATTATTTTCACATCATATGAGTCAACCAACTTTTTTAAAAGTTTGTTCCAACATTTGTAACTTCTTCCATTCAGTGAATAAACCATAAAAGTTCCTTCCTCAGATTTCTCATCAAACTTTCCTAGATCCAAATTTTTTATTTTTGGTAAACATAGACTTAAAAAACTTTTATGTACTTCAATGAAGGTTTTATTGTCATACCACATTTCATAAGAAGTCAGGTTGGATTTTGATCTCAACAAACATCTATTCTGAATATGTACAACAATACTAATAGCTTATCTCTAGTATAAATTTTAAAGTTTGTATTCTTCTAACATAATTCTTCCCATTTCCACGAAAAAACTATTATTTCTTCCAGCTAATAAATTTTGTTGTGAAGTATAGGGAGCACTATATTGGTGTTTGATATCATGATTTCTCAGATAAGTTTTTAAAGTATTTATTTTGAATTCGGTACCATTATCTGTTCTCAACTTCTTTATATGTTACCCCATTTCTTTCTCAATTTCTTTTCTGAAAAGCCTAAACATTTATATAACCCCTAATTTTTGTTTCATAAACATGATGTTTTTCATCTGAGTGAAATCATCAATAAAATTGATAAATTATAAATCTCATTTTGTTTATTTATGTCTCATCTACCCACAAAAATCAAGATAAATAAGTTCAAGAGTCCTGGTAGACTGATTCTTAACTCTCTAATGACTTTTTTAGTCATATTACCTTTCTAAAAAGTGACAAAAAAATCTTCATATCTTCTTTTCAATTCTAGAAAATAACGGAAAACATCAAATTTTAAAAAAAGTCATGTTTTTCTTCCCAAGGTGGCCAAGTCTTTAGTGCCACAACTTATTCCCATATTCAACACTTAGATAACACGAGTTGATAAGTTCTCCAATCTGAAATAGATTCCCACATGTTCTTTCTTCTTTTGTTATAAGTTTTCTATCTTGCACACTTTTTATAACACAAGAATGTTTTTTGAAGATCACTTATTTTTCATCATCACAAAGTTGACTCACACTAAGTAAGTTATGTTTTATCCCATCAACAAATAAATATTCCTTAGATTTTAACTTTTCTGCTTCAATATCAGCCATTCTAATTCCTCTAATTTTTAAGGAACAATCATTAACATTGGTAACTGATCCTCCATCATGACTTTCAACATGTTTTAAGATTTTTATATCACCCGTCATATGTGAATACGACCACTATCATGTATCCATGGTTTGTTCCTTTTACTTTCTTTCAAATCTGTCTCGAAAATAAAATATATTTCCTCAACTTTATTCTTTCCAACTTACTTTTATTTTCTACCATAAGAAACTTATTTTGGAAAGAGTGTCATGTATATTTTAGAATGATGAACATCCTGATCACATATTCCACAAACTTTATCCTGACATTCAAATTGTTTTCTTGTTTGTAAAGTTCTAACATCTTGATATTTTTATTTTCTAACTTCTTGTGGGTTAGGGAAGTCACTCACCATCCTTCCACTATTGCTTTCACTTTGTTCAAACATTATTTTGGGAAGTGACAAGTTATTACAAAAATTATAAGACCTATTCCCTTAGATTCCACAACACCAGTAATAACCATAAAATCTTTATTTTCTATTGAAGTAAGATCTTTCTCTGTAGAAACTTTGTTGAGGTTGATCAATTATTCCTTCTTTAACAATCTATGGACATGTACCATCTTTCCTCCCGAGTGAGTTTTCATATTTTTAGATGAAATATATTTCTCACACCCTTTTTTAACCCACAATATCTCAATACTTTTTCTAGAATCTAAAATTTTATTAAAATTATATGAAGCATTATTTTTGGTGGGTGAGGATTTCGCCTGATTGTTGATTTCAGTTCTCTAAGAAACTTTAAAAGTCTCATCTTTTAATTCCAAATATTTTTTAATGTTTTCATTTATCTTACTCAAGGTAATTTTAGACTCAAGAAGTTTTTATTTAAACTTATTAATTTATTATTCCTTAGATTCCATATTCTTACTGAGACCTTCAACCATATTTCTCTATTTATCAATTCTAAGTTTGTAACTAAAGATATCCTAAATGTATTCTTTCTCTAGCTTGATGAAATATTTTATTCATTCATCAACTTCTTCACAATATTTATTTATTAATATAATTTTTATCTTGAGAGTTTTTTTTCTCATGATATAAAACATGTTCTGTTCTGAATTGATACTCTCTATATTATCCTTTACCACCTTCTTTACTATCTAAGGAATCTTTTGTTTTCTCAACTTTTTCGTTGAGGGTTCTGAATTTTTATGAACTTTCATCTTCCAAAGAATTGTTGTTAGTAGAGTCTGATTTAAAATTCTTACTCAGCATACATATTTTGTCTCCCATGAAATTATTCTTATATTTTTTTTACGACTTTTATTATTTAGAACATTTGTTTCAATTCTTACATTGAGGTTTTTCATCAGAATCCCCTTGATATTATCCAATTTTCTTCTTGGGAAAATCCCTAGGAAAGTGTTCGATTCCACCACACTCAAAACATTTGAGAGTAATTTTACTTCCATACCATACTCTTCCTCTTTTATAGTTCTTGGATATAAGATATATGATTTTTTCTTTCAACTCACCATCCTCTTTATCTTTAAAGTCACAAGGATTAACATCTTCAACATATTTTATTTTCATTTTTATCATAGATTCAAAAGAAATTTAATCTTTCATATTATTTTTGAACATTGGAGCTTTCCTCATTTCATAAGAAACAAGAAAGTTATGCAATTCATTAAGAGATAAATCATCCTTATCTTATAAAGAGGAAATTTTAGAATCAAACCTATCCAGAAAGTTTCTCATAAGCTTCTGCACAATTGTAGAATCTTCTAGGACATAACTATCTCCTATGATATTGAAAATAATTTTATTTACTATGGTGAAGTATTCATAAATATTTTCTTTACCTCTCATCCTCATATCTTCATACTTATTATGCCAGATTTAAAGCTTTTCTTCCTTGACTTTAGTGTTCCCTTCGAAAATAATTTCCAGTTTTTCCCACATAATCTTTGAAGTTTTGAGACCCATTGAATTTATATAAAAATTTTCTGATAAGGAAATAAGAATATAATTTATAACTTTTCCACCAAATTCTATATTTATCTTATCAGAAAAATTCACTGGGTCATATTTCTCAATAGGTGGAAACCCTATTGTAGTAGCACCAACAACTTTTAGGCCAAGAGATAGGAGATAATGAATCATTATATTTTTCCATCCATAATATTTTTTCCCATAAAATGCAGGAATTAATCTAATTTTGATATAATTGGGATTATCTATGATAAGGATTCCACAAGGGAACCTTGGATCCGATACTAATTGAAGCTACAAAGGATCGGAAAAAAGAAACCCGAGAAGGTGGGGTTGAATTAATTGTTCACTTTTTATGAGTTTTAATACATTTATAAACTTAACCTTTGTAACCTATTAAGATTAATATCATTATTATATTTTATTAAATACTCATGAATGAAAAAGTATGAAAGAAATTAAAGCACAAAATATTTATAAAGTTTGACCTTAGTGTGAGAACATACATACTTTACATGTAACAGCCCAAGATTTTATAAAAAAATATTCTTTTTAATTTTATTAAAGTCTTGTGTTGTACGCTACACCAAAAGGAGCTTGCACAACACGCATCCTTGACTTGCCTTGCATTACACGCAATCACGACCTTCTTCGATAGCGTGTGTAATACGCAATACCGAGTTTCACTAAACAACGATATGCTATTAAAATATTATTAAAACTAGCCGTTATAAATAGTAATAACCACTTTTTAAAACTCTGTAAATCTTATTTTCCAAAATGAACTTCATTTTTGGATTCGGAGTATCGAATTTAGCCTAAGGTGAAATTTTGGTACTTTTCGGATAACTTTCATATTTTGATGAATAGTGAAAAATTACTAAATTATAATTAAAAACAACTTTTTTAATCGAAATAATTAATAGTGATAAATTATTAATTTGAGTGGTTTTAAAGTATATTTAGAATATATTTTTACAATTTAATACAATGTTGGTCATTGGTTGTAATTTCACATTTAAACAAGACATAATCAAGTGTCAATCTTTTGATATATATTGTTTCCTAAAAACACGCTATTTATTTTAACAGCGGGATTTAATTATAAAATTAATTAATGCAACTTCTATGTTATGAATTTGGTAAAATAGATTTCATTTTTGAATTCGGAATATGAAATATAGCTTAGGATGAAATTTTGGCATTGTTCTGAAAAACATCAATTTTTGATGAATAGTGAAACTACTAAGTGGTAGTTAAAAAAACTGAATTTTTCATAAAACTTAATTTTGCCGCTTCTGTGAATGGAATTTCGAAAATCCGAGAGACACGGTTAATATCAAGGACTAAAATGCGGTTCAATGAGATGAAAATAATTTTTTGGTGAATAGTAACTTTTTACTTTTATACCGCGGTTAATAGTAAATAGGGTAACTAAGGGTAAATATGATATTACTATTACCCTAACACATGTCCTAATTCTATTGGACAAATTTAATTCGACCAAAAACAAACTTAGGAATAAAATATGACCATTTAGGCCCACTTGGATTAGATTAGGACATTTATTATTAAAAGAAAGGTTAAAATAGTTAAAATCAAAGTTTAATAAGTAAATCATTTTTCATATGGGGTTATACATAAGATAAAATCGATTGTAAATATTCATTAGAAAGATAAAAAGATTTCCTACGTGATGGTATTTTATTTGTAATTTTTAGACATAAAATAATTTAATTTATTTATGACACAACGATGATGCAGTAATTATCTTATTAATGAAATATTGACATAATTGATGTTATAAACACCAAAATAAATGTAATTTGAGATTTTTTATGAATTCCACTAATTTTCTAGGTTACTATGATATATTAATGTTGATTTAATCAACTTGGTTCGAACATTTAATTCTGTTGTGACTTTCACAAAAATCATATATCAAATAGTGTCAAAATTGACACAAAATAGTTTTTAAATAAAATATTATATTATTAATTGTTATTGTATTCCTAAAAATCTAAGGTTCGGCCAAATGACTTAGATAAGGATATATATATTAATAATAAACAATTTAGGGTTCGTTTGGCATGTTTATTAACCATATAGTGAAAGAAAACAAAAAGACATGGTAAAAGTTAAATTATTTAACTTAGAGTTAAATTTAATTGATAAGGTTAAAATAATATCCTAAACTTGTCTAAATTCTATTGGTTGATAGGATTTCGACCCATCCCCACTTTAGCTTCGAAATAAGACCCTTTGGAACCATTATAAACCGATTTTGACTTTAATATAAAATAATATTTTGAGATATTCCTAAGGTGCCCCTCTCCTCCCTTATAAAAGGACACCTCCTCCCCCTCCTCCTCACACCAATTTGAGCACTCAAGCTCGGCCAAACCCTGCCAAAATCCCTTCTCCACTTCCCTAACAACATCCTAGAGGTTCTGGTCTTCCTCAAAGACCAATTCTAGTGCCCTAAGAGGAGGTCTCAAAGAGGCACTTCAAAGAAGAGGTAATTACCGTTACCAATTCTTTCATCTTTATTTCTTCTTCCACTTCTTCTTATTAGGTTGTTTCATTATGAAGTAATAACATCAGTATCACTCATATACTGATATGTTATTATAAGTATGAAACAACCCTATTTCACCATCTATCCATCCTACGGAAAAAGAAATCACCGCGCGTGCGTACGTACGGAATACCGTCTCCACGCCGTGGTGTAATCTATTTTCCACCACCACATTACATGGATGGGTATAATGGTGTAAAGAATAACTATACATAGTTATTACAACATCATATTGATTCTGATATATTTTATAATCCACTCCAATTCAATTCAATATTTATAGAAATGATATCATCGCTCGTGCGTACGTACGAACTACCGTCTCCACGACGCGATGAGATTCATTCTCCATGTTAACCATTTATGAATGATTATAATGTATATATAAGAAATAATAATGAAATATATGACATTATAAAGCTACTGTATTTATGTATATATATACATATGTATGTCATCTACTTACTTCCATTTCAAGACAATAAGGAAAGAAAAACAGCATTCATGCGTACGTACGGACTACCGTCTCCATGAACGGTGTTTTTCATTTTATTTATCTATCTATTATATATATATATATACTGAATATATATGATATATAAATCATATTTTATATTCTGGAAGTAAGTAAATCATGATATAAGTAATAATGATGTCAAGAACAACAAGTCAAAACACCTACGATAAATGAAATGATTTTACCCAAAACGCTTCTTTAACATGGAATTTACAAAAGAACGGGTAATATAATGTCATAAGTGAACCATATATGATATCATAACAATGAATATGATTCTTTAATAAGTCAATGACATTATTTAAATCATTATACAGGAGGTTCGGACACATACGAAGCAAATTGGACCTAAGGTAAGGGAAATATCACAATCTCATTTTTATCCGAGATTGTTTATTCGTAAGTATTTACTGGGGTGTATTTTGTTATCTACATCCATGTTTCATCAATATGTAATATTATTTACATCCACCTACAATTGTTTAAATCCAATTTTACCCTTAGGTGAGTTTTTAGTAAAGAATATGAAAGGAATCTTTTGTCGTTTTTCCGTACGAGGTACTTTTTGACTTTTCCGACAAAAGTACGAAGAATGTTTTTTTAACTTATACGGCATGAATGGATTTTTAAAACATTACTTCAAAGAAGCTTCCTTTACAAGTTTTCAAGTTTATTTTTAATCAAATTCTTTTATTTTAAAGTTGTATGACATGTTATGAAAGGAAAAATGTTTTTGAAGAAGAAAAGATATTTTCCTCAAGAATTCAATTCAAGTGTTTTATCAAAATTATTTTCCATCTAAGATAATAAAGGGTTCTGTTTCTATCCATATTTTTACATTGGTTTGACTATGTTGTGATGGAATTATGTTTATGAATTACTTTATCTTATATAAATTGATTTATGATGTCATGATGTTTCAAGAATCCCATTTTTGTTATATGTGTTATGCGATGATGTATGTTTTATGATTATGTGGCACACATAAGAAAGGATTCATTATAAGATGGGTGGGACCTATATCTCCCTCCAATGCATTGGGTAAAGATTTTATATCTCATGAGATAGACATGGCTGGAATGGTAGGTTATACCGGTTTAGTGAAACAGGACTGAAACGAGGGTTACACGATTCAGAAAGGGACTTTGTCCACTAAGATAGTCTTGGCAATGAGTCATGACTAACAAGAAATGATTTTCCATGATTATGTGTGCATGCCACAAAGTTTCAAGTTTCATGTTATAATTATGGTGATCTCATTTTCAATTCTATGATTTGTTCCATGTTAAGATATTATGATCTCTTTTGCAGGTTATGATTTTCAAAAAGATATGATATGATTTTTATTTCTTTTGTATACCCTTACTGAGCATTTGAGATCACCCTTTTATGTTTTCTTTTCCCCATGATATAAAGAAAGGTTTTAGGTAAAAAAAAAAGAGGAAGATCTTTATGGGAGATTTTGAAGATCTTTCACCACGATTAGAAGATTACGTTCCGAGTTTCCAAAGACACTAAACTATTACGGTCCTTGTGTGTGTGTTTTTGTAATGTACTAAGTATTCCGCAAAAGTAATGTAATGTCAATGTACGTCAAGATACGGGTCTCTAAATTACATAGCCACTCTTGTAGGTCTATAGAAATTCACTAATAAGAATAAGTGAATAAAATTTGTTCCAACTCCTATTAGACACCTTTTATCTCCCAATAATAATTATTATACTGACTCCAGTCAGTTTAAAAATTTTCTTACAAAAAAATTAAGCCAAAACAAAATATTAGAGACTTTGTTCAATATTCTCCACAATATTTCCTGGGTCCATTGACCCTGAGTTTGATGTAATTCATTCTGACGAACCTAGTATGATTGACTTAGTATGATTGAATCAATATGATATTCTATTTCTCAATATGCACTTCTTAAACTCTGCTGAAAAACATAGTCTGATTTCCCTCAGTCCGATCAAATCAATATGACCTTCTCAATACGATGTTTCTCATTCTGGTTAAAACACAACAGATGTCCAATCAACTAATGAGATATCTATCTGAAAGGAAATATTCCTCAAATTCTTCAGTGCTCTGCCTTTTCAGAACTCATGAAAAAGTTACCATGTGTGAATGAACCATGAATCTATTTATAGGTGACTTAGAAAAGAAAAGATAAGAAACTGACAAACTTTTCTCGCTTACTAAAATTTCAAAACTCCAAAAAACACTCACATTTAAACTCCAACTTCAACGTCTTTAAAACTTATCATGATTTCTTCAAAATTAGTCTTCTTGAACATACTAATTTTTGTTCAGTCCGATTATCTTTCTCAGATTCAGTCTGATTATCTTGGTGAACTTTAGTCTAATAATATTGATCAACTTCAATCCAATTATCTTGCTCAACTTTAGTATGAATATCTTTATCATCTTCAGTATGATTATATTTCTTAGATTTAGTATGATTATCTTGCTTAGCTTCAGTTTTATTATCTTTATCAGCTTCAGTATGAATATATTTATTATCATTAGTCTGATTATTTTTCTCATATTTAGTACAATTATCTTTCTTAGTTTCAGTTTGATTATCTTGCTCATATTCAGTCTAATTAGCTTACTCAGCTTCAGTCCAATTATCTTGCTCAAATTCAGTCTGATTATCATACTCAACTTCAGTATTATTATCTTTCTCACCTTTAGTCTGATTATCTTTCTCAGCTTCAGTATAATCTTTCTTCTTAGAGTTAGTCTGATTTTTCTTCTCAGAGTTAGTATGATTTTCTTTCTCAGAGTCAGTGCCATATTCCTTTGTATATTCATTCTAATTTTCCTTCTCAGAGTCATTCTGATCTTCCTTCTTAGAGTTCGTTCGATTTTCCTTCTTAGAGTCATTCTGATTTTCCTTCTCAGAGTCAGTCTGATTGAACTTCATTATGATGGAATTTCCTATTATGATGGAAAGTATTCAATGGTGAATCCCTTAAGAAAATTTCACCTATTTTTCAAAAACATTATTTTATAAAAGTTTAGTTGTTTACAAATACAAAAAAATTTAAGACAAAACATCACAAAGGTTCTTCAACCATGTACTGTGAGTACTACTATGTACACCAAGATGATTTATTACATCTATAGATAATGTAAGATGAAAGTTTCTCAGATCATTTACAAATTCAGGATGATCATAATAATTGTTCTTCCACTTAGGAGAATCAGTTGGACAACATTGGTTCCCATATTTAATTCTTGTATCTGCGTGCTATGTTAACTGTCTCATAATTTCCTAACATCCATATAGTATTACAAACCATGTAATGATAGGAAAGTACCACACAACTTTCAAAATACCTTATTCATTTTTTTTGTATTGATCCATGCCACACTTAGGGGATTTTATAAGCGATTCATTGTCCTTTCAAAACAATATGTAATCATTTGAAAAAACATGAATTTTTTTAGAGATATTTTTCATTTAATGTAGAATTTGTTTTGCATCAAATGTTCAACATGGAAGTTCATTTTATTCTAGCAGCATATCATTCAGGCGATAAAGTAGTTTTGTAAAGCTGGTCTCACTCCATACACTTCCATTTTTCAAATTATATAACTTCAATACAGCTGAAAATGTTGTGTATTTAGTAAAATCGGTATAAAATAATCTCTTAGAACAACTATTTAACTTCTCAAACAACTTTGGAAAATCATGAAGATCATCTTCAATTTCAATTTTCATTTCTTCCTTGTGATATCCATCATCATTTACACTGGTATTCATATTAACTGATCTATAAACCAGAGTATCATCCCAATTGGTGTGCACATTTAGTTTTTCCACATGTTTAGTCCAACATTTATAGCTGTGATCTATTATTTTAAAAATAAAATGTTCTTCCAACTCTCTTGGACTAATATTTATTGAATAACAACAATGTAAACATGTACAAAGGATTTGAGAAGGGTCATATGCATTCCCTATTGAAAACTTAATGAAATATTTAACTCCATCCTCATACTCCATTGTCAAATAATTAACGTGTATCCATTTTTGATTCATATTAATCCTATTAGGTTCATAAAATATTCATTTTTTAAAATAAATAAATAAATATATATAAGATATTCATTATCATAGGTGAAATTTATAGATAATTATAAAAAGGGGAACCCTACATCTGATTGTTTCAAATAATTTCAGTATGATTTAAAGGAAATGGGTAATCAAATTTAAGAAATGAATTACTCCACTATGGTATGTGTTATCCTTTGAATTCAACCAAAGGTGAAAGTTATAGATAACTATCATCCTCAATATCTTTATCTCCTAAATATTTATTATTTCATTTTGTTGCTTGAGACTCATCCCCCATATCTTGTGGGCATCCACTTATGTTTCTTGAACTACTCTGAGTAGTAGTTATCCCATACCGAGTACTGGTGATAATATTAAATTACTACTGCTTATAGTAGTTTAAGAAACATAGAAGAGATGGGGGATGAGTCTCAAGCAACAAAATGCAATAATAACTGTTTGGGAGATGAAGTTAATGAGGATGAAACAAAATCTTTCTAATCTTAAATAATGGGGGTTCTTAGCATTTTTTAAATTTTTTATTAATACATACATAGCCACATCATAACATGAACATTTGAAGGAAATTTGTTCTTTAATGTATATGATGTAATATAATAAACCCAATATCACATTTTTAGTTTTTCAAATACATTGATATTCTATTAATGCTAGAGTGGATCATTGGAAATTTATAATTAGATTATTTTTATGCATAAAGAAGGATAAAAAATTTGAGTTTATTTTATAACGATTACCTAAAAACATTAAGTATGCATTAATTCAAGTTGAAATAACATCATTGGAGATTATCAATCCAAATTTGGATGGATATTAACTCTTAGTGATTATGTCATTTCTAGGGTGGGAAATAAATATGCATTTCACATTCTACATTAGAGTCATAATTTCCTAATTTAACAACTTGTAGAACAGTAACAAATGAATCATAAACTTATTAATGGAATTTAAGTTATGTAATATTCCAAGGCCTCTTATTTCCATTAATTATGGCAGTAAAGCAACAATGTCAAAATATTATAGTTTCATATATTATTTAAATTCTAAATATATTACTTTTAGACATGATATGTGAGACAATTATAATAAAATAGAACCATAATAATTGTTTATGTAAAATCTTTTAAGAACCTTGAAAATACGTTTATAAAATATATACTAAGGGATATTTCTAAACAAATTAATAGATAAATTGGGCTAAAACCCTTAAAATGAACTATTTAATGCAAAGAGTGATCATAAACTAGTGCAATACACATCCCTAGATCTCTCACTAAGCTACCCAAGGTTTCTTATAACATATAAGTGTAGGTGAACAATACAATATAACACATCTCAATATAATAAGATTAACTATTAAAATAGTTCAACAAACATAAACTCACTCGCACCTTCAAACACCCTTTAATGAATAACCCCCTTACCACCAATCCTGAAGGCTATTAAATTTTATAGATTTTTCCCTTTTTAATTGGGCTAAGGGGTACCCTTACATGGATCATAAGCCCAGAGGCATGTAGGACAAATAAATGACAATTGAAGGCCTAAGAAAGACACTGTAGGAGCTGACCCACCTAGTAAATATATATTTTTTAAAAAATACAAAACTTTGAAAGCATACATAACAAGCATTACCCAATGGAAAGATGCATGATTCCTTGTCCTAATGGCACATTCCATACCCTCTCGTTCGTCAAATATGATTGCCTTGTGAAGGTGGGAGTGGTTTCTATGAACCCCATCTAGATATACACCATTGAAATATTACTTTTTTTCCCCACCGTTCCATGGAGACTCTATCCTTTCCACCTCCTCTTTTCACCAGTGTTCCATCCCGCTTTCGACATGTCTAGCCCGACGCTGGTCCTTCTGCCATCATCTCCCACCAACAACTAACGATCCCGCCTCACTTTTCCACCACAACACACCACAACCGCCACCTCATCTAGAATCTCAGACAGAATGTAGGTCTTCCCTGCCGTTGTTGCCCATCGAATGACCCCACCACTACATCTGGCCGTGTTCCACCCCTTCCTTCATAGCACAATCCACACACAATCAATCCATATTACAATAAAAAAAACATTTCACTTATGAATCAAAAAGGGTCTTAACAACAAGGGTGTATATAAAAAAACATATTAATATAATTTAGAAAAAATATCAAACATAGCTTACTATATTTGAAAATATGATTAAAGACATCAAACTTTCCATTTTAAACCCATCCAAAACATTTAACACAATGAAAGGAAACGATACTTCCATGTTCTTTTCTAACGTAAAAATCATCTTGAAAAATATACAAACACGGTCTAATTCATAAAAATCCTTGATCAAAACATAATGTAAATTCATTATAATTAATAAGAAATCATTACATGAAATCCTATTTTATTTATTCAATAAATACCATGGGTGAAATTTAAACAAAAACTTTGTGCGTGTTATTTCCATGGAAGGAAGATCAAAACATTTAAACTTAATAAAAGATCCTTTCATGTTAATGAAAACTTAAGAAAAACACTTATAAATCCATAACCCCATCATGGATAATTATAATATAATTTAATTTAGATAAAACTATGGATTTAAAATATGCAACTATTCATGGTTTCACACTTAAAGGAAAGTGAATCGATCCACCTACCAGAATGGATGAGATTAGTGTGTGGAAGTCTTAATACACTACAACGAAGTAATAAAATCCTTTAAAGGGTCAATAAAAACATAAAATCCTAGAAACCCCCATTTAGAAATTCATTCCAGAAGGGAAAGTAGCAATGGATTACGAATAAAAAGAGATAATGAATAAAGAAATGCAAAAAGATATCTTCAAACAAGAAAAATGAGTGAGGAGGAAAAAAATCAACATACCTTAGATTGAATCTTTGATTCGTATAAGAGAAATATAGATATCACACATGAAATACTAGATTCTTTTAAGCCCTGGATTCGTTCGAGACTTGATTCAAGTTTGGATTTATTGAGGAGGAGCACCGACGGGAGGTGGCTTCCATAGATAGATTGAGAAATCATAATTGATTTAGTCACGGTTAGGGTTATTAAATAAATCAGGGAAACTTTTATCACCAATTTTAAAAAAGCAATGATAAAGATCCTTTTTATCAATGCTAAATTAATAAGCATTGATAAAAGGGATCTTTATCAACACTACATAATTGCTGATAAAATAAAGGATTTATAATTATAATTATAAATAAAACAAATTCGTAAATATATTTATATATTTATATAATTATTTAATTGAACTTTATAATTATTTAAATATATATATATATATAATTATATAAATACTTTAAAAAAAAATTCATTTCTTTATTTATAATTACAAATATATAATTTTATAAATATTTTAAATATACATTTATAAATATATTTGTAAATATATTTGTAATTATTTATTTATAAATATAAATATATTTATATCATTATATATATTTATATAAATATATATATTTAATAAATATATATAAATTTAAATATAGTAAATATATTCATCATTTAAAGATATTTATTAGAATTTTGTAATTATAAATATATTTATATCATTATATATATTTATATAATTATATATATATTTAATATATATATATATATATATAAATACAGTAAATATATTCATTATTTAGATATATTTATTATAATTTTATAATTATTTAAATATATTTATTATAATTTTATACCTATTTAAATATATAATTTAATATATACTTTAAAAAAATATATTTATATATCTATATCATTGTATATATCTATAAAATTATATATATATAATATATATATATATATATAATAAATGTATTCATTATTAAATAAATTTATTATAATTTCATAATTATTTAAATATATATAATTATTTATTTATAGTAATATAAATAATGTTTTCAAAAATAATATTTATTTACTTATAGTTATAGATATATAAATTTATAAATATAGTAAATATACATTTATAAATATATTTATTTATACATATTTAAAAATATACTTTTAACATTATTAATTAATATATAATCTTAAATTCATGCATGTTAAAAACGAGTACACTTTAAATATACATGATTCTATATAAGATTTCATTAATTACATAAATATTTTTGTGTGTGCATTGTATATAAAAATGTATCAATTACGTATATGCATGTGAAATCAATATAACACACATTTGATATATGTTAAATTGGAAAACCAAATGATATTCAATTATATCCATTACTCGATGCAATTAATCAATATTTTTAATTCATATTAATTTTTAATTATAAACCATTCTTCACTAAATATATGACTTATTTAATGTAAAAAATAAATATTTCATATTATATAAATCATATTTTTTGAAATATTATATACATTCATATATATATATATATATTTAATATATACTATTTATTAATATTTATACTCTATATATATGTATATCAAATTTATTCATTTTTACCGATTATTATTTAATTAATAAAATGTTTAATATTTTTCTTAATTTGTACATTTTTTAATTTTTACTTGTTTAATAATTTCATTTTATTCATTTTACATATATATATATTTAATATATACTATTTATTAGTGTTTATAATTTATATAATATTTTAAATTTATTAATTTTTATTAATAATTATTTAATTAATAAATTTTTTATTATTTTTTTAAATTTACTCATTTTTAATTATTATTATTTTTTTTCATTTTATTCGGGACCTTTATCAGTGCTAAAATAAAGCGCTGATAAAGGGTAACCATTATCATCACTAAAAATAAAGCACTGATAAAGGATACCTTTTATCAGTGCTAAATAAAAGCGCTAATAAAGGTTACCCTTTATCAGTGTTAAAAAAGCGTTGATAATGGTTACCTTTTATCAGGGCTAAAAAAACACTAATAAAAATCATCATTTATCAGAGTTTTTTTTGCTAGCGCTGATAAAGATAAATACTATTAAAGGTATGTTCTGTAGTATTGGTAGTCGAACTACATGGGTTTTGATCTCTGTCTCCAAACATGGTATGTCAGACACCGCCCTAAGGTTCAATCCCAACATCACCACAAATTCGTCTGTCTTCCCCCTGGGAGGCAACAACCCAGACGTGTTATCATTCCCCTAGGAACACACATAACCTCTCACTACCAAAACTTGTGATCCCCACTGGACTTCGGTGCCACCATGTGATGCTAATCTACCTTTATCCTAGTGCATGGCTAGAGTATATGAAAAAAATCCCAAAAGACTTTAAACCTATGATCATGTCCCCACAAGAGTTTAATCCTGTGACCCCTCATGATGCATAAAGATCTCTACCTCATGTGACAAGCATGTGAGGACCTAGGTGATGAGCCTAGGAAGCCTTATGTGATAAGCATAAGTTTCCTGAAATGATGACTTTTAGATGCCTCGTGAAACACATACTAAACGTGATTTAACCTGTCTTACAAGTATTGGATGCTTGAGGCAATGATCCTTGGATGCCTTATGCCCCTTGCATATGTTTCTCCGTAAATAACATAGGACTCCTTGGGTTTTACAACCAAGATTACTTATACATAAGATTTCCTAAAATTAGAAAGTGGAAGGATTTTATAGATACCCAACACACCCAATGTTCAAAGATGCTTAGACATTCCCAATGACATTATAAACTTCGATCATAGGTTGCTTCTTTGTTGCGACATCAAACAATATAATTAACCGGTGTCCACTTCAAGATGGACCTAGGAATGAGATTCACAAACATGTCTCAAATATATGAGCGAGACCCATACTAGGAAATGAAATCCAAGTAGTAATTACTAGAAGTAGGAGCTAACATCCCATCATACTTTACCAATCAAGGATCCAACATCATCAATCATGGTGGTAGAGGCCACCCACCTTTGGTAAGTGGGAATGAAGGATATTAACATTGGAGGGGTCAGGACTAGTCCAAGGGTGTATGACACTCCAGGAGGGAAAATCACACCAGATGCACGCCTTGGTGGAAGCATAATTTTTTTTTTGTGAACTTGAAATAAATGTATTCTCATTTAACAATAGGTAGATGATGAATGATGGACATCACCGATTCTAAGAATGTTGACATGAATCCCTTATCTACCCCATAGAAGATGAATAATGTTGGACATGTTTGGAATCAGCTTCATCAAAAATATACTGACAGTTGACCTAATATATCAAACATGAAACAAACTATGGGCAACACACGATGAACCACCACTAATAGGTGTGGGGGAAGAAGGACTAACAATGTTTCAATCCCACATAACCTTGCCTTTACCATGATGACCACAACACCCAAAACTAATGGGATACCTCACCCTATCTCCACAGTCGATCCCATCTAATGGAGGGTAATCAATGCCCTTGTTTGGTGCTATGAACAATAAGGGGTTATCCCGACCAGGGAAATTCTAACACCCCAGAATGATAAAGGGTCAAATGAATAAATGATATGACTCATGTTAACAAGGTGCACCTTCATTTTCAGAATCCTACATGATTATAACTCCACAGTTAAGCGTGTTTGACCCGAAGTAGTGATTTGTATGGGTGGACTTCTGAGAAGTTTCTCAAGGTGTGTGTGAGTGAGTACAAAACACAGTGGAAAGGAAATGTGTTGGAATGTGAGGAAACTAATTAGTTATATGACCTGTTCGAGCATGTGGGTGGGCCTCAGGGTGGGGACCACATGTCTACGGGGAAACTGCTATTACCTGGTGGGCCAGGAACCAAAGACCATGTTAAGGTGGGGTGTATGTGCTTTTAGTGGGGCCCATTTGGGACATTTGGTATCAGAGGTGGTACCCAGCCTTAAGTTCAACACACTACCTGGGTTGAGATGTAGGGTCCACACTGAAGACTTTGTGATCTAAGGGGGGTGGGGGGTGAATATAACACCCCAAAATGATAAAGGGTCAAATGACTAAATGATATGACTCATTTCAACAAGTTGCACCTTCTTTTTTAGTAACCCACTTGATTAGAACTCCACAGTTAATCATGCTTGGCCTGGAGTAGTGATCAGGATGAGTGAACTTCTGGAAAGTATCCCAGGGTGTGTGTGAGTGAGTACAAAACACACTATAAATGACATGTGTTGGCATGTAGGGACAACCATTAGTTAGATGACCCGTTCAGGCATGTGGGTGGGCCCCAGGGTGGGGACCATGTGTTTATGGGGAAACTGGTGGTACTTGGTGGGCCAGGACCCGCCGACCATGTTAAGGCAGGGTGTCTGTGCTGTCAGTGGGGCTCAGTTGTTACAGAAATGTCCCAGTTGGACCTTAAAGCCATGAAACCACACCGACACCACCATTTCCATGAACACTACTCGAGAGCCACATAGGAGGTCTCCCACTCGACCATATTGACAACATTTACATGTCTTGAAAGATGGCAAGAAGAATAATCTCATCCATGCTCCGCTGGCTATGAACCATATTTCCTGGCACTAAAGATAGGGATAAGATTCTAATCCTGCTTAAAAGGAGGCCTCTGTGACATCTCCAGTGGACCCTGCCATCACCAATACACCTATTAACCTTACAACCGCTGCGTAGGGGCATGTATTTGCTCGATTTGGATAGAGACCCAAACTTCCTATCAGGAAGGTCAGGTTGACTCTCCCCATTATGGGTGGCACTGACATTTGCCTACGTAGAGGTTGTAAGGGTTGGAGGTGCGTTGGTGGTGGCAGGGTCCATTGGAGCTGTCACAAAGGCCTCTTGTCAAGAAGGATTGGAAGCCTATCCCTATCTTCAGTGTAAGGAAATATGGTTCAGGGATGGTGGAGCATGGATAAGATCATTCTGCTTGTCATCTTACAAGACATGTAAATATTGTCAGCATGGTTGGGTGGTAGCCCTCCTGTGTGGATCACAGGGTATCTGTGCTTTTAGAGGGGCCCCATTGTTACAGACATGGCCTAGTAGAACCTTGAAGCCACAAAACCACACTGACACCACCATTACCACGAACAATACCTAATATCCACATATGAGGGCTCCCACCCAACCATGCTGACAACATTGAAATGTATTGAAAGCTAACAAGTAGAAAAATCTCATCCATGCTCCACTGGCCCTGAACTGGATTTCCTGGCACTAAAGATAGGGATAGGATTCCAATACTTCTTGATAGGATGCCTTTGTGACAGCTCCAGTGGACCCTTCCATCACCAATGCACCTCCTACCCTTACAATCTCTACATAGGGGCATGTATTTTCCCGATTGGGATAGAGACCCAATCTTCCTATCAGGTAGGTCAGGTTGAATCTCCCCATTATGGACGGCACTGAAAAACACTATGGGCTATTCCATGATAAAGAATTTCATTATGGAGATCATACTCCCTGAAATTACATTAGCTAACATAAAGTGTCTCCCCATACTGAAGACTTACATTACCCCTAAGATACATCCCAATGAATAAGGGAAGAAAACAACCACAAGGGCCCAGCCCACGACACCAGCCACAACATGCAGAGAATAAATCCCCATGACCCTCAGAGACTAGAACTTGGGGAACTACTGAACTGTCAAAGACATGATTTGGGAAAATGTCACATCAGCATTGACCTCTCAAAATCCTAGGTGATGGATGAATTAATAGAAATTCCTCTACCTCTACCACCAGAGTTGGAGGAAGAATCCCTTTAATTAAGACAGACCATCTCAGAGGTTGATATCCACATAGTCCCCAAATCCATCCAAAAATATCTCCATATAGAGGATGTATTGGCTTCCTTCCATGGAATCTCTATGAAACCATCCCTACTACCATCAATATACCTATTCTCTACCTTTACCTTGGAAGTAGGGGAGACGTCTAGGCCTAGATTGGTTCCCACAGACAAAGGTGATCACTCCACTGAGCCATATGAGAATGGAAACCTTCCCGATCAGTAGGAGTCCATGAATAACCCATCTTATATGAACATGGTTATGAAGTTTTCCTTTAATCCAGAAGATACTCCATTGTTTCAGGGATTATTGGCTTGTGTGATGCATCCTCTATCATATTGTAAATAATAGTATAGGTCTGCACCACTACCACCATCAGATTCATGACCTTCACTGATTAGAGCTTGGGGTAATCAAGAACATGATTAAACTCCATAAAATGATAAAGATAAGAATATATTGTGGGTGATATTGGATGTTAACCACTATCAGTCATGTTTTGGCCACTTTCCACCCCATAATTCATCGTCCTAGTGTTCCTTGCTGAGGACCATGTGACATGTCTCTGCCAAAATTTATGGGTGACATTAAACCACATATAAGATCACCAACTGGCCTATCTAAGAAGCCTTAAACTCTCAAGGATATCCATATATAGTTCTAGAAGGTTTACATCACTACACTCCTAGTAGATCAGCGCCCCGAATCATATAGGTACTGCCAGAGTTTCTAGTGGACCCACATCATGAGCCTCTCCATTCTTAAGTGGGAAAAGAAAGAGGTATATCCCTATATTCATATTAAGGGATGAGGGTAGTAATCCACCCTATAATTTAGTCCACTTTCACATAAACAAAAATACCATTATGTCAACCCGATTATTGATAGGGAAAGTTCCTCGATGACCACCACCACCATGAATTTCATCACAATAAATCCTATAGATGATCAAAAGAATCTTGATGAAAAAACATGAAATGATGGGGAGAAACCACTCTGAGGGGAGACACATTATCAAGTGTATCCTCTGACAGGTTCTAAAACTCATTAGTAAAGACATACATTGGGCCTCAGAAGTCCTCCCACTGAGATGTTGTTGCCTGATCATCGACATCTCGATAAGGGTAAGGGAATTGATGATCCCATGAACCCATCCATAACCATTAAAAAAATAGATATGGATTCAATATTATCCACTTTGATCCAAGATCTTATGGGATGCAAGAGGATCACCACCTAACTCCTCTCCTAGCAGTGCCCAGAGCAAGAAAATGTCAAAGGGGACCATCCCCCTCCTCTGGAAAAACATTCAGTCCTTCTTGGACAAACACCTAAGGTCTATGTGGGTAGTCCCATGCACCCAATTAGGGTGGAGGCTGGTATCTCTAAAAAATGACCAAGATATGACCATCCTAAGCAGCATAGGTTCCCAACTTTAGACCATGATCACTTTGCCTATCGATTCAGTAGGCCAACTAAAGTGCTGGTGACTACCAACCCCAACCCTGATGACGTGATAGTTGTTCTCACTACCTATCTGGAGGCTTTAGATACATTACAAGGTTCAATAATTCCTGAGGGGAAGTCGTATCCGTCATGGGTAGACCAAATTCATCCACCCTCAAAATTTGGTAATACAAGATTCACCCCATTCAAAGGGATGAGCAATCTACTACAAATATTTGCCCAATTCACCTCATAGTGTGACATGATGCTAGGAAATCTAGGGTAGAAGGAAGATTCCAATATTTAGTGTTTTTTATAGACCTTGGAAGGACCTGATTTTGTCTAGTTGATTTAACTGGCCCCAATATCCATTTCCAGCTAGGAGGATCTCCATTGTAAGTTTCTCTACCAGTTAAAATCCACTTTCCATAAGACCAACATTGTTGTCCTCTCTAAATGAAATAAGAGGATCTATGAGTGAGTTTATGACTTTATTACCTAATGGAAGGGGTACACATACCCACGTGATGTGAATATTTCCACAGAATAGTTGTTAGGAAGGTGCGTGGAGAATGTCCGAGAAGAGATGGTTCCCACCCTCATCTCCCTGAGATATCCAAGTGAATTTTAGGAATTCATCAAAAGAAATTAGAATTTGGAATAAGACTTATAATATAAGAAGAAATGGTCATTCCCATTACCTATTATAGCTCCCATAAAGAAGCTTTTTAAGGAATAAACAACCACCTCTATATGGACTCAGGCTCCACAACTAGTATGCCTTCAGGAACCTTTTTAGAATAGGCCTTGACAAGCCCAACCTCACCATGAGAAGGATACCTAATCCCCCAATTAGGGTCAAGATCCTAGTGTTCCATTCAAAGAACATAAGATCAAGTTTTACTCATTAAATTATTCATAATTACTAGGTTATTTCATCTATTTCATGGAAAATAACACATTGATGTTGCCTGAATCTAGGAGACCCAAAGAGGATGGACTAACAAATAGAGCCGATTACTTCCCGTACCACATGGTCCTTAGACACACCAATAAAGAGTGATTAATATTCAAGGAATGGATCAAGACCAAGTATAATGTGGCTTGGTTGTGTTAGGTGATGTCCGAGTATATAAGACACATGTCTCTATTATTCCCAATAGTGACGATGAAGACTTCAGTGAATGACACCAGGTTCCTTGATGAGGTGCACATAAGTAAATGAGTGGATGGATCAAAAGATAGTCACTAATTCCCATATAATTACATGTACCTATTTGATAATACTAGAACCTCATACTATCGCTACGTCCTCTCTGACCACCCCCTCAACATCACAACCTTCCGTGTCCTAGAAAAATTAGGATCCAAAGAAACTAGGGAAATCAAATTCCCTCACCAGTGCCAAAGCTACCTTTCACTCTTGGTGAATTCATGAACCATGAATTGGGATAATCCACTAAAATATATATACTCCTAGAATATTCACTACTACAAAATAGTCCATTAACAACACTAGAATATGACTTTATCACCACTAAAAAAGTACCGACTACCAAAACATGATAAACATCCCTAGGCTTTTATCAGTATTAGAAAAGAACTGATAAAGGGGTCCTTTATCAACACTAAAAAAAGAACTAATTAAGGACCCCTTTATCAGCGCTTTTAGAAGCACTGATAAAAGACCCCATTTATCAATGATTTTATTTAGAAATGATAAAGATCGCATTTATCAGCACTACTAAATGCACTGATAAAGGAATCCTTTATCATCAATTCTAAAAGCATTAATAAAGGGATCCTTTATCAGAGATTTTAGAAGGACTGGTAAATGGGCATACTATAGTGTACTGTAACAGCACACTGTAGTACAAAAAATATGGCATACTTTAGCATGATGTAATAGAACACTATATCACTAGAAACAACACCATAAATTAGTAAAATCTGATACAAATACTGAATTTAAATGAAATAAAATTTACAACACAAATATAAGAAAACCACTACATTATAAAGAAAAAGAATGCATTTTTATAAAATAACAAACCAACCCTACTTGAGAAAAAGAACACACTTTTATAAGAAAACAATTCTTATGTTAGTAATAATAAAAAGAAATTAAATAAATAGAAAGTGTTAAATTTAAACTAAACTTTGAGTCATACTAGGAACTCTATTTATCAAATTAAGTTATAGATAATCCTTACACGTCAGACCATTTATTGTTCATCTTCAATCATTTTATCTGTTATAATCAACTAAATAAGTATAAGATAAAAATTATAAGTAAATTAATCAAGTAATAGTAGATATAATTATGAGAAAACAATCTAGATCATTTTCTTGATTTTGATGATGTGACCCACATTGTAAACTAAAAGACACTTATATATTAAAAAGATGCACTTTGAGTCATACCAGTCACACCTTGTGTCAGATTGAGGTGTGGATGATTCCTACACATAAAAAATGGTTTATTCATCATTTTCCTAAAGTATCAAAACAATATGAATGTGTTTTCTCATTTTTGAGTATGTTAGTTTTCCTTTTTAATAAAATTAATTTCAGTTTTAAATAAAAAGATGAAATTAGAGTCACACCGGTCACACCATGCATCAGATTGAGGTTAAGATGGTTCTTACACATCCCAAATGAATTATGGATTGTTTTTTTAAAGTATCAAAATAATCCGAATGTGTTTTCTCATTTTTTAGTATGTCACCTTTTTTTTCTAAAATGTCATTTTAAAATGGAAACACACACTTTTAGTCATATCAGTCACATAGTGTTTCAGTTTTACATGATACCTATTTATACATATAAAAAATAAAAAATGAATAGTTTTACTAAATTATCAAGATAACCCAAGCACATTTTCTTAGTTTTCAGTGAGTGACACTTTTTAACTAAAATGTCAATTTTAAATTGATAACAGACACTTTGATTCATTCCATGTACATCATGTATCAGATTTAGGTGATTCTAATTCATACACCTAAAAAATTACTTACGGATATTTTTCATAAAGTATCAAAACAATATAATTTTTTTCCTCAATTTTGAGTATGTCAATTGTCTTTTTGACTAAAAGGAATGTCAATTTTAAATAAAAAGTTTCACTTAGAGTCTTACTAGTCACACCATGCATTGGATTAAGGTGAGTCTGATTCCTAAACATTCCAATTGACCTATGGATCATTTTATTAAAGTATCAAAACAATATGAATTTATTTTCTCGGTTTTGAGTACATCACTTGTGTTTTTTTTATTAAAATTTCATTTTAAAATGGAAACATACACTTTGAGTCATACTGGTCACATCATGTGTTAGTTTGATGTGATAATGATTCCTAAACATAAAAAATGACTTATAAATTACTTTCTAAAATTATCAAGATAATATGAGTGTGTTTTATCGGTTTTTAATGAGTGAATTTTTGAACTAAAATATCAATTTAAAACTGATAACGAACACTTTGAGTCATATCTGGTACACCATGCATCAGATTGTGGTGAGGCTAATTACTACCTATAAAAAATGGCTTATGGATTATTTTACTAAAGTATTAAAACAATATTAACGTGTTTACTTGGTTTTGGGTATGTGATGTGTATTTTGAACTAAAATGTAAATTATAAACTAAAAATATACAGTTCGAGTCATACCAGTCACACCTTGCATTGGATTGAGGTGTAGCTGATTGAGTACGTGATGTGTGTTTTTATTTCAATGGTCTATACCAGATTAGAAAGGAAAGAAATGTTTCATTTTTATGGAATAATAAACCCCATGATTCCTAAAACTCCTCACCCAAAAGAATCATGTTCTATCTTTTCTGGCTTGTTGTACATGATTGAAAGGAAAATATGAATTCCCAAAAGATATGTGAAAAAATAATAATAATTATATAAAAATGATAAGGAAATTAACTTAAAAATAGTAGATAAAATGGTGAAAAAATTAACTAAATAAGTAGTATGAATTCACCTTTTTATGATGGTTGTATACATTCTTTACCCATTTCATTATTATTGTTATCTCAATTGCATCCTTGAAGTCCAATCTCTCACAAGCATGAGAAAATTTGAAAAAACCACCCCAACTTAAGAAAAAGAATCCACCTATATAAAAAAAATTATTATGTTAGTAATACTATAAAAAATAAATTAAACATAAATATGAAATAATACATTAATAAAATTTCCATTTTAAACTGAAACCACACAATTTGAGTCATAACAGGTACACCAAGTATTGATTTGAGGTATGGTTGATTCCACAGTGTATTTTTTATCCTAAAATGAATTCAACACTCTGGTTCATCTAACAATATTTCAATTTGATAACCTAGATTATTGAATGCATTGGAGAATAAAAATAAAATTACACCATCATGAGTGAATCATCCTTGTTGAGTGCATGATCATAGTACATGAGTGAATCACCCTTTTTGATAAAGTAATTTATTCATATAAAACATTAACCATCAATGTAAAACTATTAGAGTTAATTGATTGAACTAAAATAAATATTTATATATGAGTTTTTATGGAACATAATAAAATCTATCTTTCCCTTTAACCATCATAGAGAGTAAAAAATCCACGATAAATAATTTACATTCTTTTATGGAAAAAACTTTAGTGTGACCCATTATGTATTTTCATAAGACACTAAACTCAATTATAAATTGTTTACCCATTTTTGATAGTATTAAACACCAGTATAGCCCTTTATATCATCCAAATGACACTAAAATCTAGCACATCCATTAAGTCTTCCTAGATTGTGCTATAGATTAGTATATCCTTTTCAATATTCTGGGTGATGATAAACTCTAACATAACATCATCATTATTTTTTCATCAAAATGAGAATATACCTATTATCATGTATTTTTTATTGATATTGATGATGATTTTTTTATTAATGTGCCTGTAAACATGGATCATTTTACATAATAAACACGCACATATATAATGAATGTTACTTGTATAGATTTCACAAGCATTTTTTATATTATATCATGCATATAATTGATGATAAATTGCCCGAATAATTCCAACACCCACCAAAGTGAAATCGTTGTACTATTTTTTTTTCTAAAAATTCATGATTTTGTTGATGCAATTTTGTATTTATTTATTTCTTTAAGGATTTTGGATCAATTTAATAGCTTATTTTTCATAGGGGTCTTTGTTTGGATTTTTAGTTCTTCACAATTTCATTTGAAGTGGGTTTTTAATTTTTTGGGATTTTTTCATAAAGTGGTTTATTTTCATTTGATTAAATGTTTCCTTTGATACCATCCCTCCTCGATGACCATGATCTCTAAATACTAGTTGTCCTCCAGTAGTTCTCTCATACTCTTGTTAGATTTGGTGGTTGATTACACACATATTTATTCAAACATTTTAGTTGGATTATATATCTGTTTGATGATTGGATTAGTTCTTTATGAATCTCAAGTGACAATTAGATCCATTACTAAGACCCTTTCTTTACAGTGTAGAGAAGCCATGGGAAAGCAACTGTATCTGTTTTTTGTTGTTGTTTAGTTTGTTCTTAGTGAGGGGTTTCTTTCAAACATTATTAACATTTTATATTCCTTGGAATGTGAAAATATAAATTGTAGCCTATGATAACTAGTTTGAAAAAATAAGTGGTGTTTGTTTTTTTTCTGAAAAAAATTCCAACACTTAAATTCCTATAAAAAATCACTTAAACAAGTGGTGAAAACATTATTTCAATAAGCAAGCTAAAACACTTGAAAAATGGAACTTATCTTAAGTGAAATGTGTTGTGAACACTTTTCAACAATTGTTGTCAAACACAACCTAAGAATGATCACCATTATACTCCATTTCCAATAATTTTATTATTTGCAGGCCAGTGCATTGTGCCCTCCTCCTCCTTAGTTTCCACCTCTGCCTCATCCTCCACCTTGGTCTCTGAATTTGACTTCACCTCCACCTCCGCGTCTTCCCCCTCCCCCGCCCCTACCCCCACCCCCACCCATGAATTTTCCCGTACCTCCACCCGCATCTCCTCCCCTGTCCTCACTCCCACCTACACCTCTGACTCCGCCTCCACCTCTTCCATTTCCCAACAATTTTATTGTTTACAGGAGAATGCTTGTATGAAAATTTATTTCCTCCATTATACTTATCCTTGAAAATATATAAAAAAAGATATATAATAATTACGACACTAATTATTCACACACCAAATATATTTCTAAGTTTATAGCTTCTACTAGATCACAAAAATAGTTTGTAATCACCTAAATTTGTTATCGACAAACATTATAACACCATATACATTTTCTACTCATCTCTAAACAAATTTACTTCTTCTTTTGAGTGTGAAGGTTGTCGGAAAATCTTGGTAGTGCTGAGAAAATATATAAAAACAAACAATTAAGAAATATTTTTAATGAAATTATAAATACATCTGGAAATTACCTATCCAGGGATGCTGGTATTTTGATGGTTTACGATATCTCTCATAAATTTTCAAACATAATATCCACAACCTTTTCATTATATTTTTTTGGACACAACATAAACATTGACCAAAATAATTAATTATTTTGAAATATGTTTTGATTGTTAAATATTTCTATATATACCTTAATATATTTCCATTTATAGTAATACATAGGATTTTTATCTTCAAATTCCAACATTATTCTATGATTTAGCCTATATTTAGTGACTACTTTATCATAAAAATATTATAGTTAAAACATAAAATGAATCATATAATTTGAATCCTATCTATAAAATATTGATTTTAGTGTATTAAAAATTCACAATACACATTATGTGTGGTTGGTTTGTTGGATATCCATGAACTAGAGGCAACAAATAAATATTTTGGGTATCTATATTGACTGCTATCAGCATATAGTGCATCCTAAAAAAAACAAGTAATGAAAAAATAAAAATATATTTTATGTGATTATATTGTAGAGTTTTACCTCTGTATTATAGGCATCAAAAAGAGTCGGTTGTCTATTAGATTTATGTCAAACACATTGAGTATCTCATCTCTTTTATTATAAATTTATTCCTTATTCATTTTTTTTTCATATAAATGATATAAGGATTAATGAATCCAAATTGTGCTTCACATGGTTTTCCCTTTATATAGTAGTAATATAAATGTCTATAGAAAATATGAATAATTTTTATCTTTAATGAACACATTATCTCACTATTTGGATAAAAATATTATGAAAATTCACCTTATATATGTATTCAGAACCAAGGTTCCTAGCCATTCATGCTTGAGAATCTCATTTATAATCATAAGAACAACTAGGTCTTTCATGGAAGTTCCATATATTTCTTCTTCATATGGAATAAAAGAAATAACTGCATCATTAAATGTGGTCTCTTTATGAAGTTTTAATGATAATAAATGATTCTATGGAAATGGTGTGGATAAGATACTCTTGTAATTACCTTTTAATTTCTTGGTGAATTCACTAGACTATTTTGATTTAACCTTCTGTTTCCCCATTGCTTTATCTATCTGTAATATCATACCTCACTTTAGAACTTTTTTCATAAATTGTTATAGGTTTTTCATATGAAAAAATTTGTTAAAGACATACCTCATGTATCTTTATAATAGTATATGTATATACTACTAAAGTTACAATAGCATCATTGAACTTTGTAATATTCAGACCATCAAGTGGAATAGGAAAATCAGCAGTCGACTCATGATCAAACTAATCCCCACTCTCATGTGATATTTTGGTAGTTATATTAGGTGTATCTTGTATCCTAGGATATTATACACTGTACCCCTCACAATAAGGTGGTGCGTGGGTGTTGACAAATAAAAATTATATACAACTGTACCCTATATAATTTTAGTAATATAAAGTTATTGGAAGTTGTTTGATGCAAATTTAGGAGAAAGAGTAATGAAAAAATTGATTACCTCGGGTAAGGTATGTGGTTGATGGGAATGAATACCTAAAAGCTAGCGGGGTCATTTGGTTCTTCATGTGGGGATGTTTGTTCCACTGTCAATTAGCATTGATCCTTCCTCATACATTGGTCTGCCAAACTAGTCTGGACTATACTATCTTGCAAAGTATCTATTTTTCTTTGCAATACTTTCATCACATTATATGTATATTCATGTGGTTTTATCTTCTTGAAATATTATTGAGGAGAAAATCCAGAACCTACTTCTCCAATGAGACCATATTGCTTCAGCCCCTTCAAAGCTATTGAAAGTAGTTTTTCTTTTGGTACGGTCACTACCAATTCTTATGTATAAACCATATAAAAAATATGAACATAAATAGATATTTTTATGTAATAATGTTATAAAGCATAAAAAATTACTATTATTACAACCTTATACGTGTTTACCAGACTACTTTTGTGTTTTCATCTACTAGTTTACCCTTATTATTTACATGAGGCTCCTTTGATAGAGCATGACCTTTGATGGAAGTGGCTTCAGAAGTTGATTCATTAATCTAAATATAATCAAAGGAAAATATGTTATTTCATATCATATAAAAGATTAATTATTTGTTTAAAATACATACCAATTTCTTCTCTAGTGAAGCATACCCCATCCTTCCTTTGTGATAGGGGTACATTAGTTTTATGCACATTCTTTATTTTCAGTACTCTTTTTTTTATTTCATAAGTTAAAAATTTTGAATCGAATTGGATAAAATAAATAATGTAAAATAATATTTTATCAACTACAATGCACCATAAATTATTTCACATTATGACGACTGATGAAATCATTCAATGTTTCCAGATTTATAATGTGTACATAACTAACTGGTGGGTGGGGATTTACTTTCCCCTCAGTATCCCTAAGATATAACTTGGTAAGAAGAGTATATATGCCTCAATGGGATTTTCTAGAATCCATTAAGTCAAATTTATTAAGTAAATATTATAAAAAAAATAAACTCTACAAGGAATAATGAAAATTAAATCAATGTTTCATTATAATTTTTTTAATAAAATATAGAAAGTATATAATAAAATTACCTTTACATATTACAAAAGGGTATCCTTCTTTACAGGAAGGGCATGGTGCCATGAATCAATATCAGTCATCACATTCATAATCATTGTGACCCCAACATGACTAATGAACATTAAATTATTTGGGGAAATAGGTTGGCCGCCTTGATTCCAACCAACATCAAATTTTATACCCTTACTTATTGCTTTGATAATATTATTCAGCATTGTTATATTGTATCATTACTGGTTTTTCATCAACATGCTACTGACCCCCTAATAATTTTTTATTTTTAATATCAACAACCCGTTCTTCCTCAGGATTGGTAACATAAACATGTGAAGAATACATTGTTTGCATGAGTAGGAAAACATTAAATTTGTCTTGAATAACAAAAATGTAAACATAGACAAATGATTTGAGAAGGGTTGTATACATGATCTATTTCAAACTTGATAAACTCTTTAAATCCATATTTATAATATTTTTTAAAATTATTATAATTCATCCATTTTGAAGGAAATAAGTAATTTAATTTATGAAAATAATTACTCCACTATGGTAGGTGTTATCCTCTAAATTCATCCAAAGGTGAAATTTATAGACAAATGTCATCCTCACCATCATCATTTCTTTAACAGTTATTATTAAATTTAGTTTCTTGAGACTCATCCTCCATATCATATAGACATGCACCTATGTTGCTTGAACTACTCTGAGTAGTAGTCATTCTATACCAAGTATCGGTGATCATTTTGTATGACTAATTATCACATTAGTTAAAGAAACATATATGAGATTATAGATTAGACTCAAACAATAAAATGCAATAATAACTATTCAGGATATGAAGCTAATGAAGATCAAAGTTTTCTCCTTAAAACTATTTAAATTACCATATTTTAATTTAAAATTTCAAATCTCATCTCAAAATTCAAAATGGTCCCTGAAACTATAATGAGAACATCAACTCCTCCCTACTGAACTTCACCGACTCTAATATATGTTACTAGTCCATTTCCTTCATCTATATCTCAAATAGAAGGGCAATATGTCTACTGAGGATCATGTTTAGGGTCTGAGTATAAAAATCAACAAGTAAATACCTACATGGCCCCTAAAATATACAACAATGCATATATTTTAGTATATGTTCAAAGTATTAACACCAAAAAACATGTAATTAAATTCATGGTGTACTAATTAGGAAACTATGATAATAAAATGCACCTACTTCATTTCATACCAGTGAATTATACTAATCACACCATAAGTTTATACAACGGGGTTTCCATGAAATTAAAATTATTTCACTAATGACAGGTTAACATTTGAATCATAGGATGAGAAATAATTATTTATCTCCCTTTAGAAATAACCACATCATAGGTACCATGAGATTTGACCTCAGACCCCTAGCATCCAATACTTTCCCTCAAGGATAACCATGACATGTACTTATTGAATCCAAATCATGAAATGGGTATAACATAACCATTTTTCTTAGGATGTAAATTTTAAATATGGAGAAGTCTTAAAATAATTGGTTCCCTTTGGAAAGAACCACACAATGGGTGACACAATACATTAGTTAAACCTAACTTTTGAAAAACCACAAAGAAGAAAAAACTACAACACAAATGTCACATCACCCTCACCCTAGCCCTTAATGAATAACTAACATTTCTATAGTAACTAAAATTATAACATACCATACCTATCCCTCAAATAATACCCATCATATTATAATATACAATAATCAAAGATAAGTTATCTTAGGCATTAGTCATCTTTATCAATGATCACTCATTAGATAATCTCAAAGTTTGTAGGCCATAATTCATCACTCACACACCTCAATTTTCAAGAAAAATTAAGCTATATGATCAACTAATTAATTCTACCCTCTATAGGTTATCCCAATAGGTTTCAAGGGACTATACTTGATTTTATAACACATATCTAATCACTACTAATGTGATCATATAATACATCTTAGAACATCACTAACCTAAGAAAAACATTCATAGAGAAATTCATACATTATTCTACCCTTATGGGCTACTTCCATTATACATGATTATCCTTATTAGGCCTCTCATAATCTTACCTATATACTACTAGACATTAACTTCCATAGTGATATCCTATTTCCTAAGTCCATGTCTCACTTTCTTCAGGAATCATGGACCATAAGGAAACCATTTACAACCATCAATCACACAATACAATCTCTAAAGTCCCTCTCACACATCATATAATAATATCCTAGGTTCACCCCCTTCATTTGATATTTTAATATCACTTAGGATTTTCTCAACCGACCAAACTGAAGATCATATGGTGAAGAAACCACCGAGTGCGACTATAATCACCCCACAATGTATGGAATGACTATTTTATTCCAAATCAGTATTATCTATTATACATCAGATCATAAAACCATATCAGAACTCACTATGGTATCTTTTTCTTGATTATATATTACTACATATCACATTTCACACTAAAAAACATATAAAACATTGCTTGATAATTTTGGAACCACCCACCTCTTTTATGAAATTAACCATACGAGCATCACTTTTTTCATTCCATTCAAGCTTGTTACATAGATCCTCAATCACATGATCCCATATATCATCAATAAAATAGTAAAATAAGTAATTAAAAAATAATTATTATTAATTTTCATATTTAATTTACCTAGTAAGAACTTCAGAAACTCATAAGGGAGTGCCAAAACATCAGAACCACAACCAACATCATGGAAATGAACCAAGTCATGCTCTCAATAATATTATGAGAAAAATTATCATTAGTTACAACCTATTTTTTTTTTAAATTTAAACAAAAATGGAAAATATCCCAAGAAGAACTCACCAGGACATTTACCAATTCCATAAATGGAACAACTGAATGTAGATAGAGACATATTCATAGTTGTCGAAGGTTCATGGAATAATAAGATGAAAAGGATGCCTGGGGATGCAGTGCGAGGTGCGGAGTGAGACACACACCTCTCGAAACTATGGTGCATATCATGTCATGATTAAACATACAAAATTTTCAATAATATTGTAAATTATAAAAACTTAAATTCAATCAAAATAATAATATTTTAGTATATACTAATATTGTTTAACCAAACTAAAAACTAATAATCAATCTTTGAGAACATAAATATAAACATCATCATCAATGGATGATGATGGAAGTTAGGGAGAAGGGGAGTTTCTACAATTACCTTATGTACGTTGGCTTTTACTGCTTTGAATGAAGCTTGTGACCTACCCAAGTTGTGTTATTGCGCTTGGAATGTAGGAATAAGTTATATATATTTTTCATGAGTCATGTAACATTTTATTATTATTAAATTAAATTTTGTATTTAATGTTTCTTTGACTCAAGATCCCCAACCCATTTCTATATCTAATTTTTGAAAAAAATCCATTTTGTTTGAAAGCGCACCACATTCATGCCTTGTGCCTTAGTGATTATAGAAATGGCATGCGAGGTGCATGGCTTTGGTGCACCTCAGGGAGGTTGCCTTGAATCACCAGTGGTGAGGTGCTCTAGGTGTGCCTCATAACACATCTTTCCATGGAACATGCCTTAACGTGCCTATGAAAACACTACATATAGCTTCCTTATCATTGGATGAAGGAAGAAATCCATTATACATCCTTCTAGTGATGGAGATTTCACCCAGTTTATAAATATCATATGAGATGATTCCTAACTCTCTATGTGATAAAATTAAGGTGTTTATGACTAAAAACCAACATCTAAACATATATGTGATAATCTTATATGGTTATTAACTCACAAACTAGAAGATACATACTTCCACATGAAGGTAAAATACCCACAACCATTTAGTGAAATCAACACAACTTTGAGGTGACCAAAAATCCCAGGCTCACTCATCAAAAGGACCACCAACTAAGATAAATTAACCTTATGTGGAACCCAAAAAATCAATCAATGAGTGAGGAGCAGAAAATAACATACCTTGGATTCAATCTTTGATTCGTACAAGAGAAAGTAGGGATATCACATGTGAAAGCTTGGATTCATTCGAGGCTTGGATTCATTCAAGACTTGATTCATTCGAGCCTTGGATGCGTTCGAGCCTTGATTTGATCCTAGATTCAAGGAGGAACATTGAGAGAAGGTGGTTTCCATGGAAAGCTTTAGATATCATGACTGAAATAATCACAGTTAGGGTTCTTTAAATAGAAAGGGAGATTTTTATTAGCGCTTCCAAAAAAATGTCGATGAAGATAACTTTTATCAGTGCTAAATTACTATGCTCAGATAAAATCTATCTTTATCAGCACTAAAACATTAGTGCTGATATATATGGCTTTTATCAGTGCTTGTTTAGCACTAATAAAGCTCTATGTTTATCAGCGCTAAAGAAGCACTGATAAAATCCATCTTTATCAGTGCTAAAACTTTAGCACTGATAAAGGATATATAATTATAATTATAAATAATAAAACAAATAAATATATTTATATTATCATATATTTTATTTATTATACTTTTATAATTATTTAAATATATAATTATTTATTTATAATTATATAAATACTTTTATAAAAAATTACATATTTTTTATTTATAATAATAAATATATAATTTTATAAATATAGTAAATATACATTTCTAAATATATTTGTAAATATATTTATAATTATAAATATATTTATATCATTATATATATTTTCATTATTATATATATTTATATAATTATATATATATATATTTAATAAATATATATAAATATAAATATAGTAAATATATTAATTATTTAAATATATTTATTATAATTTCAATTTTTTTAATATATATAAATATAAATATAAATATAGTAAATATATTCACTATTTAAATATATTTATTATAATTTTATAATTATTTACATATATAATTATTTATTTATAATAATATAAATATGTTTTAAAAAATAATATTTATATATTTATATCATTATATATATATATTTATAGAATAATATATACACATTTAGTAAAATATATATAATTATAAATAAATATAAATATAAATATAAATATAAGTATAAGTATAAATATAAATATATTAAATATATTCATTATTTAAATAAATTTATTATAATTTTATAATTATATAAATATATAAAATTTTTTATTTCTAATTATATAAATACTTTAAAAAAATAATATTTATTTATTTATAATTATAAATATATAAAGTTATAAATATAGTAAATATATATTTATAAATATATTTATTTATAAATATTTATTTAAAAATATATTTTTTACATTATTAATGAATATATAATCTTAAATACATGCATGTTAAAAATGATTGAAATTGAATTATTAAAAATGAGTACACTTTAAAAACATTGAAAAAATGTATAAATTGTATTAATTAAAAATAAATTATTAAAAAAATACGGCGATATATTGAAATAAAGATGAATACATATTGAAAATATTAAAACATATTAAATAAATAATAAAAAAATATTAAATTGCTAAAAAAATAAAAAATAAAATACAAAAAATATTAAAAATGAATAATACCTAACTTTAATAATATTAAAAATAAATAAATATAATTTACCTATTAAAAACATAATATATTAAATGTATCATGTTATTATATTTGAAATTATAAAATAAATACTAAAATTTAATAAACTTACATAAATATTAGGTGTATTTGTTTATATATATATATATATATATATATAAGATTTCATTAATTACTTAAATATCTGTGTGTGTTTGTCGTATATAAAAATGAATTAATTACATATATGTATGTGAAATCAATGTAACACATGTTTGATATATGTTTAAATTGGGAAATCAAATGACATTCAATTATATCCATTACTCAATGCAATGAGTCAGTATTTTTAATTAATATTAATTGTATAAACCATTTTTCATTAAATATATGACCTATTTAATATGTAAGAATAAATATTTTGTATTATATAAATCATATTTTAGGAAATATTACGCATTAATATATATATATATAGAAATATATATGAATATATTTCTATATTAAATGCATTATTGAATAATTATATATAAAAACCCTTAAATTGAATAATACATTAATATGTTTTTAATCAGTATATTTTATTCATTTTCTATATTTATATTTAATATATATTATTTATTACTATTTATAACTAATATATAAAAATTAAACTTATTAATTTTTCTTAATATCCGTTTCATTAATAATTTTTTTAATAATTTTATTATTTATTCATTTTTAATTTTTTGTTTAATTATTATAATTTATTCATTTTTAATCATTTTTTAATTATTAAAATTTATTCATTTTATATAAATATTTACTATTTATTAATATTTATAACCAATATATATGCATATTAAATTTATTCATTTTTATCAATAATTATTTAATTGATAAAATGTTTAGTATTTTTCTTAATTTACTCAATTTAAATTTTTGTTTATATAATTATTTCATTTTATTCATTTTAAAAATCAATATATTTAATATATACTATTTATTAATATTTACAATATATATATATATTAAATTTATTTATTTTTATCAATAATTATTTAATTAATAAAATTGCTAATATTTTTTTAGTTTAATCATTTTAATTTTTTTTTAATTTTATTTTTGTTTTATTTGGGACCTTTATCAGTGTTAAAAAAGCAATGATAAAGGGTACCTTTATCCATACTTAAGAGAAAACACTGATAAACGGTACCTTTTATTAGCAGTACAAAAAAGTAGTGAAAAAAGTTACCCTTTATCAGTACTAAAAAAAGCACAAATAAATGGTACCTAGTATCAACGCTTTTTCCTAGTGCTGATAAATGACAACACTATTAAAGGTCTATTTTGTAGTAGTGATTCCACTGATGAAGACTAGGAGTATGCTTCCGTCAAAGTTGTCAGGCTGGTGGATCGTTGTACAATACCCATCAATGAGGTACACCATGAAGCCCCTTTAGGTACCTCTAGCTGACACCATCAACGGAAGGGTAGACACCATGATAACATGAAAGATTCCCAAGATGATACTTCAGAACAAACATTTTATACCACTGAAACTAGGCATCAATCCTTACTTAGGGATCAATAGGCACAATCCTCATAGGTTGTGCCATTGGGTATACCTTCACAGTTTACCGAATTTGTTGATCATGTGGACCAACCACGGTAGTCCAGTGATCACCTACAACAAGATAAGGCCCAGTCTCAGCTTTCTAGTTCCCATATCAATACATCCAATCAATAGTAGAACACGACAAGAACCTATTAGGCCCCATTTCCTCAGCCAATGAAACACATTATGTTCCCTATTAAATAAAAACCCTTAGGATAAAAAACATGCCCCTTTCTTAGAAGTATGATGTGTTGAAGAACATTTCCAACATACTAGTGTGATTCTCAATCCTTGACGTACTCCACCTATCAAAGGAGTTTCTTGGGGCTCTTATTGAGAACCCAAAGTTCCCTCTTAAGTTCGAGACTAAGGTAGTAGCCACAAATGCTTATCGCGAAGAGGAAGTTGATTAGGAAGAATGCCAATCCATCATTTCCTTACCTAAAGAAGTTTAGGGTTCCACTATTCAGTGGCACATACACCCACTTTATGTCATAGAACAGTTTAATGGAATGAAAATCTATCGTTTCTTGGTGGACACCATCTTTGGGATCAATATCATCTCTACATAGATGTTCCAAAATCTAGGGCTCATGGAATAAAATTTTAACCCAACCAACTTGAAAATTTAGGGTTATGAAAAGATTGAGAAGAATCCATATGATAATATTTGGCTAGAGACCCAGTTCGATGGCTTGGTAGCAAACACCAAGTTCATGGTGGTCTTGAAGAACACTATCTACAATTCCTTTTTGGGGAGTCCATGGATTCTTATACATATAATAGTCCCCTATTCATACCACCAGTTCCTCAAATACCCCCTTAATGGTTAAGTTGGGGTACTCCCTGGAGACAACTCTCCCTATAACTTCTGTGAAGACTACTATCTATATGATGAATACTAAAAAAGGGAGAGGAAGTAGCTTCATACTGATAGGGTTGATCATATCAATTCCCCCAATGATCTAATAACCACCTCAATGGATCCTTGTGTGAATTTAAAAGATAGCTTCATCTTGCCAATCAATCAGTTTGAGATAACAACCCCAGATCCTAGGATCCACTTTATAACCCCTAACAAAAAGGAATTCTCATAGATTACATTATATTCCTATATATTATAGGAATTTTTGAATCCATATAGGCTTACTCCTATTGATTATCTAGAGATCCACCCCTTATTTACTAACCCACAACAACAACATGCCTTCCAAAGAGCAGGGATGACCCAATAGAGGTTGACCAATAATCACTATTTTGACATCAAAGGTAGACCTCACTGTAGAGAATTAAACATGATTGTCTCATCAGATTTTTTCAATGTGGTCTCCACAGAGTAGGAATCCCTCATTGGGGATCACCTCACTACTGATGTAGAAAACAATACCAATCCAATATTTTCATCTCCAGGGGAATCACCTCCTTCCTCCAATCCTCATGTTTTAGATGATGAAAAGGATTTGGATGACACAACATCTATATTTGATTAACGTGTCTTCAACACTATCAATTATTTGACCTAGGTGAACATCAAAACTAAGGAAGATCTGAGACTAATGCTGATTAGTGAAGTCATATCTTCTAAGGAGAAGTATGTGGATTTATTAAAGCAGAACCAAGATGTGTTCTCTTGGAGCTACAAGGAAATTTTAGGTATTAAACCTGAGTTTTCTATTAACTAACTTGGAATCTCAATGGGTCACCAAATATTCAAATAATATCCCATGAAGATCCACCCTTCCCATGATTCCATGGTTGAGGATGAAGTTGATAAACTCATCAAGGAAATTTTTTTTAGGGAAGTCCAGTACCCTAAGTGGTTGGAAAAAATCATCCCAGTCAGGAATACAAATAGATATATCAGTGTCTGTATTTAATTTCAAGATCTCGATTACCACTTCCCAAAGGATTATTTTACCCTCAGTGACATAGCTGCTAATTGATGAAACTACTAGTTTCTAGTCCCCGCCCTTTATAAATGGATATTATAGGTATAATCTAATTTTTATGTCCCTCAAGGATGAAGAATACACCATTTTTAGGGTGCCTTAGAGAACCTTTTGTTATTTAGTGATTTCATTTGGTTTGAAGAATGTTGGGGATACCTACCAGCAGTCCATAAACCACATATTCAAGATACTCTTTAGGACATTGGTGGAGTTTTATATGGAATATTTTGTAGTAAAATCCCTCCATCGATAGAACCATTTTTATTATATTGAGAGTGTGTTTGACTTCCTTCACTCCCATCATATGAAGTTGAATCCCTTGAAGTGTACATTCGGGGCCACCTCAAGAAAGTTCATTTTCTTCATTTTTAGGTACAGAGGCATCAGAATTGATCCAGAGAGGATTAAGGCTATCATCCAAATGCCTCATCTTCACAACATTTGGGAGTTACAAGGCCTACTGAGATACCTATGATATATTTGATGGTTCATTGTGAATATGTCTAGTAATTTTATTCCCTTTTCAAGGATCATGAAGAAAGGAACCACTTATCAGTGGTACATGGACTGTTAGACTACATTTGAGTACATGAAGTAGTATCTGCTAAATCCTCTAGTCATGATTCCATCCATCCCAGGAAATCCTCTTGTCCTTTACATGACTTCTTGGGAATAGTCCCTTGGTTCCCTCTTAGCACAAAAAAACAACGAGGGTAGAAAGAATAGACTATACTACCTCAGTCGCATGCTACTTTATATGAAGACCAGATATTCTCTCACTGAGAAGAGATGCCTCACCTTGGTTTTCATAGTTTATAAACTGTGAAACTACTTTTAGAACCATGAGATATAACTAGTATCCCATGTTTATCTATAGATGTACATACTTAACTTCCCCAAGATGAATATACAATTGGCATGGTGTGTAGTAAATTTGAAACAGTTTTACATTAGGTTTGTCCCCTAGAAATATGTCATGTTCCAAACACTAGAACACTTCCTGGCCATGAATTTGACCACTAAATAATCACACATGGTTTTATAGTTCCTATATGATTCCATACTCTCTATTTATCAAACTATACAGTGTTAGAAGATGCAATTTTACTGTGCCTCCAGAATCCAAACCAGGAGAAGGCTCAATAAACCCAAACTCAATAGGATGAGCCTTGGGATCATCTTTATCAATCCTATATAGAACGTCATGCCATACTAATTTATGTTAGTTGGAAGGTTGTACCAATAATGTGGCTGAGTATCAGGCTCTTATCCTCATTCTCAAGTTGGATCTCAAGATTAAAGTCCCCCAACTTCACATGAAGGTAGAATCTATGACAGTCATCAAGAAGATCAATGGTGATTATGTAATCAAGAATTAAGAACTCACCCCTTTTTAAAACAGACTCATTTCCTGATGGCCTAGTTCCCTTACCAACCAAAGGAGACTCATGTTATCCAATCATAGAATGACTAAGTCGATGCCTTAGAAATATAGTATGCACCCTTTTTAGAGCCCAACCAAGATGATTTTATTATTCATGTGGCACATCATAGATTCATTTTACCCATCAATTTTGACAAAGAGGACTCAAAGTGAACCAGATAACTACCAAAACCTCTGAAGATAATCCCTCAAACACCTCAGTAGTTAAAGAATCACTTAATTTGATGACTTTATTCATCTATTATCTCTGATATGGGAATATCCCACTAAATTGAGTAGAGAATGAGTGGATCCTCCAACATGTAGTGAAATTTACACTACGGGATGGACCCAACCTATATAAGTCCCTCTATAGGTGTGGTTTTGATGGAATCCTTCACCATTGAAAATGAGGGTAGGAGGTTCCTCAATTCCAATAAGAAGTCCATGCGAGGTCATGTGGGGCCCATCAAATATGATCGAATCATTATAACTATATAAAATGGTTGGGGAACTTCTATTCTACCATGGTTTATGACTACATTGAGTTCACCAAGAAATTACATGAATGATAGATCCTTGAAAACATCAAGCATTATCTATAGGATCTTCTCAAATACACCAAGTACTCTTTACCCTTTATAGTATGGGGACTTGTTTTTTCAGGACTCTACCCACTAGTGACAGCTTGATAGCGTAGGTTCATTCTAACTACCACCAACTTCTTCTCAAAATGGGAAGAATCCAATTCTATCAAAGAATTCAAGACCTGGTCTATGATCGAGTTTGGGAAGTCCCATATAATCCATCAATTTAGGATCGCTCATACCATTATCATAGATAATGGGACCAATTTTTGAGTTACTGAGATGAAAAGGTTGTAGAACAACTACAACATCTGGTCTAATTACACCTACCACTATCATGAGTAATTGAATAGAAAGATCAAGGCATTCAAAAAAACCCTATCTAATATTCAATAGAATTCAGTGAGTCAAAATAATAAAATTTGGCTCGATTAACTCTCCAATACCTTCCAGGCCTATCAAACGATGACTTAAAATTTTTCCTAGGAAATTCCATACTCCCTAGTGTATGGAACATATAAATTTTTACTTATATAGGTTTATCCACCATTACTCTAGATGACCATTTCTGACCAACATGAACAGGACAAGAGAGCTGGAGTTTTACTCTCTGAGTTAGAATACCTTAAAGAAAATAGGTTCCAAGCATTTCAAAACCTAGAAATACATAAAAACTAGATGGTGTAGGCATTCAATAAAAAGGTTTACCTCCAATTTTTCCTTTAGGTAAATATGGTATTGTATCTTAGGATTTTGATGATACATGCTAAGAAGCTACCAAAACTAAAACCCAAGTGGTAAGGGCCTTATGTCATTCATAAGGTCTACTATAATAGTGAACACTCATTGGTAACCATGGATGAGGAGTGCATCACACCTCCCACCAATGATAGGTTCCTCAAGTGGTACTTTGTGTGATTCCTCTCTTCTCATCCTAGACGTACGAATTTAAACTAAATGACAATGTATTGGTCACAAGATATTAAACTATACAACACACATACTGGTCCCATGACCATAAACAATAAAACACCATGGTCTGAGCCTCATGACCTAAAACTGTATGCATAAATTTTGTCAAATCTATATGACCTAACATTGTATTGACCACTCTTCTTCACCATATAGTGTTAAACTGTGCATTTAATGACCTTTCTGTAAGATGTTAAAGTGCATGGTTCGATTCCCCATTGCATGAATTAAAACTGTATAATACTTTGAACCCTCAATTGATAGGGTTTCCACTTTTTGGTGTCAGTCTCCTACCATAGCACATTCTAAAACTATGTATGGATTGATTCTAGTTTCTGATGGTATACATAGGGATGCCCAAATCTTATATCCCAATCCCATCCAAGTTACTCACTTATTTCAAGGCTATTACCATAGAGAAGTTATCACTCATTATACGCCTTCTCGGTGTATTCAAGTGAATTGTTGAATATATCCTAAAGTGTTTAAATCTCATCTAAACATCCCAAGATGTTCACTCTCACACTTCATTCCCTCCTTAGTTTGGATACTCATTATATTCCCAGTCTAAACAGGCAACACTAAAGGAAATGGTTCCTAGAAAAACTGGATGACCTTCTATCCTGGGAACATTCCTAGAAGGATATCTTACAAATAGTGACAATTCCTATGTTTAAAACATGGTCAACGATCGATATTGAATTTTCTCACACCATCCTTGATTGATGTGGTTGTAGAAACTATGTTTCGAATATGGTCAATAGTCATTTCTCACCCATCAATTTCTATCATTTTTTAGTCTAGATCCCATAATTCACTATTTAACTCTTTTCCAACCCCATTATGGTAGATTCCTAACACCATTGGTGTTATCCCCCCATGAATTCATGCTTTTCGATCAAGAAATTCAGCATTATTGAAACCCTCCCAAGTGACAAGTCAGAATCCTCACCACTCATTGTTTCTCACATCAGGCATTTCTCAGTTGAGATTATGGGTTATGGTAGGGTATTATATTGAATGGTTGAGGCACATGAACATTACAAAGCAAAATACCTCTCCTGGTTCATGATATAAGACCACAAACTAGCAGCAACCCAGGTTCAGGAATCATGGACTTAAAATACATGAAACTTTTCTCAGAGAGGTTTCATGTAGACAAGGGCCTCCTTGGCCCTCTCCTCACACTGGGTATGTTTCGCACGGATTCCGGGGATGACCTCCTGGATGGGAGATTCAAACATTCCGATCGGTTTCTAGCGGGTTTGTTCGTAGAACCAGAAACATCCAATGATTCCACATCCGTTTGGACCTACTTTCCAAAGGCAGGCGCTCATTAGCTTGTGGACTAATGAGGCTTAGGAATTTGCATTGGTCGAGAGGATGGGAGGTCGGACTCATCACACCTTTTTGAGGGGAATTATTGTCTACTCCGGGACTCTCTTTATAGATTTAAGTTATGTTCGTGAATCCTTATTACATTACCAAGTATAAAATGTGCTTTCCTTTAGTTTTAACAATCAATGATTAAATATGCAAGAAATTTAGAGAATCTTTTATATGTATTCGAGGTTATTCATCAATAGAGAATCATCTATATCTTTTTAGAGATTCTTGGTCAATGGTATCCTTCAAAAACATTTATATAAAAGTCTCTTGGTTATTATGATGACCAGGCTGGTTTTAAATCCACTCAGTGGGGCACTTGAAGTTTATCGTCATTCAGAAGGACATGGATTATTTCAAAGTTGGGATCGAACCCATAAATGGGCTACCTACATATCCTTTGTTTTTGAAAAGGAATCAGAACCCACGTAGTTCGAGTAATGGAGTATGATGTTTATGATTGATGGCTCAAAGAAGAATGTCATAATTACTTTTACACTCTAAGATCACGTGAGTCATGCTCGGTGTGAGAAACAAGAGGCATTGGTAAAAATTAGACAATTGTGCCATGAAATATGCAATAATAAGAAATTGTTTGGGGCTTATGTATGTATGACTGCCCAAATAGATGAAGGTTTAGGATTTACTTTTAGGGAGAAAATCCAGGAACATGGTCCATAAAGGTATATGTGCTTTATGGAGATTTGAATACTCTAATCTTGGGGCTTACTCCTAAGGAGGATGCCCAAATTAGAAGGAGACTTATGATTGGGTTTTACTCCTAAGAAGGATGCCCAAAATTATGACTGGGACTTATTCCTGAAAAGGAGGCCCAGGTTAGGGGACTTGGGGCTTACTCCTGAAAAGGAAGCCCAAGATTATGACTGAGTCTTATTCCTGAAAAAGAGACCCAGGTTAGGGATTAAGGTTTGGGGCTTACTCCTGAGAAGGATTCCCAGTATTTGAGATTGGGGCTTTCTCCTGAAGAGGATGCCCAATATTTGAGATTGGGTCTTACTCCTGAAGAGGATGCCCAAGTTTGGGAACTTTAAGAATTTGGGGCTTACTCCTGAGGAAGATGCCCAGATTAAAGGATTTATAACTGGGGATTATTCCTAAAAAGGAGACCCAAGATTATGATTCTCTCATCTTAAAGGATGAGGTTGAATGAACTAACTCTCAATCTTTGGTGACATAAAGATGTATAAATCACTAGGTTTTGAGAGATATTCCACCGAATTCCTTTCAGATAAGGAAGTCAAATCAAGAAATCATGCCATAAATGGCTTTGAAGAGTATCTTGAAGACTGAATCTTGAATAGGAAAGGTGAAATGGATTAAGAGGGGTAAAATGGGCAAGATGGGCACCCAAAAAGGTAGGGGCGCGCAAGTCTTGAAAGGCGCGCAAGTCTTGCGTGGGCGCGCAAGTATTGGTCGCGCAAGTATACCTGCGCGACACATGGTGTACTTGCGCGATTTTCAACCAGCATTGAAATACTTGAGCGACTCTTTATTGAACCCTTTAGAATCCTCTTGAGGTTCTTCCAGATAAGGGACGCGCAAATTCTATTGAAGGAATAAGGCGGCGCGCAAGTGTGACCAGTTCCCTTAAGGGATGTCCATTCAGGCGCGCAAGTGTTGATGAGTTTCAACACTTAGGCCTTCCTCCCTCTCTTTAGATCTTCCGTTCTAGGTAAGAAATTACCTTAGAAGTGTTCCGGAAGCTTTGAGAAGAGACTTGGGCGTCGGGAGCTTCAATCCGAGTTTCTGAAAAAAGATCCTCCTCAATGGGGGGCCCACAGGGTCTATTTATAGGCAGGAGAAGACCCCGGGCGGTTACCGGGCGGTTACCACTTAGGTCGCGCAAGTCACTTGCGCGACCAAGAGCGTCGCGCAAGTGTACTTGCGCGACAGTGATATAACTTGCGCGGTGCAGTTGTTGTTGATCCTTTCTTCCTGCCTTTGTCGATTTTTGATGTTTTCTTCAAAGGATGAATCACTTTGAGCTCAGATATTCCCTTTTCTGATCTTTAGATTCTGTGACGAAAGGAGCGTCAACAAAAGTCCCCCCTCAGAGTTGGATCCGGAAAGAAATGAGGATTTTACTCTGAGGAAATTGAATACATTCAAAGGAAAAGGGGACGCGCAAGTCTTCAGGGCATAGAGGGCAGCGCGCAAGTGTGATGGAACTTGACTTTTATTCAGGGTTCCTTTGTCTTTTGTGGGCAGTTTAAAGTCATGCATGCCGGACATAAAGGGGCTAATGTTTAAGGTCGAAATAGCTTTGACCAAAAATGGGTTAAAATTGATTCAATTCCTTGACAATTTATCTGAAAACATATTACCATACTCAAGTATGAGGGAAAAAATGTAAACTATGACTTAAGAATATTTGAATCTGAGGAATGATATGAAAAAGAGCTAAAAGGCATTAGAAGAAGTAGTTTCCAAGAATGAAGTTACTATTATTTAACAAAACCCGTTAGGGGGTTGAAATATGCAGGTCCACCTATGGGCATTGGCTGCATGGTCAAATAAATAGTATCTTTCGGCTGACAAGTCTGTTATGTGGACTGTTTATGCAAGGCCACCTATGGGCACATGCTGCATAGTCAGGTGAAAAGAACTCTCAAAAAGTTACATTCCTAGTGCTAAAAGCCAGTGAATGTTTATGGAGATTCAAATTTTCTAAAGTATAGAGTTTGTTGTATGGAAAGAGGTACTTGAATATGGAGAAGATATTTCCGAACAAGAATATCGAAGAACTGGATGAATATCACTCCTACGAAGTTCTGACCCAAACATAGGGAAGAAGAATAAACCATAGACTTGAATACTTTCAGATCATGAAAAAGGATATGGAAAAAATATGTTAAGGATGGCTATTTTTTGCGGATCCCTACATACTGTCGTTTAAGACAAATAAGGACAAAAGAGGCATTCTTCCCAAGAATGAAGTTACTATTATTTAACAAAACCCGTTAGGGGGTTGAAATATGCAGGGACACCTAAGGGAATTGGCTGCATGGTCAAATAAATAGCATCTTTCGGCTGACAAGTCTGTTATGCGGGCTGTTTATGCAAGGCCACCTATGGGCATGTGCTGCATAGTCAGGCAAAATAATTCTCAGAAGTTTGACATTTTTGTGATTAGAAGTCATGAAAAGGGTTATGAAGATCTGAAAATATTTAAGGTTAGGATTATAACACATAAAGATGGGTATTTTCCAATGTATATAGAGATACACAGGTCAATGAAAACCATAATCATGTTGTGGCTGGGTCCTGAATTGAAACTTGGACTTCACTACGTATCTCATAAGAATGAGAATCAAGCCATACGTAGTTCTTGAAATGCAGTTTAACGTCGTGCAGGACGAAAGTATGAGTGATCTTAGTTTAGGGTCATAGAATTCGGACCATAATAATGAATACACAGTGCGTGTTTTCATGAGGACTTTTCAGCCAAGGGACTGAAAGTGAAATTTGGGGTTAGTCCCAAAAGACTTGGGACTGGATTTGAGGGATACTCGAATGTTCCTACGTATCCCATAGAGATGGGAATCAAGTCCACGTAGTTCTAGAATTACCCTTTGTACAAATTTGGTTCGTACATGTGAAGGGTGAAAGGGGACTTTAGTGCAATGATGGTTTAACCTAAGATAAAAATTTCAGGCATTACCATGTATGCACGTAGTCTTTTGAAAATGAAACTTGATTTAAAAAATCAATGTCAATAATGGTTCCTTCTCAAATGAGGAAATCAAAGAATATTGTAGTTTATTGTCGTACCGGACAAAAGTGTTGTGTAGTTTAACGTCATATAACAAGGACGAAAGTGAATCAATGTAAAGATATTGATTCCAGGGGTGGTTTCACGAATCAAAATCATATGAGATGGTGGTGAACCGATGTGAATAGATTGTTTTTGGGCTTGAACCCTGGGAGGTTGCCTACATACCCAACCTGGAGGGCAAGGATCAAAGTCCGTGTAATTAAATTAAAGAATGAATTAATGATCAAGTTGTTCTTGGGGAAAATGATCTAATTAAAATGTTGTTGGGACTTACACATGGTTAGGGGCCCAAAGAGAGTGTTATGGTTGAGGTTTGCTCTAAGCTCACGTGAGTCATACTCGGTGTGAGAAACAAGAGGTAATAACAACCTTAATGATGCATAGTTTAATGTCATGTAGGACATATTCAGGGACTATGCAGTTTAAAGTCTTGCAGTTAGGACTATTGGTGCTGCACAGTTTAGTGTCATGTAGCAGGGACAAAATAACAGTTTAATGTCATGTAGGACATATCAAGGACTTTTTGTACAGTTTAGCATCATGTAGTTAGGACGATGGGGACAATACAGTTTAACGTCATATTGGACGAAAGGGGGATTGTGCAGTTTATTGTCATGCAGTAAGGACAAAAGAGTGTACCATTTTAACGTCATGTCAGACGAAAGTGCGAATAGTTTAAGGTCATATGCATGGACCGTGAATGGTGCAGTTTAATGTCATACTGGACCTTTGAGATTATATAGTTTAACGTCTTTCCGGACGTAAGGGACTTTTATACAGTTTAGCGTCATGTAGTTAGGACGTCACAGTTTAACGTCTTGCTGGATGTAAGGGATTTGCAAATAGTTTATGGTCATATACATGGACCAGGGATGATGCAGTTTAAGGTCATGCTGGACGGTTTAGGGAACTTTTTCACAGTTTAATGTCGTGTGGGACGAAGTTGCAGTTTAAAGTCATACTGGACCATTGCTGTATAGTTTAACGTCATATAGCAAGGACGAACTGGTGCTGCACAGTTTAGTGTCATGTTGCAGGGACATCTTCTTTTCTACAGTTTAATGTCATGTTGGATGAAAGAAAGGAAACTTTTTAACAGTTTAATGTCATGTAGGACAATTCAAGTAACTGTTACAGTTTAACATCATGTTGGACAATAGAACATTTATACAGTTTAACGTCATGTTGGACGATAGAACATTGCTGTACAGTTTAAAGTCATGTAGCTAGGACTAAGGTGAACCAATATGAGGATATCCGTTCTGGGGACTTTTTACAGTTTATCGTCATGCTGGACGATGAAAGTGCCACACAGTTTAATGTCATGTTACTAGGACACAATATAGTTTAATGTCATCTCGGACAAAATATAGGAACTTCTATACAGTTTAACGTCATGTAGATAGGACATAATACAATTTAGTGTCATGTAAGACATAATATGAACCAATGTGATTGTTTTGGATCTGGGAATAATATTTTGTGTTTATACAAAATACTTCTTCATAAATCTGGCATTAGTTGGAGTCGTGATGTGTTCTCCATCCATTGAGATTAGAGAATACGCTCCATTGGAGTAGACCTTATGTATTGAATAAGGTCCTTCCCATTTTGGTTCAAGCTTGGGAGGATTCTTTCCTGGTATCATTGGTGCTCTGAGAACCAATACCAATTCTCCCTGAATGAATGAACGAAGACGAACTTTTTTGTTAAAAGCTCATGCTATTCGATTCTGATAGATTTCCAAGTGGTGCAAAGTGCACAATCTTTTCTCATCTAACTGTTCCAATTCATTCAACCGCTTTTGGGATTGCTTATCTGTAGATAACTGATCACAAATGGCTATTCTGAGTGAGGGCAATTTGAACTTCAATTGGCAAGACTGCTTCTGTTCCATATACCAATGAATATGGAGTTTACCGCGTTGCATTGCGAGTGGTAGTCCTATAAGCCCATAAAGCATGAAAGAGTTTATCAGGCCATGACCTCTTATCTTTATCCACCATCTTTTGCAGTATATTTGAAAGAGTCTTGTTGAAGGCTTCTATCTGGCCATTAGCCGCCGCATGATATCGAGATGAATGGTTGGACTTAATGTTGTATTCTTGATACAATTTATTTACCTCAGGAGAACAGAATTTGGTGCCGTTGTCCGTCAATATGGTATGAGGGACACCAAATCTAGTAATGATGTTAGACTTGATGAAGCTAACAATGCATTTAGAACTGACTTCTTTGAGAGGTACTGCCTCTGCCCATTTGGAAAAGAAATCAGTAGCAGTAAGAATGTACTTAAACTGCTTGGCCGTAGCTGAAGGGTAAGGTCCCGCCACATCCATTCCCCATGTGGAAAATGGCCATGAGTATTTAGCTGTATGAAGCAACTCTGGAGGTTTATGAATGAAGTTGTCATATACTTGGCATGAATGACACTTCTTTGTAAAATTAACACAATCTTGTATCATTGAAGTCCAAAAGTATCCAAGCCTTCGAATTTGATCAGACAGTCTATGTCCAGACTGGTGGGCACCACAGAATCCTGCATGCACTTCTTTTATGACAGCCATTGTCTCTTCACCATCAATACATCTGAAGAGAACTCTATCAAAACCACGTTTGTAGAGAATTTTCTTAAGGTGGTTTGGGCTATCATAAAGAGTAAAATTGACCACACGTCGCCGGATTTGTTGTTTCTCAGCTCTATCAGGTGGAAGTGTTCCATTTTGAAGGTATTCCCTGATAGGTGACATCCATCCTGTAGTATGACCATACGGTTCAGGAATGGGACTAATTTCATTAATTTCCTCTGTTCTGACTTGAACATAATGTGAAATTGCACGATGGTGGGCAATATAGATGGTTGTCTCGTCCCGATTTGGATCTGCTAAAGCTGTGGCTATATTAGCCAGTGCATCAGCTTGAGCATTTTGTGATCTTGGGACATAAGAAAATGTCGGTTCTGAAGGGAATTCCGACATTAACTCTCTGACGTAATCATACAAAGGGATTAATTCTTCTTTTCTGATGGCATAATCCCCATTGACTTGTTTGATTACCAGGTCTGAATCACCTTTCACCTTTAAGTGATTCACTTGTGCTTGAAGCGCTAACTCCAAGCCTGTAATGAGAGCTTGGTATTCAGCTTCATTATTGGTACCACCTTCCCACAACAAAAAGGAATAAGGTAACACTGCCTTATCTAGTGAAATGAGCACAATTCCTAAACTAACTTTGTTGAATTTAGGATTTTCCATTTTCTTCCCTGTTGGACTTCTAGAAGCACCATCAAAATACATTTCCCATGTCTGAGGACTCTCTTGAATAGAGAAAACTTCCTCATCAGGGAGTTCGATATCTGAATACGTGTCTTCCACTGAAGGATGTTCAGCCAGGAAATCAGCCAGATCTTGGCCCTTAATTGCCTTTCGAGACACATACTGAATGTCGAACTGCTGTAGAATAACCGCCCACCTTGCCAGACGTCCTGTAAGCATTGGACGACTAAGGATGAAGTTGAGCGGATTATTACGAGATACCAATTGGACCTCATGATGTTGCAGGTAGTGTATCAGTTTCTGAACTGCAAAGATTAATTCTAGGCAGCACTTTTCAATACTTGAATACCGGGTTTCTGCTTCAAGCATAGTTCTACTGAGATAGTAGAGACTATTTTCATTCCCAACATCATTCTTTTGAGTGAGAAAGGCACCCAATGATCGCTCTAAAGCTGTCACATAGAGGATAAGAGGTCTACCCTCAACAGGTGGCATGAGTACTGGTGGACTCAAGAGGTATTTCTTGAGAACATCAAATGCTTCTTGACATTCTTCAGTCCACTGGTAAGTGACTCCTTTCTTCAATAATTTGGTAAAGGGTAAACTTTTGCCTGCCAAATTGGAGATGAAACGCCGAATATAGGCTAAGTGTCCTTGAAGTCCTCTTAATTATTTCAAATTTTGAGGAGGTGACATACCAAGGATTGATTTGGTCTTCTCAGGACCGACTTCAATACCACGATGGCGTACAACAAAGCCAAGGAATTTTCCTGAGGTTACCCCAAAAGCACATTTTAAAGGGTTCATCTTCAAATTATGTTGTCGAAGCTTGTGGAATATGACTTCCAAATCATCCAAGTGATTAGAACGTTGTTTGGATTTAACCACCAAATCATCTAAATAGCATTCAACAAACTTCCCTAAAAGTGGTTTGAAGATATGATGCATGGCGCGTTGATATGTTGCACCTGCATTCTTTAAACCAAAGGGCATCACCCGATAACAAAACACACCTTGAGGAGCTCTGAAGGCTGTATATTCCTCATCTTCTAGGGCCATTCGGATCTGATTATATCCGGAATATCCATCCATGAAAGAAAGTACTTCATAGCCAGCTGTCACATCAATTAAGAGTTCTGTAATCGGAACTGGGAAATCATCTTTAAGACAATACCGATTAAGATCTCTGAAATCGATGCAAACCCTAATTTGTCCGTTCTTCTTCTTTACAGGGACAATATTAGCCAACCACTTGGGATATTGAACTTCTCTGATGAAGTTGGCTTTGATCAGCTTATCCACTTCAGCTTCAATTTTGGAAGCATAGGTTGGGTGTGTTCTTCTCGCGGCTTGCTTAAAACCTCGATGTTCTTTTGGTAAACCCAAATGATGAGTAGCAACATCAGGATCAAGCCTAGGCATTTCTGTATAATTCCAAGCAAAAATATATTTATTTTGCTTTAGAAAAGAAATATACATCTCTTGCTCTTCAAGGGTCATGGCCGCACTAATTAAAGTGGGGCGTGGATCTTTCTATGTACCCAGATTTACTTCTCTGAGTTCATCCACAGTGGTAGAGATACCCTCTTCAAATGATGGAGGAGCATCTCTAAGATCTTCCTCTTCCTCTTCATCATGTGTTATTTCTTCCGTTTCTACTTGCAAAGTAGATGAAAAAAAGAAATTCTCATGATCATAAGAGATGTCAAAATTTTCACATTTTGAAGAAGAAGCTTCCATTTCCGACCCTATTGATGATAAAGGGTCTTCTTTGGGAAATAAAGAGGAGATGATGGATTGAGAATCGACATCATTATTCACCTCTGGTGTTTCTATAACTTCTTCTGGCCTGATTAGCGAAGTATAGACTTGTTGGACTTCAGCAGATGAAATGAAAACGTCACCACTTATGCTTTCATCACTGCTTGGTAGGTTACCAATTTCTCCCATGTTGTCTGGCTCGATCGCTGTAATTGACATTATGGATTTTTCCATAAGAGTATTTTGATTTGGGCCTATTTTGTCAATTTGACTGATAGGTAACACATAATCTGTACTCACATGTGAAAATGGATTTATTGGAATTTTCTCCAAACCATATGGAGCATTAACTTTGGTAATTTCCTTCATTGTAGATTTTTCTATTCCCTTCATGTGATAAAATTCCGCCTCAATGTATTGAGACTCACATGTCTTGAACGGGGCCTTATCACCATAAAATGTTCCAACTTGACCATCAAAACAGTATTTGAGACATTGATGGTATGATGAAGGAATAGCTGCATGCTGATGTAGCCAGGGTCTTCCAAGAAAGATATTGAAAGCTGAGTCTTGATCAACAATCATGAAATCCGAATTGGATACAAGATCTCCAAACTGAGTTCTGAGTGTAACTTCTCCCAGTGGTTCTTGTTCATTTTTATCATATCCTTGTAACATCATGGTAGAAGGAGATAAATCAGATTCCGTGAGGCCTAATCGACGAAGTGTACGAATGAGCATGAGGTTGACTCCTGAACCATTGTCAATGAAAGCTCTTCGAACATCTACACCATTGACTTTGCCAGATAAGTACAAAGGTTTTATGTGCCCATGCACAACCTCATCTTCATCTTTATCAGTAAAAGATATCACTGCATGGCATTCTGCAGGATTATTCTCTATGTGATAGATTTCAGCTGCAGCAATTTCAGCTTCAAACTCCTGAGGACTTGACAAAGCTTCGATGAGTGCTTCTCGAAGATCTTTTGACAGATTCAAAGAATCCAAAATTGATAACTTGGCTGGTACTTGGGCCAAGTGTTTCAATATATCATACTTTTGATCTAGATGTCTGCGTTTCCTAATAGGAATATGTGGTTTAGCAGGTACCTTGGAAGCAGATGATTTGGAAGCTGATGCATCTTGTATTGAAGTTGGCAACATCCTTGGTTTTGGAATATTAGACTGATTAGATCCATTTACTTGCTGAGATAAAGAAGATGGAACCTTTAATCGGTCTTCCAAAATAACTATGCCAAAACTGAGTTGGCCATTGGCAGAAGAACTTGCTTGTTCGTTTTGAGCTCGCTGAAGGGCTCTACCACGAGTTTCTGCTGCATATACAGTGCTAGCAGGGGTAAAATTAGAGTAGTGGCTTCGGAAAGATCCACGTATTCCCCTGTATCCTGAACCTCTAGAACTTCATCAGATTCCCTTATTTGATACAGGGAATTCAGGCTCATCAACACTGGAATATGGATCTGTTAATTGAATCATATTAACAGAACCAAAGATTAACTCTTCGTCTGATAAAGAATCTGCCTGGTTAGCCTGTTTAGGCTGTGCCGTTTGGTGGGACAGTGCCCATGGCTTTGAAGTAGATGGCATGAAATCTGCCAGAGTCAAAGAAAATTTAGGCTTTGATACATACTCATCTTCTCCTGATTCCTCTTTCTTCTTTGAATTGTGCTGCCCTTTTGAGGATTTGTCTTTTGATGGAGGCTTTACTGCAGCTTTTTTAGGAGACACAATTGGCTTCTTTAATTGTGTTCGCAAAATGGAATGGGTCCGATTGATTGTTTTTCTGACCATCCAATCATCATATTTTTTCACAGTTTTGCTTTTGACTTCCTGCCACTCGCCCCCTTCCTCTGGATCTGTAGCTGTAATACACGCTACATGAGATGAAGAATCCTTCAATTTGACTTGTCCCAAGTCGACCATCTTTTGCAGGAGGTCTTTAAAAACAAAACACTCCTGGATGGGATTCCCCAACATTTGATGAAAGGGACAATAATTGGGACGGTCTTCATCTCCTTCCTTGTTTGGCCTCTTGGGCACTGGTAATTGAACCAAATTATTTTCCAGAGCTGAAATGAAGTAACCAGGAACTTGCTCACTTCGGAAAGAGTATGTTTTACTCTTCAAATCCTCAAATTGTTTTCATCGTTGATCTCTTTGATCATTTGGACGAAACGACCTTTGTTGTTGATGTTCAGGAGGTGGAGACCTTCGAGAAGATGAAGGTTTTGAAGTAGAAATAGGTACAGGTGCTTGTTTAAGAATAACTGTAGCAGTTTCCGCTTTACCCATTCTCCTTCCTGGAGCTGATGAAATTATACGAGATTTAACCTTAGCCTGTATAAGGGAATCTTCAATCTGTTGAGCGATTGAAGTAAGGTCTCGAAACCCTCCTGTGTATTTCACAGGGATCAATGGCGTGCGTAATTCGTCACGCAAATTTGCCACATAGATTGGCAACAATTCCTCCTGAGGGAGTGCTAAACTCAGGGAATACGTTAATCCCTTCCAACGAGCAATGAAATCAGAGACTCTTTCATTCTCCCTTTGCTTGCAGTTTGTAAGATCGGAAACTGTCGTTTTTGGCAAAGTTGAGCTAAACTGAAGAAGGAATTTTTGACGAAGATCCTCCCATATGATGACTGACCAGGATTGCAAGCTTGTATACCAGACAAAAGCTGGTCCTTGCAAGGTTCGCACGAAGCATCTGAGTTTCACTGCTTCTTGCTGCTCTGGAGTTCCCATCATAGGATCACAACAAGACACGTAATGCGTCAAATGTTGTTCAGGGTCTCCTGATCCATTAAAAGTAGGGAAAACAGGGTTTACAAAACTGGATGGAGGAGAAATTGAATCTACCCATTCAGGGTAAACTGTATTTTCAGGTTGAACTTGCGCCCGTTTCCCTTCCATAGTTTCTAACCGAGCTGTTAATGACTCAATAGTAGTTATTAACTTTTGAGAAACATCAGGTTGAACTTGGTTTTGGGTAGGTGCAATGAATGGAGCTTGGACAGACGTGGTGGTTGGTGCTGCAACTGATGGTATTTCTGCCAACCGTTGTTATGTTTGACCCGTAGGATTAGACCTCTGAGGGTGTACTGATAAATGAGGATATTCCTGATCCATCTCAGAAGTTAAAACAAATTCCTTCGGCTGTCGGACTTCAGCATTCTTAAGAAGAAGACTACTCTGAAGTAGTTCTGCATTCAACTTTCTTAATTCTTTCATTTCTTCCTCCTGTTGTGCAAAACTTTGATCTAATGAGAGCGATTGACCCCCTTCAGAGGAAGGGTGAGAAGTAACCTGATTCTTTCCTTTCCCCTTATTGGATCCTTTTCGGAGATGGGGAAGTGGGTTACTTGAAGGAATACCCATATTTTGGGTAAGCCTTTGATTACGTGTGCGCACACCTTCTTCATTTAGGTCTGTGTGCGCAACTTCTTGAGCAGGAACCTCTTCGTCTGATCCCTCTGATTGAGCCTCATCTGGTGAATCAGCAGCAACGACATTGATGACATTAATGGATGCATATTGCATGGAATCCTTTTTATCAGCATTTCTGTGATATTGTCTTCTTCCATGTCCATGATGAGACATGGAATTCCGTTGACTTGATCCCTCATGAACTTCTTGGAGAACTGTCACTTGGAGAGAATCTCCTGATATCTTGGCTCTTCATTCCTCTTGAGGCTAATTCCCTAATCAAGAGAATACTGGCTTTCTCTGAGGGAGGGATTGAGGATTTGAAAAAGTCCCCAGTCCGGTGGACTGGGGATGTTCCTGCTGCTTCCGCTCAACTCCTCGAATCCCATTTGTTGACTCTGAGGGTTGGGTTTGAGAAGTCCCCAGTCTGACAAGCTGGGGTGTCTCTTGACATGCTATGTCTGAGATCTTCTTAAAATATCTCTTGATCTTGTGAATCTTAGTTCGGAAATTAGCTGGATGCATTAACCTGTATCCACTTTTATCACCTGGTTCAAAAGACCGTTGGATGATTTCCGAAACTTCTGTCGTTTGATGACGTGTTTGCTCCAGACGAGAGGCTTGTGCAATATTCTCGCCTGCTTGATGTAGGAGCAATTCAACAACTTGTTCTCTATATACTTGATTTTGAGAGGAACTAGTTGAAGCCTGTTTTTGAGCAAGCTTTTGATTATGAAAAAAGCCCATTGACTGTGGCCGGCCATGGGCAATAACATTTCATGAGACCATTTTCGGAGGGCTTTGCTGACTGGAAAGCACTGTGAAATGTAGTGCTCCGTGAACACCCCATCCTCTGATATGAACATCAGATGGAGCATTGGCAATTAACTGACGCAATTTTCTTAGTGCGCCAAGGCATGAACGTTGAAGGGTTCTCTGTTGCTTTTCAGCCTTCGGATACCGAGAGACTGATAGAGATGCCAAATCAATATGGAGTTGTAACCCTTCTATTATCTTAATATGATTTTCATAATCACCGTAAGATAATACTTTCTTCTTCAATTGACAAAGAGTCTTCCATATGTTGAGACGAATATCATGGATTCCATCATCCGTCAACATCTTTAGAATGTCGTACTGGGAGTCAGCCAAAGGCCAAAACATGACTGGTACTTCACCTTTTGTCAGTTTTTTCCTCATGTTCAGCATTTCCTCTTTATCATTAAATGAAGATTCTTCTACCTGTTTTGACCAGAGTTGGTGTTTCCTTGTTGCTTCATCGGATTCAACAAGATTGGTAGAGAGATCATTAATCAAACTAGAAGATGCATGACTTAGGGGTGGTTCGGAGAATGACCTACACCCTGGGCTATCCTCTGATGGAGAAAGATTTTCACCTGCCGATAGTAAAGCATCAGACATGACTGACTTCACGTTTGCAAGTGCCTCATGATAAGAGGGATTTATCGGCACTACATTGACTTCTGAAGAATTTTTGAGACAACGTGAATCACTACTGCGGAGAGGACTTTCGTAGCGAAGTTCATCACCATGAGGAGGACCGTCATGATGGGTTACAGCAAAAGATGAAATCTCTTTCTCCTTGGTCTTCTGACCACACAGAGGGTTCCTGTGGATCTCATCTGAAGAAGAAACTTCAAGATTGTCCGAACTTTCATGAAGCAAGCCTTCATGAGGAAGTGTCTGTTTAAGACCTTCAAAATTAATGTTCCCGTTATTGGGAACTGAGGGAGTAGAATCTTGAATTCCGACAGATAAATGTCTGAGGGCTTCAAGAACTCCAGCATCGAGCAAGGCCTTGTTGCAAATTGTCCTTTGATCTCCTGACTGTGCTGGGCGGATCTTTTTCTTAGATGCCTTCTTACTCACTTTAGAAACCACTTGTTGACGAAAGTGGTTACTCTGAGCAGGTGTATGTTCCTGATCAGGAAAGATGGTCAGGTTAGGCTGACGATCTCCACTCAAATCAGGTGTATGTGCCTGACTTGGTTGTCCGTATGATATGGGGGAGTATGCCCCATAACCCTCTTGGACTGGAACAGATGTGTGTGTCTGTTCCGGAGTGAATCGTTGATGTGTCACTCCACTGCTAGGGATAGATTTATGTGTCTGTCCCTGTGATGATACTGAAGCTGTTATGATATCCTGGCAAGCATCTAGAATATGAGCAGGAATTTGCTTCTGCTCTTTCACCATTGACAAAATATGTTTGGTGACTTCAGCCACTGGAACGGGGATATACGTCCATTCCGGGCTTGGAGTAGGTGTATGTGCCTGCTCCTGTCCTCCTTTTCCTGTCAGTGAATCCTGACAGTACTCAAGTGTGGAGGCAGAGAGTTGAGTCTGCCTCCTGTTTGTCGTCGGGGCTTTCCGACTGACTTCTCCGTGCGCTACCAAGCGAGACTGTTGGTAGGCTTGATTAGTATTAGCAGGTGTATGTGCCTGATGATTACACTTCGCCAAACGCGGTTGAATAGATCCATCATATGTAGTAAGACGAGCCTGCTGACTAACTGGTGATGTATAAGCAGGTGCATGTTCCTGCCTATGGTACTCCACCGGAATTGCCTGGCGAGATTGGCGTGATGCTGCCAGACGAGTCTGCTGGACAGCGGAATTAAAACGGACAGGTGTGTATGCCTGCTCGTTGTTCTCCACCAAGTTAGGTTGGTGGACTTCATCATATGTAGTCAGGCGAGCCTGCTGACTAACTGATGATGCATAAGAAGGTGTATGTTCCTGCCTATAGTACTCCACTGGAATTGCCTGGCGGGATTGGCTTGATGCTGCCAGACGAGTCTGCTGGACAGCGGAATTAAAATGGGAAGGTGATTGTGCCTGCTCGTTATTTGCCACCAAGTTAGGTTGGTGGACTTCTCCGGAGATGGCAGGGATGACAACCTGCCTATTGTTAACCGGATTCCGTCTCTGGCGGTTCATCTTGCCTGCTCGGGTTCGAGGAACCTGAGCTAAATGCCTGGAGTCGGTACCCTCATCATGTTGAGGGCGCACTACCGCACGAGTCTGGCGGCGATTGTTGATGGGAGACCTCGGGAAGGACTCCTGTCTTTTTGAATTAAGGCCCTGCGGGGCCTGCTCATTCACTTCCTCAGAGTAAGGGAATGAATGGAAATTGCGTTCCGGGGATAACGACCCGAAACGGTTGGAGACGGTAGTCAGTACCGCCTGCTTCTTGATCACTGGCCGCCGTTGTCCGGATGACTAGGTAGAGTTGTTAACTTGGAGGGCTTGACGAGCGGCCTCCAGAGTTGGGATAGTACCATTGCGACGGTACTCCTTAACCAGTGCATTAGAAACCCAGCGTTGAAGACGCTGAGTTGGTGATGTCATCCTCAGAGCGGACGACGTTCCAGCAGAAGTAGCAGCATTGGTTTTCACAGCAGCAGACCTCACAGTAGAGGTGTTCACAGCAGCAGTATTCACAGGGGTGAATTTAAGGAAATCCATTTTGCAGAAGATTTTGAGAAAAGAGTGCCTATTCCATATAACAGACAAAATCAAGATAAATCCGGCCACTGCATCTTTTGGATGAGCACATGTCAATGATTGATTTTTTGGCCCAAGGGGCCTAACAAATAAGAAGAACATCACTTTAACTTGGTTAAGGATTCACGTTGGGTTCACCATTTTTTGTTTCGCACAGATTCCGGGGATGACCTCCTGGACGGGAGATTCAAACGTTCCGATCGGTTTCTAGCGGGTTTGTTCGTAGAACCAGAAACATCCAATGATTCCACATCCATTTGGACCTACTTTCCAAAGGCAGGCGCTCATTAGCTTGTGGACTAATGAGGCTTAGGAATTTGCATTGGTCGAGAGGATGGGAGGTCGGACTCATCACACCTTTTTGAGGGGAATTATTGTCTACTCCGGGACTCTCTTTATAGATTTAAGTTATGTTCGTGAATCCTTATTACATTACTAAGTATAAAATGTGCTTTCCTTTAGTTTTAACAATCAATGATTAAATATGCAAGAAATTTAGAGAATATTTTATATGTATTCGAGGTTCTTCATCAATAGAGAATCATCTATATCTATTTAGAGATTCTTGGTCAATGGTATCCTTCAAAAACATTTATATAAAAGTCTCTTGGTTATTATGATGACCAGGCTGGTTTTAAAGCCACTCAGTGGGGCACTTGAAGTTTATCATCATTCAGAAGGACATGGATTATTTCAAAGTTGGGATCGAACCCATAAATGGGCTACCTACGTATCCTTTGTTTTGGAAAAGGAATCAGAACCCACGTAGTTCGAGTAATGGAGTATGATGTTTATGATTGATGGCTCAAAGAAGAATGTCATAATTACTTTTACACTCTAAGCTCACGTGAGTCATGCTCGGTGTGAGAAACAAGAGGCATTGGTAACAATTAGACAATTGTGCCATGAAAGATGCAATCATAAGAAATTGTTTGGGGCTTATGTATGTATGACTGCCCAAATAGATGAAGGTTTAGGATTTACTTTTAGGGAGAAAATCCAGGAACAGGGTCCATAAAGGTATATGTGCTTTATGGAGATTTGAATACTCTAATCTTGGGGCTTACTCCTAAGGAGGATGCCCAAATTAGGAGGGGACTTATGATTGGGTTTTACTCCTAAGAAGGATGCCCAAAATTATGACTGGGACTTATTCCTGAAAAGGAGTCCCAGGTTAGGGGACTTGGGGCTTACTCCTGAAAAGGAAGCCCAAGATTATGACTGAGTCTTATTACTGAAAAAGAGACCCAGGTTAGGGATTAAGGTTTGGGGCTTACTCCTGAGAAGGATGCCCAGTATTTGAGATTGGGGCTTACTCCTGAAGAGGATGCCCAGTATTTGAGATTGGGTCTTACTCCTGAAGAGGATGCCCAAGTTTGGGAACTTTAAGAATTTGGGGCTTACTCCTGAGGAAGATGCCCAGATTAAAGGATTTATAACTGGGGATTATTCCTGAAAAGGAGAACCAAGATTATGATTCTCTCATCTTAAAGGATGAGGTTGAATGAACGAACTCTCAATCTTTGGTGACATAAAGATGTATAAATCACTAGGTTTTGAGAGATATTCCACCGAATTCCTTTTAGATAAGGAAGTCAAATCAAGAAATCATGCCATAAATGGATTTGAAGAGTATCTTGAAGACTGAATCTTGAATAGGAAAGGTGAAATGGCTTAAGAGGGGTAAAATGGGCAATATGGGCACCCAAAAAGGTAGGGGCGCGCAAGTCTTGAAAGGCGCACAAGTCTTACGTGGGCGCGCAAGTATTGGTCGCGCAAGTATACCTGCGCGACACATGGTGTACTTGCGCGATTTTCAACCAGCATTGAAATACTTGAGCGACTCTTTATTGAACCCTTTAGAATCCTCTTGAGGTTCTTCCAGATAAGGGACGCACAAATTATTTTGAAGGAATAAGGCGGCGCACAAGTGTGACCAGTTCCCTTAAGGGCTGGCCATTCAGGCGCGCAAGTGTTGATGAGTTTCAACACTTAGGCCTTCCTCCCTCTCTTTAGATCTTCTGTTCTAGGTAAGAAATTACCTTATAAGTGTTCCGGAAGCTTTGAGAAGATACTTGGGCGTCGGGAGCTTCAATCCGAGTTTCTGAAAAAAGATCCTCCTCAATGGGGGGCCCACAGGGTCTATTTATAGGCAGGAGAAGACCCCGGGCGGTTACCGGGCGGTTACCACTTAGGTCGCGCAAGTCACTTGCGCGACCAAGAGCGTCGCGCAAGTGTACTTGCGCGACAGTGATATAACTTGCGCGGTGCAGTTGCTGTTGATCCTTTCTTCCTGCCTTTGTTGATTTTTGATGTTTTCTTCAAAGGATGAATCACTTTGAGCTCAGATATTCCCTTTTCCGATCTTTAGATTCTGTGACGAAAGGAGCGTCAACAGGGTAATTATTCTTTTGTGATGCACCGACATACCTAGGACACACCCCCATCAGTTTGAGCATCATAAACCTAAACTATATAAAATCCATTGGTCAAATATATACAACATTAAATTTCACCAACCCCGCATCTTAGTTGTATGAAGTTAAACCGTGGGACAACATCCTGGTTACGTGATTCTAAATTTTATGGCACATTGGGTCCAAGCTCCATGATCCTAAACCGGTGGAAAAAATTTGGTCCTTACTACATGACCTTAAATTTCATAGTTGGCATCTCCCTGTATGACACCTCAGACTACAAAATCGGCTCATCATCTTTTCCTGAGAGGATAGCCCTGAATTTTGATGTTGGTCTCCTACCACACCACATTCTAGAACTATTTACAATTTGATTCCCATTTCTAATGGGATATGTAGTGATTCATATACCCCCTATCATAAGCCTAGTCATAGATTCATCCCCCTAGGTGATACTATCTTAAGTAGTGTTCGACCCCTAGAGGTATCTATTCATGTCAGGTCTATTATAGTCGGATGGATAAATTGCATCACTCTCACCATTGGTTCTATTTGAATGAACATAAGAGAAACATCCCATGTTCGGGTAGCACGACGTTAAAATACAAAAAAATCCTCATCATAAGATGTTAAAATGTATGATGCCTCATCCTATTTACATGATGTTAAATTGTTTTATACTTTATCCCTCTCCTAAGAGGACCATCTCTATTAGTGTTAGTCATCTACTGAACAAAATTTCAGAAATATATGAGGCTAGATTCCCAATTTCATGGGATACATAGAGACGATCGAATCTCATATCATGGACCCAACCCAGTTACTGATATATTTAACGACCTTCATGCTCAAGAATTGGTTTTAGCCCTGCATAGGTGAATAAATCCCTTTAATGTGACCAAATTAATGGTGATGCAGGACCATGAGTGTTTAATTCCTCTAGAACTCGTTCCCAATTCATCCCCACACTCTGAGTCTTCCTGAATTTAGATTGCTGTGATACTCTAAATCCAAATGGGATTCCTTAATATAAATAATGCTTAGAAAAACTAGTTTACCTCCCATATTGGACACATTATATGAAGGATCATTAATGGAATGCGGTGGTTCCAATGTTTCAAACATGGTCAATAGTCGACCCGACATCTACTTGACCCCATCCACGAATGATGTATTTGTGAAACCTATATTTCAAACATGGTCAGTAGTCATTTCTCACCCATTGGTCACCCCTTTTATGGTTTAAATCTTGGAAGTCTTAATTTACATCATCTTCACCACCCTTTTTACTGGTGTAATTCTAACACCCATGCTCTTACCCCTTTGTGAATTATCACACATTGATTAATCAAGTTGGTGTGTTGAGACTCTCTCAATCAGGCATCTCTATGTTATTGTGGCTCACTCCCATGTGATAGTGGAGGACCCTCTCCATTCCTTGCCTCCTACACTAAGGACATCTCATGTGGGATTAGGAACATTGGTAGTTCCCTCCCCTCATGATCAGGATGCACCAAGACCTCTTTTGGTCTGATCATCATGACCTTAAACTATGTGAAACTAATTCTGGGGATGTTTATATAGCACAAGGCCTATTTTCCCTCTATTAATGTCAGGTTTTGAACTCTATGAAATTGTATGAATCCTTCTATAAAAAAATCCTCAAGCCCAGACTCTATGATCATAAAATGGTACCATATTCCTAGTCTGAACTCCATGACCTTAAACTGGTAGCAACCATCTTATTATAATATATAAGAACTTAAAATTGAATCATCCCTTGTCTAAGAACCATGAACTTAAAATGTGTGAAAATTTTATTGGTGATGTTTGTTTTCTATGAGAACTCTTTTTCCCTCCTTTCACATCAAGTTAGTTCTCTCTCTCATGCCGGAATAACCTCTCAAGGACTCCCCTTCTTCAATACAAGCTCTATGAGACTTCTGGTACAAAAACCATAACCTTAAAATGTGTGAATCTATCCCCTTATATCCCTTAACCCACATCTATTTTGCATCACCTTGTGTGCTTCATATACTAATATTCCCCTTAATTTCATCCTAACTTGAGAAGAATGCCCTTTTTGGTATCAGTGACCTACCACACCACCTCCCAAAATTATTTATGGTTTGATTACCCATTTTGAGGGATAAATATAGATTCCAAGAAATTCTATATCAAGGACAACCATGAACTTCCCCATTACTCATACCTCATCTTTGGTACTCCTCAGTCCATTTCGATCACTAGTTCCACTTTGCACACCAAGGTGGTGTGACACTCAAATGGAAATTGTCCATGAATTATGAAATTAAACTATGTATGAACATGTGTGGTACTATTAATCCTTGGACCTCTCATTATGTTAGGTTTACAATAAATTTTTGGTTACACAAGCCACTCAAAATAGTCCGAGCTCAAAAATCTGAAACTAGAAGCAAACTCTTTTGGTACAATCATCATGACCATAAGTTGTGTGAAATGACCCACACATGAAACTGTAAAACTCGTCCCCCTATTTATATGGGACACCTGTTCTAGTAATAAGCCAATTTGTCCCAACTAGGCCCTTATATTCATCTGAGGTATGATTCTATCTAGCTAAATGGGCCATCTCACCCCTTATTATATAAGCACTATGACCTTAAACAATGTGAAACTCACTCCATGGGAACATTTTTGTGACACCAATCCTTATACGTCTACTAAAATTGGGTTTATATCACCTTTTGTGTCACACAGACTTCCCCATGACAACTTTGGTCTCACTGGAATGACTATAAACTTCCCAAGGAAAGAAGAAAAAAATACATGTGAGATCAAAAAACTGTAAAGGGAAACATGAAAATAGTTAGACCTTAACCTTACAAGTCGCTCCTGAAACTTGGGAAAAATTAAGGGAATTAATGAAATTTTATAAATATTATGGGACTCACCACTTTTCCCCAACAAAAACTTTTTTTTCTCACTGAATTCTTTGGTTCTAGAAAGAGTGAGAGGAAATCATTCCTCCCTTCCCCCCCCCCTTCATGAGGACCTCCATGAGGCACCACCCTCCATGTTCCCATGTCATGCATCTCAATATATCAAAAGGGTGTATTTTATTTACATTGGTTCATAGTGTGTTGATCATACAATGTTAAAAAATATAAAACATGTCCTGGTTACATGATATTAAATTGTACAATGCATCATCCTCATTGTATGACATTAAAATACACATTCAATATCCTCACCACAAATTATTAAATTGCATGCTTCTCATCCTAATTCAATTATTAAAAATAAAAATGTTTTGGTCCCTTTCTTGAGAGGACCTTCCCCACCTTCAGTTCCAGTCACCCACCATACTGCTCAAGTTCCCCAACCATCGCTTAATAACCAAGACGAGTCTCCCCTTAAGAGGTGAGGTTGACAATCATTCAGAATGATACTCCCCATAAATATGATCTAATTCATGGGGGCATAATACCCAAAGAATTGAAACCTAATCTAACATGCCCTTAGTTTGAATACATGCTTCGCATCCTCCTTGTTTTGGATGCCCACCATCTTCCATGTGTGAAAGGGAACCCTTAATGGTGACAATGTTTGACCAAACTATCTCATATATCATATAGGGAACATAACTCAAAATACTTATGATAAAAAATTGACGAGTTAAATGTTTCGAATATGGTCAATGGTCAACCCTCATTTGTATATCCTCACTCTTGGAAGTGAGATATTAGAACCTGTATTTTGAACATGACTAGGTTTCATCCTAAATCATCTTGTCACTCTTCTTAATGTTCCAAGCCCTGAATGTCTCGATCCATGTCCTCCATTTCCCCCTTTTGTTTGGTTATGATTCAGTTACCTTGATGTTACCCTTCCCATTCACTCACACACATTGGGAAAGAAATTCGGCAACACATGGTATCTCACCAACCAACTTCCCTATCATAAGGGAACTCCCAATATGTCAATGAATCATCCTAGCCCCAATCTCTCATTGCTTATTTGGAACTCTCATATAAATAATAATCCTTCTATTTTTCTATTGTTTCTCACACCAAGCATGAAGCATGCGATATTAATGTTTTATGTTTGGTCATCTTTTTAGTATGATAGAGATACAAAAAAAGAAAAAAAACACTAGTTGAGGAAAACAAAAAATTTATTGATATGAAAAAGTAGTGGTGGGGAGGTTCATCCATAAGATATAGCATATCCGTTATTATAACCCAAAAAAACACCTATGGATCAACCTAGGAAATAGGCCACTCTAACTTGGCTATCCTTTTCCTGGTTTAATTGAGATGTAATTACCACCTAGATAGTTTTACCACCTTCTCCTCATCCACAAGGTGAACCTCATCAGCTTAGATTTTCAAATAAATATTTTTAGACCTATAATCCACCTCCAAGGATGCCGCTCATATTAATTCAGTCTCGGTTGTCTCCAACTGCACCCTCAGCTAGCTAATGATCTCTCCCTTACCAGCAATGATGATCTCATGCTACTATGTCTACCCCTATAGTTGAGAGAGAACTTCTTCATTCACATGGAGTGACTTGGTTCTTTCCTTAGTATGTGTGTACTAGGTGACATAAAATTATTTCTATTCTACGTGAACTTTCTCTGCTAAGAAGTCACATTCCTAAAGGACCCTAAAACACCCTGAGAAGGGAGGGGTGAATCAGGGTGTAAAATTTTTCTTTTTAAAGTTGCGGATCTTGTTCCCACATCGGTAGGAACTTGTTAAATCTGTCAAACAAATGAAAGCAGGAAATTGACACAATAATTTTACTTGGTTCACCACAAAGGGCTATGTCCAAGGAGCATACGCCGAAAATGTTTCGGTCGTACCAAAATCCACCAATATTCACTAATTTATGGATTACAATTTTTGGTCACAGTCACACTATGCCTGGAATACTTCCTTTACAAAGGTTTAGGGAACACTCACTGCATCCCTCGGATCACTTCCATCTACTCCCCCAAACTCACTACCTTGAGAGAAGTCAAACTCAGTTTATCAACTTGAAGGTATCTTCAATAGATTTGCATTGAAGTCTTTGTCTCTGTTCAGCATGAGACATTGCTTTCATCGAAGTCCTAAAAAGATTCACTTGAAAGCACTGAACCACTGAACCAGATATTCAGAACGTGCAAATAGGTTACACTGATGATTTTGCGTAACACCTACCCTTTGCGCGCAAGATCTCACTTTTGCACGCAATACTTTATTTTTGCGCATAAAATATTTTTCGCAACAACCACATTTATGCGCAACTTTCAATTTTACATGTAGCCTCAACTTTTACGCGCGACTTCGACCTTTTCATGCAACATCAACTTTACTCGCAACTGCAATTTTTACACGCAACATCTGCCTTTTCACACAACTTAAAATTTTTCCATGCAACTACCTTTATGCACACCTTTTACGCGCATCAGAACTCAGATATTATCTAAGTCTTTAGCCATCCTGAATGAGGGGGGTCACCTCTTATTTATAGGCATCACTGACCCCCGCGTGCAAAACCCTTTGTGTCGTGCAAAACTCTCATTCTGCGCGCAATATTTTTCACACAGGAACCATTTTTTGCGCACATCTCTGGATTTTTAACACACCTCATGCCTTTTTCCATTTTTCAGTGTTCTGATCCCGAAACACCTTTTTCATGAGAAAACCAACCTACTTTAACTATTGCATTCAAAACCAATTTAGAACGCAATCCATGTTTTTTGCGCACCACTCCAATATTTTTCGCAACTCATGCCTTTTCCATTTTTCGGTGATCTAATCTCAAAACATACCTCGTGCGCAAGTTGCCAACACAACTACCCTTTTGCATGCATGTTCCTTTTCCAAACACACATTTTCCAATTTCCCAATTTCAGGCCCAAAAATTTGGAAAACACTGGGAAATGACGCTACCTTCAATACTGTTGTCTACTTAAATTGTATGAACACTTTACTGGAAAAAATTCTGAACTTCTAATGACGATTGACAACAAACACAAACCATACTCCAATTCTTGCATAGAACGACCATGGTTCCAACAATCTCCCCATTTGGGTTTGTTGAAAATCACCAAATAAAGTCAATAGTGAACCAGCCACATGCAAACCAAAAATGCAAGAATCAACTCATCCAACACTCTAAGTCTACGTGAGCAATGCTCGGTGTAGAAAACAAAAGGGGAAGCTTGAATTGGGATTCTGTGTTTTGGAATTCTTAAGGTCTCCCAAGATATTCTCTTACTGTGTCACAGAATCATTACATGCCCTGAATTAATATTCCATCTCCTCCTATCATCGAAATATCATCGCGTCACTGAAGCATTACAAGTCCATCACATGCTCTGAATTTATTCCTTCTCCCCCATTGACAATAAATCCATAGACCAATCTTTTTTCATTGAACAGCTGAAAACACCCCTGGATAGTATCTCCCCCATAAAACTACATCACATCCATAATCATATTAAAAACTGTTAACAAAACTCGGGAGAGGGGTATTTTGTAACATCCGTATGCACTGGGAGGTGGATGAACACCGAGGTTCAACCGATGTTCCTCAAAAACAGTCGCTGACAGTGGCTTGGTTAGGATATCAGCCACTTGCTCATCAGTTCCCACATGATCCATTCTAATCACGCCTTGATCAACTTTTTCATTGATAAAGTGATACCTGATTTCAATATGTTTTGTACGAGAATGATAAACAAGATTCTTTGTAAGATTAATAGCACTCTTGTTATCATAGTAAATCATCATTAGTTGTTTCAACTCATCACCAATATATGTCAGTTGTTGCTTTATCCATAGTAGTTGAGTGAATTCCTTTGTATCAGAGATATACTCAGCTTTATCAGTACTAAGAGAAGTACTTTCTTATTTCTTTCTCAACCAAATAACACATTTCTACCCAATATATAATGCTCCAACACTGGTGGAATTTCTATCAACTACATCTCCATCCCATTCAGCATAAAAAAATGCTGATAATTCATTGTCCCTTACTACAGTAAAGTATAAACCACAATTGTGAGTACCTTGAATATACCTCATGATTCTTTTTTACTGCTTCCATATGTTGTTCCTTCAGATTACTCTGAAAGCGGGCTGATAATCATGTTGCAAAGACAATGTCTATCCGTGTTGCTGTCAGGTAAAATAAGCTCCTAATGATTCTTCTGTACATTGTGGGATCTATAGAGGTCCCATCCTCATGCTTTCTAAGTTTGGTTCTAACTACAATTGGAGTTGACATTGGTTTCAAGTCATGCATATTAAATTTATACAACATTTATTTTGCATACTTTTCCTGAGATATGAACGTGTAATCCTTCTTTTGAATCACCTATAACCCCAAGAAATATGTGAGCTCCCCAATCATAAACATTTCAAATTCTAATTTCATACTATTTGTGAATTTGTCTACTAATTTCTGCCTGCTACCACCAAATATAATGTCATCAACATAAACTAGAACCATGAACTAATATTTTGGAGAATTATTCACATAGATATTGTGATCTTCTCTTCTTCTTTTAAATTATAGCTTCTTGAGGTAAGAATCCAGCTGGGAGTACCACGCCTGTGGTTCATGTTTCAAGACATAGAGTAATTTCTTTAGTTTTTAAACCTTTGTTTCATAAGTACCAAGAAGAAAACCCACTGGTTGTTCAATGTAGACTTCTTATTCAAGTACACCATTCAAGAATCCTGTCTTGACATCAATTTGATACAATTTATATCCTCTTTGGAGTGCCATGGAAAGAAAAAGCCTGATTGACTCCAGTCTAGCCACTGGTGCAAAGGTTTCTTTAACATCAATACCTTAAATCTGGGAATATCCTTTACATGACAGTCGTACCTTGTTTCTAATAACACTTCCATGCTCATAAAAATTGTTCTTGAAGATCCATTTTGTACCAATCACATTGTGACCTTCGGGTATCTTGACTAGATTCCATGTATGGTTCTTGTTAATCTGATCTAACTCTTCATTCATGGATTTCACCCAAGATTTATTCTTTTCAGCTTCTTAAAATGAGGATGGCTCCACAACTGATAGAAATGCATATTGTGTGTTGTTCCTCATCCTCCTTATTTGTGTGGGTGTACTCCTGTCCCCAATTATGTTAGATGGATCAATATTAGCTCTTCGATTTCTCCTTTGTGGTTCAGTCACATTCTCTCCAACCAAGGTTTCCTCTTTAGATTCTTCTTCTAATTCAACATCATGATGTGACTCCTGAGTGATTTGTACAACTTCCTCTATTTTTGTATTTGTATTTACTCCATGTTCACTTTCTTCCTCACTTTCTCTCATATCAGCATAAGAAATCCTTGAAGCATTTGTGGTTTTCTCTTCAATAATCTTAACATCACTGATTTACACAATCCTTCCTAAATGCTTATTGAAACACTTGTAGGCTTTGCTGTTCATTGAGTATCCAAGGAAAATTCCTTTATCTGCACTGTCTCTATATTTCCATTGATTTCCTTATTTGTTTCTGATGAAGCACTTACGTCCAAAAACATGAAAGTATTTCAAAGAGGGATTCCTTCCATGCCACAATTCATATTGTGACTTCTTCTTGCCTATGTAAATTCATGTTCGATTTTGAATATACACTATATCTTGAACGACCTCTTTCTAGTAATGTCGTGGAATATGACTCTCAATCAGCATAGTTCTTTCCATGTTGTTCACCTGTCAATTTCTGCGCTCAACAACTCCATTTTTCCATGGAGTTCTCACAGCAGCTACCTCATGTTGTATCCCATGCTTCTCCAGGTAGTTTTCAAATTCAATGGATGTGTATTCCCCTCCATTGTATGATCTCAACACTTTGATTGTTCGTCCAATATCATTCTCGTCGATTTGACGATATGTTTTCATGCAGTCAAGAACTTGTCATTTCCTATGTATAACCATTAAACATTCCATTCTACTATAATCATCTATGAAAAGGATGAAGTACCTTTCTCCATGAGTTCTGGTAAAATTTATTGTGACACATACGTCTGTATGAATGAGATCAAGAAGATGTGATGGCCTTTTCTTATTTGGATGACATGAACTGTAGACCAGCTTCCCATGAATGCAAGCATCAAAATACTTTTCACGTTCACGCTTTAGGATTAGAATGTCCATGACAATCCTCAATTTCGATATTTTATCCATGTATTGTTGATTGATGTGCCCCAGTATCCGATTCCACAAATTGTTTTCTTCTTCAATAGTCATGTAACAAACATTTTTCTTTACTATAAACCTGATACAGGTTGCCTTCTGTTCTGGATCTCTTCATAAGTGATTTTCCCATATTTCCCTTGATAGTGCAACCTTTATGATTAAAAGTAACTATAAGTTCCAAGTCACAGAGTTGACTCATGCTAAGGAGATTATGACGTAGGCCATCTACATAAAGGACTTCATTTTTCTTTAGCACACCATTAACTAATTCAGTACTTCCACAACCTTTGATTTTCTAGCTCCATCATTACCAAACCGTACTGTTCCATCAACCCTCCTTTTGATATCTGTTAACAGGCTTGCATTACCTATCATATGAGACGAACAACAGCTATCCAGAATCCAGGTACTATTGCTTTTTTTAGCTTTGAGGGCCACCTTTCCAAGGTTGGATTTCTCAATTTTCTTCTTTTATTTCCATGAGACATTAGATTGAGTTTAGAACACTGATGGCCTTTCAATTCTCTCTTCTGTGTACATTGGTTCTTCATATTCAAAATCTTCTTCGAGAGAAGAAAAATTGTTTTTAAGAGAAACATTGTCATGTTGAAAATATTTGACTTTTCTCGAACTCCAGTATGATGTGTCCATGTCCCTTTTCTGCCTACAATTAACAGCCTTATGACCAAATTTATAACAACAAAAACAATATTTATAGAAATTGTTTCTTATAAATGAATTAGGATATGGATTTTTTCTCCCATTTTTAACTCCCATATGTTTTCCATTCAGATAGCTTCTTTCCTCTTTGTAATAAGACATGATATGGCCCAAATATCCACAGAACTGACACTTCATGAGAGGAAATGTCTTCTAACTTCTATTTATCCTCATTCCTCCTTCAGTGGGATAATAGTTTGAGGGATCCTTTTTCTAGGTGGCTTGAGGATAATATTCTTTTCTTCTTTTATATTTAATTGAGGGTTTCTGTTTCAGCACATCTGATGAATTTTACACATCACCCAATTTCAACTTGCCTTTATTTTGGTTACCATTATTTGTAGCATTTGACGACTCTACCTCACAACTGATTCCACTATTTCCCATGCAAGATGGTCTTTGATCATTAAAAATAATTTCAACTTCATTAGAACCACGTTTTTCTCTCTCCAATACCTCTTCATCTGAGAATCTTACAAACTATATTTTCTTCCTTGATTCTTTTGAAATTGATTCACTCTCATGTTTTCTCCTAAGAGTAACAACTTACTCTTCAAGACTCTCAGTAGTCTTGGTCTTTTCTTCCAGTATAGTGGTGAGGTCATTGATGACCTTTGTTTGCTGTTCAATTCTCAGCCTCAAATCCACTACATCATCTGTAATTTCAAGAATTTTAGATTGCACTTTCACAAATTCTTCTAGTCGTTCAATTTTAGCTTCAAGATGATCAACATAATCAGATGATTCTTATACAATTGATTTCCACTTATTGCAAATCTTACATTTTATTTTAAGATTACTAAAAGAATCTTTAAGTTTCAACTCTGGATTGGCATTAGTCGCCAACTGATTGTCTCGACTATTATCTTTTGATGGTTCTAATTTTTCAATAGTGGCCATCATGGAATCATGGTTTCCAGTTTCAAATTCTAGTTCTTCTTTTTCAAATAATTCATTATCATCATCTTCCTTTTCATAGATAAAACTATTCTTCAGCACTTTCTTTCTAGATTTGAAGTCTCCCTTTTTGAAATTTTTTTTTGAGGCTTCTCTATGTTTTAATCTTCACTATCTTCATCATTGATCTTTCTTAATCACTGATAGGCAATGTGCCCGACTTTTCCACACCGGAAGCAAGAAATAGGTAACTTCCCTTTGAATTTCCCTTTTCCCTTTTGGAACTTCATTACAATGAGAGAAATAATTTATTTTTCCTAATCATCTTCACCACTACTATCTTTTGAAATTTTCAGTTTCTCCGTGGCCTTGAATTCCATTTCCTTTCTCACTCGATTCGTAGCATCTTCTGGTTTGACTCTCATTTCATATGCCACCAAACTTCTCAGCAGATAATCCAGAGATAGTTTGGAAAGATCTATTTCCTCAAGGGATGAAACATTTTCATTTTCCATGGGTGGATGTCTTATTAATATTTTTTTTAAATATCAATGTCTTTTATTTCTTTTCTTAGACCCCGAATTGCTCCCACCACTTTAGTAATTCGATTGAAGAATGAGTCTGCATTCTCTTCTGGATGCATCTTTAGTTCATGAAACCTGTTGTGTAGGACTTGTAGTTTAACCTCCTTCACTTTGCTATCTCCTTCATAAATATTTTCAAGTTTATCCCACATGGATTTTGTTGAGGTGCAACTCATCACCTTTAGATAGATATGATCAGAAAGGGCTTCGGTGAGTGCATTTTGTGCTTTAGCATCTGCATCAAGAATTTTCATGTATGCGTCAGTCATAGCCAGGCCTGTTGGATCAGTGACTTGTATTCCATGAAAAGTAGAAAAAAAGGACTTCCATTCCATGAGATCTTAGATGAGATCTCATTCTATTCTTCCAGATCTAGAAATTACTTCCATCAAAGAGAGGGACTCCTCTAACATTGGATGAATTGTCCATAACGGTATATGACAGATCAAACACCAGTCAACCTCCCTCTGATAGCACTTGAAGGACCCCGGAACACCCTGATAGGGGAGGGGTGAATTAGGGTGTAAGAATTTTCTTTTTAAAGTTTTGGATCTAGTTCCCACATTGGTAGGAACTTGTTAAATCTGTCAAACAAATTAAAGTAGGAAATTGACACAACACTTTTACTTGGTTCACTACAAAGGGATACATCCAAAGGTAATATGCCGACAGTGTGTCGGTCGTACCAAAATCCACTAATATTCACTAGTTAATGGATTACAAGTTTTGGTCACAGTAACACTGTTCCTGGAATACTGCCTTTACAAAGGTTCAGGGACACTCACTGGATCCCTCAGATCACTTCCATCTACTCCCCCTAGCTCACTGCCTTGAGAGAAGTCAAACTCAGTTTATCGACTTGAAGGTATCTTCAATAGATTTTCATTGAAGTCTTTGTATCTATTAAACATGAGACACTTCTTGCATCAAAGTCCTAAAAATATGCACTTGAAAGCACTTAACCACTGAACTGGATATTCAGAACGTGCAAACAGGTTACACTGATGATTTTGCGTAACACCTACCCTTTGCGCCAAGATCTCACTTTTGCACACAATACTTTATTTTTGTGTGGAAAATATTTTGTGAAAAAACCACCTTTACACGCAACTTTCACTTTTACACACAACCTCAACTTTTACGTGTGGATTCGACTTTTTCTCACAACATCAACATTTACGCGCAACTACAATTTTTACGCGCAACGTCTGCATTTTCACGCATCTTAAACTTTTCCACGCAACTCCCTTTACGCGCAAATTCTATGCACATCATAACTTGGATATTCTATAAGTCTTCATCTGTCCTGAATGAGGGGGTCACCTCTTATTTATAGGCATCACCAACCCCCATGCGTAAAACCCTCTATGTCGCACAAAACTCTCATTCTGCGCGAAATATTTTTCGTACGAGAACTATTTTTCACACACATCTCTGGATTTTGCACGCACCTCATTCCATTTACTTTTTTCAGCATTCTGATCCCAAAACACCTTTTCCATGAGAAAACTAACTTACTTTCACTATTTCATGCAAAACCAATTTAGCGCGTAATCCATGTTTTTCACGCACCACTCCAATATTTCACGCAGCTCATGCCTTTGCCATTTTTCAGCGATCTGATCCCAAAACATGCCTTGTGCGCAAGTTTCCAACACACCTACCCTTTTGTGTGCAAGTTCCATTTCCAAACACACATTTTCCCATTTCCCAATTTTCAGGCCCAAAAATTTGGAAAACACTGGGAAATGACTCCACCTTCAATACTGTTGTCTGCTTGAATAGTATGAACACTTTACTAGAAAACATTCTGAACTTCCAATAAGGATTGACAACAAACACTAACCATACTCCAATTATTTCATAGAACGTCCATGGTTCTAACAATTACAGTGCAAGGAGGGAATGGTATTCCACACCACTAGTCTCTAGGTTCATCAACCAATGGTGGAGGGACGCCATATGACTAATCAGGTCCAACCAAGGAGTGTGGATTAGGAAAATCTAGATGCTCTTCGATTTCCTATGTCAAACCACCTGATTCTATTCTATTACGTCAGACCCTAAAACTTCAAGATCTTTAAGTGGTGCAGGCTGGTACTTTGGGAAGGCTGTAAGTAAATTAGTAGTGGGATATTCCATAGGCACCCTTTCAGACATGCTATGATCTATGTTAAGAGGGATATCAACTTTTCTCATATAAGGAGCATTAATAGCCTCTTACAGCATATCCAGTGTAGGCTCGACTGCTACAACATCCTCAACCACCCTTGTTGAGGTCATGAGTCTGGTTATCACCACCTAAATTACATGATCTACCTTATCTGCACCACCATCAGTGGCTAGGTCCCCAACATGTAAAGTACTTACATTGTGATACAAGGTTATTAAAGCCAAACTTGTGGTCAAATGGGAAAAAATGAACCATAGGTAAGGAAATACATATATTATAATAGCTCACTAATAAATCAAGCTGTGAGATGTTCGACATAAGCCCTGTATGAAAAATAATATTTTATTTCACCTTATTTAATGAATTATTACATAAAGGTAAACATATTAAAATCCTAGAATATTGTGAATCCAAGTGTATTTCATAAATTAGGTACATATAAAATCAACTTGAAACATAGATAAAATAAAATTATTGGAAACCTCCTCAACAATCTCCTAAAAATTGCACCGTTCTTCTAAAACCACACAAGGTAACTAGGGGACATACATAAGAAAAGGGTGATATATAAATCCTAGTAAGGTAATAAACAAATAATAACATAATTTCAAGTAGTAAATGTGATACAAAAAAAATATAAAGGTAACTTAAGAGTGGTTAGAATCGTAATATTGAATAATGAGGCATGTTATAACAAGATAACATAAAGGAAACATGGGAATATGGAAACAAATTAGCCCATGTCATAAATATAAGTCAATACTATCTTCCAAGAAAAAATCACATGGTGGATAGAGTTCCATAATGTATTATGTTTATTCCATAATTCCATACTTGACATCTCATGAGACTAAAACATTACCCAATGCATTGGAGTGCTATCTAGGTGCACCCATCATAATATGTACATGATCATGTGTGTCACACAAATCATTCAACATAAGGACATATGTCATCACATTTAATCCCATAATTAGGGAGTGTGTGTTACTTACATGAAATTACCCAATAAATGATGGATAGGTACATATAGGTGAATACCCTTGAGTAGAAATGGTGATGGGTATTCTCAATACAAAATTTCATCATGGAAAATTAGAGGATAATTTTGGTATCATAACATGGGGTACATAATGATTCATTAGAGATATTAATGAGAGATAAAGTGGTATATCATCACTTGGATATCATAATTGTAGTAATATAGATGTGTGATAACATATCTCAATAAGAAAAAATTGAAAAACCAAAGGCATGACAGAAATGAGGTTCTTGAATAAATAGGAGAAGGAGAGGATCTCTTACCCTGAGTGGTTGCTTCTAAAATCTTGGGAGGATCTTCTTGAGAGATTGGGGGACCTTGGGAGGGATATATAGAGGTAAGGAAAGAGTAATTTAGTGCTCCAAGAGTTTTGAGTGAAGATAAATGAGAGTTTGGGTGGGTTTATATAGCAAACGAGAGGAGAGTTCTTTATTAATTTCCAAACTTTGGTTTTGGACTCTATATGATAAAGTAATAAAAAAACAAATATCATGATTATTTCCCATGGATTATACTAAAGTGGAGTGGTTTTCATTATTTTACATGTTTAATAACTGATCTCATTAAAAAAATACACTTGGTGATGTGGAAGTGAGTCATGTTTATAAATAATTGTTTTTAAAACCTTACAATATAATATAGATTATGAAATATTAATTAATAATATATAAAATTAATAAAATAACTATAAAAAAATTATTTTAAAGTTGAAATATATATATTTGGTGATGTATACCTTTTTTATAATTTATTACATCAATTTTGAAAAATTCACTATCGAATAATTTCAACAAGCTATTTTTAAGGAAAATATTTATTTTATCCAAAAAATTATCTAATTATGATAATTTACACTTTTAAATTAAAAATCCAATTTTTTTAGAAAATATTCATTTTTTGACAATAAATTCTTTTCAACCCTTATAAAAATTATTTTTTGACTTCATAAAATCATATTATCATTTTTATGTAATAAATATTAATATTAATAATATTTTACTAAAATATCATTTATCTAAAATATTCTTTAATTCATTAAAAATAATGTCTTGATTGAAACTATATATTTACCATAAATACAATTTGTGTTTCATCATATTGAAAAACAAATTTTATAAAACTTATTATATAATCATTTTAAAGAAATAATAATAGGATAAATATAATCAATAATTTATTAGAAAAAAATAAACATATAAAAATTCATACTACAAGGATCTAGATGCATAACCCTTTATTACACTAGAGAACACCCTAAGGGTAAGGCGCATGATGCCGATATTTTCTTGGGGTGGTTTGACATACATGGTTTGGGTTGTGATATCGATGAGATTGAATTTATCTTATAAATGGTTTCATTCATGCTTTAGTTATTGAATCTCATATTGGGATTAGTCAAGGGAAAATCCCAGTGATTCTATCTCCTTCAGAAACTCTGATAAATTGGATTTATAGAATATGATCCTACCGATTGAGCTCATTGCTTCTTCCTTCTGTGTCAATTGGATTTTATCATAACCCTTTATACATACTAGTCATATTATCATTTCTCAATGACTATATTATCAACTATTATGATGATTAATGGTATTTTAAATTTGATAGACCATATAATTTTTTTAAAATATCCAAAGTAGTGTCTGTGTTCTCTATAACTTCATTTCTTAATAAGGCATTTACACATTTAAAAAAGGAATTTCATTTATAAAAGTTTTTATCGTTTCATTATTACTATATTAAAAAATTTCTTCCTTGAAATTTTATTTTTATAAACTAAAAAATATGAGGTTAATTCTATTTAATCGCCTCTTTTGGTTCCCATATCGATTACTCAAACTTGTGGTTCCACCACAACACTTTGACCATGTGATTTGTCTTGTTTTGTATAAATTTGTCTATATGATCTAAGATATTTATTAGATGCTACTTTTATGAAATATTATTTTCTAATGACACCACCTATGGATTCAGTACATTGGAGGGGTATGGTATATAGTTCCTCAAGAGGGATATACAGAACACATAATGTACTTAACATTGGTTAGGTGGAAGTACTAGTCGAAAGGCCACCGCTTTGATACGATCAAGGATCTCAAAAAGGGACGATGTATCTTGGACTAAGCTTTCCCTTCTTCCCAAACCTCATTAATTTCTTCTTTGGAGATATAAAAAGGAAAAATTTATATCCATCCTTAATCTCCAAGTCTCATTGATGATTATTTTCATAGATTTTATATCAACGTTTTGTGAATTTTATATGATGCTAACTGGTTTCAACCTTCTCTATCATCTCTTATATAATATCCAGTCTCATCAGCTTCTACACTCCAACATCATCCCAACATGTTAGAGTCTGACACCTATTCCCATACAGAGTCTCATATTGTGCCATTTGAATTCTAGAATGAAAAATGTTATTATATAAGAACTCTAATTGGGTAAGGTGTTGATCCCAACATCCTTTTAAATCCATTAATCATGATCTCAACATATCATTTAGAGTTTTAATGGTCCATTTAGACTGACCATCCATCTGGGGGCGATAAGCAGTTCTGAAGCTCAGTTCTATATTCAATGCTTACTGAAGGCTTCTCTAAGACCTAGAGATAAACCTCAGATCTCGATCGGATGCGATAGATAGTGGAACTCCATATTATATGACCACATCCCTTATGTATATATTGGAGATTTGGTCAAGATAGAAATCTTCCCTGATATCAATGAAAACCACTGGCTTTATAAGGTGATAGACTACCACTCATATGGAATTATTGACTTTATTGGGAGTCATATGATGAAATCCATGATTATGTTTTCTCATTTCCATACTGGTATAAGAAATGGTTTTATCATACCCTTAGACATTTTTCATTCATCCATGACTTGATGGCATACCAAGAATTGAGATACGAATTCCATAATATCTCTCTTCATGTTATCCCACCAATTTTTTTCTTCAAATATCTATACATCTTGTTGATTTATGGATGAATTGAGAAGGATAAGATTTTTGAATCACCCAAAAGTTCCCTCTTCAGTTCTAGTTTTGTTGGGACAAAAATATGGTACTAAAGCTTATATCTCCATCAGTAGTAAAGTTGAACTTTGGAATATTTTATACCTTCTTCTATAGAACATCATAATATTTATAAGCCTTCACGCTCCTCTCATGAATGGATGGGTGATAAATTATTTGATAAAGTTAGAATGAAGATCATTTTATTATTCCCATATCTATCCTTTTCATGTACAATAATATTATATCCATTGAAATCCTCATCATGGATAGGGTTATAGGGTCCTTACAAGTCTGAGCATTTTCCACCTTGCTCGCCTTCCCAGGATGGTAATGGATTGAAAAATCATAATCCCTAATCATATCTAACCACCTTCATGGGTTCATATTAAGATCATTTTGTGTGAATATATACTTGAAGATTTTATGATCAGTATATATGCCACACTTCTCCCCATAGAGATAATGCTACCAAATATTTAATGTGAAGCTCACTGTAGCCAATTATAGATCATTATTTGGGCAGTTCTTCTCACAGATCTTTATTTGGTGGGAGGAATAAGATATAATTTTGTCATATTTCATGAGTACACAACCCAATACCTTTCTGTATTGATCAATATATATTATAATTCCATCCCCAATAGTGGGTAATGTGATAAAATGTACAGTGATATGCCTTTTATTAATCTATTTAAAACTTTCCTCACATTAATTATTCTAGAAATAATTTACCCCCATTTGAGTTAGCTCAGTTAATGGGATTGAAAATTGTGAGAATTTTCTAAAAAAATGATGATAGTACCCTTCTGTTCCAAGGAAAATATGGATATCCGTCATAGAGGTTAGTCTAGACCATCCTTCAAGGGACTCTATTTTTAAAGGATCCACAAATATCCCTTTACTGGTGATAACATTCCCCATGAATGTAACTTGCTACAACTATAATTCTCATTTACTACAATTCACATAATTTTTTTCTTTTTGTAAGGTCTTCAATATAGTATTCATATAATCTTCATGTTCCTCCTTGCTTTTAGATTATATAAGAATATCATTTATAAATATTATCAATTTTTTTTCAAGGTAATCTCTAAAGACTCTATTAATCAAGTCCATGATGATTTATAGATTATTATTGAGTCTAAATGACATCACTATGAAATCGTAGTGATCGTAACTAGTATTAAAAGAAATCATAGGGATATCCTCCTTCTTTACCTTTACTTGGTAGTATACCAACCGGAGATCCACCTTAGAAAATATTAGGCTCGACATAGATGATCGAACAAATCATAAATACGTGTCAGAGGAAACATATTCATTATTGTTATCTTGTTGATCTCAAGATAATTAATGAATATGTGCATTTACTCATCTTTCTTCTTGATGAATAGGACTGGTGTACCCCATGGTGAAGCACTTGGGCATATAAACCCTTTATCAAAATTCTCCTATAGTTACTTGTTTAGCTCCTTGAGTTTGACAACAACCATTCTATATTGATTATTTGATATTTTTAAATCTTGAGGTATAATATCAATTGAAAATTAAACCTCTCGTCTAGGAGGAAGATTAGGAAATTCATTTAGAAATACATCATCAGATTACCTTACAATGGGCATGTAATCAAGGATGTTTTTTTGTTAGAATCAATCATTTGAGAAAGATACACCTTATCCCAGGGAAATAATATCCATGCTTAGGGAGATGATACTTAAGGATATTCAGCCCCTTCCTTATAGTTGTATATAATTGGAGGACAATTCATGATACAAAGGATGATTTCCTTCCCTCAGAAATTTATATTGGATCTATACAAGGAAATCCAATCCATAACCAAAATTATATTAAATTTATATAAAGGAAGTATCATAAGTTTCCTTAGGAAGTTCAGCACACAAATTTTAATTGGGGAGAAGTTATATACTTGGGATGAAATAATTTCCTCATTTTCCATTTTCACCGATAACTCTACTTACATTATTTGTGGTGGTATTTAAATAGTTATACTAAACATACGTAATATGAAAGAATGTGTAGAACTAGAAATAAGAACATGATTCTTATTTTACGTAAAAATCCTTAATTTTCCATAAATTATTAGTTTAAATGTTTAAATATGGACTAATATGAATTCCATTTGATGTATGGAGCTTTCGGGAGTGTTTATGTCTAGTTCAGAGCTCGAAACCCAAGGTTGGGATGAAATGACTTGGCAAACTATTAGATTAATCCATGTGAGTTGGCCCGCACAACCATAAATCTAGGTTTGCAATTTTAATAGAGGAGATTTCCATGGATTCTACATGGTTGGTCAAACCGTGCGAGGAAATCATTCGGGCACCCCTACCCTACATATACCCATGCACGTTTGGCACACGGTTTAGAAAAACAATGAAACTAAATCGTGCGATGCCCGATTTTGGGTGAAATTCCAATTTTTCCATTAAGTTATTTCTTATTTATAACCCTAAATTCCTATTTCTTTCCATAGAAAAAACCTTAAAATTTGAGAGATTATTTTGAATGTTAAAGTAAGAATTGATCCTCCTCCTCCTTCGATGTCCGATTCAAGAACTGTCTATCTTGTTGGATCCACATCGGTGAGTTCTTAAGTTCTTTTTAATCCTAAGTCATTATTATGGATATCAGATTCATTATTTAGGTGCAAGATAATTTTCCCTATTGTTAGGTTCTTCTTCCATTCTTCAATTTTCTCCCGATCTAAGCTGAATCAGGAGCTGATACAGGACGAGCTATCAACTATGGACCTTTGATAGGTGGTCATGTGCCTTTATCTAAAAGTAGAGGTGTTTAATATGTTGTTGTTCTGGACTCCCAATTTCTGGGTGTCACTTTGAAATGAAATTGAATCCTTAAATTTCTAGTCATGGCCTTTGTAATCAAATAGGATCATCAATGATTGATAATTGGTTAAGAACCTTGAAACAGAACCACCCCATGGGTTTTTATGATTTGATGAACTAGACCTCAATGGGAGGCTCTTGGAATAGGATACCTTTGGGTATTCTCTTTTACCCCCATTGCCTTGGGATGTGATTTGTAAATGAAATTTTAAATCAAATCGATAAATTGGTTTATGAATCAAATTTTAAAATGAATTTCAATATGAATTATGAACTAATTATTGAATTGGTTAATGAGAAGGGATAGATGACCATGGACCTTAGCCCATGCTATGTAAATTCATGATTAAGAATGAATTTATGTTTTTATTGATATTCCCATGTGAGTTAATTGGTGGTTATTCCATGTAATAGTTTTTTAATCATGATATTCTAGTCATATTGATTTTTTTCATGTGAGTATTTGAGAGGAAAGCCTTCCAAGCTTGGCTCATTCCTTTATCCAACCTTGGGGTGAGATTTTAATTACAACATTCTTGGTTTTGACCTTGAAATGTTTAATGATATTGTTATATGGAATCAAACAATGGGATTAAATTGGTTAAATGCTTATTAGCCATTGGTGACACATGGATTCACATGGGAATTCCATGGATTGAATCTTTTGTCTATTTACTTTTATGCCCGAGTGATACTTGGTTTCCCAAGGATGGACTCATAAGGGATTTGAATGTTATACACTGAGAGAAAATTGTATTCCTTATGGACTTCCAAGGATAGAATCAATGACATTTGAACATCTATGTCATGGGTGATACTTGGGCTCCCTTAGTGGACCACCAAGTATGGACTTGAGTGTCTAGGACCCTATACTACACCTTGAGTGATACCTGAGTTCTTGAGAGGTTCTCTATGGATGGGATCATAAAGTATTGGTTCATATTACACCTATAGTGAGACTTAGATTCCAACTTAGGAATTATAGGGACATACTTAGGTTCTAAATGGATTAATTAATGAAATGAATTATAATGTGTCTACCAATCCAAAGAACAAGCTTGGATTTGGTCTTTGGATTATATCTTTTAGATGGTCTGATTATGGATCTTCTATGATTATGATTATACATGGGACACTGGGTTTGCATCGGGTCTCATGACTTATAAATTGAATTAGATTTAATTGTTAAATGAACATGATTAAATGAAACATACTCAAATGTTAATTCAGATAATTTTAGCTTTAATGAATTTTATTAAATTTATTGGATAATAAATGATAACCTTGACTTATTGGATGCTTAATTTTGAGTAATTACTTGAATTATTATTATTATTATTTGCACACTATTTTTATATATATTCAACGACTGGATGGAAAATACCTTGGGTGGTTTCCTACTGGGATTATATCTCACACCCTATTTGGGCCACCTTTGGGTACCCAAATAGGATATATGATTACAGGTGTTGATAAGGGAAAGTACCCTACTACAGGTTCTTGATTGCTGCTTCGGAGCAGGGGAGCATGTGACCGAGCTGAGGCTCATGATGCTAGATGGATACTTTTGGGCCTTTTTTTTAATTTTTATACATGTATTGTATGTAGTCCTTGTATACATGTTTTGGATGATTTCATAGAGACATATGACATATGACATCATTTCGTATATAAAATGACTTTGGATATTGTTTATTTATTAGTATTCCACTGTTTACTTATCATCTGTATGATTTACTAATTTTGATACTTGTATATTATTGATATTATATTATGCTAAATTATAGTGATGAGGTAATAGTCTCCCCATGGACATACATGGGCCCTCATTGCTAGTTGTCAGCCTCTGGAGTTTGGCGAGATGTACTTGAGGCCTTGTAACCCACCGGGTTCAGGGAACTGTTGAGTGACATCTGGGTCTAGGACATTACAAAGTGGTATCATAGGGGGTTTTCTAGTTTTATTTATTGTTTGGGGATAATATAAATGATAGGAAGATAATAGATTTTGCTAACGAGATGCGTATGGGAGTAGCTACCCCTCATAGATGAAAATGCCAAATTGCCTCAAATTAAATTGTTATTTTCTAGATTTTGACTATTACGGTTGATTTGAATCCACCATTGGGTGATGAATTTGATTTGCGATGTTATTATTGATATAGTTATGGGTTCTATTTTGTTGAAACTAGATGAGATGAGGGTATTCCATCTCATGCATCATTTTAGGCACTTTATAGGAATCACATGATATGTATTATGACATGTCATTTAGGATACATTAATTATTTCATGTTATTGTGATAGTTTATATGATAGATATGTCTACTGTTGTGATAGGTATACAGAGATGTTTTATGGTATAGATAATATGGATTCCAAGCTTTGGTACCTAGGAAGTATGGGCCCTCATGGATTGGAATTCGGAAAACCATTAGTTTAACCTTTAAAATTGAACTTTTATATAATGAAATGAGTATGAATTAGAATGGAATGTGAAATGAATATGAAATTGAATATGGAAATGAAAATGAAAATTTGAACTTGAGTTTCTTATAGTAGAGAACATGACCCAAACTCAACCTTAGTAGTGGAAAATAGGTAGTATCACTTTCTTACATATGATCTATATGTCACCCAGACCTAAATCTATGAGTAGGTAGTGGGGTGTGCTCTTATAGAGGACATATTTTACCTATAATTCTAAAATATTTTCTCTTTTGAGTTGAGAACATTAATAATAATATTGAACTAAGGTGTGTGTTTTCCATTATAGATGCATTCCACCATGATGAACTCTATTGGTATGCTAGGAGGGTGGTGATGATCATACTCTAGAGGTGGTAGTCCATGGGATACCAGTGGATCCTCTAGTCATGCTAGCTGTGAAACTAGTTGTTGTACCAAACATAGGTGTTGTGGCACAATTCCACAATTGGTTCTTGAGATTCATTTAGACCATTTAGGTAGCACCACAAACTTCCCCAACTATGGTAGAGTTGACATGTGAGTTATAAAATCAGAATCTTCCCACATTTTCTGAGGATGGATAATCACATGCTTTAGGTTCATGGATAGAGGCCATGCTTTATATCTTCGATCATTTAGAGATTCCTACTGAGAGGAGGGTAAAAATCACTATGTGTATGCTATGTGGTTCCACCAAGAGATAGTGGGATGTTATTACTTAGATAGAACATCATCATGAGATGGATTTAAGGGATTTTCAAATTTCCTTATATGATTAATTCTATCCTGAGACATTGAGGGATAATAAATCCCAAGAGTTTATGAACATCGAGTAAGGTGTGCTATCAGTTATGGATTACTTGGACATTTTTATTGAGCTCAAGTTATTTTCAACTATTTTGATGGGTGATGAGTTATCTAAAGCCAGGCTATTTTAGGATGGTCTCAGGTATGACATCTGATTGCAGGAGAATGTCTTTTGGATAACTACTATTTCTGGAATAGTGAATCAAGCACTTATCACAGAGCGTAACTCGAGAGAGGTTGGAGGTGTGAGACAGGGAATTTTGGAATTTATGTTGGGTAATAAGTTGACCAATATTAGGAATAATCATATGGATCTTCCATGTAGTGATATTAGTAGTCAAAGAAAATACTCAGGTAGCTAGGTGAGGTGCTACAAGTGTGGTAGGCTAGGACATACGAGGCCTCAGTGTACGAGGGACCCATTCAAGTGCCAATCAGGATACAAGATGGTCCATCTACAATGATTCTATAGAACATCTTCCCCAGTATGTAGTAATATATGGTCTACATTGACTCCACATTTAGGAGAAGGGTCAATAAATTCTCATCAGTCAGGGAGTTGGGTATAACTGGCTGATCAAGTTGAGGTGGTGGTCGTGTATGTGGTAGTCAGACCCTAGTTTTATAGTGAATGTAGGGTGGATCTTCTCAGGGTTTCCAGGAAGTATCACATGACTATGGTTCAAGCCAGATATATGCAGGTAAATACACCCTTTGGGTGCGGGATCCTGTACCTTCTACTATTAAAGATACTTTTCTAGTAGCCTCTACTTTATCTTCTACACTTTTTGATATAGGTTCTTCTCATATATTTATATTTATGACCATTATAGGGACCCTTGGGCTTAGTGTTCAAACCTTTTATAGTTTTATGATTCTTAACACTCATTTGGGGATTAAAATAATGGGTTTACATTAGTGTAGGGAGTTCCCCTTGATATTGGTGGGTGTCACTTCATATGGGACCTCTATGTCCTACAGATGAAACTATTTGAAACATCACCTATACTCATGATTTGAAATTGTGGGTATAGCCCCTAAAATCATGGGTATTGTCTATACCCACGGTTCCATGAACCATGGCCTCCAGAGGCGTTGGTATAAAGATATACCCATGTTTTCTATATAAATCGTGGGTATATCCTTTGAGATTTCCATCATACCCATGGTTTTAGTTAAACCATGGGCATATATCTATACCCATGGCTTAAAAAACCATGGGTATATATTATTACACCAGACATAATATACCCATGTTTCATTGAACCATGGGTATAGATACCTATCCCAAATAGGTAGTAGCAACCTTTATGCCATACTAAACCTGTAAAAAAAATACAAAACACATACAGACCACATTACATGATATATATCATGAGTGAATGGAAATAGTTGACAGAGTAACTTATACAGAAATTAATTTATATATAAACATGGGTAAAAAAAAACCTATTCAACCTATCAACATGAAACAGTCTAACCAAAACTAATTCTAGTTTAATCTAGTTTTTTTGTTTTATGACATCTATAATTTTTTACTCAATTTCTCATTGAATTAATTCCCACACTATGTGATTATAGTGTTATAACTATCAATAGAGCATTTAAAAACTATTCCATGGCCACCAGTACTAGGTTGCACCATGATCCAGGAAGTTGGGTTTAAAATCTAGTATGTTTTGAGTTGATACAATGACCTATTGGTGTCATTCGGTTAGATATTCTATAGTTGGTTAGAGTTGCTATTGTACCCCAAAAATTTAGTCGGGGGAAGAAGGCCCTCATACCCCCATAGAAGGGGCACGTTTCCCCCTGAAACCTCTAACTAGGTCACCACGGAGCTTGACCCACAAATTTGCAACCTTATGTACAGTATGAGCCATAATAATTTGGCCCAACATCATATAATAAGATTGGGATACATGAATCCAACAAACCTATAAAACCATAGTTCACTATTATCAATAATGTTTTTAACTGAGTTAGTGGTATGAAACATATTATTTATATGGAAAGTTATACTTATACCATGCTCTCAAGGAAAACTATAAAAAACTATTAAGAAAAAAAAGTCAATAGATAATAAAAAAATTAATTGGGAAACTCCTACACATATTAATGAGAAACTAGTGTCTTAAATCACATCATCATTTCAAAATAATCAAGTTTTTGTGATAGTCCAATAGCATGATCCAAATAGAGGTGTTTAATAATTATCGACATCAAAAGAAGCTTATCTCTCAACACACTCATCTTAAACCCACCTAGATGATGAGTAATCAATTCTAGTACTTCACCTATCATAGTGGTTGAGTTTCTCTCCATCGCTAGCATTCTAAACCAGTATATCCACCTAGAATATTAGAGTGATATTTATAGTTGATTCATGGTTATATTAGTTCTTATAATTGATGAATAATTATTTTAAGTGAAATAATTGAAACAAAATTTGACTAAAACCTATGGGAGGTCAATTAATGTTTTATTGGAAATTTCAAACCAAACTATATAGTGTATGATAGAGTATTTCTGTCACCATAGTATTTCTATAGCTGTATTGGGATGGATTCTAATCATCAAATCAAACAATGTACAATAGCTCATGATCTGGTATTATATTATCAAATTGGTTATGAATGTGAATTTTCATATTGTAGTCCCAATACATTACCATTTCACCACCTTTTATATGAATAGCAGTTCCAGAATCAACATATATTGTATGGTCTCCCACACCTCTTCATTATAAATTACAATGTACTCAATACTTAATCCTGGGAATTCACAATTCGTTCATAGAAATTCCCAATCCCTCCCTTGTTATTCCATGTTTCCTAGGCCCTCCCATGGTTCAAACATAGTAATATCCTTGTTAGAATTTAATATAGGAATGAATAGGAATGAATAGGATGGACTAAGGTGGATGGGATATGCCCACCCATAGGTAGTCATAAGTTTAAGAGAATCAAGGAATCACCACTCGAGAACAATTTCACCAAAAAATATTATTTAAAACAGTAGTATCAAATAAATAAAATTTTGGCATTGACATCTATATGTCAGATGTCCACACCAAAGTAAAAGAAAATAAACAGAAGAAACAATGTATAAAGGTATAAAAAAATAAAACAGACTAATTAATCCATCCACTACCTCGATCTTCCTCCCCAGTAAAGAAAACTACATATCCACCTCCATTTCCCTTCTGGAAACCCTTCGTAGAATATAACTACCCTCCATCTGTATAAAGTAGTAAAAGGCTTAAGTGACCGGTGTGATAAGGAAAATATAACAAAAATTTAAATACAACATACCTATCTCATGTGAATATACAAGTCACCACCCAATATATAAGAACCACAATGCCCATGAGTCAAAATAAGTTCCTACAAGAAAGGGAGAAACAAATTATATTAGTTCAAGAGGATGTGGTTCCATATATTTTTTTGGTTTTTTTTATCTAGTATTTATTTTTCCTAGTTATGTTATTTATAGTTTAATTTTGTTGATGTTGGTTATTTTTTTTGTCCCAATTCACATTACTTTAGTTCAGTAGACTTATTTTATTTATTTATTTCATGCCAATCCCAATTGATTATGTTCAATTAAATTCAGTTATGTTTTTTTATTTGTGTATTTTCAATGTATGATTCATTTTAGGTTTTTTACACACATTTTGGTTTGGATTGAATTGTCATAAACCAAGAAATGTTGGGTCGGTTTTTTTCGATATGATTTTGTTTGGGACATTTTCATTGTATTTAGTTTGTCTTGTTTTTATTTATATTAGCTTGGAAAATTTAATTCATTTGGGTTCTAATCGATTCAGTTTGATTATATTTGGTTTATATTAGTTTGGTTTACTTAAGTTTAGTTCAAGTCAGTTGTGGTCATATTGGTTTGAATTTATTATATTTGGTCCAATTTTATTCATCATTTTTAATATATAATTAGTCAAAGTTAGATTATTTTGACTTGGTCCAATTTAGTTTCGTCCAATTTTTTTCTATTTGAATTCTATTTTCTTGATTTTGATCATTCCAAATCTATTTTTGTTTATATAATTTACATTTATTCCAATAAGGTTCGATTAGTTTGTGAATGTTTTTGTAATGTTTGATTCAATTTTTTATTTAGTTTTATTCTATATATTATGGGTTTGTATGGTTACACTTTATTTAGTTCAAATCATTTTGGGTTGAAAATTATTAATCTTATTTAGTTTGGTTTCCTATGGTTCATATTGGTTTGTTATGTTTGATTCAATCCTAATTGAGGCTGGTCAGGATAGGTCTAACTGTATTATAATGATTATTTTTGATTCACTTTAGTAAAACATGATATGATTTCTTTTAGATCTGGTAATTTTTAATTAATCTGTTCAGTATAGGATTATTTAATTTATTCTAGAATCATTTAGGAATATTCAGTTTTACTCTTTATAGGTTAATAAAATTCAGATTATTTTGGTTTTTCCTACTTATATGATGACCTATTTCATTCAATATAGTATAACTCAATGTTTCTCAATTTTATATCAGTTAGTTTTGTTTTCTTTGAGTCTATTCAGGGCATTTATTATAAGAAATATATATCACTGTTTAGTACAAAAACATGGTGTGAAATACAATCAATCAATGATTATTTAAATTTAAAGGCCAATGCATAATGGAAACTGCCCTAAACTCAAGTCTCTATGCATATAATGATAAAAACTCAAATCTTCCCTTTACCTCTTGTACCCATATTCACATTCTTATATATATAAGTACTCCTAGACTCTATGTATATATTTTCATGGCGAAATATGTACAAGGGGACCCTTACATATATTCTTATACTTGCATATACCTCTTTACCTTATATACGTATGCATTTCTCATATATATACATAAGTACACCTAGCCCCAATATATATATTCATATGGACATGAGTGAATATATATATATATATAGGGGAACTTATATATTTATATTAATACCTATTCATACACGTGCAAGTTTCCTTTGATAATAAAAAACTGAAACCACCACAATAGGTCCAAAATACTCTAGAAAAACATCGAAAACTAAAAACCCTAGAACCCTTAAATTTTTAAAAAATGAAAAGAATTAAAATAGAACAAAACATAACTGAAACCCATGGAGAACCCATTTCCCTTGACATAGGTGGCTAGAATCAGCCTCAACAGGACCCAAGAGACCTAAACACCATGAATCAACTAAAATAAAAACCCCCAAAACGAGTTAGGGTTTATTTTTAGTGATTGAAAATGATATTAACAATGAATAGGAAACCAAAAATATCATATAATTCAAACCATCATAAAGAAAACAAATGCTAAATAAAACACTACTCCTTCAAATATTTCATCATCAGGAAACAAAATAAGAGCACCCAATAACATAATATCCCTAAAATTCAAAAAATTATTAAAAAGATTATAGAAAAAATCCATCCTATAAAAAATCCTATTGAAAAAATTTACTTAATGATACTCAAACATCCAAAAATGTTAACATTAAATAGTTGGATAAATGGAATTTAGATGCAGAGTATACTAAGACATCATTTTTTAAACTTGTAATAAAGAAAATGTATTTCGAACATATAAAATGCATCAAAATTTCATTTCTAAAAAAATATAATGGAAACAAACAATATATTAAGAGAAATAAAACAAGCATTCATTCTTGTACATTGGGTTTTGAATTTGAAATATGTATTTATTAGAGAAATTACTTTGGTAGATACCAAAATTTGGGTATATTCCTATACATTTTTATGAGATACAATAATAGATGGGATAGTTTACAGATGAAGGACATGCTGATTTATTCCTGCACATTTCAGGGGATGGGATAGATAATAAATCCATGAAGTATTAAAGAAATGGAAACCTATGATTTATTAGCTATCCCATCCATAAAAATAAATGGATAGGCCCTACATTGAAATTAATAAATATCAATGACACTAAGTATTAAAAAAATGTTAGTGTATAACAATAGAAAGAACATTAAATGGGTATTTTATAATAGTAGAACGTTTGAAAAGATAGTGTATATTGAATTAGTATATTATATATCATCTGATATGTATTTATTATGATGATATATTGTATCTCTTTATGATCATAAAATTAAAATCTATACTAAAAAGTTTACAACTAACTATTATAAGTGATATGTATCAATCAAACATACATTAAATATATCATCATATACTAATCATTTATTTTATAAAGAGTAATAAGAAAAATATTAATAATAAACCCACATAATTTGAAGGAAAAAAAGTCATCTTCATTATTATTTACTAAAAAATTTTATAATTCATATTAAATAATAAAAATACATCTGTTAGCATAATGAAATATGAAATAAAAACATGGAATACCAAATATACAATTGAAAATATGGTGTAAGAAAAAAATTGCATTGATGCAGAGTTGAAGGTAAATATATATATATAGAAAGTGAAGAAAAATTGATACCAATTTAGTCATATTGAGGGTAGAATTGATGTAGATCTATATAAAACTTCCATGTTATCAACAATGGAATTATGCTAATGTAACATCCAGAAATATAAAACTACATGTTGGGGGAGTTTAAGAGAGGTTTACAAATTTAGTTTATGTGAAGGTCTTTACAAATGAAAAAAAATTAACTCTTCATATCAAATGAGTAGGAAATCATGAGTAGAAAATCTACTAGGAAAAATAATTTCACTAGAAAATTAATCACGATAAAATGTGATAAGAATATCTACAAAATAATAAGCAATTAAATTTCATGCACTAAATAAAAGAATGAAAGAAAAATAAATACCAATAATATCACTGTTAATTGTACGATTTAATCTATTCAGAACTAAAAAACATACTTTAAACATAGGTTTATTAAAAATGAATTAATGAGGAATATATGAATATAGAAAAACAACTATTTTAAAACATTTACCTAGAATAGGATATAAATCAAATAAAAGTTGAGATAATGAGAAAGTAGTAGGGCAGTAGGAAATGAGAACAATGAAATTAGAATAACATAGTCAAATTAGAGCAGGATAACATAATAAAATGAAAAAAATACCTCAAATCAAAAGTATGGTAATAGATACCCCAAACAATAGGCCTTGTAAGAGAATCTAGGGCTTGTGGAGGGGACTTCTGAAACCGCTGAAGATATTAACTATAATTTTATGGTCCAAAGAAACATTAAAATGAAATTAAATAGTTTATATTTGAGATTATTCAATTTAATATTAGAGGAAAATCAATATATTTTTAAGTTAACTTATCTATGATGTAGTCGGTGAATATCATGACTGCTGAAAAGTGGAATGAATAGGTTTTAACCTATCGATGTTAGTGGTATGACTAAATAGTTAGAGATGATTCAAAGAAATGTACTAAGAAGCATGATTTGTTTGGTAATTGAGGAGACCCATATAAATTTGGGTTTATGGAAAGTTAAGGGAGGTATATGAGGATGAGTCATAGGTATAGTCGGAGGTAGAGGCGGAGGTAGGGAATCAGAGGCAGGGATGTGGAGGTGGACGCAGTGGCAGATGCGAAGGTAGGAGGGATAAGGGAGGGATGCAGGGGCCATGAGTCAGAGGTTGGGAGGTTGAGGTAGAGGTGGAGGTCAGGAGGCGAGGTCAAGGTAGAGGCGTGGTGGGTGGGGGGAGTGAAGGTTAGGGAGATTAGATCTTGTCAATGGAGGAGAAGGAGGAGGAGCCTGAGTGAGGTCAAATTTTTAAGGGGTTATACCCATGGTTTTTAAAAAATAGTGGGTATAGATTAGGAAAAATGGTTGATACCCATGGTTTATCTAAACCATGGGTATATATCCATTATATTATAACCATTTTCCAGTAGTGTGACTAGTTTTGAGATCATTATTGGGATGGTCTAGTTGGTTACCTTTCAGGATTTCATTGATTGTTATAACCGAAGGGTGACCTTCACATTACCAGAGGGTGGAGAGTTCATTAAAAATGGTGAATTTGATTTCTAAGTGATCCAATTTGGACCTGAGCATCATGGACTGGGTGGATGAAAAACTAGGTTATGAGTTTATATCTATATGATTAGGGAACTAGTCAGGAATATTTCCCTCTAGTAGTTGATCATTCCAGGGATGTCTTCCCAGATGACTTTTTCAGGATTACCTTTAGTGAGATAGGTAGAGTTATATATTGAGCTAGTTCTAGGAGCTGCATTGGTATACATTCCTACTTATAGGATGGCTAATACTAAGATGAAAGAGCTCAAGAGGTAGCTATAGGGTTTAAAGGAAAAGGATTTCATCTGAACCAATACTTCTCCATGGGGTTCTCCAGCCCCTTTATGAAAAAGGTGGATGATACCCTCAGGATATCAGTAGATTACCGAAAGTTGAACCAGCTTATGGTTAAGAACTATATCCTCTTCCATAGATAGATGATCTCTTTGACGAGCTCCAAGGATCACAGGCCTTCCTAAAATTGATTTAAGATCCGGGTATCATCAGGTGTTTGTTAGACCATCAGACATACCTCACATAACCTTTCATAGCAGGTATTCTCTATACGACTATTTGATCATGCCATTCAGTCTCATGAACATGCCAATATTCTTCATGGAACTGATTAACCGAGTGTTCCATCCTTATCTTGATTCATTTGCATTGGTTTTTTTGGATGATATCTTGGTGTATTATCAAAATCGACATGACCATGCCTCACATCTTGAGGTCATTTTGAATATAATGAGAAAGCATCAGTTATATACTAGGATCACAAAGTTCCACTTCTGGATGGATCAAATTCACTTCTTGGATCACATTATCTCAGAGATAGAAGTACCCATATACCCAGAGAAGGTGAGAGCTATGGTTTTTTGGGAGCAACCTAAGAATGTATTTGAGGTACGAAGTTTCTTGGGGATAATTAGTTACTAAAGATTTTCATAAAGGGATTATCATTCATAGAAGCTATGATTATGGGATTTAATAATAAGGGTGTGAAGTTTTTTTGGTTAGAATTATATGAGATAGCCTTTAAGAATCTAAAAGGGATATTTAATTCAACACCGATATTGAACTTTCTAGAGCCAGACAAGAGTTGCACTATTTACTATGATTCATTAGGTATCGGACTAGGAGAAATGCTTATGCAGGGTGATAAAGTTATGGTGTATGGGTCTTGACAGTTGAGGTCACAAGAGAGTAATTACCTAGTGCATGATCTTGAGTTATCTGTATTTGTTCATGCATTGCACTATTAGAGACACTACTTACTTAGAGAGATTTTTGTGGTGTACACAGACCAAAAAATCATCTAGTACATATTAACATAGTGCAATCTAAATCTATGGTAGAAAATTTGGGTTGAGTCCCGACAGTATTTCAACACTGAGCTTTCCTACACGCCTGGTAAAGGAAATGCAGTGGCCGATGCACTGAGCATGAAGACTCAGATACATGACGTTCATAAGGCCAGTAGCAAGTGGAAGCTCATGGATTTATTTGTTGAGATACACTCAGATCTGTATGAAAGACAAGGGAAAACCTATCTATCATCCTTATATATTATCTATACCCTACTAGATAGAGGGAGGATGGGGCACCTATCATATTCTGAGATCCTAGTCCTATGGGAGAGTGTGGAAGGTGAGGACCCTCCTCCTGGTTGAACAATAGGCAAGGATTAGATCCTTCATGTACATTGTCACGTATGGGTTTCAACAGAAAAGCACAAGGAACTAATGTGAAACTTTCATGCTTCATCTTGGGTAGTGTATCCTGGTTTCACCAATGTGTATTAGGATTTATATCATTAGTAATGGTGTCTAGGTATAAAAATAGATGCATTTAGTTTTTTCATGAGGAGTTACACCTATCAGTAGATGAAGGTGGAACACCAGTAACTAGCTAGAATTTTACTACAGTTACCCTTCCCTGAGTGGAAATGGGTTTACATCATGATGTATTTCATAACATGTTTACCGAGGTCACCTTGAGGTAATTATGATGTGTGAGTTGTTTTTTATATGCTCTCAAAGGTTGTGCATATCTTACTGATCAAGGAAACCTTCAGTGTTGATGATCTTGTGATGTTTTACATTCATGAGATTGTATGAATTCATGGGGTACCTCACACTATCATTTCAGATAGTTGTTCTCGTTTTACCTCATAGTTATGACCAGGGATACAGAGGGCATTGGGTACATAGGTGCTTTTGAGTAGACCATGCCACCCCCAGACATATGGCTAGTCAGAGTGCATGATTTAGATGCTTGAGGACATGCTGTGAGTATGAATATTGTATTTCAAGGGATATTGAGAGAGGAATATACCCCTAGTTTAATTTTCCTACAACAATATATTTTAGGCTACTATTTAGATCCCCCCTTATGAAGATTTGTATGGTAGGCCATGTCGATCACTCTTGTGTTGGTTAGAGGAATCTATACTTGGACCTCATCTTGTTTAGGTGACCATAGAGCAAGTGTAGTTGATTTGGAAGCATATGTCTACTACACAATATCATCAGAAATCATAGGCTGATCGATATAGATGACCTCTATAGTTCGAGGTTGGGGATCCGATTTTCTTACATGTTTCACCGAGGTTGGTATGTAGGAGAATCCTGAGACAGGTTAAGCTTTCCCTATGATATGTTGGGCCATTTGAGATTCTGAAGAGAGTCAAGATTGTTGCCTATCAGTTATGGTGACATTAGAGGTACCAGGACATACATGATATCTTCCATGTTTATCACATATGATGTTACTATTCAGACCCATCTCATGCCTTTTATCCTGAGGAGGTTGATTTATGGGTAGATGCATCATTTGAGGAGAATTTGATGCGTATTGTGGATCGTGGCACAAATGTTCTTGAAGGCCCGTAAATTCTTTTAGTATGGATTCTATGGAAGCGTAGTCGAGTATAGGATGATACCAAGGATCGGGAGGTCGATGTACAATAATTGTGGTCAGATTTATCCTCAGACATTCTTGATCACTCTTGATAAGGAAATTCAAGGAAAAATTGATTTAATGATGGAAGTTTTTAAGAACCCAGTTCTTATTTGAGGTAAGAATCCTTAATTTTTATGAATTCTTATTTTAAATGTTTAAATATGGATTAGTATGATTTACCATTGAGGATATGAAGGTATCAGGAGTGTCTTGGGCTGGTTCAAAGCCCAAAACCAAAGTTTGGGGTGAAATGACCTGGTGCATAGTTAGAAAAAATCATGAAAGTTGGGCCGCATGGCCGTACAGCCAGGCCTGCAATTTTAATAGAGGATATTTGCATGGTTTCCACATGATTAGTCAAACTGTACAAGGAAACAATGTGGGTGACCCTACCCTACATATACTCATACATGGTTGGTGTATAGTTTGGCCAAAATGTTTGATGCCCAGTTTTGGGTGAAAATAAAATTTTGTCCCTAAGTTAATTCTTATTTATAACACTAAATTACTATTTCTCCCCACAGATAAAACCTTCAATGTTGAGAGCTCATTTTGTAGCATAAAGTAGGAATTGATCCTCCTCCTCTGTCCAGTGTCTGATTCAAGAATCATATGTCTCGTTTGATCTGCATCAGTGAGTTATTAATTCATTTTTAATCTTATTCTATTCTTTTGGATATCAAATTCACTATTTAGGTGAAAGCCAATTTTCCCTATTATTAAATTCTTCACCCGTTCTTCAATTTTCTCCCTATCTGAGCTGAATTATGGGATGATATTGGACGAGCTATCAAATACAAACCTGAGGTAAGTGTTATCAAGTCTTTCACTAAAATTCAAGGTGTTTATTTATGCAGTTGCACCGCGCCCCCAATTTTTGGGCTTTTCTCTGAAATGAAATTGAATCCTTAAATTTATAGGAATGGAAAATGTAATCAAAGAGGCTCATTGATGAATGATAATTGGTTAAGAACATTGAAACAGAACCACCCCATGGGTGTGTTGATTAAACAACACATTATTGATTGTTAATTCAAATACTTATCAATTTAATGAATTTGATTAAATGAATTAGATATTAAATGAGAACCTAGACGTATAGGATGTTTAATTTTGAGTAATTCCTTTTGTTATTGTTATTATTTTCTATAAATTATTGTTAAATATATATTCACTAACTGGATGGCACATACCTTTGGTGTTTGCCTAATGGGATTATATATCACACCCTATTTGGGCCACCTTTGAGTACCCAGACAGACTGTATGATTACAAGTGTTGATAAGGGAAATCACCCTACAACAATCCCTTGATTAATGTTTAGAAGAATGAGAGCATTGGACTGAGGTAAGGATCGTGATTCTAGCCGGATAATTTTTGGTCTTTTTGTACTTTTGTTACATTTATTATATGTCTTCATTGTATACATGTTTTAGATACTTTCCTAGAGACATATCACATGTTGCATAATTTTGTATTTGAAATGACTTTGGGTATTGTTTATTTATTAGTATTTCACTATTTACTTATCATATGTATGATTTACTACTCTTGATGCTTGAATATTATTGATATTATGCTATGTAACATTTTGGTGATGAGGGAATAGTCTCCCCATGGACATGTCTAAGACCTCTCTGCTATTTGACAACCTATTATGTTTGGGGAGATGCGCTTGAGGCCTTATGACCCATTAGGTTCGGGGAACTATTGACTAGAATCTAGGTCTGGGATATTACATAAAATCAAATAGTACATTTTCTATCCTTGAATGAACAACTAGTGTACCTATTACCACTTCATTGTAGGGATCCCCCTCAGCAGTTGTGATAGAATAATCTCTCCCTTTCTACCTTGGAGGTTATTATCATTGACTATCTCTGAAAAACCTTAGCTTAGGGCATTGGCTTGAATAATTCCCATGTTCTTCATAATGGAAACAATTTAATTCTAGTATAGGGTTGACTGGATAATTCATTTCTTCCATCACATTTGTGGGTTTATCCTATTAGAAATCACTAGATAAGTGTCCTTACTAACCACACCAAAAGTATTTACTTATCCCCTTTATTAAATTTCTAGGATTATTCTTCCCACAATTTTGATAAGTGAGATGTTTGAATTTCTTTCCATCATTATATTTCTCCATCGTTCCACTAGAATGAAACTCAATTTTCCATTTATTATCCCCGTAATAACCTTGATATTCAATAATCTCCCTTTTCATTTTTAGGGAACATCAGAAAATTTCCCCACACCTTTCAATGCCCTGAATTTACAAGGATTTTTATAGACTCGTCATCAAACCACAAAATAAGTGGTCAATTGTACATTCAGGGGTAATGAATAAGCTTGAGTCATATCATGCAAGTATTGTGTAGTTTTTCCTCAGACACCCTAATGTATTCATCATCTATTTTCTTGAGGCTAGGGAAATACTTTTCAATTTTATGTTGAAGAGTGTAAGGAAAATATTTATTGAAAAACATTTTCAGGAATTACTACCACTATAACACTTCGACCTCTTCTTCAGGATATATATTTTTAATCAATATCCACCATTGATCAGCTAATCCCTTCATCTGATAAAAAAACATTACGACCTTCTATTTATTATAGCATTTGATGATATAGAATATCTTTTCAATTGAGTTGATCCATTTCTATGTGATTAAGGGATCATAATATCCAATGAAATTCAGTGGCCTTTGTCTTATAAGGGTCTCAATTGAAACTTTCTCTTTCTTAGGGGGTTCGTTAATTCCTCCTAATTAAAGTTTCAGTTCAAAAAATGTGTCAATTAATAAATGTTTTCATGAATTTCACAATTCCTACTCCAATCAGGTTGATTATTTCATTTAATAATTCATTACATTATTCTTCAAATTAGTCTTTGAATCAGTTACTGACGACTTTTTATCATGGGGCACTCATCAAAAAAATTTAAACCCAAGAAATATGTACTAAAAATGGGAATTATATTTCTCTGTAGAATAAAGTGTTGTGTGTGTGTTTAAATATTTTTACATCGGTTCACTTATAAATAAATAGTATGTAAACTTGGATGGATTTAAAATCTATTTAAAAAAAGTAGTGGTCTATTCTTAGATTATTCCTTCAACAACATGTTTAATCATTATTCAATAAATTCCTAATCATCCTATCACCAATTGAATCCAATTGATTACTTGAATAATAATATTTCAGTTCAAATAGATAAATACAATGATCATTGTATTCTCTACTTTTGTCTATACTAGTATTTCAATATCCTTAATTACCCTTGAATTACCTCTGTTGTTTTCTCTCACATGAAGTGGACTTAATCCAAGTGTATTGTGTGTGCAATGGTGATAATAAGTAGAATAAATTAAAATCTAAATGGAAGAAATCGCTACTAAAAATATCATTAAATTATTAAAAGGATATTGAATTAGCATTGAAAGATTATAATTTATTAACATGGTAGGTGAAATTATTCTCCATGGCTGAACCACTGAGGGTTTAATGTTCCATCACTAGAGTATTAAAAAATAAAATTAAAATAACACAAGAGTTTTGGCTATTGGTGATCAATATATCCCTTCCTAGATAAATTTCTCAACTTAAATAGTGCTCAACTGCCAAGGTTTTATTCCTGGGTAACATGTTCATTCATTGAATTTAGGAATGTCCTCAGAGAGAAGGTATGATTTAATCTCTATAGTTGACACGTGTCCAGGGGGAAGGGTCTGGATGAATTTTGTAAGGCATTAGTATTATTCCATGATCCAGACCAATATTATTTTAGAGTTGGACAGATTTTTTGCTTCATAGTAGTGGGTTAAGTAAAGTGGGCCTAGAATTTTAAATATGGTACGTGTTATTTTACACAGTGCATAGGAAGAATTATTTTATCCACGAGATGTCACTTATTCTAGAATATGGACTTGGATTATTCCATAATTTTCCATTGAAGGCCAACCATTTCTTTTTCAATTGTACTATAGCTTCTCCATAGAATATTTCTTTATACTCACCTCATTCTCAGAGCATGTATCTGACAACAATTCAATTTAATGGTGGTGGGGGTTTCTTAAATAGTTTGGAAAACATTTCTCCCTCATTTCTTCCATGTAATCATGGGTTACTATCCCTTTATTATGTGAATCTAGTGTCGAAAATCAAAATTTTACTTCATAACAAAATGGAGTACCGTATCTCTATTAGAAGTTTCATAGGCATGGTGGATTTTCTCATGGCATGTTCATCTAGATCACTACATCAGTAAAATTTGAGATAAAATGGGAGCATATTACTACCATGAATCTCATAGAAAAGCAGAACCACTCCATCATATTCTAAAATTAAAGGGTGGAATTTGAAGGTGGTTTCGTTAGGGTAGGTTTCACCCTATTCTTCCTTGGGGTGGAGGTATAAAAATCGAGGTGGTATCTTCCTTTTTGGAGCATATCCTAGCCTTTAGACCCCAATAGGTATCAATCAAAGGGTTTATGATCTTCAAGGGAGGAGGAGGTTTGAGTTCTATTGATGGCCATTGGATGGTAGATACATGAAAGGGTGGGTGTATCTTGTGGTATACATGCTTACCATGAATTTCACAATCAGTGTCCTGACTGAAAGATGTCTTTTGAGAAGTTAGATAATAGTAGGAATTCCTACCATGATAGTGGTGGTATGGTAATAAAATTTCTTCATGAATTCATCTATTTTTTCAGTTTTTGGATTTTTTATCACACACGGCTAGATGGGGGCACTCATGGCAGTCTTTCCTACCATTACAATAGGGTTTGGTAAGGTGGTCAAGTGACCATGAGTAGTGCTCATGGCGGGATAAAGGCATGATCACCAAATGTACCTTGTGATAACAAGTTCACACTAGGGAAAAATGTGGTCAACACCTAGGGTAATCATAGTGATCATGGATATCTTGGTCACTCTTGGCCTTTGTAATTTTCCACCCTGAAAAAGTTCACATTCTTGCTTAGTTCAGTATTAAATTTTATCCTCCCATTTAAAAAAGAAATATATTTCAAAAAATAATAGATCCAAAATTTATATCAAAATGATGTACACATCATTAAACACCATAATTTAAATCCAATTTACAATTAATTTATAATTAATAAAGTCAACTTAATCAAATATTAACCTCATAATTGAAAAAATGAGGGGTATTTTCAATGAATAAAATTCAGTAAATGTTAAAAATTCCAGTTCACATCACTCCCCTGCACCTAGACTATCACGCTCCTGGTAAATTTATTGTTGAATTTAAATTATTCAAAAAGGGAAAGAAATAAAGTTCATTCTTCCTAAATTTAAAGTTAATATCAAGAGTTGAAACAAAACACAAGTTCCTCCAAATTTATAAATATCATGCCTCATATGTGAATCAAGTCATTTCCTTATTTGAATTTAATTAAAGTTTAATTTCAAGATTTGATTGAATAAAATTTAAATGGAATCAATATTTTAACAAAAATAACATCCACTTTTCCTCTTTCTTAAGTTTCCTAAAACCAATGTTTAATTTTCCACATCATTAAAACAATTTAAATTAATGTGTTATAATTCAATTTCCCCTCTTTTATGGCTTTAATATTCCCCCCAACTAAATAGATTAATTTTTCACAAGGACCTTTTGAAATTTATTTTTTCCCAACCATAATTTTTTGTATATTACGGTGTATATCACTTATTGAGATGAATTTATTTAATTATAGAAACACACCTAGTTTCCATATCTTAAAGTTACACTCCAGCTTCAAAATTTCCTATTTGTATTCTAGATTCAAAGCAATAATATCGTTTTCATTTAAGTTGTATCCCTAACACATTCTATCTCATCTAGGATAGATTACCTCATATTAAGTTCAAAATTCTAGTGTCATAAAGTTATAAAAATTATTCCACACAAATATTTTCACTCACACTCTATACCCTAGTTCTAAAAACAAACTTCCATAAAAGCAGTGATTAACTCATTCAGAAATCACTTAATTACTTATAGTTTAGAACTAATGAATTCCTTAAACTATAGAATTGTATTTTTAAACTAGGAAAGGCATAAATTATGTTCAATATAAGGGTGAAAAATCAAAAATAAAAACTAAAAAAAGTGTAATGTTCAGTACTATATATTTTGGAAAAAGGTTATTATTTATTCACAAATTATGGGTCCTATCTTCCCCTACACATAGATATAACACCATTTTAGTTGGATTTTGGTATTATTTTTTAAAATATATTGTTCAAAATAATATAAACAGTTAGACCAAGATAAAGGAAAGAGACAACCTGACAATACTTATTTTTCAGCAGTAGGGAAGAGTGTGGATTTATCCATAAGTTCTTTCCAAAAGTTCTCCTGGTTCTTATTTAGTTGTTGGTTGTTCACTTCAAGTGTTTTATTTGAAATTCCTCCATCAATATCAACTAAACCAAAAGTAAAAGTGTTACTTACTATATATGGACCAGTCCATTTGGAATGAATTATACATGGGAAAAGTTTCATCCTTGAACAAAATAGTATTAATTTGTATCTTACTTGAAATTATATTTTCTGGATCAAATTATCATGGGAAGACTTGGTTTTATCTTTATATAGTAGAGAGTTCTCATATCCATCCCTCCTCAATCTATCAATCTCCATTAATTTAAATCTCCTTTGGTATCCATCCTTTCTAAACTCCATATTTATTAGTATAATAGCCCAATATGTTTTGTGATGTAGATCTATAAGAAAGTGTAAATGTTTACCATAAACAATTCGATAAGGATACATACCTAATGGGATTTTGTAGGTTGTTATGTATTCCAATAGTGAATCTTATATCTTCTTACTCTAGTCCTTGTGTTTGGGTTGTAATGTCTTCTCCATGATCCTTTTTACTTATCTGTTGGACACCTCTACCAGACCATTCTTTTGTGGGTGGTAGGAAGTGGAGGTTTTATGGTGCACACTATATTTTCACATGAGGGTCTACATGTTTTTCTTACAGAAATGGGTTTCTTGGTCACTGATTATAACTCAAGGTATTCCAAACCTAAAAAATATATTTGATTTTAGAAATAAAATTATACTTTTTGTGTCATCAACGAGAGTATATTTGGCCTCAATTCATTTATAAAAATAGTATTATGCCAAAAATATATAGGAGAATACAAATGAAATGGAAAAGGAACCATGAATTCAATTCCATAGACATCAAATATTTTAAAAAATGGTTTTGGGGAATTTGTTGTTTTTTTTTGGAAATTCCACCAGTAAATTGGCAGTTTGGTCATTTTTTACAAAAATAATAATTTTTTTAAAGATGGAAGGCCAAGAGAAAGTAGCATATAAAGTTTTCTTAAATTTTATTTAAGGTCCAAAATGACATCCACATGAGATTGTATGGAGAAAACAAAGAAAAAAATGCATTCCTTCCTAAGGAATGAATCTTCTAATTATTTGATCATTGTATATTATACATAAATAATGGTCTTCCAAATCATAGTGTTTAGATCCAGGTTTTAATTTAGTATTTTGGTGTTTATAAAAGAAATAATGCACCTTTTCCATGACCAAGAAGTTCACTATGACATCATAGCAGGTCATTTGGGTTAGGTTTTATAATTTCTCACCAAGGAAGGAATCATCTAGTATAGTATTTGAGACTAGTTCTACCTTAGTAGTGCGAGGCAACTAGCTCATGTGGTCAACCACTGTATTTTCAAAACCCCTTTTGTCTTTAATCTAGAAGAGAAACTCTTGCAACAAAAACATCCATCTTACCATCTTGGAATTTTCACTTATATACTTGATCAAATATCATAATGTTTCATGATCAAAATAAAAAATTACCATACTTCCCAAGAGATAAGAATGAAATTTTTATAAAGCTATAAAAAAGGAAAAAACTCATTCTCTATTGTTTTGTATCTAATATGGGAAGTGTCCAAGGTTATTGACATGTAATATATCACTCTTGGAGTCTTCTTAATTTCTAGGGATATCATGACTCCTATAGACCTATTTTAAGAATCACATAGTATCTTATAGGGGTGAATATATTTTGTTGGGTAGATGATATGGGAAGTGGTTAAAAATTATTTCAATTTTTCAATGGTTGTTATAAATCGTCAAATAAAAAATCAATTTATCTCTTGGGTAAATTTGTTTAGGAAACCATCCTTAATTAATCTTCTATAAAATCCAACATGTCCCAAAATTAATCTAATGGGTCTGGTAGTGGTTGGGTAGGGTAGTGTTGAAATTAAATCAAATTTGGCTTTATCAAATTAAATTCCTTCTTTAGAAATCAAATTTCCCAATACATTCCTTTTTTCTACCATAGAATGGATTTTTTTATAAATTCAAAACTACTTGTTTCTCAATACATATTTGTAAAACCTTTTCCAAACTCTCTAGAAAAATTTGGATGAAATTTCCATATGTAATGTAGTCATCAATGAATACTTCTAACAAACTCTAAATAAAGTCTGAGAAGATACTTACCATACAACATTTAAAGGTACATGGGGTATTGTAGAGACAAGAAGGAATTCTTCAGTAAGAAGATGTATTTAAGGGACATGTAAAAGCGGTATTATTTGGCCATAGGAAGCTACGGGAATATAAAAATATCCATAAAAAACATCAAGGGAGGAATAATGTCCTTTACTAGCTTGTCTTTCTAACATTTTGTTTACAAAGCGTATGGGTAAACAATCTCTTTTGGTCACATGGTGTAATATTCTGTATTCGATACAAACTCTCCAACTATTCTAGATTCTGGTAGGTACCAATTCATTATTTTAATTTTTCATAATTTTGTACCTAGTTTTATTTGGAATAATTTGAATGGGGGTAATACATTTAGAGTTTGAAATGAGATAAACAATTTCATCTTTTAAAATTATTTCTAATTCCTTTTTGGGTACCACTAGTAGAGTAGGGTTGAGCCTTCTCTAGGGTTATATCGCAAAATTGGATCCTTCTTCTAATTTTTTTGTATGTAGGTGGTAGGTATAATTCCTATAATATCCACTAATGTCCATTATATGTATTTAAAATTATTTTTTAGGATGTTTAGAAGTTTTTTTTATATTCAGGGTCTAAGTTGTTGGAAATTATGATAAGAAATTTCTTATTTTATTTTAAGAAAGAATATTTTAAATTTTAGGGCAGAAACATTAGTTCTAATTTAGGGTAGGTTTCTAGAGATTTTTTAATTTCACTATCATCCATGCTATCCACCTACACATGTAATACATAATATTAGAAATATATTTTAGTAACTAATCAAAATAATTTTCATCATTTTCTTCAAATTGATCAACAATTGAAATGTTCTCAAGATTTACTTCCCTTTCAAAAAAATATTTTTCCAATGGACTGGGTGTTTAAAAAGCTTATCATAGTCTAATTATGTCATCAAACATCAAAATTTCCTCTCTATAGGAATAAGGAAGTTCAAAATGTTTCAAGATGAAAATAATTTTTTTTTCACGTGGATGTTTCATTTAATCAAGAATGTTAAAACCTATTATCTCCTCGCCAAATTTCATGCAGAGTGCCTTTATTGAAATTTATGATGGTTTTAGCTATATTTATAAAGGGAATTACTAGAATAATGGTTGAATGATATTTACCTTTACCTTCCTCCATATTGAGAATGTAGAAGTTATTAGGGAATGGGTAACCTTTGACACTTATCAGTACATCATACAAGAACATCTACAGGATAAGTAGTGGCTCTGTTGGAAGAATGTACAACCACATTGACAAATTTATATTATCATATATATAATGAAGAAAAAATAGAACATGTAATTACATTAATGAAATCTCCCTAGTCACACAATTCATTGGAAAAAGTGATCTTACCAATTATTCATGGAATATAAAAAGTACGTGGATCCTAGAATTTTTGGGGAATTTCAGGGGTAATAAGAGCAGAAATGTTATTACCTAGTCATAAATCTTAATTTTCTTTAAATATTCTTATACCAATGCATATATCCTTAATAAATCTTTCATACATTGGAATCTAGAGAATGGATTCTAGCAGGGGATATTGATCTACAATTTTTTTGAATACTTAATCTATTTCTGTTGTGATTCCTCCTTGGGTTTTCTTGTTTCTTGCATTCTTATAGGTAAGGGAGGTGGGGGTGGTAGTGTATCCTCTATGGTTTTTCTATTTTTCTTTTATGGTGCTTCCCCTACTGCCTCCTCAGGTTCTGTTTATGAGATATATTCTTTATATTCTTGATGTTGTTTACTTTTAGTTTCAATTTCTAGGGGTAATTCTTCATTTTATTCTAGTTATTTACCACTCCTCAATGTAATGTCACTGTTATTTCCTTTATGATTTGGAATTATCTAAGTAATAAACTTCCCTGAACCTTTATTTACCATATTATTCAAGGTAGTTATGAGCTAGTCAAATTTCCCATTTAAATTCTCTTATGTTCGTATTAGGGTCTTCACTAGATAGCCCATGAAACTTATACAGTGCCCCAATAATTCTGAATTTTAGTTCATAGTATTGTTTAATATTTAATTACAATTGTCGATTGTTAGTGTTGAAATTGGGTGAATACATTTCCCTCAAAGTTCTATTAACTTGAGATAAATTTCTTTCCACCTTTTTTCTTTCTGTTAAATATTTTCTGGAGGATGAAGTTGTGGAGTGAGATTCATCCAATGGAATGGTGAAAAACTTTTTTTCCTATTGTATTGTATTTATTATTGTTCTGAGTTGGCCCAATATAATTCTCTCAACCTCTAGATAAAAAATAGTGAGGTTTAAAGAATTGGATCTGGTCATTTGAAAACATTATTTTACCAAAAATTAAAAAAAACACTGGCTTACCCACCAATGGTACCAAGTTTTATGACCTCCTATCACAGGGTTCTCAATAAAACAATTTTGAACCCAAGAAAAATGTAGTAAAAGAGGGACTCAAATTATCTCCGAAGAAGATAGTGTTGTGTGTGTTTTAAAATATTGTTTTTTTGGGTTCACTTTCAATGAAATAGTAACTAAACTTGGTTGTATTTAAAATATAGTTAAGTTTGTAGTGGTCCAGTCTTGGATTATTCCTTCACTCAATTTTTGAGTAATTATTCAATATATACCTAATCATAATCTCATCAATTGAATCCAAATAATTTCTTGATTCAAGCTATTTTATTTTAGATAGAGAAATAAAATGATCATTATAATCTCTACCTTTTCCAAGATTGTTATTTTGATATCCTTAATTACTCCTGAATTACCTGCACTGTCTACAATCAATTTTAGTAGACTTAATCTAAGAATGTTGTGTGTGTAATTCAAAAAACAAGTAGAATAAATCAAAAATATAATTAAAATAAACCTCTACAAACAACACCATTAAATTCTTTATAGGATAATGAATTAATAGTGAAATATTATAATTCATCAACATGATAGGTGAAAGGATTCACCTTTTCTGAGAAATTGAGGGTTTAATGTGACATAACTAAATAATTACAAAATAAAATTAAAAGAACATAAGAGTTGCGGCCAATGGTGATCAATATCTCTCTTCCTAAAGAAATTTATCATTCTATATAGTGCTCGACTGCCAAGGTTTTGTTCATGAGAAGGGGAACATGTTACTTCAATGAATTATAGAATTTATTTAGAGAACATGTATTATTTAAGCTGAATAGTTGTTATGTGTCTGGGAGTAAGGGTCTAGATTAATTTTTTAATCCATAAATATTCCTCCACAATCCAGCCCAATATTATTTTAGAGGTTGACTAATATGGTGCTTCGTAATAGCAGGTTAAGGAAAGTTGGTGTGGGATCTTAATTGTGGGTCATATTATTTCTCACAAAACCAGGGGATAATTATTTTACCCATGATATATCACTTCTTCCAGAATATTTACTTAGATTTTCCCATCATTGGACAGTGAAGGCCAACCATTTCTTTATCATTGATTCCATACCTTCTCTGCATAATGGTTCTCATTTTTCACCTCATGCTTAGAGATCTCACCGAACAATAGTTCTATTTAATGGAAGATGGGGTTTCTTAAATAGCATTAAAAATTATTCTCCTTTATTTCCTTAAAGTACTCATGGGTGATTTCTCCTTTTCATGTGGCTTTGTTGTTGACAAGAAGCATTTTACTTCATGAAAGACTAGAGTACCAGATCTCCCTTAGAATATGCATAACATGGAAACATATCTTATGGAACACTCAGTTGGTTAACTTCCTCAGTCAAAGTAGAGCTAAAATGGGAGAACATTACTACCATGAATCTCTTAGAAAAGTATCTCCAAACAATAATCATCTCAAATTCATGGGTGGAAGCAGAAGGTGGCATTGACAGGGTAGGTGTTTCCCTATTCTTCCTTGGGGTATGGGTATATAAATGGGGTGGTGGTGGTGGTGGGGAGTTATATTACTTTTTGGAGAATCTCCTAACCTTTGGAAATCAATAAGTATTAATTGAATGGTTCTTGATATTCAGGGGATGAGGAAGTTCATGTTCTATTGATGGATTTAGGGAAGGTGGAGGCACGATAGGGTGGGTGTAGCTTACGGTAATAATTCTTACCATGAACTTCATGGTCAATTTCTTGACCGTAACATGTATTTTGTGAAGTGGGATCATGATAGGTATGCTTACTATGATAGTGGTAGTATATGATAATAAAATTTCTTTATGTAGTCACTTATTTTTTCCTTGTTATATTTTTTAGTACACACAGTCAGTTGAGGTCACTCACAATAGGAATTCCTACTGGGACAATAGGGTGTGGTAATGTGGCCAGGTGACTATAAGCAGTGCTCAAGGTAAGCTTAAGGCACAATCACTATTCCTACCTCCTGATATTATGTTCATGTAGCGGAAACATATGGTTATCACATGCGGTAAGAATAGTGACTTTGGATTCCATGTTCACTCTTGGCCTTTGTAATTTTCCTCCCTACAAAACATCACATTATTTCTTAGTGTAGTGTTAAAGTTCATCCTCACATTTCAAAAAGAGGCATATTTCTTTAAATCATGGATCCATAATTTATATCCAAAGTATGTACACATCAATAAACTCTATATTTTAAAGAAAATTTCTAATTAATTTCTAATTATGGAAGTCAATATAAATAACTCTTAACTTGGGAAGTGATCTACAATTAGGGGTAATTTCAATGAATACACTGTGTAAATGTTGAAAATTCTAGTTCAAATTAGGTCCTACTATTCCCATCCATTGACTATAATAAAAGGAAAATTAGGGATGAGTATTTTTAAACTAGAAATAACATAAATGGGAAAACATTAACAATAAAGGTATAACTCATAAATGACATATATTACTTAACATATGAATTTCTAGGATTTAATACAAGTAATTTATAATATACTTCCTAATATAAAATATTTTTAGAATTGTTATTATCTTAATAATGTTTCATAAAAATCATGTGAATTTACCAAAGAATATCCCCTAAGAGCATAAAAAAAGGAGTGTATAAAGGCCCATTTTCATGAACCAGGTGATGATTGATTCCATCTCAATGTTCCCTTTTCAGGGTTATTACCCCTATGTACCTTTGTGCCAGATCCACATCCACTTGTAGTATCCATACATGGATATATTTTATTATAACCACTTAATCTATACTATAAAAAAATTTAGGTATGTTCTATTATGTTTAGTATTATCCTTAAATTTTTTTCTAGAGTTTTATTATCCTAATCCCAAAATAACCATATTTTCCTTTAATACCAACTAAGAAAACCCATATTTTATTTCACCTTAATTCATGAATTATTACATAAAAGTACACATATCAAAATCCAAGAATATTATTAATCCAAGATTATTTGGGAAATTAGGTACATAGAACATTAACATGAAACATGGATATGACAACATTATTGAAAACTTCCTTAACATTATCCTAAAATTCCATTGATCTTTTAAAACTGTACCTGATAACCTATGGATGTACATAAGAAAAGGGTGAGATATAAAGCCTAGTAATGGAATAAAAAATTATATCATAAGGTAAAGTAGTAAATGTGATCCAAGAGGCATATAAAAATAATATAATTGGGGTGAGAATCATAATCTTAAACAATAATTCATGATATAACATGATAGCATAAAGGAAACATGAGAACTTGGAAACAACATAAATCTTTTCCAAAATATAAGTCAAGAATAAATGATTTGAAAACATAAGATGGTATAAAAAGTCCCATAATGGATTAGGTTTACTTCTTAATCCCAATATTATGTCTCATGAGACTAAAACATTACCCAATGCATTGGAGCACATTTTTGGTACACCCATCATAATATTTACATGTTCATGTGTTCCACATAGATCATTCAACAGAAGTACATTATCCATAAAATATAATCCCAAGATCAAGGAGTGTGATTTAAATATATTTAATACCCCAAATAAATGAATGATAGGTACATCTATGTGATTAATCTTGAGCCAAAATGGTGATGGGTATTCACAATACAAATGTTTGGAATGGAAAAATTGCAAGATAATTTTAGTCGCATAATGGGGATATATAATGATTCATGGTAGATATTAATAAGATATAAATGGGTATATTATCACTTTGAAATCATAAGGGTATTAATGGGGATTTTTGGGAACATATCCTAAAAATAAAAAAATGAATAAAAAGGCATAACATAAAGGAGGTGCTTGAATAAAGAAGAGAAACATGATCCCTTACCTTGAGAGGATGCTTCTAAAACATTGGGAGGAGCATCTTGATATCTCATTGGAACATTGAGAGGAATATATAGAAGTAATGTTAGAGTAATTTTGTGATATAAGAGTTTTCAGGGAAGAAAAATGGGAGTTTGGGTGGGTTTATAAAGCAAACGAGAGGATAATTCTTTTTTAATTTCCAAACAAAGGTTTTGGACTCTTTATGATAATGTAAAAAAAACTGCAACCTATACCATGGTTTTTACCCATGTTTTCTACCAAAGTGTAGTGGTTTTTATTATTTTACATGTTTAAGAACTCATATAATTAAAATAACACCCTTGGTGATGTGAAAGTGATCATTGTTTATAAAGAATTGATTTTAAAACCTTAAAATACAATATAGTTTTTGGAGGATACATTAAGTATTTATAAAATTAATAAAATAACACAAAAAACATAATATTAAATAGAAAATAAATATTTGGTTTTTGATACATTTTATGTCATATATCACATCACTTTCGGGTCATTATGATGTCATAATACACACTATATATTTATATCGTATTTATTTTTTACCAAAAAAATAAATTGTCTCTAAAAATTATAAAAAATTAAATATTGTATAATTATGACCTGATAATTTAAAAAATAATATTTATTTTGTCCATAAAATTATATATGTATCCTAATTTACACTTTAAAATAAAAAATCCAAATTTATTAAAAAATATTGGTTTTTTTACAAAAAATAGTTTTCTAACCCTTACACATTTTTTTGATTTCATAAAATTATATTAACATTTCTAATTAATAAATAGTATTTAATAATAGTATTTTATTAAAATATAATTTATTTGAAAAATTATTGAATTCATTAAAAAGTGTTTCTCGATTAGAACTATATATTTCTCATAAATACAATTTTTATGTCATCGCCTTGAAAACCAATTTTATAAAACTTATTATTTAATAATTTTAAAGTAATAATAAAAGGGTAAATATAATCATTAATTTAATAGATAAAAATATTCATATAAAAATTCATACTATTAAGGTCTAGATACATAATATTTTTTTACACCAGTGAATTCCCTAAGGGTACGGTGCGTGATGGTGACATTTTATTGGGGCGGTTCAGCATACATAGTTAGGGTTGTGATCTCGATGATATTATAATTATCCTATAAATGATTTATTTAATTCATTAGTTATTGAATATTTTCTTGTGATTGGTCAATAGAAATGTTTAGTGATCCTATATCTGTCGAAATCTCTGATAAATGGTCTTAATAGGGTACAATCCTATTGGTCGAGTCTATCACTTCTTCTACCTGTGTCAATTAGGATTTATCATAAACCTTTATATTTACTAGTTATATGATCACTATTCAATGGATGTATTATCAATGATTATGATTCTTAATGATATTTTAAATTTGAAAAACCATATGGATATTCAAAATATACAAATTAGTGAATGTGTTTTTTATAACTTCAGTTCTTAATAAGGTATTTACTCATTTAAAAAGGGAATTTATTTTATAAATGTTCAGGTCATTACACCCTACCAATGATGTAATATCCATATCAATTGGTGCTTCAACTACTGAATGTTTCCTCACAACTGGGTGCATTGGGTCAATTTAAAGGAAACAAAAAATTCATCATAAAGTGTCAAAACATGGACACCTAAAATTAGTGTGGAAAGGAGTGGATGTTACCATGTGGAGCTTGGGGTATTCATGTACTCACTCCAATCATAGACAACATATCAATAATAGAGGGTAATATTCCCATGACTGCAATATTTAAGGGAGGTGTCTCACCCTCCCCTTTGAGGATTTGGGTCTGTGTGTCCTCCCTATACTATTTTTATGAATATCTACCTCCTTTGATCATGATATTCTCTATACACATCAAAAGGGTATGAGTTGGAAATTATAAAGGACTAAAAGCTGTCTAAAACCCAAAAAATGTATAGTCTTATCTGATCACCGAAAAGGTATTATTCCTTAGGGGAGTTCCATAATTTATCACTCCCCTAGTAATCCTTATCCTGTCCTTCCTCCCTCAATATGCCTTCAACTGATTAACCCCCATGAGATCACCAAGAGAGGACATGTATAGAACCACTCTCACTCAGTCAGTTATGGGATGTTCCATAATGCAGGAGTTGACCACATCCTCCAAATCCTTCATATACAACATGAACTCCACCCGGGGAGCTAGGAAGTTGGCCTTGGCATAGACCAACCCAGGAAATAAAATCCCATACCTCTAGAGTTGTATCCATGATGCTTGGGTGGAGTTAAACAGTTGGAAAATCTTCCAATGTTTCCAGGCATCGGGAAAGACCATGTCTTAAGGTACCTCAACCAAATGGTAAAAGTGATAACCTTTATCCATAGAATAAGATATCCGAACCACTCTATAAGGTTTTACATACTATTGAGGTTGTTTTCATTAGAGCCTTGGTCCCTCCATTGCAGCTCCTTTGAGCGATGCACCCTATGTGGGGACAAGTTCCCTTTGAGTTATCACTCCTGCTTTCCTTTCTTCCCCACCCCCGCTTCCCTACCATGGTTACCCAAGCATATAATTCCCTAACAATGTGGATGTGGGATCCCCTCCTTAGAATCCACCCAAATGACGGGGGTGCCATAGTATGTCCCCGAGGTATGTGCTCACCCAAATTTACATATAGTTTTGAAGTAACTTAAAGGGAGCATTGCCCAATGGAATATCTGTCCTATACCATCTAACTTAATATGTAAACATGCAATATATATTCCATAAGACCATTTATTAGTGGTCAATATGTACCCTGGTATAAACCTTAAGAGTGAACCTATGGCGATAATGTAATTGGTGACCAAAACAAAATCGGGGTGTATGTCTCCCAAACCACCTTAAAATTCACCCATTCCACTAGTAAAACACATCTAAAGGCTAAGATGTATGAACAATTTTCATCTATACCTCAGGAATCATCCACTATATTACCTATAAGGAATGTGAATAGATGAAACCAAAACTTCTCCAGAATCCCAACTCCTTTTAGCATGCCAACCATTTCTATATTGAGAGGGTGAATCTTGGTGATATTTATCCTTAATTATTAGAAGTTATTTTAGGGCGGGAATATTGAATTTTTATACTCATACCATCCCATGTTTGTAGCCACCCATCTAAAAAAAAAAATGAAATGGTCTGTACACACAAGTAGGGGGTCTTTCTTCTGCTGATGTGCATCATCACCTTTTAAATATTTCCTAGCACCAATATTAAAAGGTTAATGAAATGATCCATCACCAAAATCACTACCATAACAAACATTATTGATTATACCCCAGTGTGGGAATAACAAGTTGGTAGATTCCATATGTAGATTAATTTCGAAATGAATCCTTCCATCTTGACTTCGGGGATAATGACCTTCACATACTATCCTCTTAGGTGGAACTATCTTGCCTCTACGCATGACTAGTAGGATCCTTCCTTCCCATGTTTTATTTCCATTTAGGATTTATAGGGATTACATTTAATACTAACTTTAGAATCATTCAAGAAGATATCAAACCATTTATTGAAACATATATCCTTCATCCTAGGTTTGTTTCATATCCCCCCCCCCCGCACTATGTCTAGCAAAGCCATTTTTAATGTTTCCAGTTGCTCTTGGTGACCCCATACATTCTATAAGGGGAGGAATTAATCATAAATCTCTCCCTGGATGGGGATACCACCAATGTGGTGGAGGCCCCATAGGATAATTCTAAGCTCCCCATGATGCTGGTGGAAAGAGTCAGTTATGATGACCAAATGGTCAGCAACATGCACATGATGTTCAGATGATGGTCGAAGTGAAACTGAGAGGTCAACACTACCTCATAAATCCCAAATAATTTTATATCCTCCCAAAACTCATCACATTATTGGAATACCCAATATTCCCCATCCCACTTTTCGATGAAGTTTCTACCTTGGTGCATGTGATACTCTTCATTCGATCCCTGAAAACAATTCTCCAAACCCAACCATAAAAATGCTCTTGTACTAAGGAGGGGTTGTATTTTTAGCTAGATACCACCTGTCGATTGTATTTATTGGATTATAGAGGGAATAAAAAATGATTAAATCATGTTTCTCAGTGTAGTAACCCAAGAGGTCCCTGCTCCACCTATACAATCTTGATGAACTCCTAAATCGGTAGGCGGGGGGGGGGGGGGTTGATTGGCCCTTGGGATCACGACATCATCCCTCAGTACAAACCCATACAAAGGAAACCTCTGGAAAAGAGGATAATATTTATAATCCCTTTTTAATAGCTTTAATATTATTTTATGATCTAACATGGTTCAGAAGCTATCCCTAATTAGAATGTTCCCATCTATCTAATTCCTTCGATCAATAGCAGCTTCAACACCTTCAAAATCCATTTCAGAGACTTTAAATTTTTTTGAAGTCTACTTCATGAAATATAGTTCTCAAAGCTTTATCCTTTTTGGAATATTGTATTCATGAAATATTACCCTCAAAAAAGATATTATGGAAGTTGGGTTCATGGAAATGGAAAGTATCATGAGTGATAAGGATCCCGATCATGAATTTATCATGAAGGTTTTCAGTTTTTTGAAAAGTAAGGATCAACCGATATTTCACCAGAATCTCAGGGTCCCCTGGGGACCTCTTACCCTACTGTCCAAGGGTGGGATGGATGGGTTTCATAAACCAGGCTATTTATATCACTAGATTTCAGTTCTTCGGCCTTAAAATTCAACCATCCCATGTTGTATCAATTTCCATTCTTATTGGGTCATTTTAAGAAAAATGTTATAAGAGATGTAGAGGGGACTATAGACCATTTGATGAAAATCTGGGATGAAACTCACTCAAAATCCACCTATGGGGCTAGATTCATGAAATATTCATCCTTCATGAAAGACTAGGGTTTCACGAAGGGTGTCAGAGCACCAAAAAACTCTATCTTACATGAAGATGGTAATATTCCACATGACATATATTTTAACCAAAAAAACACCTATAAACACCCCTTAAACCCTTCATTTATGGGGAATTTGAACTTTTGACTTCGAATAGAATATATCAATCCATGAAACTCCAACATTCAAGAATTGAAGGCCCCATGAATTCCTATAGGTATCCACATTTAATGAGTGACCTCCCATGAGTCCTTTAGAATTTGACCTCTTAATCAAGATAATCTTCATGAAGTATTACACCCTCCATGATAGAGGCATGTTCCTCACATCTCTTTATGTTCCATGATCCTCCACCCTTCGCAAAACCATCTGCATGGAAACCAAAAAACCACCCTAAAGTCAAGAATCCATGTTTCACAAAAGTTTCGGATTTGTGAAATACACCTTTTTGACACCCCTAAATTGAAAAAAATCCACCTAAAAGGACCCTAGATGATTCCTCCATTCAGTAGACATGACTTCACAAATTTTGAGTGTTCATGGGCCTTGTACCTATCCAAGATGGGTCCACTCATGTTATTATTATAAACATGATCGGTATCATCAACCCTTATTCCCAGACCCTTTTCTCCAATCATGCTATTAGAAAAATAATTTCCTTTTTCTTCTAAGAATAGGATCCCTAACATCTCCCTAGATTTTCCGCCTAAGATAGGAAGTGTCTATGCCTCTTACTATCCAAAAGAACCTATGTCACTGAAACATAAGTCCCAACAATGGAATCATCAAGGTAAACATATTTATTTCTTCCATTTATGATGGAACATAGGATCCCCATATCCTTATTCCCTACTACACTAATAGGGGATGTGAAGCTCTATGTGTAATCCCCAACGATGTCTGATTTGTAAGACTATAAACTGGATAACACTAACATCCTAGTCGCATGATGTTAAACTTTATGATAATGTCCTCAGTGCATGATGTTAAACCATTGCCTTACCCTATGTAAAAAACATAGGATGCCTCATGTGATAAGCATGGTATGATTTTCAATCTTTTGGTAGGATTCTACACAAAATCACAACACCATCCATTGTTGTCATTCCTTTTATGACATGATAATCCTTACTACACGACATTAAACTGAATAGACCAGTCCTATCACACAACCTTAAACTGTGTAGTTGAACTATATAGGTTTTGATACCTATATCCCAATAAGGTACATAGGATGCCTCCAAAAGGTTCAATACTAACATCACCAAAAATATGTTTGTCCTCCCCCTAGGAGGTGATGACCCTGAAGTGAAATCATTCCCCTGAGAACATAATTAACTTCTCACCACCCAAATTCAAGGTCCTCACTAGACTTTGGCACCTCCATGTGATGCTAATATACATTAATCTTAGTATGTGTTAAGAATTTATGGTAAGATTCCCCATAATACTTTAAAACCATGATGTTATCCCCTCAATAATTTAAATCGGCAACCCCTCCATACGCATCAGAATCTCTACCTAATTATAAGAGCATGAGATACCCTAAGTGAAGATCCTAGGAAGTCTTATGTGATGAGAATAAGTTTCATAACATGAAGAGTATCATGTTACTTGTGAAACAAATAATAAACATGATCCTCCTTTTATGAAAAGCATACAATGCCTGAGTCCATGATCCTTGGATGCTTTATGCCCCTCGTGTATGTTTCTCCATAACGAACATAGGATGCCTTGGGTTTTACACCCTAGATGTATTATACATGAGGTTAAATATACTCTAAAAGATGAAGGATTTCAAAAATTCACAACACACATAATGTTTAGAGATGCTTACACATTCCCAATGTCATCATCAACTCTGACTACAGATATCTTGTTTATCATGAAAATAAGAGGATAATTAATCATTGTCCACTTCAAGATGGTGTCAGGAATGAGATTCATGAATATGTATCAAATATATGAGGGATTATTGGACTATAAAATGAAATTTAAGGTTGAATTCATGAAATGTGGAATTGATATCCAATCATACCATTCTGATCAAGGACCCTACATCATTAACCATGGAGGTAGATACCACTGGCCTTTGGAAAGAAGGAATGTGGGGGGAAACACCAGAGGAGTCATGACCAGTCCAAGGATGTGAGCCAATCTAGGAGGGAAAATATCACTTGATAGGAATTCCATAAGAGGCATTAAAAATAAATGGATATTATTTCAACACCATAAGATTTTAGAGTATGCATTTTTTTTAAAAAATTAACTTCTTCGATAGCTCACGAGATTAACTAATGATTAAAAATTATTATTTAATTATTATAGTTATCTCCTAGATGTTGGGAATGGAGAGAAAGAATGATATTAATTAAATTATGAAAATATAGATTACACATTTCTATAAAATTAATTCATTTGTTACCAATTATTTATAAATGAAAACCAATTAACATAAATGATGTATTTTTATAAAAACTATTTTATGCCCAAAATGACATTTTATATTAAAAAATTAAATTAAAAAATATTTTTGGAATATATTAATTAAATTTATTTATTATATATTCAATCAAATATTTTTACATTCATAAAAAATATTTTTAGATACATGGGATAAGAATAAATCCAATTTTACACATAAAAATGCAATATTTTTCTAAATAGAGTTTTACTGCCTTTTAATGGAGAACTTTTTTTAAATATAAATTTTTACACTTTTATAAACTTTATTTTAAAAAATAAACATTATATTTGAGATCATAATATAAAAATTTACTTTGGTTATTTTTTGGGTATTTTTTGGTTAAGTTTCATTTTTGATGAATAGTAATGTGACCATTGGAATAATAATGTGATCATTAGGAATAATAATGTAAAGATTACAAAAATAACTTCACCTATTACATTATAAATAAACTTTAGGTATCTTATAAATGTAAATATGGTATATTTTTATCATGTAATAGTAAATAAATTTTTTAAAATGATAAATTAAGTGTGGATATTTTTTTTATAAAACATAAATGTTTATTTCTAAATTTTAATTAATATAATGATTTAAAATAAAATTTATTTTCATAAAATAGATTCATAAATTAATATTTTTATTTTTAATTATTATAATATAATTTTTTGATACCTTAATGAATTTTTCAAAGTGTCATACAAACTGTTATAATATTAAAATCAGCATTTTTAGAGTAAATGATAATTTTATTTAAAAATTAAATTTCTCATAATTAGAAAACTATTTTCATAAAATTAAGTTCTTTTTTTTAATTCTACACATTTAAAATTGGTTAGGATGAATTTTTAGTATTTTTCTAAAATAGTTGAATTTCTTGTGAATAGTGAAATACAATAATTTACAGTATTTAACAAATACATGAATGATTGAGTCATAGATGATGTATATATGATGTAAGCCCATAATATAGAAATATAATTAATTATTTAAATATATTTAGTGATAATTATCAAACTATTAAAAGTCTTGATCCAAAATAATAAACAAATGAATAAAATATTCAAAAAACACCCCTATCCTCCACTATAAATACCACCCCTAACCACCTCTTCTCCTCACACCTATTAAGCCTTTAAGCTTGTACAATTCATATCCAATACTATATAAAAACCTTTTCCCTAGGTATAGAGGGTTTTGTTTTCAATAAAACACCAAATCCAATTTTCCCAAGGAGGTTCTCAAGGAGAAGAATTCAAGAGCTAAAAACCTCTTTCCTTTTCTTTTAATTTCTTTTCAATTTATTTTATTTTATTATACTTCCCTAAACTCCTAAGTCCAAAAATTAATTATAAATTCAGAATATTATATATACTGTAATTTTATCATGTTAATGAAATATCCACCATCAAGAATCTTCTCCTATTCCTTTTATTTTAAAGATGAAAACATCGTCCGCAATGTGCCGATTTATCACCTTTGTGGACGACATGTTTTTATTTTTCAATTACACCTTCAAGGATGGTAATAAAACAATTTTTATTCTTAAAAATGAATTTAATATGTTTAATAAAACTTATTTAATGTCCTGGAACCAGTATATATACATAATATTAATTCATTACACAAAACTAGAGCTTGATGATCGAAAAACCGCCAAAATAATCTAAACGATTATCACAAACGTCTTATATAATGATTAATAATCACCAAAAATAAAAAATGAATTATATATCCATTTATTATTTTTTAATAAAATTAATAACAAATAATTTCAATTATTTATAACTATTTTCATTTCACATGATCTTCCATATGCGTATTAAAGTAAACTCATTATGAAAACCAAGGAAACAAACACTCCTGAATGATAAAATTATATTTTATAACTCACAAAAAAAACATAATAAAACATAATAAAATTATAATAAATAAAATAAATGTATAAAAGTTTATAAATTAATTAATTAATGTATTTAATCTTATTATCTAGGATATTAAGATCAAGTGTATAACACTTTTGGACATAAGGTAAGGGTTTTCTCATCTCACTTTTATTTATCTGAGATATGCCTTATTCACCACTATTTATTGTGTGCGGTGTATGTATAATGAAAGTTTATGTTTCATATCATTAATCTATTTATCTTATTGTTATTCAATGACTTATTTGATGAACATTAATTTTATGGGGCATTTGGTTCGACTGTTTACAAAGTGGTAATAGATTCTTCCTGAACCTCCATTTTTCATTTGGGTTATGCTTTATCTCTCTTTTACCCAATGTAATTATACATTATTTTTATATAATTATTATATATTATATGTATATGTTCCAAGATAATATATCTCAATCATTTAATCTTTCTTTTATAAGAGAATACATGTTTTATAAGGTTCCCTTTTTAATTATTCCTGTTAAGAAAGCTCAATTAATGGGAACTTCCCAATTTCTCACCCATTTTCAAGAACCATCCATAATATATTTTAAGACACCATTATTTTTATAAAATAACTATTTTTGTCATTAAGAACTATCTTTTTTTATTCCTTGTCTTATACAAAAAATTATAAATGTTCTTTTTTTAAGACTCATATTTTCCCTTAAACCCCACTAAAGTGGATCATTTCTAAAGCCTCTTAAAAACTCTTTCTAAATGTTTTCACTTAATTTGGACATAATTTATGCCTCAAAAATATTTTCATTTTCATTCCCTTTTATTTTTGGAGATATAAGTCTTTAAAATATGATTTTATGAAAAAAATGATTTTCCAAAAATAACTCCTCTTTCCAAAGTAAAAGGGAATTTCTCTCAAGAATTTATCAATGATTTTATAAGAGTATTTTTATATATGATTATGATACAAATATTTAAAAGTGGTATGAGACAACTTGGTTTAAATATATCTTTTTAAATCGATTATTTTACATACAATGAATGCATTGGACTTCGTAAGTGACGAGCGGGGCTCGCTATTTCTCCTTGATGCATCAGTGAATATCATGAGACAAACTAGAATGGGTTTTGACTATATAATTATACATGTATGTATACTTATTGTCTAGGGCCTCTATGGTATGTTTATGATGTCCTAAATTATGAATTCCCTTATTATGATATTAGAAAATGATACCCCATGTGATTATTCAACTAGTATAATATCCATGGTCAAGTTTCATTCTCATGTGATTATTTATATGGAATTATTTTTTGTACTTTTATTCCTTCCATATTGTGATCAATAATATTTTTTAATGGAATGTGGTTTTTTTATTCAATATTCCTTATTTTTTATGCTTATTTTTGATAGCTTTCTATATATTTATTACCCTTACTAAAAATCTGAGATCACCCCTTTCTTATGTTTTATTTTTACCCAGGATGTGAATATGTGTATTATGAATGACTTGAAGGGATAATCTAGGATTTCCTGGATTTTTTCAATCTACTTTCTCTATTATTTTTCCTTTAAAGTTATAGTGTAAAACTTATGTATGTATCTAGTTTTCCAAATCTACTAAACTATTCAGTCCTTTAGGATGAAACATACTTGTTTATTATACCAATGTAATTAACTAAGGATATGGCTTTGGGATACTAGGGTTGGGGTCTTTATAATGATGCAATGAAGAGAGAAGGATAAAGACAAATAGTACACAAACACAATGGTTTTTACAATTTCCACTAAACCTTTTATTGGGTACTAAATTTTTAGTGTATAATTGTTGAGATACCAATATATAAGTTCCTATTTTATTACTAATAGGAACAAGGTAAATAGTAGGGAGAAATCCTTAAAATATAGTTTTAAGAAAGAATTAAAAGTTCCCATAACTCTATAAATCTAATAAGTGTACCTTAAATGCCTCTAAAATTTGGGTCACATGTTCATCGTTGTTCATATCATAAATTTAAATCCAAAATAATATATCAATTCACCCTAGAATGGGTAGAATAACCTCTTAGAGAATCATTTAATATCTACATAATTTCTCACACAATGTTTCAAGAAATATACCTCTTATTTATAGGCAGAGCACAACCATGCCATGTAGGGCTTCTCCACCCCCATTTTAATGTTGATGTTATCCAGATTAAAAAGAATTTTCTATATCTATTTATTTATTTTTTCCATTTTCACTAGATATTTTATATGTGCATATATGATCTAAACATAAAATTCTCATGGATATTCCCATTCTAGTCAGCTTGGTATACCCTAGGTACACTATGGAATGGTATTTATTTCTCATATTTATATTTATCTATGCTCTCATATAAAACAACTAACCACTTTACCCATTTTGATTTATTTAATTTCAAAAATGGATTATTATAATAAAAAATTGGAACCACAATGACTGTAATTACCAATGTCACTATATGTTGGTGAAATGTGGAGAAAATTTTAATTTTTAAATCTAGATTAGGGGAATTATTATAATTCATATTAATATTTTAATTTCAAGGGGAAATACAGAGGATGTATTTTTCACTCAAATATGATTGATTTTTTGGCCTCTCGAGGTAGTCTTGGAGGTTTAGGTACTAAAGAGTAAGGTGATAAATGACTTCAAAAAACTATAATAGAAACTAAGTACCTTGATTTATAGGAAATTATTACTCAATTATTTAATTTGGATCTATATAAGACTCTATACAATACATAGTACCCGGTGGAGGGGTTTTGTGTACACGGTTGGGTGGATTATGTTATAACCCCCTTACGAGGACCACCAGGTAGCTGGTAGGGATTGACCAGGTACCTGGTAGAACTAATTCTATTTTCTTAAATGTGGTAAAACCTATCATTTAATTATTGAACCAATATTTTCTTTAGTTTAATGAGCACTAAAGATCATCCATTTATCTAGAATCTTCCCCCTTGGTTCTACCCCATGGATCCCTCTTGATGGTTGGTTGATTTGGGATTGTTTTTGGAAGTTGGAGCTAGGTAATCCCTCCCTTATTACTCATCCCTTATCCCTTATCTTATTGTCTAATTTTAAGTGAATATATCTATGTATTTTATGAAGATTACACTAGTTCATGTTGGATTCAACCTAAAATTTTGAAACTTCTTGGTGTGGTAGATTATAGACATTAAAAGAGGAGTAATTTCACATGTTTCTTATTGTTTCAATAGAGGAACATCACTCTATGGATTTTAATAGGGATTTATTAAAATTAGAATTGAACTGGTAATCATATGAGTGATAATTCAAGGTTCTCTCTATTATAGGAGTGAAATAATCATGTCATGGTTTTTCCACGCAATATTGGTCATGGTTTCGATGTTGCAGTAATTTTTGGTGATTAATAGGATATTATGTCTCATTGAATTAAATTATGAAATTAATTATAATTATTTATTATTTTTGGTAAAATATAGGGGTCAAGATCATAATGATAATCGACATGGAATTTATTTGATGTTTTTAGTTAATGGATTGAGATGGAAACTCCATTTTATAGGTAAAAAATTCCATTGATACAAAACCATATGCATGTATACATGTGAATTGCATGTGTCTTCTATAGGGTTTTTGTTCTAAGTATGGAAACTCTGTGAAGAGGGATGAGAGAGTCTTGAGATGTGAGTTAGAAAAGTATTAATACCTTTTCCCATGATTTTAGTGAACATGATTTAGATATTTTAGAGATGCCCCATGACTATGATTCTAAGGGGTATACCATCTTAAAATATCTTAAAGAACTATAAAGTGATCTTAGATCATGGAATAAAGTGTTAGTGGACTAGGATGAGCCCTAGTTAGAGGAGTGAGAGTCTCCCAAATTGTTAATCCTTGATGTATGGATATGTTAGTTGTGAAACCTGATAATTTTATGGGAAGGGATATGAGAATATCCTTGGATCCATATATTTCTTAGAGTGAGGGGAAGATAATGTTGGGAATGAGTCTAGTAGGAGAAGTAAGATGTTAGTATTGGTATATATGTTTTTCTTTCTATACATAGAAGAGGGTAATCAATCTCTTTAGGAATTTCTAGTGGAACACGGTGATTATAAAATTAGGGAATGGGATCTCATGTGGGAGGAGATCTGAAGGGAGTGTAAAAAAATGATATGGGTACGGGAAACAAGATAAAAACATTTTAAAGCTTGGATACTATTGAAAAGGATATTTATATGGGCAGTTGAGTGGGTTTACTAATTAGTTTTTAAGAATGAGTAGTGTTTTATAGGAGTCCTAGTGTCTAGTGTGACACCCCAAGGTGGTCGAGTTCTATTATGGTGAAAGGGATAGAGTAGATGTTGTGATTTGGGTCTCCTTATGGCCCTAAGGGGAAGTTCATACCCTAAGAGAGGCTTAGTGTTTTAGTGTTTCCACCTATGAATTATGGGAAAAATTATGGGTTGTGTGTGGAATAAGTTCCTATAAACAACATGAATGATTATTAGGTGTAGTTTATATTTGAAAGTCTAGTTATATTAGAATACATTGAGATATTTTTGATATCCTCTAGCTTAGTGTTTCCTGTATTTTAGTTCCAATCGAGAGATAAGGCATCCGATATATCTGTCATCTGTGTGTTTTATTTCCTAAAAATTCTGGGAAAATATGGACTTAGAGGCTATGACATGAAGACCTAAACATTAGGGTGTGGAGGGGAACTTCCTAGGGGTTCATTTTTTTGAGATCTATATAAGTGAACAACCACCAGGGCTTATTTAAAGGTAGCCACTAGATTGTATTACGCCATATGTGGGATATTAGGATAACCTGATTAAAATTATTCCGATGATGCTCGATGTGTATATGATTACCCATGGGATCTCGCCTCTAATGGGGGAGCTATTTTTACTTTCAAGTATGTTTTCTATTAAGAATACATCCCCAGACTACTTCCTACGTTGACAAATGGATATGAGATTTGTCCACAGACCATAACCTAAGGGGATAATTCAACCTATGTGAGGGAATTTATATTTATATTACCTCCTAAGATAATTTCATTGATGTAGGTTATGAGTTTCCCATGAGTTGTTTCTATAATAGATCTAATAACAACATTATCCTAAATAAGTGGGGTCAACTATCATGATGTCCAGGTTAACACATGATGACCTAACATTGTTTTTAGGATATCATACACTATTGTTTGATATATCCATTCAAACATGCATACAATGTATATGATACCATATATATGGTATGTGTTTGTGGATCCCTACTAAGTTTTATACTCACACCTTGCAAGGGAACTCGGTTCGACATGCATACCTTATTTTTGGATTTTAGGTGACCCATTGAATAGGGGATATGGATGGAGTAACTAGGTAAAGTTTGGGGGCCAAGTACATGGATCATGGATGGACTTGAGGTTATGATAATTTCTCTATTGTATTTTGTTTTTAGTTTATCCATTTTGATCATCCCAATGGAAAATCCCTATTTTATAACTATATGATCAACATGAGTACATTATGGTTAGGTCATGTTAATATTTCATGCTATTTTTCATTATAATTTTGTTGTAATTCCTTATATTACTCTGATTTGATATGATGATTATGTTATTTTTCTATTATTATATGTTATGATACTAAGATTATAGTCTCCTAAAATTGTTTATAGACTCTTTCTACTATCCCGTAACCTAAGACATATGAGGTGGGGTACCAACTGTCTTATGGATCTTTTATCTCGGGCCAATCAATGGTCCTTGGTTGTGGTGTTATAAAACAATATCAAAGCATTGATTTTGTTCATCATACCAGGAAAGTTTGAACCAGACGTAAGCCTGGTCCCACAAATTTATTAAAAGAAAAGTGCAAGTAATGTCAAAAGGAAATAAAAACGTTACATTACATCAAATCCATATGCATCCTTCTCCCCATCATCAGATAAATCATCACCAGGATCAGCTGACTCCCATTCAGAGGATTCGTATTTGCGCATCATCTCAAGATACATATTTTTCTTCCGAAGCATTTCCTCAGACAACTTTTCCTTGACCATCCATTTCCCACTGAATCCTTTGTCCCTCTTTGGGGACCCTCCCCTTCGTTTTCCACTGTACCCATTTGCAATATCATTTTCTTGTGACCCTACAATCTTGTGTGCAGACCTTGTCACCATTGGTTTAGGTAGATCAGTGTAGTCTCTCCTTGGCTTCCTCCTGCTTTGAGTTTTTTCTCCCACCTCCTTGCTAATATTCTCATGATTTCCATTCTTGACAGCATCACTGTAAGATATTTGGTGACTGTGGAGCTCTTCTTCACAATCAGATCTATCCCCCCACTGCTTCTTATGGGACAGAGGAGGGTTGACAGATGTCTTGATTGTGTCATCAGCGCAGAGACTTTTACCTTCACCACTCAATCTGTCCAGACCAGCATTGCCTTCTCTAAAATTTCCTCTGCCACTTCAATACCTTCCTCATTTGATCCAACATCAGCCAGCACTGAAAATTTATTTTCAGAATAATTAAGCAGTTCCTGAGAATTTACCTGCACCTGGACATCATTTTTGCTCTTCTGTTCAGACACCAATTCCACAGGCTTAGAGCTGTCCATCATCACAACATATCCCCTGCCAGTATTCATTTGAGTTGGAACCTCTTCAATCATCTGATCCAAAGAGATCATGCTGACTCCCTCCGGGTTGGTCTCTCCACCCCCAGGCTGTCCACCTATCATTTTAGAGCAGCCACCACTATTTGGTATGTCACCTTCTGTAAAATGAGGGCAAGGGGTCTGTACATCTTCCCTCGAATGAGCCGCTCCAACCTCATCCAGAGCAGCAAACCGGTTTGAGGAGCAAGGTATAGCCACATCCACTCTGGACTTACTCAAACTGTGTGAAGTGTTCTGACCTGGGACCTCAATCTCACTATAATCCCGATGATTCTCAAGTCCCCTTCCCATAAACTGGAAAGTACTGGCCCCATCAATGTCCCGGCCATGACAATTAATTAGAGAATCATGGCTTGGTCCATTGGAATTACCATTTTTCAAATTGATTATACCATATTCCTCTGGAGGAGTAGCCATCATCACTCCAGCCATGGTCTCCTTCCTCCTAGTCTCATTCACTTCCAGCTGCACTCCTATGTCTGTACATAGGTTGACAGAACTCTGTTTATGAACTTCCATATCAGCAATTGGCAAAATATCCTCTACCTCCCATGAAGATACCCCCTGAACCATCATGTTGGTGACCCCATCTACCTTTGAAGGATCATGACCATCCTGAGGAAGGCCTGCAGGAGACTTCTGCTCACTGCCTTGCACAGCTCTAATGGTGTTCACACCCTCTCTCGAGGGTACCACCACTGAAACAGCTGGAACCTCAGAGCTTTGGGCACCCCTGGGCCTCCTTCTGCAGCCATGTCCATCATGCCCCTGTCTATAACAAAATGAACAAAAATGGGTCCATGATTCATAGACAATCGACTGTGCATACCTGTATTCTTCCTCCACTACAATCCAAACAAGCTCCGACGGCAACTTTGAAAGATCCATTTCAACGCAAATTCTAGCCGAAAATGGGTGGGACATAGAAGCTGTTCTTCGATCGCTACATATAAAACGCCCTATCGAATTACCAATTGACCTCAGCAAACCAATGTTCTGAAAAGGCAAAGCTAGTCCAGGCAACTGAATCCAAATTTCCATGTAAGGGGAGTCACGGTTCATATGCGCCTCAAAGGACCAGTGGAGCAAGTGAAACGGGAGGCCACAAAAGGGTATTCTCTTCCGCGACCAGGCTCTACCCAGATCCTCCTCATTAGCAAACAAAATAAGAAACTGACGCGGACCCAGAATACAAACCAAAGCTCGGTGCTTCAAACCCCAATTTGTATTGACCTCTTTGTCGAAATGCTCCACAAGAGGTCGCCGCCTCGAAAACCTCACGATCAGAGCTGAGGAGAGTAACGCTGAGGCTTCGTGGAATTCCTTCACTGAAACTGGAACAATAGGTTGGCCTGAAACGCAACCAAGCACCTTCAGTGAGACTTCGATTTCAGGGAGGAAGAACCCCGCATCTGACGAGGATCCAAAGAAGTCCCTAAAATTTAGTTGCGCATCACCTGAACCTTGATTTGAGGGAGAAGACCCCTCCCCCCCGAAGGAGGAAGGGGCCGCGACGGCCGCCATCGCCGTAGGGTTACCGGAGCATCTCGCTTCGATCGCCCTCGTTGCGGTCGCCCCCCTTCATCATACAATATGAGAATATTATTTAGAGGTATTATGTTTTTAGTGATTGTTATGGACCTTATGATTTGACACAGGTAACCCTTGTATAAGGAAAGTCTAGGTCACCATGGGTATGAGATTTTTGTTTATTTATATTCACTCTTATGATTCATTCAATGATTTAGGGATGTTATTTTTGGTGAGTTTTTATTTTTAGTTTTCAAATATTGGAATGGAGTGAAAATATAGTGTATGTCATGTATCATTTATAGTTATTTCGTCATTTTGGACTTGTGCATAGTTTATTATGAGTGAGAAATTGTTTTTAAAGGGGGTGATTGGTTTTTGGAAAGCTTCTATAGAATATTTTTTGAGAAAATTGTATCAAAGTAGGTTTAAATTGATTAAAATTTAAATAATAAGTTAATAGGTGTCTTATTAAATAACATATTACATATAAATTAATTAATTGAAACTAATTTTTAAAATTTAATAAGATTTTTGTTTCAATTTTATAACACCTATGCTCTTTATTTCACATTAATACATGATTTTTTACATAAGATTACACATAATACAAACCATACGATTGAGAAGTATAGTGTATTTGGGAATTAGTTACATTAAATAACAACTTAAAACAAGGAATGGATTATCTTTATCGAAAACTTCCTTAACATGTTCATAATATTCCTTCGTACTTAAAATGGCATGGGATAACCTGGGGATATACATAAAAAGGGGTGAGCTATAAAGCCCCGTAAGGGAATAAACATGTAATAACATGAATAAATTAATACATGTTATAAAATAGGAATATTAATTTGGAATAAAAGGATTTAGAGTCATAAACATGAAAATTAAGACATGATATAACATTATAATATAAATGCAACATGGGAAATGTGGAAACAACTTAAAACACTAACTCATAAACATAGGTCAAGGCTAAATGCCAAGAAATCATGATGGGAAAAGTCCCATAAAGAAATAAGGTTCTCACTATTTCCCAACATGAAATCTCATGATACTAAACATTACCTAATGCATTGGAGCGCTATATAATTCCAGGTACACCCGTCACTTTCCTTTCCCTATCATGCTTAAGTGTGCCACATAGATCATAAAACATGGAATCGTTTATCATCAAATTTTATTGAAAGATCATAGAGTGTGGAATAGAAAAATTTATATCCCCAATAAATAAGTATATGTTTATAAAGGTGACCAACCTTGATAGAAAATGGGTATGGTTATTCAATACACAATTGTTTGGCATGGAAAATCATGGTGGAATTTTGGCAGCATAAGGATGTCACTTAAAAATTATTAAAATGGGTTGATAAGAGCTAAATGGGTCTCTCATAATTTGGATATAAAATTTACTGTAATTGGAACAAGTAAAAATATATCCCAACATTAGGAATTGGAAATGGAAGGCATAAGATCATAAAGAAACTTGAATAAAGAGGAGAAGGTGAGGATCCCTTACCTTGAGAGTGTGGCTCGAAATGCTTGCGAGGAGCTTCTTGAGAGAATGGGGGTTCCTTTAGAGGAATAAAAAAAGGATATTAAAGATTAATAAAATGATCCAAGGATTTTTAGTGAAGATAAATGAGAGATGTGTGGGTTTATATAGAAAAAGTGAGTGAAATTATTTATTATTTCCCAAACTTAGGTTTTGGACTCTATATAGTAAAATAAACAAAATCACAAACATTACCGTGGGTTTTCTATGGTTTCTTCCAAATAGGGTTTTTTTTAATTATTTTACAATTATAAGGTCCTAACTTATTAAAATATTACCCTTGGTGATGTGGAGGTGAGACATACTCTTAAATAAATGATTTTAAAACCTTAAGATGTATTATAACTTTTGGAGGATTCATAATGGATTTATAAAATAAATAAAATAAAAATAAAATCACATTATTTTAAATGGAAAACATATATTTGGTCATTTATACCATTTATAGTATTTATTACATCAATTTTGTGTCATTATAATAAAATAACACACTATATATATTTATACGATATTTAATTTTTACCCAAATATTCAACTGGCTCAGAAAATTATGAAAAAATCATCATTGGATAAAGAAATTATAATTCATAAAATAATATTTATTTTATCAAAATAATTTTCTAAATATTTTTATTTTCAATTTTAAAATAACAATCGACATTTATTGAGAAAATGGTGAGTTTTTTGACAATAACAGTTTTTGAACCCTTATAAAAATTACATTTGACTTCATAAAACTTATATGATAATTTATATTTGATAAAAATTATTTAATAATAATATTATATTAAAGTAATATTTATTTAAAAAATTCAATAATTCAACAAAATAAACAACTTAATTGAAATTCAATACTAATTAAAAATACCATTTGTGTTTTGTATAAAAATAAAAAATCATTTATAAGGTAATGATAAGAATAAAATATAAACATTATTCTTTTGAAAAATAATATATATATATATATATATTCATTTTATTATGTTCTTTATACATATCCCTTTAATACACCAGAAAATCCCCTAAGGGTAAGGTACGCAATGATGAGACTTTGATGGGGTGGTTCGACGTACATGGTTTGGGTCGTGATTTCAATGAGCTTGGAATTCTACCATAAACAGTTTCTCTCATTATTAAGTTGTTGGATCTTAGCTTGGAATTTTTCAAGGGAAAATCCCAATGATTCTATCTCCCTTGGAAGCTCTGATAAATGGGATTCATAAGATATGATCTTACTAGTTGAGTCAATCACTTTCTTTTTTTGTTTCAATTGTATTTGTTAAAACCCTATATTTATACAAATCATGTGATCACTAATAAATGGATATATTATCAATGGTAATGATGATTAATGGTTTTTTAAATATGATTGGATATAATAAAACCAAATAAGTTCATATTTTATATATAACCATAATACATTATAATAAATTTAGTTAAATAAAATGGATAATTTTATTTATAATAGTTCGGTTTGTTAAAATCTTCCACATTAATAAATATTTCCCTCAAAATATTCTTTTCTAGCACTAAAATATATGAGGGTGACTTTGTTTCATCACCTCCTCCAGTTCCCTTGATGCTTCTTAAAACTTTTTTTTATCCACAACACTTTGACAAGGTGCATTATCTTATTTCATAGAACTTCGTCTCTATGATATAATATTTTTACCAAATGATTTTCATAGGAACAATAATTTTACAATGGTACCACGAGTACATGTGAGGGGTTTGGTATATACTTATTCATGAGGGACACATAGAATACATCATATACTTGAGATAATTTAGGTGTGAGTTCTTGTCGATAGGCTGCCACTCCAATGCGATCAAGGATATCAAAGGGAATGATGTATCTTGGACTAAGCTTTCCATTATTCCAAAATCTCATCACTTTTTCCCATGGAGATATGTAGAGGAATACCATGTCTCTAATATCAAATACTAGGTCTCATTGATAATTATCAGCATAAATCTTCTATCCACTCTGAGCAGAAATGATGTGTTGCTAAATGGTCTTAACCTTTTCCACCCTTTCCACAACTATTTTAGGACCTAGCAGTTTTTTCCCCCCAACTTCATCCCATCATGCAGGTGTTTTTCACCTATTCCCATAAAGGGATTCCTAGGGATACATTTGGATGCTCGAGTGTAAACTGTTATTGTTTGATAACTCGACCAATGGAATATTTTGATCCCATCCTCTTTTGAAGTCATTTTAGCATGCTCTAAACATGTCATCAAGTGTCTGGATAGTCCGCTTAGATTGGCCATTAGTTTGAGGTTGATGAGACATGATTAAGTTCAACTCAATATTTATAGCATGTTGGAGAATCTTCCAGAACTTGTTGGAAAATATTGGATCTCAATCAAATACAATCGATAGTGGTGTTCGATGTAGCCTCACCACTTCTCTAATGTATATCCTTACAATATGATCGAGTGATAAGTCCTCTATAATTGTAATGAAGTGAGCAGTATTTCTAGGACAATCCAATATAACCCATATAGCATTATTTCCTATTTATGTATTTGGAAGTCTAGAGACAAATTCCAGGGTGATGTTATCCCATTTCTATGTAGGCATGGGTAATGGTTGCATCATCCACATGGATTTTTTCCTTTATGCCATCACTTGCTGACATACAAGACATCTTGATGTATATTCCTTGATCCCCTTATTCATATTTTATAACAATTATTTCTCTTGGAGATCTTGATATATCTTTGTACTTTTTAGATGGATGGATAAAGTCGAACTATATACATCATCCAACAGATCCTTTAAATCAGGTTTTGATGGTACACATAGTCATGACCCAAATCTTACAACTACTTCTTCATTAACATTGAACTATGAGGATTTACCTTTTATTATAGATTCCACTTTATTCTAAATTCATACATAAACTCTTTGATAATCCTTTATCCTCTCTATAATTGATGGTTGATCAATAATTTGTGAAAGGATTGATGATGTTCCTTACTTTATGTTTCCCATGTCCATCCTTTTTAAATTTAAGAAGATGAGATCCTTCTCAATTCTCATCAGTGATATAATTGATGGATCCTTTATATATAAAGAATCTGACACTTTATTTTATTTCCTAGGGTGGTAGGTAATTAAGAATTAATAGTCCTTGATCAGCTCTAACCATCTTCATTGGTGCATATTAATCTCTTTCTGTGTGAATATATACTTTAGTCTTTTGCGATCTTTAAATTTTTCAAACTTATCCCAAAATATATAATTACACCATATTTTCAAAGTTAAGATCACTATATCTAACTCCATATCATTCATTTGGTAGTTCTATTCATTAACTCGAAGCTAATCTGAAGCATATTCTATCACTTTTGTCATTTTTCATTAACACACAACCCAAGCCCTTCTTCTAAGCATTGCTGAATACTATAAAAAGTTATCCACTTATGGGTAGTGTGAGTATAGGTGTTGTGATAAGAATCTTTTTCAACTCCTTGAATATCTATTCACATTCATCATTCCAAGAAAACTGGACTCCATTCCAAGTTATCTTCGTTATAGGGTTTCATAATTGTGAGAAATTTCTCATAAATTGATGATAATACCCAGCTAATCCAAGAAAACTATAAATATCTATCATAAATGTTAGCCTTTACCACTATTCAATTTCTCTTTTTTTGAAGGTTCCACATATATACCATTTCTTGTGATAATATTCCCCAATAATGATACTTCCTTCAACTAGGACTCTCATTTTTTGTACTTTAAAAGAAGACTATCCCTTTCAAGGTCTTTAGAATGGTACTCAGATGCTCTTGATACTTCTCCTTGGTTTTGAAGAATATTAGAAAATAATTTATAAATTATACCAAATATGTTTTTAGGTAATCTATAAATAATATATTCATCAAGTCCACGAATATTTATGGAGAATTACTGAGTCCAAATGGAATTACTATGAACTCATAGTGCCCGTACTTTGTACGAAAAGCGGTCTTGGGGATATCCTCCTTATTCAACCTTACTTGATAATAACCTAACTGGAGATCCGCCTTGGAGAAGTATTGTGCTCCTTACAAATGATCAAACAAGTCAAAAATCTATTTCATAGGATACTTGTTCTTTATTATGATCTTTTTGACCTCACTATAAACAATGAAAAGGATTATTGACCCATCCTTCTTCCTAACGAAGAGGAATGGTACACCCCATGGTAAAGCACTTGGGTGTATGAACCCTTTATCCACATTCTACTATATTTATTTCTTCATCACCTCAAGTTCCATAACATAAATTCTATATAGAGTCCTATATAATAGCAACCCCTAGGTATAAGATCGATTAAAAATTAAACCTCTCTACTAGGAGGAAGACTAGAGAATTCCTCATGAAACACATCAGCATATTCCCTCACAATGGGCATGTCTTCAAGGATGATCTTTTCCTTAGGCTCAATAATTTGATCTAGATACATTTTCTCATAGGGAAATAATATCCATGCCTGAGATGTTGGTTCTAAAGAATATCTATCCTCCTCCTTGAACTTGTATAGAATTGGGGGTTGATTCACGATATGGAGAGTGATTTATTTATTGCATCAATTTTTGATGGCTCTATATAGGGAAAGCCAATCTATACTCAAAATTGAAAAACTTTCCACTAAAGGGAGTATGAAAAGGTTCACTAGCAAATTTATCCCACAAATTTTTTCAGGGGAGGAGTTATATACTTAGGATGCAATAATTTCCCCATTTTCTATTTTCCCCGATAGCTCTACTTCCATGATTTTTGGTGGTATTTGGATAGTTATACTAAAATTTCATGATATGAATGAATGCATAGAACCATAATCAAAAGGTATGTTCTCTATTCTTGAATGAATAATTATCATACCTATTACCACTTCATTGTTAGGATCCACCTCAACGATTGTGATAGAAAAATCTCTCCCTTGCTGCCTTAGAGGTTGTTGGTTGTCTCTAAAAACCCTTGGCTTAGTGCATTGGTTTTCAAAGAGCCCTGGTGTCTTATAGTTGATTCAATAAACAATGCACTGAGGGTTGACCAGATCATTTCTTTCCTCCATCATATTATTGGGTTTATCTTATCAGTAATTCATATTTAGGTTCCCTTCCTTTCCACACCTAAATCATTTCATTATCCCCTTATGTAATTTTTTGGGTTCTTCTTTACGCACCTTTGACAAGTGGGATGTTGAAATTTCTTGGCACCGTTATATTTCTCCATCATATCATTAAAATTAAACTCCAATTTCTGATTCTTCTCCCTATGATAGCCTTGAGATCCTTCTATCTCCATATCTATATTGAGGTAACATTATAAAATATACTCATATATATCAACGTCTCATATCACCAGGTATTTTCATAGAATATATTTTAGCCTACCAAAGAAGCAGTTATCCTTATATTTAGGGGTTACGAAAAATATGGAAGCATATCATGCAAGTATTGTGAAGTTTTCCTTATATTACTAGATAGATTCAACATTTCTTTTTCTTGAGTGTAATGAAATACTTTTCCATTTTAAGTCAGAGAGTGTGGGGAAAATATTTATCGAAAAACATTTTCTGTAATTCCATCCATCCCGTCGCTTCGATATCTTCCTCAGGATTTGTATTCTTGATCAATGTCCACCACTGATCATATTCTCCCTCCATAAAATAAATAACAAGTAGAACCTTCTCTTGATCAGAAAATAAGGAATACATTATCTTTATTGAAATCCTCCTTAACATGTTCATAATATTCCTTCATACTTAAAACTACATGAGATAATCTATTGATATAAAAAAAGGGGTGGCCTATAAATCCCAGTAAGGAACAAAACATGGAATAACATAAATAAAGTAATGAATGTTAGATAATAGGCATATAAATGAGACATAAAAGGAGTTAAGGTCATAAAAATGAATAATAATACACGACATAACATGATAACATTAAAGTAACATGGGAAATGTGGCAACGAATTAAAAAAAACTACATCATAAACATAGGTCAAGGCTAACTTCTAGGAAATTATAATGGAAAAACTTCCATAAAGGGATGAGGTTTAATCCATATCCCAACATAACTTTTCATGAGACTAAATGTTACCCAATTCTTTGAATCACCATATAATTCTGGGAACACTTATCACTTTCATTTTATTCTTATTCTTAAGTGTTCCACATAGATCATAAAACATAGAATAATTTATCATAAAATTTCATTCCAAGATCACGGAGTGTGTAATAAGTACATGAATGTACCCAATCAAAAATTATATTTTCATAAAGGTGAACACCCTTTATAGGAAATGGGTATGGGTATTCACTACACAATAGTTTGGCATGGAAAATCGTGGTGGAATTTTGATAGTATAATGACGTCACTTAACAATTTATAAAATGGTTTGATGAGCGATAAATGAGTCTATAATAATTTTTATAGAAAAATGATATTAATAGGGATATGCAAAAACATATCCCAACGTTATTAATTGGAAATTGAAGGCATAAGATAATAAAGAAACATGAATAAAGAGGATAAGGTGAGGGTCCCTTACCTCGAGATTGTGACTCCAAATGATTGGGAGGACATTATTGAGAGATTAGGGGAACATTTGGGGGACTATAGAGAGGGTAGGGACGAGTAAGGACATGATACACGTATTTTTATTGAAGGTAAATGAGATATTGGGTAGGTTTATATAGGAAAATAGAGGATAATTCTTTATTATTTCCCAAACTTAGGTTTTGGACTCTATATAATAAAATAACCAAAAACACAAACATTATTGTGGTTTTTACCCATGATTTCTATCAAATAGGGGTGTTTTTAATTATTATTTAAGTACAAGGGTATAGATTATTAAAATATTACCCTTGTTTATTTGGAGGTGAGTCATACTCTTGAAGAAATTATTTTAAAACCTTAAAATAGATTATATGTTTTGGTGGATTCATAATGGATTTATGAAATAAATAAAATAAACATAAAATCAGATTATTTTAAATGTAAAACATATATTTGGTTGTTTATACAATTTATATTATTTATTACATCAATTTTGGTTCATTATGATGTCATAGTACACCCTCTATATTTATACAGTATTTAATCTTCACCCTAAAATTTGAGGCTTAAAAAATTATGAAAAATTCACCATTGGATAATTTAAACATTATTATTAAAAAAATAATATTTTTTTATCAAAATAATTTATAAATATTTTAATTTTCAGTTTTAAAATAAAAATAAATATTTATTGAGAAAATATTGGGTTTTGATAATAACAGTTTTTGAACCCTTATAAAAATTACATTTAACTTCATAAAAATTATATGATCATTTATATTTGATAAAAATTATTTAATAATAATATTATATTAAAATTTTATTTATTTAAAACATCCATTAATTCATCAAAATATATGTATTATTTGAAATTTAATGCCAATTAAAAATATCATTTGTGTTTTATTGTATAAAAATAAAAATTAATTTATAAAGTAACGATAAGAAGAAAATATGAAAATTAATATATTGAAAAATAAAATATACATATTAATATTATTATGGTCTTGATACTTATTCCTTTAATACACCATAAAACATTATAGGGGTATGGTGTGTGACATTGTGACTTTGATGGCATGGTTCAACGTACATTATTTGGGTTTTGATCTTGTTAGCTTGAACTTATATCATAAATGGTTTCTATCATTATTAAGTTGTTGGATCTCATCTTGGGATTGGTCAAGGTAAAATTTTAGTGATGTTATCTCCCTCAGAAGCTACAATAAATGGGCTTTATATGGTATGATCATACTGGTTGAGGCCATCACTTCCTTTATCTGTGTCAATTGGATTTGTTAAAACCCTATAATTATACTAATCATGTGATCACTATTAAAAGGCTATATTATAAAAAGTAATGAAGATTAATGATCTTTTAAATCCGATAATATATAATAAAACCAAATAAGTGAATGTTTTTTCTATAACCATAATACATAATAAGATATTCAATTAAATAATAAGGTGAATTTTATTTATAATATCTCGGGTCATTACAAATGTCATATGATTTTAGTTAGGATCATGGTGGATGGAAACCTTAAATTATGTAGCGGATGATATAAGGTGCCTTATGACAATCTCTATATATGAGTGGTTGGGTGTGGAATGGTGCCAATATGAGTGGTTTTGGTTAGTTAGAGACAATAATGTTGGTTGAGATAGTTGGTATTGATGCCTTGGGATTTTGATATATGCCTATTGATGATGTTGATTAAGATAGTTCTAGTTTATGGATGGTGGTTATGCCTTTGGAGGTGATCAGTAATAGAGGTATTTATGGATTTTTTGGTCCTCATTCACTTTAGGGGTGAATGAGAGAGTTTTTGTTATTGATATAGGTTTATGGGAAGATGAAAACAAGGATAAGATAATCCTGGATTGATTCATTGGGTTTTAGATTGATTCTTGATTGGTGGGGGTGAGTGTTTGTTTTGTATAAGAATTTATTTTCATATATTGAAAAATTAATTTCCATTTGAGATTAGTGAGAGATACATGTCCTTCTAAGAAATGGTAATTTATTGTCTCTTGGTTTCAACTTAGAAACTATAGTTATGTTTTGGTTTGGGTTGGAGACTATCGTTATGGATTATAATAATGAAATATATGTGAGTCATATTGGATTTAAGGAGTTGTGAGTTGTGACATACTTATAAAATCATTTTCTTAATGATGATTATGTTTAGATATAAGAGTTTCATTGAACCTTGGGATTTTTTATAGTTGATGTTTTTAGGAGGAATGGATGCACTATTGAAGTATGACATTATGTTAGTAGCTTGGTGTCAATGGGAAATTCCCAGTAGATAGTTTCTCCTAAAACACTGCGTGTAGTTAAGAACTTCATTGATGGGTAGTGGATAGTGAAACCTCCATGGGAGTGGTTGTGCTCTGAATCTTAGAATCTCTTGGTTGTCATTTAATGAAATCATTAGGAGAGAGATGGTGGTGTGTTGTTAAGGTTTTCATGAAAATCCCCCTATCCACTTCATGATTGTAGAATTTTCATTGTGTATTGGTAATAAAATCTTTAGTTATGTGGATTTAGATCATATATGATATGATGGTCATATGAGTTGATTGAAAAGATCAGTGAGTGGCCTCCATGCAGTGGAGTGCTACTAGGTCAAGATGGATAAAGAGTAGTCTCAACTGTAGCAAACTCGGACATTAGTAGATCATGATAGACTATAAATGGGGGAGATGTAGTTTAGTACCAGGTGTGTTTAGGAAGTGTAAGATTGTATATGGAGACCCCAGATATGAGTTCAAATTGGTTATGTAGTTATGATTTATGTTCCTTTTTGGGTTTTCTTGTTTCACTAGCTGGAGGTGACGACCTAGTGTCATCTAAGTCACAAGAGAGTTGTTTTGCAACAGTAATAGATTTCAAGACCCCAAAGTACAACATATAGGTTGAGGTAATCATGTTTAGAAGAAAAAATATTTAATGGGGAAAATCTTAATCATATGTCAATATTTTTGTATGGTTGTATAAGTGGGATGAAAATATCGAAAATTCTATGATGGGGAGTGTCATAACAATAACTTATTGGGTAACCCCACATTTATATATAGGATTATAATAGATTTAGTTATTCAACTTTAGTGGTGGTTACCATGAGCATATTTGGAAGCTAAAATGAGTATTATTAGCCTATAATATGGACAAAGCTCATTTATTCCACGATGTTATTTAGGTGAGGCATCATGTTATGGATTGAAAGTTATAATATCATTAGGTTTGTGTTTTTGAGGAAATTAGTGCATTGAGGAGTTGATGGAAGATATTGTGCGTGACTAGGTATGATGAAGTATTTTTGGAATTAGACACATCATTTGGATGAGGATTTATGTGTGTGTGGTATCAGTCTAGATGTGTATAATGAAAATACATTTGGACTAGTGTAGGAATCTCTGCAGTGGATACATGACTAGTTGGATCCATAACGATTAATGGAATCTGACTTTAATAGTCACAACAAGTATCAGGGGATCATACCAAATGCTTCTCAAGGATGAGAATATACATATTAGGGAGTTTAAAATGACCCATTTAATTATAGGTTTGTGAGATTCAGAATAAATTTGAATTCCTATATCTGAGGTAAGTTTTTTAGAATAATTGAAATTTAGATTAGAATTCTAAGAGTTGGGACATATATAGTTGGTGTTTTTTTCCAAAAATTGGGTTCTCAAGTTATTCTTGAATCCTATAGTGCTAGATAGTAGGCTAGTTGATAACTATAGAAATCTGTAGTAGGCCCTAGGTACTTAGTTTAAAGGCACTATATGCTCAATACTTGTTGGGGGGGGGGAATTTAGAAAACTATATACACCATTAGTACCCAATAGAGGGGTACTCGATACCCCATGGGGTGACCAAGGGTGTGTGCCTCCAATGAGGGCCACCATTTATTGAATGGAGGTTGATTGGTAACTAGTAGGGATGGGGGTGTTTTTTTAACTGGTGGTAAACCCATAATTTTATTGTCACCCCTCCTATCATTAGCTAAGTGGACACTTGGGGGATTCCATTTAGTTGACCCCTCATCCCTTTGTTCTTCCTAATGGGTCCCTCTTGATGATTGGTCGATCGAGGCTTGTTTTGACTCACCAGATCTAGGTAATCCATACCTTATCTAACCTTTATACTACTTAGCCTTTCTTCTCTAATTTTGGGTGAATCTATGAAGGTATTTTATCATAACTCTACTATATCATAATAGAATCATCCTGATATGTTTTGGCTTCATGGTGTGATGGATAGAGGAAATTGAAAAAGGAGAAATACTTCCCATTTCTCACTATTTCAATAGATTTACATCACCTGATAGATTATTTTAGGGATTTTTCCAAATATACCTAGAATTAATAGCCACAAGGGTGATGGTTTATTGGTATTTTGGTTTCATTAGTTCCAAAAGAGTGGTACGAGTTATTTATAGGCTGTTGGATAGGAATTTTCTTTTATTAAATTTTTTAGAGAGTTCTCTGAGATTATGAATCATTGAATTGAATTAGATAACTAATTATAATTGCTTATAATTAATTTTTTTATGATTTATGGTGTGTGATTGGGGATTATAAGCATAGTTAAACTCAATGAGGGATTGGTTCGAGGTTTTGTGACCATGGTTTGGGAAGGGAACTTCATTTTGGAGGTAGGTGTGTTGGATGTGTACTCAAATATACATGAATATGATACATGCAAATTTAAAACATGTATACGATGCATATAGTATATATATATACATATGATATATATTTTATATTGATATATATTGTATTATACTGTATATATATATATGTATTTATACAATGCACATATAATCACACATGAGATGCATATAAAATACATGCACATGATGCATGTCTTTTTGCAGACAGATTGCATGCAATTAAATTTGTAAATCCCACCATGGTAAAAACACCCTCCCCCCACAATTTTCTTATGGATTAATCTATTATAAATGTATTAAAATATTTTCATTAATATTATTTATCATGTTAATCAACAAGGAACATATCTTGGGAATTATTAGATATTACATGAGGTATTTAGCTATTTTCTTCATTAACGAAGAAGCATTAGATATACCCTATAAAAGGAGAAATGGTTGTCCTTGTTTATAAAGAGGGTTTTTATTGCATTATTTCAAAGGTTATTTTGATAATAAATTTCATGTAAAGTTTTCTATAAGATCCTTCTTTTTGAATCCTTGTTCATCTTTCTCGAGAAGGCACTAGAACCCCTTCAAGAGTTTCAGGTATCCTTTGATAGAGATTGGGTTCCAGTGGTCAATGTCCCCCCTCAAAGGAAATATTAATATATCAAATGATCTTCATGATCTTCCTCGACCATTATTTTTTCATTAAGGAAAAATAAATCCACTACAGATAATATCAAGATATGCTTTGTTTTTGTACATTTTTCATTTATTATGATTGTTTCTTCTATTTGTGTATGAATTATGGTTTTTGGCTATTTTTATAATACCATAGTATTATAAAATGATTTTCTAAAACCTAATAGTGATATCAAAGAGAGATTACTCATTAGATCAATATTCATATTTCACTATTTATAAAGAAACATGATATATACCACATAACTGGTTTAGATTTATTCAATATTATGTTTTATGATAACATTGAGATAATATATGTTTTTTTCTTCATAAAATATAATTATTTTAATTGGTTAATATGATTTAAAGGGTGAGGTGAAAAAGAATTATGTTTGAGTCGGTGCCTTAGAACTAACTTGTTTAGTACTTGATTACATTTTTTTTCTTATTATAAAAGTTTTCTTATCACATCATGATTGTTATTATACCAAATATTTTTATGTGATAACTTCCTTATATTATATGTCACACTGAAAGGTCATAGCATTTCCCCTGATCAGAACCTAGAGGCTCCACAACATTATTCTTGAACATGGTTCTATAGATGGATGATATTGTCCAACGATAAATAGACCATACATGATATTAGGTGTAGGAGGATCATAATACATTGAGACACCTTCTCAAGATGTTAAAACTTTTCAATCTCCAAGATGCGAGGTTATGAGAACCTATTAGTCAATAGGAAATCAACATTTCCTTGTGTCATTAGATGTTCGTATTTTTGGAAGTGTGTATTGATCCTTAGACATTAATATTATAATTAATTGATATTATAACTCATGTAATTTGTTGTATTGATAAAAAATGTGTCAACATATGTTCATGCTGAATTAGGATACATTGGGTGTGTCATGAATTATATATAATTAATGGATAATGTGAGAATTGATTTATTCCTTTTGTCTCTTGAAAAAAGTTAATATTTCAAGCCCTTTGATGGGAAGGGAATTACCTAAATTAATCCATTTCTGTGGTGTTTGATGGGAAAGTTAATTTTCAGAAAGTTAAATAAAGAGACATAGATCATATTGGATGATGGCACTAGCATGAAACTTTATTTATTTGAGATATTTTGATAAAAGGATTATATTACATGGTAAATGTTCGTAGGAGGATGGACATCGTTGTTATGTTAACTTAATTCTCTATGGATGGCTTAGTGTATTTCAAGATGATAACCTTGGACTTCACGTGGTTATTCCTAATTTTACTAAGAAGGATTCCTAGAAGGTCACAAACTAAGTGTATCCATAAACTTAGTTACATTCTAATATTGAATTTAACAAGTTAAAATAAATAATATTTTTCGAGTTTGGTTGATCACCACAATTTAATCATAAGTTATTAAAAAAAATAAGTTAGTTAAATAATAATAATTATTATTATTTATTTTTCAGTCTGGTAAATATAATATTTATTATATTTATCATAGAATAATGTAGTGAAATTTAATTATTAAATAGTAATTATTCAAGTATTGATAAATGTGGATGAGGGAAACCAGACCAAGTTTAATTATTTGATTGGAAATGGTATAAATGATATAAATGATATTTAATAATATTATTTATGAATTTCACACATCATGTGTTTAATAATAATATTTATATTATTATTATTGTACATGGGGTCAACTAAGAAAAATGGAATTGGGAAAGGGCTTGTGTGAAATTTTCCAAAACTAAAACAACCAATATAAATATCTAGTTATATCTTTTTCCTGGATGAAAGTTGGTGTGAAAAATGGATAGAGTGAGTCTATCTAAATCCTTAGAGAGATATCAAGTGATATAGAGTGATCTCCTCCCCTCCTCTATCAATCTAATGGGAGATCATCAAGAGTTATTCCTCTCTCAATAAGAATTCTGTTGCAATAAATTGTAAACAATGCAAGCGATCAGAATCAGCCATGATAGTACCCGAAGGTTCTAGAGTGTCCTTTACAGATTATGGTGCATGTGTTGATCACTGCTAGTGGTATTCTATACTTGGATCCTATATCACAATGATGATTCCATGAGATCAATTCCACTGATCATCAACTAATAGAGAATCAAGAGTTAAGGAAATTCCATACTTATAATTTAATTACAAATTACATGTTATGATCCTCTTCTTTTGGTCATAGAATTTTAATCTAGTCAAATAATATACTATTTTCAATGGACACAACCTTTTGATCATGTAAGGAAATTATTACAAGTGATTTATGAATAAAAGTTGAGTTATTCATACAAGTAAAGTATGATTTAACTGCGCCCAGAACCTACAAGTGGTATCAAAAGGTTCACATGTTTAATTTATAATAATTTATTATTCATTGATTGATTTCATGTGTTTACATTTTCTTTTACTTAAAACAATTCATTTTTAATAATTTGACATCATCATCTCTTCTTTTCTTTATTCTCGATAACATAACCAACAACTGGTTAATGATTAAAAATGAAGAATCATCTAGAGATTACCATATATAGGTACTAAAGGCTCTTATTAGAGAAAAAAATTACATGCCATGTACTCACAAAGTACACAGCGTGTGGTTTTGTTTTCACATCAGTATCTTTCTCTATCAGGTCAATCAGAAAAAATTAGGTCTATGATCCAAATATATCAGATCGACGTGTAGATATGGATAGACTATAACATGACATGTATAACTACATACCATGTCTGTATCTTACATTCCATGTAGTCCATGTGTGCTCACAGCCAAAAACCCAAGGTGTCCCAGTGATCCATGTATCAAATACATGACTCGAGGATACCCATACTATGAAACACTGCGGTTATACTCCATGTATTCCCACTATATGACATATAACGCATACGAATCCATAGAAAGAGACTCGGCTAGACCGAGTCATGTGTTATGACATGGGAAAAACAAAAGAACATGCCATTTAGTCTTCTACCACTAGTGTTCTAGGGTTTTCATGAAAAGAATGATTGAATGTCTAATTAAACCAACTGATTATGTGTTCCATTTTTCATTTATTCAATAGTACACACTATATCATAGGGTTAACAATTATATATTAAATTAATTTCCCTGTTAAAATTTTCAATGAACACACAATATTTCCTCCAAGTACACTTGTTCATTATATTTATTTTAAATGAAGTTAATTTTGTTTAAAATTATATATTTAGGTGAGTTAAGGATGGTTAGATAGAATCTAGATAAATTTAATTAATTGGATTAATTCATGGAACTTTATCCTAATTAAAGAAAAAACCAAAGTAATTAATAACAAGATTTCAAATGTATGCTTATTTCTTGATGTGTGGATGATCATGAGATTAGAACAGACCTTGTGTATGATTAGTTTCTTTTAATTTATTATGGTTAAATTATTATTAATGGACTGGAATTCATCCCATCCTCCTTATTATGCAAGGGACCGTATTCCCATAGTTTATTTTATGTAAACCTCCTTTATCTAATCCATTAGATACCCTAACCTTAATGTGAGTAAGATATTATGTACGAATAGTGAACCTAAGTGAGGGGAGGCGGCCCAAGTTAAGGATAAAAGGTGAAACAAATCGAGGCGATGCATATGAGCCAAGGTGGAATACTGTAACACAAACCAACCAATGGTTCAAGGAGTTTTCCCCTAATGTTGTGGGTTAGTTTACCATCTTCTAGATAAAAAAACCATTAGAAAATTTCATGACTATTCCATTTATATTTTATTTATATTAGTTTCATGGTTAATTATTTCTATTTGTGAGTGCTATGTGATCACCTAATAAATTTATTAACAAGAATTCAAGATGGAATAAAATATAATCTGATTATGCATAAATGTTTTATCAAAAATGTTTAATCACTTAAGTGAAATAAACTTAATATTAATAAGGCATGTGAAAAGATAAAATTGGGCCTTATAAATAAGGGAAAAAACCCCACAAACAAAAATATTAAGTTGACTTAGTATTCTACTACTTATGTTATAATTGATATCATATTTCAATGTGCTTGACCAACCCAAGTTGGGGTGATTTCAATCATCATGGAAATTTTAGCTTAAATTTTGGGGTTGACGTAACATAGTTTACATCAATGGTTGACTTCCTAAGTTGGAATTGGTATAACTAAGAGGAAAATTTTGAGAAAATAATAAAAAACAATTTTAGGATTGGGGAGTCCACTTAACATATTGAGGAACTATGAGTTAATGTTATTGGAAAGTTACACATACCTAAAACCCTTCAAATAGCTTATCAGACCCAAGTATGGGTTATGATAAGGGAATATGGATCCTCACCAATATAATATATATGCAATAAGATTTTCTAAAACTAATGGTGAGTGATATTAGGTTTCAAAAAATAGTGGGATATTATTAAGAATTTAATTAATTTTAAATTTATTAATCTATTTTTTACAATAAAACAAGTAATAATTATCTCATATTAAATTTTATAAATGGAAAATTAATTGACATCGTTAATAACACTACAATATACAATATAGAAGAATAACCTTCTTATACACATGAACTTTCAGGAATGGTATTGGAGCATGCGTGTTATACCATGCCACAAACAAAAATTGTACCTGATAGAAACCCCACTTCTTGAGTCGCTTGAAAAATAGGCTAGTGAGGAAGACGTATGTCTCTATCTGAAGCATGTGGATGATGAAATGGATCTATAATGATTTATTTTATTATAAATGTACAATGATATTTAAAATAAATATGAGGATATGGATGCATAAAATATAGTTTATCACCTTTGGGATATTTATCAAGAGAAGGTGAGATCAGAGAGATATGAGATCTTCAATGAACTATTCATGTGCAATCTTGGAGAGTCAACACCAAGTTGATAAATAAATGGGGTGTGAAAAACCTAATATCCTTATGGTAAATAATAAGAAGAAGAACAAGTAAAATGGGTCAAAGACTCATTCCAGGTCTAAGGATTTGGAGCATTATCCCTCCATGAAGAAGAAGATCCATCAGAATGGAAAGGAACAAGATGCAGTATGTTTTTCGTGTGGCATGTATGGCCACTGGAAGAGGATTCAAACCCTTCCAATTAATCAAGGGGAATCTTTAGGTGTGTTCATTATGAATTCTAATCTTTCTGTATCTACAAGTTGGGTGTTATATACTTCATTTTGTTCTCACATTTGTATCCAAATATAAGAACCAAGTAGATTTTGGAAGATTACCAGAGATGAGGTGGATATATGAGCTACCAACAAATCAAGGTTGACTACTATAGCTATTGAAGACTACCATATCACATTAATGATGAGATTGATTTTGGTTTTAATGAACTATTATTATGTGCCTAATTTTAAGAACATTATTTTCGTTTCTTGATTTAATATGGATGGATCTATTTTCATATTTGGAAATAAAGATTGCAATATTTATAAAGATATAATATGTTATAGTATGGAAAAATTGAATAACGGCATTTATGCATCAAATTAAAAAAAACCATATATTGGAATTTGATAATGAAAAAAACATGTTTGACTCTTATAACACCCAATTGTGGAATCACCATCTTAGTCACATAAATGGGAATCATTTGGAAAATATTTATCAAGATGGATACTTAGACTCTTTTTTTCTTAAGACACTTGAATGATATCACCCTTGTTTACAAGGAGATATAACCAAACCACCATTAGGTGTTCAATTTGAAAGGGTTGTAGAGCTTCTAGATTCGGTACACACTAATGTGCGTGGATCTTTTCAATTAGAGTCTAGAGGTTGATACTCACACTATTAATTTCACCTATGAATTGAGTAGGTAAGTTTATATTTAATTTATGATGTAAAAGTCTAAATCATTTGAGAATTTCAAAGAGGTAAGGAATGAGGTTAAGGATCATCTTGGTAAGAAGATAAAGAAACATAGACCAGATCAATGTGGTGAATATCTCAACCAATACTTTATCGACTTTCTCTAGGATTATGATATTTTATCTTAAATTACTCCACATTATACACCACAATGTAATGGTGTTAGTGAATGGAAGAACCATAACTTGTTGGACAAGATAAGGTGGAGATGATTCACCCAAGCCTTCCATTATCCTTTTGGGGATATGAATTACAGAAGACATTATACTTACTAAACAAAGTGCCAAATAAAGAGTAAAATGGTATTCCCTTTGATTTATGGAGTGGAAAGAAACCTTTTTTTCACATGTTTAAGTATAGGGTTATGAGGCATTTTTTAAGGCTAACTCAAGTAACAAACTATCATCCTAAGGCATGAAGTATATCTTTATAGGATATCCTAAGTAAACAAGGGGATACTACCTATACAACACTTTAGACAAGAATTTAACTATTTCCAAACAATATGTATTTATTGAGAGGGAGCACATCCTTAAGGAGGATTGTGGGAGAAAGATTAACTTTGATGAAGTTGATGCTCAAGATACACAGGAGTTGGTACAAGAACTGATTCCATAGGTCCCCATAAAAGAAGTTCTTGAAAGATAAGTGCTGTGTAAGAGTAAAATAGTGGTAATTAAACCATAAAGATATGATTTTCTAGTAATGGATGATGGTGACTAATTATTAGTTAACAATAATGAGACTGTCTCCTACCAGGAGGTAGTAGCTAGCTTCGATGATACAAGGTGGAAAGAAGCCGTGAATTTTGTCATGGATTACTCTAATGTCCCGAAGGACTTAGTTTTTATTTATTTTGGATAATACCCCTTTTAAGAGTTTAAGGGGAACCCTTACCTGACCCGTAGGACTAAGGAACAAGGCCCATACATGACCTTAATGTCCCAAGACCCAACACAATCAAAACAACCCCTATACAACATTTACATATTGAAGGCACCTAGCTCCCCACCACAAATTGTTGATTGGATAGAATTTCCCCATACAGAGCTGCATAGTTCCTGGTCCCGATGGTAGTTACTATACCCTCTCATTCTTCTAATCTGGTTAGCTTTGCTTAGTGGTTTCTTTTTTTTCTATGAATCCTCATCTTGGTATGCTCTTGTGTGGTCTTCCTGAGTTACTTCTTGGTTTTATCTGTGGCCCAAAACCCTTGTGGCCTAAAGGCCATTGGTGGCACGAATTCCCAAATCAAATGAATAGATCCAATTGCTACAGTATCGAACAATACCTACTAAAATGTTGTTATAGTAACCCATAAATTCACCCCCATCTAGATTTGATCCTGGGTATCTTGGATGCCATGTAAGAGCCTCTACCACTCAGGTACATGGTCATTGACTTGAGATGGATTAATTGTATCAAAACCAAGTTTGGGTTCTGATTGATCCTCCAGTTGATATAAAACCTATTGGGTGTAAATGGGCATTCAAGATAAATATGGGCATAGAAGGTAAAGTAAATAAATATAAAGCATTGCGAGTGGATAAAAGGTTTATAAAATGTCAAGACATTGACTATGACAAAACCTTTTCTACAGTTTTCATGTTTAATTCCATATGAATTTTACTTTCCATAGGATCTTACCACGACTATGAGATTTGTAAAATGTATCTCAAAAATGAATTTCTTAATGGTAATATTAAATAGGATGTTTATATGACTCAACCAAAAGGGTTTGTGACTCTAATAAATTTCAAAAGGGTATTCAAGTTGAAGAGATATGTTTATGGATTAAATAAAGCATCTTGGTCATTAAACACTTGATTTTTATATAGCTATAATAGAATTTCGTTTCATTAAGAATGGATGTGATCCATGTGTTTACTAGTAGTTTAGTGGGAGTAAATTTGTTTTTATATTATTATATGTTGATGGAATATTCCTAGTTGGAAATGATATACCGACATTATAATAGGTTAATGAATGGTTGTTTAAGTTCTTATCCATAAAGGAATTAGGTGAAGTATTCTACATTATAGGGATCAATATCATGTGTGATAGATCTAAGAGGATTATTAGACTAAGTCAAGGTACATAAATTAACCAGATACTAAAGAGGTTAATTATGGAACAATCCAATAGGGGATTGATTCTAGTGTAACATGGTAAACATCTTTCCAGTAGAACGTGACCTTATACATAAGATGAATGAGAGAGAACGAGTAAGATACCATATGATTCTATGATAGGATCTATAATATATTCCATATTATATGTGAGGATTAATTTTGAATATGATTTGAGCATGGTAGGTAGATATCAAGAAGATCAAGGTGAATAACATTGGATTATTATTAAGGCTATCCTAAGTATCTAAAGCATACTAAGGATATGTTCCTGGTGTATAGAGAAGAAAAATAATTATTCATTAAAGTTTTTAAAAAATCTAGTTTTTAGATAGATATGAATGATATTAATTCATATTTCACACATGTATTTTATTTTGAAAAAGGATCTATGAGATGAGAGATTTCAACGAATCTAGTTGTTATTGTTTCTAGTGTATAGTCCGAGTCTATTGAATCTTCTAATGTATCTAAGGAATAATTTTAGATTCCTAAATTTTTCTAAGATCTTTATGCGGTACCTATTGGTAAATATTCTATCATAGTTTAATGCGATAACACTCTAGTGGTGGATCTCTCCAAAGAGACAAGGTCTCACCAAAGGACAAAGAAAATACTTCAAAAGTGTCATCTTTTGAGGGATTTTTCTTAATGATGTGAAGTTGAAGTGAGCATATTATCCATGGAGAAAACATGGAGGACCCCATAATAAAGGATTTATCTTAGAAAAATCATGAGTATCATGTGAGAGCTAGTGGACTATTTTTTTTTATCATTTATATCTAGTGTAAGTGGGAGTCTATTGGAGTTGGTTACCTTGAACCAAATTTTTTAGTAATTTCTTACATGTTTTTCTTATTAAATATGTTTTTTATCACATTATTATTGTTCTTATGAATAATATTTTTATATGATAATGTATTTATAATATATTTTATCCTTAAAGGTCATATAAGTTTCCAACTATAATGATAACCTAAAGGTTCCAAAACATTAATATTGAACCTTATTTTATGGTTGGATGATAATATATAAATGGAAATTAAATATACAAGATATTTGTGGTAGTAGGATCATAAATCAATGAGATAACTTCTCATGATGTTCACCCTTGGTAATCTCTGCAATAATGGGTAATGAGAATAAGCCCTTCAATATGAAATCTACATTTCCAGGTGTTATTGGATGTTCCTATCTGAAGATGTGTTTATTGATTCATATACATTAATATTATCATTAGTGGATATCATGAATAACTTACTTTGATGTGTTGACAAAAATCATGAGGAAATTTATTCATGGTTAAGTAGGATACATTAGGTGTGTCACAAATGATATAAAATTAATAGATAATTCGGGACAAGATTTATTACTTTTTTCTCTTAAATAAAGTTAATATCTCATTACCTTGATGGGAATGGAACTAAATTAATAAATCAATGGCCAAGATGTTTTATGGGTGAGTTCATTTCTATAAATTCCAAGAAAGTTACACTGAGTGTATAGGTTGATGGAACTGGAATACAACCTTCTTGATTTGAGATATTGTGATAAAATGATTCTAGTACATTGTAATTGTTCATTGGAGTTTGGACTTAGTTGTGATGTTAACTTATTTCTTTATCAATTCCTTGTTATGTTGCTATATGTTAACCTTGTAATTTAAGTGTTTATTCCTAATTCCACTATGAAGGAGGCCCATAGGTTTGCACACTAACTGTATCTATAATCATAGTTAGATTTTAGTATTGAATTTTTTAATTTAGAATAAATAATATTTATTTGGGTTTGTTTGATCACATTAATTTAATTACAAGTTATTTGAAAGAATAATTGAGTTAAATAATAGTAATAAATGTTTATTTTATTGTTTGGAGAATATAATATTTATCATATTTATCATAGAACAATGCAGTGACATTTATTTATTAAATAGTCTTTATTCAAGGATTGGTAATGAGGATGAGGGAACACAGACTGAGTTTAATGGTCTGATTGGAAATGATATAAATGATATTTATTTATATTCTTTATTTTCTAAACATGTCAATAATTTAATAATAATATTTATATTATTATTATTGGTCATGGGTTCAACTAAGAATTATGGAATTGGGAAAGGGCTTGTGTACGATTTTCGAGCCCTAAACCTAACATAATAATTATCTAATTATATCTCTTTCCTAAATGACAATTGGTGTGCACACCAGATAGAGTGAGAATCTCTCAAGTACTAGAGAGAGATCAAGAGATCTAGTGTGATATCCTCCCAACATCTCTTAATCTTATGATTGATAATCAAGACTTATTCCTCTCTTGAGAAGAATTATTCTATGATCAACTTTGAAAAATGCAAGCAGTCGAGATCGTTCATGCTAGTAGTTGACGATTCTACGGTATCATTAGAAGATTGTGGTTCATGTGTGGATCATATAAAAACATATTATACACTTCGATCATATAGCCTAATGACGTGTGATGAGATCTATTCTACCGATCGTCAACATAGATAGAATAATGAGTTAAGGTAATTCCATATCTTTTTATAAATTAATTAAAAATAACATGTGAAAATCCGTCACTTTTGTTTAAGTATTTTAATCTAGTCAAGTAATCTACTATTTTCATTGAACATGATATTTTTATCATTTAAAGAATTTTTTTTTGTAATTTATGAGTAAAATATTATTTTTTTCATACCCCCAATGGATGCTTCCACTAGGAATGGAACATATACATTATTGGATAATTCTGCACTTCCCGATTTGCGGGGGAAAATAGATTACCTTTACATAGTAGGGATTTTGTAATGGTAACCGATGAATTTGAATTTATGTATATGGGATGTGTAAACTAAATCAATATCTTACCATTACATAGTCGACCTGTGTAAGGGTAATTGATTTGTTTACCTTTATATAGTCGGGCTATGTAAATGTGGTCGTTATGTTACCTTTATGAAGTCGGGTTGCGTAAAGGTAGCATATTCATTTAATTTTGTGTATTCGAGATACGTAAAAGTAATTGATATGTTACCTTTAAACAGTGGGATTGTATAAAGGTACCCACTAAGTTACCTTTAAATATATGGAATAAATAAAGGTAAAGGATTTTACCTTTATACAAGTTAACTCTACTATGTAAGGATAATGTGAAAAAACGTAAAATTTTATATTTTTCTAAGATAGTGATTTATAACATGTTTATAATTCATAGAAAAAGGTATTTTGGAAATATTTTAATTTATAAAAGTTTTATAAATTAATTAATTATAAATATATAAAAATTAATTATATAAATGTTCACGATTTTTTAATTCTAAATATTAAATGATAATATTTTAAAAATAACTTCTACAAAATTATATGGAATTCCTTATGGTCAAGAAATAAAATTCTATATATAGAAATCATAAGGTATAATTTATAAAGGGTTTTAATTTATAAAATAATTCCAAAATATAAATAATTTTACATTTAAAATTATTAATTGTTCATATTAATTTTAAATGTTCAAATTAAAAAGGAAAACCTTATTTTAAGATATTATTTAGACCACATCAAAAATGTTTTGATAATTAAAAATTGATTAAATGGTTTAATTAATAAAATATATATGTATATATTAATGAAATGTCATATATATATATATATATATATTGTAATGACATATAATAGAAAATATAGAAGTTTTAATATTTAAATTGGATATAAAATTGTATAAGTATATGATTATGGAATATCCATAATTATTTTCTTGATTATAAAGTGTATATAATAATATTTTGTTTATGAAATGTTCATAAATTGTTTACATGTTTAAATTTTTGAAATGACCATTTATTTAGAAATTATTCTTTACTTTATTCATGTATATAATTTTTTAAAATTGTGAATATTGCATATGATTTATTCATATGAAAAATTTCTTCTAGGAGATAGATAATTTCATTTTATGTGTGGTATAACTCTATAAAATTAATTTTCTAACTACATTTACCTCATTTTGTATTTGAGTTTATTAAGTTGAATTTAGTTTTTTGTTACAATCTGTGCATATAAGGCTATATAATTATCACGAATTAGATTATCTCTTGAGTAATATCTCCCTAGAAGAGAGGAATGGGGTCAGAATACCCACTGATCTAGATGATTATTCTTTATTAAAGAAAGTAGAGGGGTTAGCTATCGGTTACTCTGGTCTTACTCATATGGAGATTATTAATCTCATATAGTTCTAAACCTTTATATGAAGATTTTGTGTATCTTATGAACATTATACTTTTAGATAGGTATGGATATGTTTGATTTCTATTTTTGAGTGAGTAAAACTATGGGTTATATAAAATTTACACATTAATGTGGTTCAAACACATTAATTTGGTGGATGGAATATGGGTCACAAAACTAAATTTTTATAAACATGCATGCACAAAAGGAATAAACTAATATAATATAAACATTTCATGAGATGAAATAGTTATTAATTTAATATGAATATGGTGTATATTAAATTGGTGATACTTTAAAAGAAAACCCTTTAAAAAAATAGTGTTATATTCCTTCCAAATCGATACTTTTCAAGACCTATATCATCAAACTGGGTAGTTTTACACCATAGAAGGGTTCCCCTAGATTGTCCTTTGTAAACTAATCATGTAATGCGAGAAATTGGATTATCCAATCAGATAGTTTAACACTATAGTGATGTGCACCTATATTGTCTTATGTTAACTTATTTTTTATGTTTTTTGGGTTATACATAACTGGGAAACGATTAAGGTTAGGATAATATAAGAATATAGTTGATTATTATCCATATGATGGATATAGAAAAATATTTTTTCACTCAACTATCCATGAATCACAACCATTGTGATTATCATGATAGCCTACCTAGACAACTAAATTGATGAGTTTCACACCGTATCAAGGTTGTTGCTTAGATAAATATGGATCTTGACTCACTACATGGATTTTATTTATGAGGTAATTAATTTTAGTGGGAGTATTATCATTAAAATAGATTAATGAAAAGTTATAAAACAAGATACCTATCTGATAATTTTTTTATGTAGATAATGGAATCATCATCAACTAGTTTGACTTTCAGATATATTCTTGATAAATAAAAACTAAATGATAGAAAATTATTGGATTGTGTTGAAAATTTAAAATCATTCTAAACCAAGAGGAAAAATTCTATGTGTTAGATAAGCTGGATTCAAAGAAACCAATTAGGGAAAATATTCCATGACAGGACTTCAATGTTAATAAATGAAGTATTATACTAGTCTAAAATTATTATATTTTTTCACATAATATCGTAAATAGTTTAGGATATGTGATGAAAAATAAAAATTTAAAGGGTTATATTTTGTTTCTGTGAATGAGTGAGTATCAATATTTATTAAAGTATTGTACTAGTCATATAACAATGTGAATTACACTTGATATCCTATAAGGAGTGTTTGGTTATAAAGGAAAAATAAATATAAATAGTTATATTTAAGTTACCAAAGAAAAGTGGATATCACATTGTCTTAAAATGTGTTCAGTATGTGTTGGAAATTTAATAATGTAATTAGTTCCATCATTTATGAAAGTATTTTAAGGAAAAAGTATGATGAAATAGGATTCCAAGAACAATGAATTTAATCTTAAAAAAAATTCTCAGTAGATAATTGAAGTTGAAATTGTTACATATAGATGTTATGAAGTTATGGAGTTTGATTATTTTCAAAGTGTTAAATATTAAGACTATGTTTCCTATGTATCACCATTATTAAAACTATATTTTACCCACTAAAGAGTTTAGTGGGAGAGATTTATCATGTGGTAACATAGAGATATGGTAAGAATTACATATAGATGTAATGAATTAATAAAACCGTTATCAAAATAAAATCATGAGGGTCATGTTGAATATATTTTTATATGACAATTGATAGATTGATGTAACCATTGAATAATGTATCATGATAAAGTAAATATATATTTTCCATTAATTCATGGTTTATGTAATTTATTTTACATGAACATTTGAATGATAATATCCTGTCAAAGTATAAAATTTGAGTTGTCCCTAATAGATGATCATTATGAAGTATTATGGTTTGTGATGATATGTTAAGGTTATTTTGAATAGATTATTATACTCATTAAAAATGTTTTATATGAGATATGAATAATATATTTATGAGGTAACAAGTAGAAAATTATTAATATAACTAATTCACTAAATTATATCTCATGGGATGTTATAGGATCATCGATATACTTAGGGTTTTATACTCATTATCAATCCCTCTTACCTGAGGTAGATGAGATACCTCGAATGAGGACCTTAATAGTTGGATACCCTATTTAATCAAGTAAAAATATGAAGTTTACTAATTAAGGGTGGATTGATATGTTGTTATACATTTCATCAGTTGGTGTGCAACCAAGATGATATTTCTCCACTTGTCTGAAAAGTTAAGACATCCATCTCTTGATTGAATTAGATTGACAAAATCCATGTCCATTCCTAGTTAGGTCACATATGATGTACATATCTATTTAGATGAAGAAAATGTGTTGTTCACATATATTAAATGAATGACATGTGATGTATTCATAAAATTGGTCAGTCTATTTCAGATAATAGAGAAAAGATGAGATGGGTTATAATACATTGACATGTTCTGAGTTGAGTGGTCACTCGATGGAAAATAAAAAGGGATTATATAGGTATAAATATGATTTATATGATATTTCTTATCATGGATATGTTCATATAAATATATGAGTATGTTTGATGGAGATTATACTAGTCCCGTTAGTAGCTTGAATAACATTGATGATTTGTTAAAGGTTAGTCTTTGCTTACATCGATGAAATTTTTATTCCATATTTGTTGTCAATGATGATAAGGCCCATTGGGTCACACAATTAGGCCCTTGGATAAGGATAATGTTTTGGACAAAGTATTTTTTCCAAAATAATTCGACCTTGATGAATCCATATCCATAATACTTTGCATGGATTCACAGAGTTTTTAAGTTTTGTATAAAGTCACTATGATATTTTAGTGCAATTGAGAGATTGTTGGATGTGTACTAAAATATACATGCTTATGATGAATATAAATTTAATACATGTACATGATATAATAATTATATATTTACATGTGATTATTATAGTATATTGATATATAGTATATATATATGTATATATTTTACATATAATAATACATGAGATGCTTGTACAATACATGCATGTGATGTATATATTTTTGGGGACAATAAATATGATATACAACTTGTAAATTCCCACATATTAACAACACCCTCCACAAATGGTTTCCATGTGTAGTGAACCAGACCCCATCGACCTAGAGATGGCCCCTACTACTATTCCATTGTCATAAGATACAAGGAATCACATCCCAAAGGACCAACCAGTTTAGTATTTTTGGAGAAATAGATACATACATGAGCATTACATTATCTTTAAAAACACAAATTACAACTTAATTTTTTCTTTTATTTTTTGATAGTAAATTTATTACATATAGTGTATCTATGCATATAAACCATAGTAAAATTTATGGAATCAAGGGGAATGGAAACAAAATAAGGGTGAGATCAAATGCTCAATAAGGGTTAAGTATAATAGAATCAATAATTAATTAATGAGTATAATTAATATGGAAAGGTAAATAACTTAATACATAATCCATATAATCAATAAACCGATAAGGAAGTTCATAAATAATATTTCATGGTAAATAACTAAAAAACATGAAATTTAATTAATAAAATGATAATGAAATGCATCTATAGAGTTTTTTATAGTGAAAATCTCATGGATAATAATAACCTAAAATGAATAATGTAAATGCTTAATTATTGGAAGTCATGTTTCCTAGGCACATGATACCTTTACCATCATGATATATTCTCAATACAGTTTAAAACTGATGGGTAGAAACCCATTTAACTAAGTATATCCAATTGATTCATCCCATGAGACTATTGATGCATCGAGGGGTTATCATTAACCGGAACCCACCTGTGTATGTAGGTCCAAATCATTCCTCATATATCGAATAATCGATTTAATTCAAAAACAATGTTCCTTATAAAATATATGTAGTGGGTAAATAATATAGATTTATCAATATTTCCCCAAATAAACAATTAACTTCAAAAGTGAACACCGTGTGAAAAAATGGTATACGATTTAGGAAATAATAATATCTATAATAAATAATGTGGATATTTAGTGTAAATTTAATTTTTAATGGTAAATGGAAAGAGAATAACTCACAGGGAAGTTAATGGATAAAAATATGATTTAATAAAGTGAATATCTATACTATCCATGGTAAAAATAACCATAATCCATCCATAGTAAGAATATGGATTGTATATATAAAGTGTATACCCATTAGAGTAATAATAATGGTTTTTTTTGTTGATGAAATAAAAAAATATCTTTAAAAAAATTCTTGAGGAAATATCCTTTTCATTTTGGAAAACATTTTCTTTAAAAATAACTTTTAAAAATTTTTCTTTAAAAATATCTTCATAAACATGTAGATGAAGTTCAAAGAAATTATTGTGGGTAATTCTATAAATACTCTATAAGGTAAAAATAACATTTATTTTTCATTGTAAAATGGTTAGAAAAGTGAGTTGTTCGGAAAATGATAAGAATATTTATTTTAAAACATTTTGTAAAAGAAAAAAATGGGTAGAAATGTATTTTAATAAATAATTTTGAAAAGGTTAAATAAAAAATTTTCATAAAATATTATTTTGTTAGAAAACATATTTCTGACTGAATACATAAATGAAGTTAGATTTTATTAAAACATTTTTTCAATAAATTTAAGTACCAAAAAGAGGAAAAATTGTACTATCACTTGAAAAAGATAAAGAATAAGAAGGTGTTGGAAATTTAATTGTTTATTAGATGATGATCAAATAATTTCCTTCAATGGAAATCCAAGTGCAAATAATCCCGACTAAAAGCAGATTGTGAAGTAAACCCTTGAAAAGATCATAACATTGATGTGAGAATCAATTTAATGAATCAATTATGTCTTTTAGATATAAATATACATAAAAAATTTGAAATAAAATAAAATATAGTCAAAATACATCATACACATAATCATAAAATATTAATAACAATGAGGAAGTGGTATAAACCAATGAAAAGTAATTGAGTAATGAAATTATTTACCATTTGGTTACTTTATATTGAATCCGCTTAGATAAAAAAATTAAAATTAAAACTTAAGATACCATGAAGAATGCTTTATTCATGATATTACATGTTATGGTGTATTATATATACCTTACAGAAGAAATTAGGTGTATAATAATACAATATGCCTCAATTAGATGAAATTGAGACGAAATCCCTAACCTCACACTTTCCTTTTTGTCGTACTAGATTTAACCTCCTATATATTGGTTTTAAACATGTTATTAACATATACCAGAACAATTTTAATATTTATTATATCATATATTATTATTTTATAACATATTATCGTTCTTTTGTTAATAATATTTCATTATTTTCATTGTTTCAGGTGTTAATTGCCTTGTTTTTTAGAATGTTTTGACTTGTTATTTTTTTCTCCTTTTACTTTTACCATGATTTAATAATACAAAGAATATAAAACAATATATAAATATAATATATATTTATATATATCTATTTAGATTAATCCATAAAATTGGGGATATGAAATGAAATACACCGTTCATGGAGACGATAGGCTGTACATATGCATGGACACTATTTCTATTTTTTGTTGTGTTGAAAGAAATAAAAATAAATGATATATATTTATTATAATTACATTTTAATTTTCTGTGTCATATATATCACATATTTTTATTAAACCCATCCTTAATATATTCCTTGTAATGCGTGAATAAATCAGATCGCTTTGCGAGACGGTAGTCCGCCGTACACATGAATGACGTTCTCACATTCTCACAAAATGGAAAGAATGAAGATATGTGTTATATAATAATTAAAGAGGAATAAATACATCATAAATATAAAAAATATAATATATAAACATTATTTCTATCATTAATTCTAACCTTGTTAGGTGGTAATGAAAAAATGAACGACATCGGTTTGTGAGGCAGTAGTCCACCATACACATGAACAATGATTTCATAACCCATTTGATGGAAGCATGTGAAGTTATAGGTCATAAAATTAACATAAAAACATATCAATATATTTAATATACTAATTTTATTATATAATAGTGATATAATAATAATTTAATGAGTAAGAGAAGGAAATAAAATAAAACTACCTTTTGACAAACATTACCTCTTCTTTAGGTATCCTCTTTAGGTTTGCATTAATTCCTCCATGAGTTAGATTTATGATAAAGATATTGATTCTAGGATGAGGTTAAGGATGTGTATAAGTAATTTGGGTAATTCTTGGACAAACCAATTGTATTTTAAGTTATAAAGTGAGGGGGAGAGGGGTGTCCTTTTATAGGGGGTGAGTGGCACTTTTGTAATTTTTTTAAAAGAGAGAATTACACACATTTTTTTTCCAGGTAAATTAGATCCAATAATGGAATAATATAGATAATATAATTTATAATGTCTCAATATGGACATAAAATAGGTCCTGTACATGTTTCTAGGTCATTTTTCCCCTTAAGGTTAAAGTTTAGTCCATTGGTAAACTCATTTTTCTCTTAATCGCTTTAATTAATTATAACTGTTTTCACTAATCAATTTTTGAAAAAATTAATTTTAAATTATTATAAAATATAAATTATTATAATTACAAATATGGAATCCATTTTTTAAAATTAAATTCTCATAAGTGAAAAAAGTTAATTTAAAATTAATCCTGCACACAGAATGAGAAAATCATTATAAATTATAAATTATTCTATATTTTTCATTATTCATCAAAAAAATAAAACTTATTATAAAAATACAAAAAATTCAACCTAATATAATTTTGAAATTTATATTTTAAAATGTTGTTTATTTTTTCAAATAAATCTTATAAAAGTTTAAAAATTTATTTTTAAAACAAGTCTAACATTACAAGATGAAAACTTGTCTTTAGAAAATTATTGTTTTTATGAATGAAATTGGATTTATTCTTATGTTATGAATATAAAATATATTGGGTGAATTTGATTTTTTTAATATATAATATATAAATTTAATTAATATCATAAACTAGTAGTAATTAATCTAATTAATTAAGGTAAAATTCCTTTGGTGCATAATAATAGTTTTCTATAAAAAAACTTCTTTTATATTCATTTATAAATAATTGGAAACCAATGAATTCAACCATATATTTTTAGAAGATATTTAATACTATTAATAACCTCTAATTTAATAGTTATGAGATAATTTTCATTTAAATAATAATGTTAATAGTATTTTATTAAACTCAGTCTTGCGTACAATACAAGTTGTCGAAGAAAGTCGTTATTGTGTGTAACTCAAGCTAAACCAGTGTTGCATGCATTTCAAGACACATAATAAATTGAATTTATTTAAAATGATAAATATATTGTAAAGTATTGGAATATTATATTCCTCTATATTATTTGTGTTCTGTTTCAGTCATGATATCGAATATGATATTCATGTTTTAGAATTTCAGGGTGTTACATTCTACCCACCTTAAATAAATTATATCCTCATAATTTAAACTTGATCTTGATAATAATTTGTTTGGTATTTTAAAATTACTTTTTCAAGAAACCCAAATTGTAAAAGGGTTAAAAAAATATCCCCTTAATAAGAGATAATGGGACGTATAAAGGTTATATATTACTTGGTTTCTAAGTCAAAGAAAAAAAGTGTAAAGTTAAGATATGTACATAGAGAAAAAGTGTAAATAATTATAGGGAGTGATTGAGGTCATTGATCACAGGCAAGTGAATGATCAATTAAATGTTTAGGGCCTCAAATACATAAATATATGGTGATATAAAAGACTATTTTATCCATTGTATATGAATGTAATAGGATAATTTGTTTTTGTTTCTAGATAATTTTCTTAATGTTGAGTAATTATTTTACTTCTTGAGAATATAAAGAAATACCCATACATGATATATTTATATTTCATAAAAAAAAATTCATCCTTTGGTTTTTAATCGATCAATTTCCCATTTTTCCATTTAATCTATGAAATGTATACCCATAAAGGAATTTTTCTTGTCTAAAGCACTAAAATTCAATTTTAACATATCTTGAGATCCATAAAAGAGTGAAAAGTATTTTCATTTTTATCTAAATATTTTACAAAAATAATATGGTTAATATTTTAATCTCTAAACCATAAATTTAATACAACTGGTTCATCATTAATATTTATTTTTTAAATTTTTTAATAATAACATATTAACCATTACATCGCATAGGTCAGTGGTTAGCGTTAAACCCTTATCATTCTTATGTTGTGGGTTCAAGCCCTATGACCTTACTAGATATGATTATTTGTCATCCGGTACACATATTTTTCTTTTTCTAAATCATATTGATATTATTACAAAAAGAAATATGATATACATACTTGAAACTTAATCATTAAAAACCTCTTTGTTAATGTTTTCAACGCAATTGGTTTCTTTTACAAATTCTAATGATATTATTTGATTTTTATTACAATTTAATTAATGATCATGTTAAACCTAATTTTTATTAATACCATTAAACTTATGTCTATAAAATAAAGAGGAATTATTCCTCAAATAACCTTTTCACTAAAACACATACTTTCCATAAATTTATCTAAATTTCCCTTAATCACGGGAGTCTCTTAACACAAAAAACCTAAAAAGGGTGTTTAAGAGTTTAAACTTTTTATCAAACTTAAACTCATAAACCCAAGATGGTATCCATAACTCTTAAGTTAATGAATTCACAAATTCTCTTAATATTTCACATAATCTTTATATTTTTCACGATTCTTATAACCAAAACACCATTGGTAAAAATACATCTACAATTTAATTATTGAATAATTTATCCATTTTATTTCATTATAGGCCCTTCCCTGGTCTAGGTTCTTACCATAATATTATTTATAGGATGTATAAATCACGACACCTTATCTTCAATCTAATACTCCTTAAGTCTAACCTAGTTTATTCATTCTCATCATCTATTCAACTCCTTCATAATTATTTGTAAAGAAATTTTGAATTATCCTAAGAATATCCCCTAGAGTTCCAAACTAGGTGAAAATTAAGTCATGTTGTTGTGTATCATGTTATGCTTGAGTCAAACCCAATAAACCCTTTTTAGAGTTATTACCTTTAGGTATATCTATTACAGAAGCACATCCACTTGTAGTATCCAGATAGGGATATATTTATAGGAATACTGACATAATATCTAGGTAACTAAAACATTAGGATGTCATTCTATACTTATACTTAAATTCTATAATAGGGATATATTTTATAATCTATGTTTTTCAAAATCTAGTTCCCATGGTTTTTATTAAACTTACTCTGATACCAACTGTAGCGACCTAGACCCCAGTAGTCTAAAGCTGGCGCCTGATAGCATTACATTGGCATAAGATACAAGGAACCTCATCCCAAAGGACTAATAAGTTTAGTATCCTTGGTAAATTAGATATATAAATGAGCCTTACATTAAACCTGAATACACAAATTTCACCATAAAGTTTTTTGTTTATTTATTATGAATAAATTTATTCTATCTATAATATCTCGTCATATTAGTAAAAATAAACTCTTTGGAGTCATGGGGAAAGGAAAAAAATAAGTGTGAAATTAAATTATTTGTAAGGGTTTAGTAAAGTGGATGCAATAATAATCAATATAAAAAGGTAAATAACTAAATACACATGACATGTAATCAATAAAATGATAAGGAAGTGTTTAAATAATATTGCAAGGTAAATAACTTAAAACCCTTATATTTAATCAATAAATTGAGAATGATATGCATCTGTAGAATTTTGTATATTGAAAATATCATGGATAATTATAAAATAAACTGAATGAAGGCAATGTTTAATTATTGGACATTATATTTTCAATTCACATGATACCTTTACCATTAAGATCTATTCTCAAGATAATTTAAAAATGATGGTTAAAAAACCATTTAACAAAGGCTAGCCAACTGATTAATCCCATGAAATTAGCAATATATTGAGGGGCTATCATTAATTGATACCCACCTATGTCTATAGCTCAAAATCATTCCTCATATTTCAAATAATTGATTTAATTCATAAAAAATATGCCTTATCAAATATCCGTATTGAGTAAAGAATATAGATTTTTCAATATTTTCCTTGATAATCAAATAAATTTTAAAGTGATAACCATATGTAAAAATGGAATACAGTTTAGGAAATAATCATATCCATGATAAATAATTTGTATATTTAGGTGAAATTTAATATTCAATGGTCATTGGAAAGTGAAAAAATTGTGGGGAAGTTAATGAATAAAAATTTGATTCAAGTAATTTAATATCAATACTATACTTAGTTAAAATAATCACAATACATATAGAGGAATAATAATATAGGTATCAATATTATGTATACAAATTGGATTAATAATAAGGGTTTTTTTCATTTATGAAATAAAAAATATCTTTAAAAACATTATTAAGGAAAATATCATTTCATTTTAAAAAAACATTTTAAAAATTATTTTCTATGAAAATCACTTTTAAAAACATATTTTTTAAAAATATCTACTTAAAAATGAATTGTAATCTTCAAAGAAATGATGAGGGGAAATTTTTTACATATCGTACATGGTAAAAAGTACATTCCATTTGTATTGCAGAAAGTTTAGTAAAGTGCCTTGTTCAAAAAATGATAAGAATATTCATTTGAAAAAAATTATAAAAATAAAAAATTGGGAAAAATTTCTTTTAATAAATAATATTTAAAAGTTTAAAGAAAACATTTTGAAAACATTTTTAGAAAATATGGTTTTGTAAGAAAACATATTTCCGACCGAAGAGAGAAATAAAGCTAGATTTTATAAAAACATTTTCTCAACAATTTTAAGTATGAAAGAGTGGAGAAATGGTACTATCACTTGAAAAATATCACGAGTAACCAAAGCATAATAAAATTTATTGTTTTATTATACAATGATCAAATAATTTTCCTTAATCGAAATTCAATGGTAAAAAATCTCGAATAAAATGAGATTGTAAAGTAAACCCTTGTAAAGATCATAATGTTGAAGTGAGAATTAATACTATGAATTGGTTAAGTGTGTCACATCTAAATCCCACTAAAAAAGGTTTATATAAAACAAAATATAGTCAAAATTCATTATACACATAATCATAAAATATTAATGACAATGAGGAAGTGATATAACCCAATGAAAAGGAATAGAGTTATGAAATTCTTTACCACTTGGTAACCTTATGTTCAAATACCCTTAGATGAAATAATTAAAATTAAAACTTAATATAAAATTAATAATGATTTATTCATGATATTACATGGTAAGGGTTATTATATACATAATAAAAAATAAATTAGTCATATAATAATATAATATGACTTAATGAAATGAAATTGAGACGAAATCCCTTACTTCCGACTTTCCTTTTGGTCGTAATTTCTCTAACCTAATATAGAATGATTTTAAATATGTTATTAACTTATAAAATTACCATATTAATTATTATTATATCATATATGATTATTTTATAACATATTATCATCTGTTTTCTAATAATTTTTCATTATTTTTTATAGTTTCGGGTGTTAATTGTCTTGTTTTTTCGAGTATATTTTGCCTTGTTATTTTTTATTGAAATTACTTAAATCAAGATTTAATCATATATATAAGGTAACACATTATTTAAATATCATTTATATTCAGTATATATGAATTTATAGTAATATATAAAATTTGGTGATAGGAAATGAAATACACCATTCATGGAGATGGTAGGTTTTACGCGCGCATGAACGTTGTTTCCATTTTCTTGTCATATAGAATGAAAGAAAATTAAATATTATATATATATATGTGTGTGTATATATATATATAATCATTAAATTTAAATTTTTAGGTCATATATTTCACACATTTTTAATAAATCCATCCTTAATACATTCCACGTAAGGTGTGAACAAATCACATTGTTTTGCGAGGTGGTAGTTCGTCGTACACATGAACACCATTATCAAATTCCAAAAAATGGAAATCATGAAGTTATGTTTTATATATTAATTAAATAATCATAAATACATCATAAATATCATAAATATAATATATAAACAGTATTAACATCATTACTCCCAACCTTTATAGGCGGTAATGGAAAAACAAATGAAATCGGTTCGCAATGCGGTAGTCTGTCGTACACTAGAATGATGATTTCATAACACATTTGATGGAAGTGTGTGAAGTTTCAGGTCATAACCTTAACATAAAAACCTATAAGTATATTTTATATAATTATGATGTTATATAATCATGATATAATAATAATTTAAGGAGATGGAGAAGGAAATAAAATAATAATTTTAGAAAAACATTACCTCTTCGTCGGGTATCCTCCTTAGGTTAGCACTAATACCTTCATAAGTTCTACTTATACCCAAGATAATTATTATATGATGATTTTATGGAAGTGTATAAGTTATTTGGGTATGTCCTGGATAAAACAATTCATTTTTAATGTGTGAATAGAGGGGAAGAGTTGGTGGCCTTTTATAAGGGAGGTGAGTGACACTTCTTAATTTATTGAAAGAGAGAATCCCACCCATGTTTTTTTCATGTAAAGTGGTTCCAAAAATATAAAAATATATATAATAGAAGTAATAAAATCTATATGGCCATAATTTGTTTGGAGATGTTTCTACATCATTTGTACCCTTAAGTTTAAAGTTTAGTCCCTTGGTAAAATCGTTTTTATCTTTATTGGTTTAATTAATTTGATATGTTTTCACTAAAATCTTTGGTGAAAAATTAAGATAGAATTATTATACATTATTAATTATTCTAATCCAAAATATTAAATCCATTTTTTTCAAATTCAATACATATAATTGTAAAGTATTAATTTAAAATTAATCCCGTAGAAGGAATGGGAAAATGAGTTTTTAAAGTGAAAATGTTCAAAGTTTTAAGAAGGTTTTTTATCTAAATTCAATATAAAAATAATTACAATGAAAAAATTGGTTTCATACATGTATATTTTATTTAATTTTTCTTTTAAACCAAATTAAAATATAATTTAACATTATAATTTATCAAGAAAAAAAGTTATTTTTCAATTAAAATTCAGTATTTTTTACTATTCATCAAAAATTGAAAATTAAAAAAAAATAAAAAAAACTCAAACTAATATAATTTTAAAATTATTGTATCAAAAATTTAGTTTATTTTTTGTTATAAAATTATAAAATTATAAAAATTTTGTTTTAAAACAAGTGCACCATTAAAACACCACAAAACTATCTTTAGAGAAATATAGTGTTTTATGCGTAAAATTGGATTTTTTTCTTATATTATGCCTATAAAATCTATTAGATTAATATAAAAATATTTAATTGAATATATAATATATTAATTTCATTAAGATCATCTAATAGTAGTAATTAATTTAATTTATTAAGATAAAATTCCTTTGGCGCATAATAATTGTTTTTTCTAAAAGCATTTCCTTTATATTTATTTGGTTTTTATATTCATTTATAATTAATTGGTAACCAATTAATTCAACCATATATTTCTAGAAGCAATTTAATACTATTCGTGACCACAAATTTAATAGTTAGGACATAATTTTCATTTTAAATAATAATATTAATAGTATTCAGTAAAACTCGGTCCATCAAAGAAAGTTGTTGTTGCATGTATTGCAAACTAACACAGTATTGTTTGAATTACAAGATATATTATAAATTGAATTTATTTCAAATATTAAATATATTTTAAATTATCTTGATATTATTTTCCTTTCTATACTTGGTGTTGCGTGTCATTCACACTATTGAATATTATATAAATATTTTAGAATTTCTGGGTGTTACACCATGTGTATCAATCCATTAAGAATGGATTAAAATATTTTCATTAAAAACATTAAATGAATTAATCAATAAGTAACATATCATGAGTATTATTAGATAATACCTTATTTATTTGGATGGATTCTTAATTTACAATGAAGAATTTGATATCACCTATAAATGACGAAATGGTTCTAATAGTTGATTAAGTTGTTTCTGAGTGCATTTATTCAATGGTGATTGTGATCATTTGTTTTATAAAAATATTATTATAATATATTTGTTCCTAAATCCATTTTATCTATCTTTATAAGGTGGTATCAACTTTTTGTGATTTCTGGGTTTCCTCTAATAGAGATCAAGATCCAATTGCTAGTGTTCCCCCCTTAGAGGAAGTAGGCATAAATCAACTCCACTTCATGATATTTCTCAAGTATTCTCACTGTATCAAGGAATATGAAATAATATATAGAAAAAAACAAGGTTTACTATTTTTTTTAATTTTATCACATATTATGTATCTTTTTTATGTTCATGGATAGATTCTGGTTGTTTGGGTGTTTGTTCTATATGAGAGGGTCATATAATTAACCATGAAAACCTAACAAGGTGGTTCCTTTAATACCCAACCATAAGCGTGTATGAATTATAATTCTATTAATGTTCCTTTATGGTTCAGGTTCCAACTATAGAAACACTGTAAAGTGGTTTAGGTGAGTCATTAGATGTGATTTAGGCCAAGGTTATTCCTTATTTTTGTTATTTGATTTCTATGCATGAGTTGGAGATATGAGATGCTTTCAAAGGCTATGTATCCAAGGTATGAGATTTATTTAAATATCTTAAAGGACCCTAAAGTTGGCTTATATAATGTAATAAAGAGTGAATAACCCATGATAATTTCTAGTGACCAGAGCGAGGGAACCCAATTTGTTAGAACTCGAGGGATGGCCTAACTAACAACGAGTCTTGGTAATTTTGTAGTAAAAGATAAGAGAAAATACTTGGAACATTGGAACTATGAAAGGAAGATAGAGAGAACATTGGGAATGAGTTTAGTTGTTGAGGTTTGTTGTTGGGATTGATATATATGTGTTTTCAAGTCATGGAAGATATCATTCAATCTCTTTGTGCATGCCTAGTCACTACTAGAAATCTGACCTTTCCCAACACTTCTATACCAAAAGTTTGTAAAAATCATTAGTATATCCCCCCTTTCCCAATGGTTTGGTGAAACCATTGGGAAAGGGTATGGCTTTCCCAATGGTTTGGCCAAACTGTTGGGAAAGACCACTTTGAGGTCACTTTTCCCAACGGTTTGGCCAAACTATTGGGAAAGCCCACTTTGAGGTCACTTTTCCCAACAGTTTGGACAAACTGGTGGGAAAGGGTATGGATTTTCCAATGGTTTGGCCAAACCGTTGGGAAAAGTCCACTTTGAGAACCGTTGGGATAGGTGCCCTTATTTTTTATGAGTACATCTGTCGAATATCGTCAAATAAATCAATATATAAATTACATATATATATATATATATATATTCAAATATATTCGCAAAGGATACTCTAGGATAGTGGTAAAGTCATCGATTTATAACGTGGGGGTTGTGGGTTCAAACCTCCGCTGGAACTCTTTTTGATATATTTACCTATCCCAACGGTTTTCAAACCATTGGGAACTCTTTTTGATATATTTACCTATCCCAATAGTTTTCCAAACCGTTGGGAAAGACCTATACCAACGGTTTAAAAACCTTTGGGATAGGTCATTCCCAACGGTTTTCTCCAAACCGTTGGGATATGGATTCATATGGTTGGTTTTCCCAACGGTTCAAGCCAAAATGTTGGGAAAAACTATCCCAACGGTTGTGCCAAACCGTTGGGATAGGTTCATTTTTCTAACCTATCCCAACAGTTCTGTGTAAACCATTGGGAAAATCTTTCCCAATGGCTTACTTACCAATGGTTTGCAGAAACATTGGTATAAGATATACCAATCGTTCTGCAGGCTTTCCCAATGGTTCTGAACCATTGGGAAATTTTCCATTTCCATTTGTGAGTGGAACTTGGTGATTGTAATGTTTGGGAATGGGCTCTCATAAATGTGGGGATCTTGAGGGAGTGGCATGAAAACATGATATGGTTATGGGTAACAAGTAGGAAGCCTTATGATGATTGGATAGTTTTGAAAATGATATGTTTATAGTTAGTCAAATGTGGATTCAAATTAGTACATGAGTGGAATTAGTGTGTGAGTAGTGTAGGATGGGAGATTGAGTGTCATGTGAGACACCTCAAGGTAGTCGGGTTCTAGCTGGGTGTTAAGGATGGAGTAAAGTTTGGAATTTTGTGTCTCCTTGAGGCCCTATGGTGTAGTGTAGGTCTTGGAAAAGGTTTAGTGTTTATGTGTGGATAGGTATTTCTTGGGTTGGATTGTGAGTTGGGTGTATCCTAAAGGCTCAGAATCATCATGGGTGATATGTAGCTATAGTTGGGATAGATGAGTTTTTAGTGAGGAAAATTAATATATGACATGTTTAGTTATGTATATTATCCTCTTTTGAAGTTATATAATATATCTAGGCTAGATGATATCTAAAATATTGTCTATGTATTCCATGAATTTTGTTTTATATCATGACTATATTATGAAGATATAAATGAGAAAACTATAGCCTAGATGCTTAGGGATTGAAGTTTAGAGTCACACCACCCAAGTGATAATTTGTTCTGTGTTTTATATACATGAATATCCATAGAATCTCATTTTTAGGACTTTACTAGTTTGGCTTTCATGAATGTTTGGATATTAATACTCTTTCCCCAGACCGTTTCCAATAAGGATCAATGTGCATGTGATAATCAATGAAACCTCAACTATAAAGAGGTCATTAGTTTTGTTTTAAATGGAGTTTGGAAATTAGGATTCCTTCGTCAAACTACTTTTTTATGTTTACTGGAGGATGTGATACATGTCCATGGGACTATACCCCAAGGGGATAGTTTATCTTGTGCAAGAAGTTGGCTATTGAGACTCCCTCCTCAAATCCCTTTCTTGATGTCAGTTTTGGGTTTCCTATGAGACGTGACTACATTAAAACCAACACTAGTATTAGGCTAAGATGTTGGATGTGGTGGCCTGGTAAGCATATGATTACCTAGCATGGTTTCTTATAAGACACAATTTTCTATTTTTTTATTTCCATGCATTTATACATTGTATACAATGGTGTGGAAATATTGGTGGGGGACTAATAAGTTATTCTTACACCTCACATGACCACATTATTGTATGTGAAAACCTTATGTTTGGATTTTAATTAATAATAATATTTTTTTGGGTAAAATGTAAATCCATATGTCACGTATTTTGGAAATTTTTGTAATACATTCTTTATAGATACCAAGAACTGATATTTGAGAAAATTTGAAGAACAAATAGAATAATAGATCATCATTGGATATTTATCTAATTTTTGTGGCTATAGATGTTGGAACAAAGGGTTTCATAAGTTTTATGATTATTTTGATGTAAAAAATATTGGAAATTTAGAAAAATAATATATGATAGTTGAAGTAGATTGTGAAGATTCTAAATAAAAAAATATATAAATTTTATAGAAGTGTAATGAGGAAGTAGCTGAGGAGGATCCAATCATAGTTGATTTTGATTCTGAATAAGGCAAGGATTAATATAAATGTTCAATGAAATATATACAAAAATTTAACAAGATCAAGAAACATGTTGTAGAAAAAAATATAATTAGAAATCAAGATGATCTTGTTCAAACAAGAAGAAGGTCGAGGATTTAAAATCATAATACACCCATTTCATAATTTTTACCTCAATTAGCAGCTAATGAAGTTTATAATTAGGAATGGATAAAATATATAAATGAATTGATTGATTCTATTGAGAATATCACCACATGGGAGATTTTACCAAGGGAAAAAAATAAAAAAATTATTGGTACCAAGTTGGTTTTTAAAAAACAAACTAAATTAGAATGGTGTGGTATCATGAAATAAATAAAGGATTTTATAAAAATGGTATTCTCATATAGAAGGAATAGAATTTGAAGATATATTTTCACCAGTGAAAAACTAGAAACAATCACAATGTTTTTAGAAGTGGAAACACGTAAACATTTAAATATTTATCAAATGGATGTGAAATATAAATTTATAAATGGTGAACTTTAAGAAGAAGTTTTTATTAAATAACTTGAGGGTTTCATCTTAGATAGTGATGGTAGCATGGTATGTAGGTTAAATAAATATTTTTATGTATTGAAACAAGACACTAAATTATATAATTCCAAATAATATAGTTGAATTATGGAAATGTGGTCCATGAAAAGGAAGGTTGAAAATAACATTTATATAAGAAATATTACCACATGTACTCTTATATTCATTGTGTATGTAGATAACATCATATTTTCTATATAAAAAATTATATCTATGAATAATTTTCTTAGTACTTGAAAAAGAGATTTGATATGTCCTTGAAAAGTGAGATGACATATTCTCTAGGATTAGAGATTGAAAAGAAAATTAATTATATATTTTTATCTAAATAAAAATATTACATAGAATTGTTGAAAAAGTTTGGCATGAAAGATTCAAAATAGGTACCAACATCAATTTCAGTTGAAACCAATATGTGTAAAGATGATTCTTGGATTAGTGTTTATAAAAGTATATTTATAAGAATTATTGGATTCCTATTTTAACTAACGACATCAAGACTAAATATTTATTATAAAGTGACTCTATATAATTTTTTTTCATATTTATCTATTGGATTCATATATGTTGGGAGAGAAAATAATACTGAGATATGAAAATGAAACATTGAATTATGGGGTTTTGTTAAAAAATAGTGCAAATATGAACCCACTGGGATTTACAGATGCATATTGGGAAAGTGATTATATCCAAATAATATCTACTTCAGGTAGAAATTTATCTCTTATTTATGGGTTTTTAAGATGGTATAATAAAATAAATAATTCAGTGACACTAAGTAGAGTAGGGGTAGAGTATGTATCTGTTACACATGCTTATACATATATTATTTTTTTGAAAATGTAGAGGGAAGATCTAGAATTTGGTACTAAGAGGCCACTAAAATTTTATTGTGACAACAAGAGTGCTATATATTTTTAAAATAACCAGTTTTAGAATTTGATATCCAAGTATATTGATATAATGTATTATTTAATTAAATAAAAGGTGTCTAGTGGAGATATCGATTTGGAATATACCAAAAAAGATTAGGACCTGTACAAATATCATCCTAAAATTAATTAGAGAATTAAGGGAATGTGTAAAGCATTATTAGGTGTTTTACAAATGATGTAATGGATCACACCCCACATGTACTCATCAATCAATGATGAGTAGTAATTTGGATTCTAGAAGGACTGCATCAAGATCATATCTATGATCACCCTCTTTGAAGAGGCATCCACAATGTAGTTGGATTCCCTGTATGTATGTGATAACCTCTAATTTAGGTAGATAATGGCATGTATTCATTCAATCCATTGATGTATAACTCTCCATGGTACATCCCTTGTACGAGCACTGAGGACATTATCATCTAGTTGATAATCAGATTCGATCCATATGTGATTCTAATTATGGTACACAACATGTTTGATAACATAGATCAAATCCAATAGTTCAGCTTCATAAGTAGTTTCAATACCAATATAATGTTAAAATGATCCTTTAATGAAACTATGGTTGGTGTGGAAGAGACCGCCACACCCTAATAGACCTTGCATTCTAAAGGCTGCACCATCAACATTCACCTTGATCCATGGATTTATAAAGGGAATAAATTGGTTGAATTTCATAAAAACTGTTATTTTTCTATATCATGCGCACCAAGAATAAAAAGTGTATTGAGGAAAGAAAAATAGTTATCCATGGATCATGTTTTAATTCGAGTGGTATGGAAAAAATCCCTCTTAATGAAAATTATATCTACATGAATATATAGAGTTTTATTGTCAAACACCACTGCATTCCTGGATGTTCAGGTGTGTGAAACATCATAGGACATGACTTCCAGCAACAGTTTGTACACCTATTCAATGTGTAAATCATCTGAAATGAAGATTATAAGGAAATACATCTGGTTATCTATACTTATGATCATGACAAAGATACCTTGTATGTACCCCCATAACTTAGAGATGAAGGAACACTATTTTTTTATAGTTTCTATAGCTACCATTCATAGATGGAAGGATGAATCCATTTGAATCCCAACCCCTATAATTGGTCATGTGTGGGTATCATTTTTATCCAAATTTCCCATAGGATAAGAGCTCTTGCTGTCAGAATGAAAGGGGTCTAGAATTTTAGAATCCATGTAGGAGTGTTGAGACCTCTCTCACAATTGATCTTGTAGAATTATCTAGTATTAAACTATCTATTCATGTTTGAAGTATATAAAAGGGTGTCCATGTCTATAAAGATGCACCTCTATATTTTAGAAGATACATGAGGGGGAACACTCACATCATGTATGGAACCACTGGAAAAAATTCAACAATAGAGAGGTGTTTTTTGTTGGGAGGGACATGAATTATTTCTTTAAGGGGTTTTTAAGACAATGAGTGGTCCAATAGATGAAGTTATAATGATTTCATGAAATCCATTTTGAACTGTACATATAGACATTGAAATATTTCCCAAGGGATAGACTGGTGTATGGGGATATGTAATAAGTGTACTCATTCAGTAGCTTTGAGTTGAACCTACTAAATATAAAATAAATATGAGGGCCCTTAGAAGTCAAAAGACTATAGGTGAACTAGGTGAGAAGGGAATCATTAAAGATATTGAGATATTTTATTCCAAGGCCTCCCATGTCCTTTAATTTAATAACATTATTCCCTTCTACCATGACTATTTTCCTTTCATAAATATACCCAATTGAGATGAAGTTCCTGATCCTTCCTTGGAGTTCCTTAATAAGGCTTCTAGGCCACTTGTAGAGAGAGAAAGTGTATAATAACTTTTAGGTGATCACCAAATTGACCAAGAACGCACTTACTACTTGGAAAATGGATTTTATTTTTCACAGGGATAGCTTATTAAGGATGATGGATCAAGTGTCTTCAAGATTACACCTTTTGACTTTACCCTAGAAAATGGGGACACCAAGATAAATAAAACAAATCCCCCCAACCCTAGGTGTCCTCAAAATATTATTTTTCCTTGTCATTGATAACCCATTTCCAAATAAAATGACATATTGTTTCAGATTATTGCCTATCTTTCCACCTCCTCATAGTGATTAAATATGGATTTGATGGTAGTTAAAGTTTTTTTGGAATCCTTCCCAAGAAGAATAATGTTATCAATATAAAGAAGGTGTGAGGGTGTGTACATACCTCTACCAGACTAGATATATTTGTAAATTCCAATATTGACAATGTCATTAATGTAAATGATCAAAGAGTATTCAACTAAGGAAAAAATAAGGCCTTGAAAAGGGTCACCTTTCTTAACTTTCTTATGAAATTGGAAGAAGCCTCTAAAGGAACAATTTATAATAATAGAGAGTCTTGCAGAGATCATTATGGTGCTGATCATGTTAATAAAGTAGTGTAGAAGCCATAATTTTTAAGGAAAATAAGGATGAAGCTCTATTTTAGGGTATAAAAGTCTTTGGAGATATCAATTCTAAGTGAACATTTCCCAACCTTTGCTTTCCTCCTCATAAGTTTGACACTCTTAGATATAGTGAAGAGGAAATATTGGATGTTCCTACTAGGGAAAAACCCAAATTGGTTTGTGTAATGATTTCCTTTACCAAGTTTCCCAATATGACCATAATTACCTTGTTAATAATTTTATTAAGGGTGTTACCAATTTAAACTAATATGAAATCCATGATACCAATGGAATTATCATTCTTTGGTATAAGATCAATGAAATTGGAGTTCATCCCATAAGGCATGTAGGCATGAATGAAAATTTCCCCCACAGTATTCAACACGCCGATATGAATAATGTACCAATAGAACATGAAGAACTTGTTATTGAACCCATCAGGGTGTGTTGTACTATCAATGTTGATGGAAAAGATTCCTATTTTAACGTCCTCTTCAGATGGGTTCAAAATGAGGCACTGATTCTCTTTCCTTTCAGTACAGGTTGGGATGTTATCAATATTCTTATTATGGTTGTCAGAACCATCATCATAGTAGAGTCTTTATAAGTAATTAATCACATTATTAAAGATTTCATTTTTATACATGAACAACCATTCATTAATGTTGAGGGCATTGACTCCTCCCCTAATTATATTATCTTTTTATACTCAATGGAATAGTTTGGTGTTCCTATCCACATTATATAACTATCACACATTTAATTGGTAACTACTCGACCTCTCCTTGATTACCATTAGATCATCCAACTTGGAGAGGGCATGTAATTCATCCCTTGATGGAGTGTCCTAGGTCTGGTTAGAAATCTGGAATCTTTCAAAGTTATTTTTATCATCCTTGATATCATCATCATGCCAAGATAATAATTTTTTCCTACACTATTTCAAGAGGCCCTTGGTGGATTTCAGTTTTCATTCCAAGTCATGGAGGGGGATTCCATGGGATCTTATTTTCTAGGCCTCTTATACAATTTCCCTCCATCATGGGATGACCAACCAGAAACTATTAAGCCTGAAGGGAAGAGGGAATATCCTTGATAGCTACAAGAATACCTCAATAATTAATGGGCGATGATCTTAATGAATCATAGGGAGAGTAAGGATAGATACCCCAGATGAAGTACTGACATCATCAACTTGAAAAATATAATTGTGAAGATTACCATCCTACTTACCATTAAGAGTGTATATGTTCCATGTAAATTCACACCTAGCAATTAGGACACAAAAAGGTTGCACTTATCAATGCACATATAGAACTCATGATATTACAACATGTGTATGTTGGATATAATTTTCTCCCTAAGCCTTAATAAATTGTTTAAATCCTTATGGATAATATACTTGTGATTCATGTTCCCAGACATCATACCAAGTTCCATCCATAACTCCATTATACTGATATAGTAGATAGTGGCATAAATGAAAGAAATTGTGAGAGTGAATCCCTATGAGAGAAAGGGAACTAAGATGCAATAATACCCCCTACCAGATGATAGGAGATCAAAATTACTATGTTTTCAGACCCATAAATGATCCATGTCACTGTTATGAGAGTTTTGAGAGACAAAACAACATCTTTGGCTCAAAAATCCCAATTAAAGGGGGATTGTGGGTTATAATAAAATTTTTAGGGGTTGTAACCATGGGGGTGTTCCCAATCCCTTGACAATTCTAATAGAGGATCTTTATTTTTAAGAGATTTGCCTCTTTTCAGAGGCCCTCTATGCTATGGAATTTCTTTTTGAGTCTTATTCATTTTTCCTTTTAAATGTTTACTTTATTATTTTGGGGATGAAAATTGCTCTGGATTAACCCTACCATCAAATGGTATAGTCTCAACCTGATTTGATTCAGGGGGTTGAAGATCTTCAGTCGAAACAACCCTAAATGCACCCTTCGAGGGAGTGAATTGGTGGATGGACTAAAAACATTCAGGGGGTTTCCCTTTGGGATCCTTTTTATCACAACCTTTGAGGTGGAAACTTGATTTAAGTGACTCCCCATATTTTTTGGAGTTTCATAGACTTCATTCTGAGGAAGTTATGTCATTTCATCATGTCTATATAGACACTTGTAAGAACCTGGGTTTTCGTATGAGGTACTATTCATTTTCATTTTGGTTTAAATTCCTTGTTATGGCCTTATGGGAATTATTAACATGATCATTGGTGTTTTATAGGTGTTTTGGGCTTGTTTGGAGGTTGGAACCACGTTTTAGTCTAAAAATTCCCTAGCTCATGGTTTGTGCACAACATGCGCACAGTTAGTCTAAACCATATGAGAGGTCTGAAATGTGTATGTTTTTGGGAAGTGGACTTTCTAAAGACTTGCGCATAGTAAGTCAAACCATATGAAGTTCCCCTATTAGGAAGAGAGGTGCGCACATTTTCCACACATTTTGAGAAATAGTGAGGGTAAACCATGTGACCCTACTGTATGTTTTTTTTAATTTTTTTAAATTGAAATTTAATTTTTCTTTTTAAACCCAAAGTTGATTTTCTCCCTTACAAACAGCAACCATTCCATGGAGTTATACCATTGGTGCCTAAACATAGGATTTAAGCTAGTTCTTCCATTCGAACTCTGTTTTGATCGTCAATCTTCTCATTGAATCCACAATGGTAAGTCCTCAATTCCTTTTTAGTCGTTCTTGATTATTAAAAACAACAATTGTGATATTTGGATTTAGGTTCATATTCCCTAATATTACATTCATCATCCATTATTCATATTTATTTAAAACCGGGACGAATCAAGACTTGATACTGGACGAGCTGTCTACTACTGAGGTGAGGTTGGTGGTCTATACCTTGGTTTGGATCTTCTTTGGTGTTTTACATGTGTTCGGCCATTACTCTATCTGTTAGACTTCCCAAAGAGGTCTCATTTTCGAGTGAGGGGGTTATAGTAGCTATAGTTGGACCTAGTGAGGTTGACTATCAGTTCTGTTTAGGTATGTTGGCACCCATTGCTCATTTTGAGGTCACCCATGGGTTGTGCCTTTTGGGTTTAACCTATTTATGCCTATTTAAATCACCCAAGGGGTGTGTTCTCATGATTTCCTAGTTAGATTAATCCTTTTAATGCCTTGATAGATTGAGTAGATTGTTTAAGAGATGTATTGACTCCATTCTTAATGAAAATATTATTACGCCTTAACTATTTTGATAGTTTGGCATGTTAAATGGATGATATGGGTGGGTATACCTATATGGAATGACTAATGGAATGTTAAATGGATTATATTGGGGGGTAGGACCATATTCTTTGATAAATGGTTTGGATGAGTGGGTATACTCATGGATTGTTCTTGTTGGCATGAGCGGGTAAACTTACCTGGTTATGAATGTTTAATTTGATTACTTGAATGCTTAAATGAATGGTTTGATAGATGTCATGGACCAATCAACATGGATCTGGAACATGGTAGTGGACACCTTGGGTTGAATCTTCCCCTTGGGTCTTGATTCCGTGGGATGCCTCAGGCCTTGCTACCCCGTAGATCTGGCTTGCTTGGGCTTGCGTAGGACTTGCTATTTCCATGATCCTAGGACCCCTACCAATGTCTAACAGAGTCTCCACTAGGGATGCCCATGGGACTCAATGGGATTTTCTAGACAAGCTCCTTGGATTCGGCCCTCTAAGGTATACATACTTTACTACTTGGATTCCTTGGTCTGCTGACACCTTGGATCCAGCCCTTGGGGTCTACACTTCACTATACGGTGAGGCCGTGGGATATTTGAATTCACTATATGGCATGGTTTTGGGACACTAGATTTCTGTATACAATGTGGCTGTGGATTCATGAAGTAGATAAATGTACGTTGTGGATGTATGACTAGTTTACTTAGTTATAACTACCTTGTTAGGAGCTGAATCTATTTTGCAGGTAGCCTTGTGGGCTGTTGGGTTTTAATTACTACAATAGATTTATTCCATGTGCCTATACACTTTACTTTACTGGTTGTTTATAATTGCTAGAACGTTTTTAGAATTCCTATTAGAAATATATAGACTTGGTTGGTTTCCTCCAGGGATATTTATCTCACACCCTTTTTGGGCCTCCTTGGAGATCCAAATAGATTATATGGTTGCAGGTGATGATAGGATAAAGCACCCTAGTACAACTTATTGATTTCAGATTTGGAGAAGGGGAGCACAGGACCAACCTGAGGCTTGCGATGCTGGGATACCCTTTTGGTCTTTTTTTCTTTTGGGATACTCGTATTGTAATTTATTTCCATGTATTTTTCTAGCTACTTTCTAGATATTTTTACCATCTGCATCATTTTGTATATGAGACACATCTTGTTATTGATATGAATTTCTATATTGTCTTACTTTAATTAGTTGATTGGTTATTTTTATTCTATTATTTAATTTATGTTTGACCTCCACTATGATATTATGGTAATGATTTCATAGTCTACCCACTAACTCACCAAGTCCCTCACTGCTAGTCGGAAGCCTCTGGAATTTGAGGAGATGTGCTTGAGGCCTTTGACCAACCAGGCTCCTGGCACTATTTCAGGTGGCATCCAGGTTCGGGATGTTGCAAAGTGGTATAAGAGGCTTTTTATTTTCTAGTTTGACTTACTGTTTGGTGATATTATATAGGGATAAGAAGGAAATGGAATTTGTTAATAAATTGTGTCAGGGAATAGCTACCCCATGTACAGGGAAAATCCAAATTGCCTTGAATTGTGTTATGATTTTCTTGATTTTAACTATTATAGTTGAGTTGATTTCACTATTGGGTGACACACTTGATTTATGATATTATTGTTAATGCAATTTTGGGTTCTATTTCAGTTTAAACCTGATGTGATGTGGTGATTCCATCACATGAATCATATAAACACTTGTTAGAATTACATGCCAAGCATTATACCATGCCATATAGGATGCATTAAATATTGCATGTTGTTGTGATAGTTGATGTGATAACTGTGCATGCTTTTGTGTAAGTTGGGTGTAATAGATAAAGGTGTGACGTCAAGTTTCAATCCATAAGAAGTATGAGCCCTTATGAATTGGAAAATGACACACTAGTGCAATGCAAATGCTAAATGAACATGTTACATCTATGGTTTGAATGGGAACCATATTCTGGGATCATGAGGTGTTATGGGCCTTCATGGATTTAGGAATTGGTAAAACCTAGGTGGAATTTCTTGAATAACTGAATGTGAAATGGAATTGGAAACTTGAATGGTGAATATAGACTTAACCTAGACCCGACTTTTGAGTGGGTGAGAGGCATAGTTTCTGGTGTTTCGATGATTGTTCTTTATACAGTCCTGGATTTAGGACCAAGATGTGGGTTTGACTTGGTTTCTAGGAGGGTTTTGACCCATCCTATTATTTTGAGCTTTGTGCCTTAATGTTGTTATTTTTTAAGTCATGCGCTTGGAATTGTAGAGACATGACATATAGAATCCCGCCTTTTTATCACATAAACTTTCATTACATTTTACAAAACCAAGGATCTTTAAGGTTTGGTGTCTTGGAAACCAGGAACATAAAACATGAAAACATAAAACATTCTTCTTAAACAGTTGAAAGGATTATCCTCATGTTCATCCTAGGTTCATTACTGCAGCTCATAACCAGGGGATATACATCAAAAGAAAGGGTGACCAGAAGGCCCAGCAAGGAAAACAGGAGAAACATTTTACATGTGAACTTGAAATACTTCAATAAGGTCATGAAAAGAACTTTAAGGCATAAGAAAGAAATCATGAGATATATCATAATAAAAATAACATTTTTCATAACTTGAAGATGTGGCTACAACATTTAATATTGACAATCATTTCGTTTCACCAAGGTCCATCCCAAAGGTGTCATTAAAAATTACCAAGGTTATTCACCAAGGTATTAGTCTAAAAGGTCATCTCTAGAGATTAAGTCTTTACCCAATGCATTGGAGCGCTATCATGGCGCACCCTTGAAATGTCTTTATTATTATGTGAGCCACATATATCATCATCAATAATTTCATAAACAACCCATATAGAATAAAAGTAATGGGTTTCATTTCATAATCATAACGTTTTAAAAACTGCTTTAAAGACATGATCCTTACGTCACTTTAAACCCACAGAAAGGGAAAGTGGGTCTCATGTGTTGTACCTCTCGTATCCCCTCGTGGTTTAATTTTCATGATCACAATCACTTTCATGTTTATCTAACATTGTTTGAAGTGTTTTTGATTGAAAGGCACAAGGTTGCCAAGAAGTTGTCCCAAGAATGGACATCAAATGGACTGAAATTCAGTCCACCGGCCAACCGGTGTGATAGCACCGGCCAGCCGGTGGAACTGGCAGAGGGATTGCCCACTGCCAGGTTCCACCGGTCGACCGGTGGCTCTGTCACCGGTCGACCTGTGGCACCCAGCCCAAATAGTGTTTGCTACTGTCTTGCCACCGGCCAGCCGGTGGCTCCTCCACCGGTCGACCGGTAGAGCCTGGATCAAGACTCTTCTTCTCTACCAAGGCACCGGCCAGCCGGTGGAGATGTACCGGTCAGCCGGTGGCCCCTGGACAGGAATCCTATGCCATTTTGCAAACACCGGCCAACCGGTGGGACTGTACCGGCCAGCCGGTGGACACAGTCAAACTAGCCGTTGGGCTGTTGACCAGCCTGTCCACTTGGCTCCCAACGGCTCTTTTAGCCTCTCCAACGGCTCCGAAGCCTCCCCAAGGGTTCCATGCCTATAAATAAAGGCCAAGGAAGCCCCGGACACCTACCGGAACAATACGGAAGCCCACGGACATATTTTGCATCAATTGGCCAACCTCCGGTGACTTCCTCCAAGGGAACCCCAATAGCTCCAACAACTTCCACATCCAAGGAGCCCCCTCAAGAAGCTTGGGAGAGCACGCTACATCAACTCCATCATCCAATTGGCGCCCAAGTCTTCCTCCATTACGGTTTTTCATTCTTTATTTATTTTGAGCTTAAAATTGGGTTTGTGCCTACAAACCCCAAACTTTTCTCATCCCCTCTTTCTTTTGGGTTTCACATCACCACTAAGGTGTGAAGAGGTTGCCAAGCTTTCCTTTAAATAGCTTGAGACATAGGTGAGCTATCCTTCACCTGTAAGAAGGATAGTGGGTTCTTGCTAAACCATCAAAAGCAAGTGGGTTCTTGCTAAACCAATTCAAAAGCAACTGTAATAGGTCCTAGTGCTACCTCAAAGCCTAGTGGGTTTCTTGCTAAAACCATTGAAAAGCAAGCGGTAGGAATCTCTCAACGGTTGAGTTGGGAGCGGAGACGTAGGCCGGGTTTTTGGCCGAACTCCGTTATCAATTTTGTGTGTCTTTCCTCTTTATTTCCGCTGCACTTTTACTTTGATTTTTAATTTGTTAATCAATTTTTTAAAAGGCAATTCACCCCCCTCTTGCCATCTTTCCTCGGTTTTCTCCGACCCAACATCATGTATGTAAATCCCAGAATTTAAAATAGAACAAATTGGTATATATGTGAATAACCCTATAGAAGAGAGAGATTTGAGTATTCACTTAATAAAATAAAAGAACTTTAGAAAAAGATAGAGACATTTGAGACGGAAATTCTGCAGCATAACGGCTATGTTTTGGGGTTTTAGAAAACATTGAAAAGAGAGGGGACATGGGTCAAACAATCATAAATGACCCATAAAACAGTATAGGGAGAGAATATAAGGGATTTAAGAACATGGTAATGAAATTTGAAAATATACCACATGAAATGAAGAACATGAAAGGAAGACAAAAAAAAGATTTCTCTTATGAAAATTCAGCAGCCTAACGACGTCACATAAACTTCAACAAAAAATGAATTGATGAGATCAAATAGGGTCTCTCGTCATATGAACATAAAAGATCAGTATGATAGATATAGAGATCATACCCCAACATAATAAAAAGGAACATTCAAGACTTGACATGGAATTAGAACTTTGAAAAAGGAGAAAGGTGAAAGAACCACTTAAAAATTTGGCAGCCTAACGGCGCCACTTAAAACTTCAAAATACTGAATTGAAGAGATCAAATAGGGTCTCTCATCATATGAACATAAAATATCAGTATGATATATATATATATCATACCCCCAAAAAATAAAAATGAACTTGAAAGACTTGACATGAAAGTAGAACTTTGAAAAAATGAGAAAGGTGAACGAATCCCTTAAAAATTCAGCAGCCTAACGACGCCACTTAAAACTTGAAAATACTGAATTGAAGAGATCAAATAGGATCTTTCATCATATGAACATAAAAGATCAGTATGATATATATAGAGATAATACCCCAACATAATAAAAAGGAACTTTAAAGACGTGACATGAAAGTAGAACTTGAAAACGAGAAGGGAGAAAGAATCCGTTACAAAAATTTCGGCAGCCTAACGACGCCACTTAAAACTTCATAAAAAGAAATAATGAGAGTAAGAGGGGATCTATAATTATATGAAAATTAAAAGGGCAGTAAGAGGAATATAAAATTACATCCTTTAACATAAGAACATGTAGCAGAAAATAAATGACATAAAAGAGATTACTTGAAAAGAAAGACAGAGGTCGGATCCCTTACCTTAAAATGTAACTCTTAAAACTCAAATATTGGGACCTTGAGGGCTTGGGGAACCTTGGGAGGACTCCTTGGGAGGTAATGAGACCAGAACTTCGTTGGGGGAGAGTGGGGAGTCGAATGGATGAGAGGATTGCTTGGTATTTATAGGGAAAGTGAGGGGACAAGGCATTAATGGCCAAGGGACACCTCATTGGTGGTTTTAGAAAAACCATGGGCTTTCCCATGGTATTTTCCCATGGTATTGGACACTTGGGACACCTCATATAATAATTCATCCCCTTTATTCTACCTTCCCTTAAAATATCTCATGGAATCATCATGATACAGTTATGATGTCATTAAACATACCGAAACCCTAAAACTGTATTTTTACTATTCACTGAAAATTCAACTTTCTCAGAAAAATCCCAAAATTTCACATTAACCAAATATCAATGATATGATTTCAAAAATGAACTCCATTTTATAAAAATATTTTTCTAAATATTTTTAATTTAATTTTTAAATAAATATACTATTCACTGAAAATTCATTTTTTTTGAAAAAAACCCCAAAAATTACCATAACATAATATCGATGCTCTGAGTTCAAAATTGAAATACATTTTATAAAAATAATTTTCTAAATATTTTTAATTTAATTTTTAATTAAAAAAACTATTCACCTGAAAAATCTAATACTTGAATAATAATTTATGAAACCGTTATTTAACCATTTTATTGAATCACATTACTTAATCAAGGTTCCTAGATTATATTAATACTTTATTTAAGTGAGATTACAAATCCATTTGGACACATTACCAATCCTAATCATAAAATCACTATTCATAATTTACAATTCATCAAAAATTAAGTTGATCTTATTAGACTCTAAATTTTGTACTGAACATATTTTTAGAAGACCATTTTTTGAAAATCATTACACATTTTTATTTATTTAAGGTTTACATAAACATTTTTAAAATATCCTTTCTCTAAAATTCATCAAAAATATGCATACTATATTTATCCGGTCATTTGAAAATTCATATACTTCATCATAAGAAGAAATCCCAATTTTTATTTAAAACAAAGGATTACACAAGGCAGTTACGGTCTCCTTATATAGCACCTTATCACACCAGCATAGGACCTAAGTGTAAGGTGTGCTAAGGTGAGAGAATCTGAGAGAGGCTCGGCCAACATCACACGAGTAGTAATTTCTATCAGTTTTAACTTCTCACAAATGTGATTCCGTTCTATCTTCACACGATGAAGTTCGGCTTGGGTTTGGTCCAGAGCAAAGCCCAGTGGTGCTACCTCCTTCCCAAGTTCTGTTAAATGGGCTTCGATCGGTCCAAGACTACTGGGTGAGGCCATCGAATCTTCTTTCTATATTAATTAACCAAGATCACTTGTATTTAGACACAAAAATTGAAACGTTTAGTTCACAGTGGTCATATTGACCAATGGTCATATAACAACCAAAACCCAACGGTCCCATTTTAATTATACTCATGTTATCAAATGAAACATTTTTGTCGAGTATAAAAATAAAATAAAATAACACACAAAATTAGGAAACAAGATTTATTCAAAATTTCAGGTCGTTACAATCTTCCCCCCTTAAGAATTTTCGTCCTCGCAATTTTTAAAATTGGGTTTTGAAATTTCATTGAAAGTCCCACATCAGAAAATGAGTCAGTAAAACTATTACTTTAAAAGAAAGAAAGGGAAGTACAAAGGTCACCCGAGTTAACCCACACTAGGATTCCATGTAGGAAAACATAGACATTGAGGAGAAAACAAAGGGTCTAGTTCTGAGGGAGAGTGATAGAATACATGATTAGGAGAAAGTTAACCATAAGAAAATCCCAAACTTATGATGTGTGTAAGCGGTCTTTGATTACCTAGTAGGAAACGTAAACCAACAACGTTTTTGTTTTATGTTCCTTTTCATAATTTTGAGGAATTCATTTACTACATATAACAAAAACATAAGAAAATATACCTACCTTCATGTAGAGTTTCATGCTTTAATAAGTATCTACCAAAACCAATCTTTTCTCCAAACGATGAGAATTAAAAAACACTTGGTCTCATCAAAAGCACAAGAATCATCTTCTAGAGAATCACATAATCTACATAAGGTTAACTATCTATTTCTTCTATCTTTAAAAATTATCCCAAAAACAGAAAGGGTAAGGTAAAACAACCCATCAAAAAGAAAGAATCCCATAGGAATGGAAACTACTTTTAAATCTTCAAAGTTCCATGGTACTACCCAAAGTTCATCATAGACCATTCCATAAATAACGGTTCTTAAAATTCCTCAAAATAAACCAAACTAAGATTGAAACCCAAATACAAGAAGGATTTGATAACATAGTCTTCCAAAATAAACTTCATCATTCATCTCCATACAACATAAACCACTCCTAACATCTTATAACAAAAGTAACTAACCTAAACATATTTTCCCCAAGATAGGTTAATCATTTCCATAAGTAACATATATTACCATAAGTTCACCTTAAATTCACCGATTCTTCAAAATATAAGTCAACCTTACTCATCAATGAAAATACCGTAGTAATCTATTTACCTCGATCATATAGGGTCCCCAAAATAGTGAACGTCTTCCAAAATAATAATCATCTTTTAATCCCCTAATCATCTCTGTCATATTAATACGACAATCATCGCATTTCCTATCACATTGGTTTTTGGGACATGCTCTTCCATTTCCCGCCATTAACTAAGAAAAGAACGTATAATCAGGGGGCTTAAATACTTAGCCAATAATCATGAAAAGGAACTCAAATCATATAAGGATAACTTGTTGAAGAAAAGTATACCCTAACTTGTGATCCCCTAGGTTCCCATCTTGGTTATCCATGATCATATATTCTTATGTGAATCTTTATTTTATTTTATCTTTGTTCCTTTAAAAAGGGTTCATACTAAGATTATGAATTTACCAAACCATATCCCTTGGGAGTGTCGTAACCAAGAGTGCAGCAAGGCCCGTTGTTGTGTACCAGTTCCTGTTAGAGTCTAGCTCAAAGCGGTGTTTTTGGGTTTTACCCCTATGTACATCTGTGCCAGAGCCACCTCTACCTGCTCATATCGATACAGGGATGTATTTGCTTGGAAACCCCTTACTCAATACTCACCAAAATACCAGGAAGATTTCCTATATTTAAACTTTTCTATAGGTTTCTTCCTAAAGTTTTCATATCCTAATTTCCACAAATAACTAAACCATCCTTTGATACCAACTATAGCATCCCGCCTTTTTATCACATAAACTTTCATTACATTTTACAAAACCGAGGATCTTTAAGGTTTGGTGTCTTGGAAACCAGGAACTTAAAACATGAAAACATAAAACATTCTTCTTAAATAGTTGAAAGGCTTTTACTCATGTTCATCCTAGGTTCATTACTGCATCTCATAACCTGGGGACATACATCAAAAGAAAGGGTGAGAAGAAGGCCCAGTAAGGGAAACAAGAGAAACATTTTACTTGTGAACTTGAGATACTTCAATAAGGTCATGAAAAGAACTTTAAGGCATAAGAAAGAAATCATGAGATATATCATAATAAAAATAACATTTTTCATAACTTAAAGATGTGGCTACAACATTTAATATTGAAAATCATTTCACTTCACCAAGGTCCATCCCCAAGGTGTCATTAAAAATTACCAAGGTTATTCACCAATGTATCAGTCAAAAAGGTCATCTCTAGAGATTAAGTTTTTACCAAATGCATTGAAGCGCTATTAGGGTGTACCCTTAACATGTATTTATTATCATGTGAGACACATATATCATCATCAATAATTTAATAAACAACCAATATAGCATAAAAGTAATGTGTTTCATTTCATAATCATAATGTTTTAAAAACTGCTTTAAAGACATGATCCTTACGTCACTTTAAACCCACGAAAAGGGAAAGCGGGTCTCATGTATGTAAATACCAGAATTTAAAATAGAAAAACTTGGTATATATGTTAATAACCCTATATAATAGATATATTTGAGTATTCACTTAATAAAATAAAATAACTTTAGAAAAAGAGAGAGACATTTGAGACGGAAATTCTGCAGCATAACGGCTATGTTTCGGGGTTTTAGAAAACATTTAAAAGAGAGGGGACATGGGTCAAACAATCATAAATGACCCATAAAACAGTAGAGGGACAGAATATAAAGGATTTAAGAACATGGTAATGAAATTTGAATATATACCATATGAAATGAAGAACATGAAAGGAAGACAAAAAAGGATTTCTCTTATGAAAATTCGGGAGCCTAATGATATCACATAAACTTCAACCAAAAATGAATTGATGAGATCAAATAGGGTCTCTCATCATATGAACATAAAATATCAGTATGATAGATATAGAGATCATACCCCAACATAATAAAAAGTAACTTTCAAGACTTTACATGGAATTAGAACTTTGAAAAAGGAGAAAGGTGAAAGAACCACTTAAAAATTTGGCAGCCTAACGGCGCCACTTAAAATTTCAAAATACTGAATTGAAGAGATCAAATAGGGTCTCTCGTAATATGAACATAAAAGATCAGTATGATAGATATATAGATCATACCCCAAAAAAATAAAAAGGAACTTGAAAGACTTGACATGAAAGTAGAACTTTGAAAAAATGAGAAATGTGAACGAATCTCTTAAAAATTCGGCAGCCTAACGGCGCCACTTAAAACTTAAAAATACTGAATTAAAGAGATCAAATATGGTCTCTCCTCATATGAACATAAAATATCAGTATTATAGATATATAGATCATACCCCAACATAATAAAAATGAACTTTAAAGACTTTACATGAAAGTAGAACTTGAAAACGAGAAGGGAGAAAGAATCTGTTACAAAAATTTTGGCAGCCTAACGGCGCCACTTAAAACTTCATAAAACGAAATAATGAGAGTAAGAGGGGATCTCTCATTATATTAACATGAAAAGGGCAGTAATAGTAATATAAAATAACATCCTTTAACATAATAACATGGAGCATAAAAGAAATGACATAAAATAGATTACTTGAAAAGAAAGAGAGAGGTCGGATCCCTTACCTTAAAACGTAACTCTTAAAAATCAAAGGTTGGGACCTTGAGGGATTGGGGGAACCTTGGGAGGACTCCTTGGGAGGTAATGAGAGCAGAACTTCGTTGGGGGAGAGTGGGGAGTCTAATGTATGATCGGATTGCTTAGTATTTATAGGGAAAGTGAGGGGACAAGGCATTAATGGCCAAGGGACACCTCATTGGTGGTTTTGGAAAAACCATAGGCTTGCCCATGGTATTTGCCCATGGTATTGGACACTTGGGACACCTCATACAATAATTCATCCCCTTTAGTCGAACATACCTTAAAATATCTCATGGCATCATCAGGACACAATTATGATGTCATTAAACATACCGAAACCCTAAAACTGTATTTTTACTATTCACTGAAAATTCAACTCTCAGAAAAATCCCAAAATTTCAAATTAACCAAATATCAATGATATGATTTCAAAAATGAAATCCATTTTATGAAAATAATTTTCTAAATAGTTTTAATTTCATTTTTAAATAAATACACTATTCACTGAAAATTCATTTTTTTTGAAAAAAACCCCAAAAATTATCTTAACATAATATATGCTCTGAGTTCAAAAATGAAATCCATTTTATAAAAATAATTTTCTAAATATTTTTAATTTAATTTTTAATTAAAAAACACTATTCACCTGAAAAAACTAATACTTGAATAATAATTTATGAAACCGTTATTTAACCATTTTATTGAATCACATTACTTAATCAAGGTGCCTAGATTATATTAATACTTTCTTTAAGTGAGATTACAAATCCATTTGGACACATTACCAATCCTAATCATAAAATCACTATTCATAATTTACTATTCATCAAAAATTAAGTTTATCTTATTAGACTCTAAATTTCGTACTAAACATAATTGTAGAAGACCATTTTTTGAAAATCATTACAAATTTTTATTTATTTAAGGTTTACATAAAAATTTTTAAAATATCATTTCTCTAAAATTCATCAAAAATATGCATACTATATTTATCCGGTCATTTGAAAATTCATAAACTTCATCATAAGAAGAAATCCCAATTTTTATTTAAAACAAAGGATTACACAAGGCAGTTACGGTCTCCTTACATAGCACCTTATCACACCAGCATAGGACCTAAGTGTAAGGTGTGCTAAGGTGAGAGAATCTGAGGGAGGCTCGACCAACATCGCACGAGTAGTAATTTCTATCAGTTTGAACTTCTCGCAAAGGCAATTACGTTCTAGCTTCACACGATGAAGTTCGGCTTGGGTTTGGTCCAGAGCAAAGCCCAGTGGTGCTACCTCCTTCCCAAGTTCGGTTAGATGGGTTTCGATCGGTCCAAGACTACTGGGTGAGGCCATCGAATCTTCTTTCTATATTAATTAACCAAGATCACTTGTATTTAGAGACAAAAATTGAAACATTTCGTTCACAGTGGTCATATTGACCAATGGTCATATAACAGTCAAAACCCAACGGTCTCATTTTAATTATACTCATGTTATCAAACGAAACATTTTTGTTGAGTATAAAAATAAAATAAAGTAACACACGTAATTAGGAAACAAGATTTATTCAAAATTTCAGGTCGTTACATGACACCATGACAACCTCCATTGGTACTCCGTGATGGAGGTGATGACTATACTTCAGAGATAGTGGGCCATGAGATACCTATTGATCCTCTTATAGTGCCAGCTTTGGCACCCGAGGCTGTTCCAAACACAAGTGTTGAGGCATAATTCTGCAAGGGTTTCTTTTGCTTTATGCAGACTTTCCAAGGAGCACCGCATCCAAACCTGACTATGGATGAGCTAACATGGGTGGTACAACAGCATCATACTCCTACATTTTTAGGGGACAGAGGACCACATGCTGTAGAGCTATGGCTAGAGGCAATGTTAGAAATTTTTGAGAATATGGAGATGCCTCTAGAGTGGATGATCAATCTCACAAGTTACATGATACATGGAGAAAAAAAGCTCTACTGCAACATTTTAACTAGGATGATGGGATGCGTGATATTTTTTGGAATGAATTCCAAAACCACTTCTACAACTACTTTTACTCCGCAACTCTGCGAGTATAGCGGGATACTGAGTTCATGTGCCTAGAGCAGGGCGTGATGACAGTTATGGAATAATTATAACACTTTATAGAGCTACAACATTTGGTGCCGATGTATCTTACTGATGATATATTGAGGGAAAGGATCTTCGAAAAAGGTCTCATACATGCTATCAGATCTCATGTCAATGTGTTCAGGTTATGTTCTATCACTGATATTGTGAATCAGGAACTGATTACAGAGTAGAACTTGAGGGAAGCTGGGGGTACATAACAGGGGAGTGCTGTTTCTCGCCCCTATGGGTCTACATATTCAGGCAGGAATCACCGTTTTGAGGCTCCCTAGGACGTGATTACTAGTCAGGCTGTGGGTGTAGGTATCTTGGTGTTTTTCCATTAGTGTGTTAAGCAAGGCCACATGAAAAATCAATGCAATCGTGACTTAGTAGAGTGATGAGATTACGACAGGATGGTACCCATACAACATTTTTTCCATACCTTCCATCCAGTTGCAATTGGTAGGGGGTTATCTCCTATGTCAGGTTTAGGAGAAGGGTCTTCAGGTCCATATCAGACTGGAAGTTAGAGTAGTGTAGGTCAGTCAGGCCAAGGCAGTGGTGGTCATGGTCGTAGTATCCAGACATCGAGTTCTCAGAGACAACAGGGTAGATCAGCTCAGGGTAGCCAAGCAGGGTCACATGGTCGTGGTTCATGACAATCTTATGTAGTTTAACAGACCCACCAAGAGTAGGATCCCATACCTTGTATGGTGAGAGGTACGATCTTAGTAGCTTCTGCTATTACATCTTCTCTTTTTGATACATGTTCCTCTCATAGTTTTATCTCTTCATGAGTGGTCAAAATACTTGGGATTGTGGTTTTTTTATGAGGGTGTTTTAATGGTTGAAACACCATTAGAAGTATGAACTGGTGATGTATTCCAGTGTATGGCTTATCCCCTTATGGTTAGTGGCTTACACTTCCTCTAGAGCTTATATGTTCTCGATATGATAGGGTTTAACGTCATTTTCTTAATGGGATTGATCATATATTATCGAGGGTACATTGATTACTATCATTGGAGGGTGACTTTCACATCACTTGAGGGTTAAGTGTTTATTCAAAAGGGTGAATGGGATGTCCAGGTGAGAAAATTTGGGCCCGAGCATCATGGGCTTAGCAGGATGACAACCCAGATTACTAGTTTGTTTCTGGATGATTAAGGAGTGGGTTATATAGACTTTCCTCTAATGGTTGAGTGCTTCAGGGAAGTCTTTCCTAATGACTTTTCTATTTTACCTATTGGGAGAGAGGTGGATTTATCCATCAAGCTAGTGGTAGGAGTGAAATGATATCCATTCCTTCTTATAGTATGGCTACGATGGAATTACAGAAGCTCAGGAGGTAGCTAGAGGATTTGAAGTCAAATGAGTTTATTAGACCCAATACCTATCTATGGGGTTCACCGGGCCTTTTTTCAAAAAAAGGTGAACGAAACTCTTAGGCTTTGCGTATACTATCAAAAACTGAACCAGATGACGGTTAAAAACCGATGCCATTTTCCATGAATAGATAACCTGTTTGATTATCTTTGAGGATCTCAAGTGTTATCTAATATCGACTTGATGTCTGGATATCACATGGTGCATGTTAGACTTGCAGATATACCTCATACAACATTTAGTAAAATGTTTGGGTTATACGAGTATCTGGTTATGCTGTTCGGTCTCATGAACGTGCCAACAGTTTTCATGGTGCTGATGAACTAAGTGTTCCATCCTTACTTGGATTATTTTGGGTGGTTTTTGTGGAAGATATTCTGGTGTATTATCTCAATCGACATGAACATGACAACAATCTTGAGATCATTTTCAATACACTGAGAGAGCATCAATTATATGCTAAGATCACAATGTTCCACTTTTGGATGGATCAGATTCAATTCATCGGTCACATCATATCAGAGAAAGGAGTGTCAATGAACCTAGAGAAGGTGAGATATTTAGTTTCCTGGGAACATACCAAGAACATTTTTGACATAAAAATATTCTTGGGGATAACTGGTTACTACAGGTGTTTTATAAAGGAACACTCACACTTTGCAGCACCGTTTATGGGCTTGAAAATGAAGGGAGTGAAGTTTGTTTGGTTATAACCTTATGAGACAACCTTTCAAGAGTTGAAAGGGAGGCTGACATCAGCACTAGTCCTGATATTTCCAGATCAGTTCTAGAGCTAAGCATTGTACTATGATGCTTTAGGTATTGGGTTGGGGGTAGTGCTGATGCAGGGGGATCAAGTCATGGTGTATGGGTCTCCATAGCTAAGGCCTCACGAGAGGAATTACCATACGCATGATCTCATGTTAGCTGTAGTTGTTAATGCATTGCACTGTTGAAGGAACTATTTACTGGGAGAGAATTTTAAGGTGCTCACAGACCAGAAAATCTTCAAGTATATCTTTACACAAAGTGATTTGAATTTGAGGTAGCAAAGGTGGGTGGAGTACCTAAAGTCTTTTTATTTTGATCTTGACTAAACTCATGGTAATGTTAATGTAAAGGCTAATGCACTGAATAGGAGGACTCATATACAGGTAGAGAAACATGCTAATAGCGAGTGGCAGATTATGACATTGTTATCTGAGATGCATCTGGAGGTGCATGACAGACAGAGGAAGACTTTTCCTTCATCCTTAACTATTACCTCTACCCTTTTGGATAGATTTAGGATGAGGCAGCTATCAGATTCTAAAAGCCTAGTTCTATAGGAAGGTGTGGTTGGTGAGGACCCCCCTCCTTGTTGGATTTTAGGCGATGATGATATCATGTGTATCCATGGATGTGTCTGGGTTCCAATGGATATACATGAGGAGCTGATGCGGGAGTTTTTTACTTAATCTTGGGAAGTGTATCCTGGGGTTACCAAGATGTACAATGACTTGTGATTTCAGTATTGGTGGCCGGGAATGTAGAGAGAGGTAGATAGTTTTGTTACTAGGTATTACACCTATCAGTAGGTGAAGGAAGAACATTTGTGAACAACTGGGTTTTTATAGTAGTAACCAATTTCAGAGTTGAAATGGGATGATTTCATGATGGATTTAATGACTGCTTTGTCGACATCACCTCGAGGTAATGATGGTGAGTGGGTTGTTGTTGACAGGCTTACAAAGGTCACTCATTTCTTTTTGATCAAGGAGACCTTCAGTGTTTATGATCTTGGAAAGTTGTACATCTGAGAGGTGGTACGACTTCATTGGGTCCCGCACACTATCGTTTTAGATAGGGATTTCCACTTTACATATCGTTTCTATCAGAGTTTTCATATGGCACTGGGTACACAGGTGCTTATGATCACATCATACCACCCTCAGAATGATGGCCAGTCAGAGCGTACGATACAGGTTGTAGAAGACATGTGCGGGCATGCATCCTAGATTTTGGGGGCTCTTGGGAGCGGCACATTCCCCTAGTTGAGTTCGACTACAATAACAGTTATCAGGTGACGATACAAATGGCACCTTACAAGGCTTTATATGGTAGGCCATACTGTTCTCCTCTATGCTTGTTAGAGGTAGGAGAGGTAGATTTATTTGGACCGCGTCTCATATAGGAGACTTCTGAGTAGGTTCAATTGATTAAAAAGCGTATTTCTATTGTGCAGTCTCTCTATAAATCATACACTAATCGCCACAGAAGACCTCTATAGTTCGAGGTTAGGGATCGGGTTTTCCTACATGTTTCACCAAGGCTAGGAGCAGGAGACATGGTAAACTTTCACTGAGATATGTCAGGCCATTTAAGATTCTAGAGAGAGTCGGTTCGGTTGCCTGTCGGTTGCAGATACCTCAAAGGTAACGATCCATGAATGGAATCTTCTATTTATCTCAGTTTCACTGCTATCACTTAGAACCGTCTCACATTTTTTAGCCCAAGGTGGTTGAGCTTCAGGTTGATGCCTCCTTTGAGGAGCATTCGATTCGTATCATTGACAAGAGCACAAAGGTTCTTCGAGGCCGACTAGTTACTCTAGTACAGTTGATATAGAAACCCAACCATTTATAGGAAAAGACATGGGAGAGGGAGGCCGATGTACGTGCTCAGTGGCCGGAGTTGTTCTATGAAGAATCTTGACCAACCTTCAGAGAGAAATTCGGGGATGAATTGCTATAAGGGGAAAGATCGTAAGAACCTGGGTTTTCTTATGAGGTAATGTTCCTTTTATTTTTATTTTAAATGCCTTTTTATGTCCTTATGTGAATTATTAACTTGATCATGGTTGTTTTGGAGTTGTTTGGGGCTTGATCAGAGGTCGGAACCAAGTTTTGGACTGAAAATGCCCTGACGTACGGTTTGCACACGGCTTGTGCATGGTTAGTCTAAACCGTGTAAGAGTTTTGAAAAGTGAAGGTTTTTCGGAAGAGAACTTTTTCACGGCTTGCACATGGTTAGTCAAACTAGGAGGGGTAACTGTGAAAATTACCCCTTTTAGGTAGAGAGGTGCGCACAGTTTCCGTATGGTTTGGGAAACCGTGCAACCCTACCATGTGTTTTTTTAATTTTTTTAAATTAAAATTTAATTTTCCTTTTTAAACCCAAACTGGGTTTTCTCCTATACACACAATATCCCCTCCATGAAGTTCTCCCTTTGGTGCCTAAACATAGGCTTTGAGCTAGTTCTTCCATCCGACCTCTGTTTTCATCGACGATCGTCTCATCGGTTCCGTAATGGTAAGTCCTCGATTAGTTTTTATTCATTCTTGATTCTTCGGAAAAACAACTACACTATTTAGATTTAGGATCATATGACATAATATTATGTTCTTTGTCCATTATTCATATTTCTTCCAAAACAGGACGAATCAAGACTTGCTACTAGATGATCTGTCTACTACTGAGGTGAGGTAGATGGTATATACCTTCTTTTGGATTTTCTTGGGTGTTTTACAGGTGTTCGACAATTATTCCACCCGTCTTACTTTCTGGAGAGGTCTAATTTTTAAGAGAGAAGCTTTTAGTAAATGCATTTGGACCTAGTGTGGTTGACCATAGGTTCTGTTTAGGTGTACTGTCACCCATTTCTCATTTCAATGTCACACAGGGGGTGTGCCTTTTGGTTTTAACCTATTTATTACTATTTAAATCACCCAAGGGGTGTGTGCTTATGATTTCCTAGTTAGAGGATTATTGTTAATGACTTGATAGATTGAGTATATTGTTTCAAAGATTTTATAGAGACCCGAAGCTTGATATACATGGACATTACATTACTTTATCAGAACACTTAATACATAACAAAAATAGACACACAAGGATCACAATAGTTTAGTGTATTTGGAAACTCGGAATAAAATCTTCTAATCGTGGTGAAAGATCTTCAACATCTCCCAATAAAGATCTTACCATTTTTTTCTTACCTAAAACCTTTCTTTATATCCTGGGGAAAAGAAAACATAAAAGGGGTGAGCTCAAATTCCTAGTAAGGTTTAACATAGAGAACATAAAACAATCCATAAACATTTGAATGCAAAAACTTGAACATAAAATCTAAACATCAAAATCTTGAGCAAAGACATGAATCTTGGAAGTACTTAAGGCATATATCATAAGGGAACATAAATCATGATAAAATAGCATGGGAATAAGACATGTAATTGTGGCAACCATTAAGCACATTATATGATTTCCATAGTAGCCAAGGCATTGCTGCCAAGACCATCTTAGTGGACAAAGTCCCTTTCTAAATCGAGTTCACTCCTCGTTCCAGTCCTATATTACTGAACCGCTTTAACTTGTCGTTCCAGCCATGTCTATCTCATGAGATATAAATCTTTACCCAATGCATTGGAGGGAGATATAGGTCCCACCCATCTCATAATGAAACCATTCTTACTTGTGCCACAAAATAAACATACATCATTCATAATAACTCAATGAATAAAATGGGTTTCATAAACATCGTCCCATCATCACATAATCCATATAAAAGAAATGTATATTTCATCATAATAAAAGTGAAACCATGTAAATAATAGAGACATTATACTTGAAACATACACATATGAAATAATTTCATCTTAGATGAAAAATGGTTTTGATAAAACTCTTGAAATGAATTCTTGAGGAAAATATCATTTCTTCTTCAAAATCATTTTCTTTTCACAAAATCTCATGAAATTTTAAAAGAAAAGGATTTTGTTGAAAATAGTCATGCAATATTTTGGAGGAATCTTTATGAAAATAAGTCTTTATAAAACCCTAAAAATCCTTTCATTCCGTATACATTAAAAAAACATTCTTCTCGTACTTTTTTCGGAAAAGTAAAAAAAGTATCTTGTAGGGTAAATAAAAGAAAGATTCCTTCCATACCAAGGGGTAAAAGTCAAAATGGGTAAGAAGAACTTTAAACATACATGAATACATTTTAAAAAAACATGGACATGGATGATAGCAATAACCCTAGTAAATACTTACGAATAAGAAATCTTGGATAAAAATGAGATTTGCACAATTATCCCTTACCTTAGGTCCGATATGATTTATATGTATCTGAACATCCTCTATAATGATTTAAATAATGTCATTGACTTATTACAGAATCATATTCATTGTTATGATATCATATATGTTTCAATTATGACTGTATATTACCCATTCTTTTGTAAATTCCATGTTAAAGCAGTGTTTTGGGTAAAATCATTTCATTTATCGTATGTGTTTCGACTTGTCGTTCTTGATATTAATACTTATATCCTGATTTACATAATTACAGAATTTAAAACATGATTTATATATAATATATATTCATCATATACATATATATGTATATTATATATCGATAAAAGGAATGAAATACACCATTCATGGAGACGGTAGGCCGTACGTACGCATGAACGTTGTTTTCGTTTCCTTATTGAATTGAATGAAACTAAATAGATGACATACATATATATATACATAAATACAGTAGCATTCATATATTTCATTATTATTCATTATATAAACTTTATGATCATTCATGTATGGTTAACATGGAGAATGAATCTCATTGCGTCGTGGAGACGGTAGTCCGTACGTACGCATGAGCGATGATATCGTTGCCATAATTATTGAATAGAATTGGAGTGGATGGTATAATATATCAGAATCAGTATGATGTTATAATAACCATATATAGTTATTATTTACACCATTATACCCATCCATGTAAGGTGTTGGTGGAAAACATATTTCACCACGGTGTGGAGACGGTATTCCGTACGTACGCACGCGTGGTGATTTCGTTTTCCGTAGGATGGATAGATGGTGAAATAGAGTTGTTTCATAATTATAATAACATATAAGTATATGAGTTATACTGATGTTATTACTTCATAATTAAACAACTAAAGAAGAAGAATTGGAAGAAGACATAAAGATGAAAGAATCGGTAATGGACATTACCTCTTCTTTGAAGCGCCTCTTTGAGACCTCCTCTTAGGGCACTAAGATTGGTCTTTGAAGAAGAACAGAACCTCTAGGATGTTTCTAGGGAAGTGGAGAAGAGAAATTGGTAGGGTTTGTACGATATTGAAGGCTCAAAGTGGTGTGAGGAAGAGAGGGAGTAGGTGCCCTTTTATAAGGGAGGAGAGGGGCACCTTTGGAAAAACTAAAAATATTATTTTATTATAAAGTCATATTCGGTTTTTAATATCTCCAAATTGATTTATTTAAAATATAATGTAGGGATGGGTCGAAATCCTCTCATCAAATAGAATTTATACAATTTTAGGTTTCTATTTTAACCTTATCATTTATATTTAACCATAAGTTAAATAATTTTACTTTTACCGTGTCTTCTTGTTTTCATACACTATAAGGTTAATAAACTTACTATAACAAGGAAAAATGTCACGACCCGACCCAACGGGGCTCAAGCCGCGACTCCCCAAGCCCGCCTCCAATAGGCCAGGGGCTGGCGACCAGCGCCGAGTAGGCTATCACACACATGGGAGGCATTAGCCTAAGGTACCTGTACACACGCACCCACAAACACCTCCATGCAACAGTGCAGAGATAAAGAAACTGAAAAGTAAATGCGTGCATACACTATCCCACAACCAGAGAGCAACAGTAAAAGTACAAGGGCAAAACAGGGCCCACCAAAAGAAAACTACAAAGCGCGTCCAACCTGCTCTGAAGAAGGGGAACGCTGCCACAAACACCCGCCGGAAAGCTCCCTCGGCACACCTCCAGTAAACACCCCGGTCAACCCGCTCACTAAGCTCCGCCTGCTCCGGGTCCTCCTGGGACTCTGTCAAAAGGCTTGTGGTCTGCACAAGACACAAACATGTGCGGGCAAAGCCCATGCGGGGGTGAGTATAAACATACTCAGTAGGCACCCCAAAAACCCAAAACCCAAGGGAGCAACTGAAAGGCAACAGTCTGCTCAACCCAGCCAGAGGGAACCCAGACGAGAGAGAAACTCCATCTCGTGACCATCCTCGGCTAACACAACTAGTCATCTCAGCTCAGCTCAGGTGTATGCCCATACATACACCTTGAACAATCCAGATATACAAGCTCACGCCACAAAGCCACAAGAGGTACCGACCTCGTCACCAGCAACTGTCCACAACAAGGAGAGTACACCACGAACACTGTCATACCAGATGACACTCATCCGAGAGATACACTCCATCGGGTCCCAAACAAACATCTCAGACACTCACCCGAGAGACCACGCTCGTCGGATAACATCACTGAGGAAACATCACTGAAACACCATAACCACCAAACTCCTCGGATAGGGGATCACCGCTAGGGTCCGCTAGGGGATACCAAGACCCACTCCGGTATATGTAGCTCACAGATAGGGGATCACTCCCAGGGTCCGCTGGGGGATACCGCGACCCGATCTGGCATACGTAGTTCTCACAGATAGGGGATCACACCCAGGATCTGTTGGAGGATACCACAACCCGATCTGGCGCTCGACAGAAGCTTCACACTCAGATAGAGGATCATCGTCCATATAAAGATGGTCACGACGATACCGGAACCCTATCTGGTATAACTCGCGATGTAGGGGATCGAACCGACGATGCCACAACCCTACCGAAACCACGCGCTGAGTAGGGGATCGTATAACCAACGATACCGCAACCCTACCATAAACATCATGCTGAGTAGGGGATCGTAAGCCCGACGATGCCACAACCCTACTGTGCACGACCCACCGCGTAGGGGATCATATGTCCGATGATGCCACAAACCCTACGGGGTTAACCTGCTAGATAGGGGATCGCCGCCCGTAAATAAACGGTCACAGCGATACCAAGAACCCGATCTAGGGTAAAGATGCTAGAGGATCCACTCCGGGCCCACCGGAGGGATACCACAACCCTAACAGTTTAAACATCTCATCGAGAGGATCACAAACCCATACGAAGGTTGTGATACCACACGAACCCTCGTAGGAACGAACCAAGGGAGAACCCTCAACCACTGCCGGTCCAAACATCGGTAACCCGAGCGACTCTCCACAATGCCACACTGCACACCTCTGAAGCCAAAACCGAGGCCACCATCGCGTTCCATGCGGAAAAACACGCAGGATAGGCTATTTACTCGCCCGAAACGGAGCACCGGTGAAAAAGGCACTATTCACCGTAGCTAGCTCGTGCGGGGCCCACACAACGATCCCAAAACTCATCGAGCGGACCGTACCACGATGATCCCCTCGAAAAAACAAGCGGAATCGACTACTCGCTCGTCCAAAACGGACACCCGGTGAAAAAGGTACTATTCACCGAAGGCTAGCTCGGGTGGGGCCCACGCCTGGATTCCAAAACTCATCGAACGGATCACACCATTGCGATCCCCTCGGAAAAACACACAGGGTCGACTATTCATCCGCCAAAATCGGACTCCGGGTGCAAAAGCTGCGTTTCTCCGCAAACGCCAAAACCCGGCCTCATGGGGCCCACACCCCGTTCTCAATCCCAACACCCGGAAACCATCACAAAAAGTCCGTCATACCATCAGGGTCCCAATGCCACTGACGGCATGTCAATCGGACGCTCCAGGTAGAAGTTACAACGGCCCGAAGTCGTAAAATAATAAAATAATATTATTTTACACGACGTTTCTAACTCCTGGGCCACGATCCCGAACCATAAAATTCTCAAAGTGAGTTCAAAAGGTCCGTATCGACGCAAGGAGCGCGTCGCCGCAAACAGCTCGCAAATCGGAGTTACGGTTTGCGAGTTACGGGGGTTTAAAGAACCCCCGGAACAATCTGGCCGGACCACCGCAGGGTCGCCGGAAACCACCGCGCCGCCGCCGCGCCGCCACGGAACTCGCCGGAATCCGCCATGGCCGCCGCGGGTCTCGCCGGAAAACTTCCGGGAGCCACCGGAAGCACCCCGGTGCTCCAAATTCAGATCCGAAAAAAGATTTGGAAAGCTCGGGACCCGAACTATACAACCCATATGAAAATTTGAAGAAAAACAACACAAAAACGGGATCCGGGATTGTAAAACTCAAACCGCCTACCTCGCGGGCGAAACGTCGACGTTCTGCCTCAGATCCGCGCTCCAAAGCTTCCGCTGCGCACTCCTGGAACGTCCGCCGTCGAATTCTAAGCTCGTGGGCGCTCCGTTTGCTCGATTCGGCGGAGTGGCGGCGAAGAACAGTGAAGAACGGCGAAGAACGATTAAAAGTGGGGGGGCGCTGATATTTATATCAGCCGCCCGCCGGCGCCAAACCCGCCTCGGACCCGACGCCCGATGCGAACAAAAGTAAGGTCACCCCTAGGGTAAACGCGCAGTTTTGAACGCAACGGCAGACTCAGATTTTTCATCCGAGACTCCGTTCAGAAGTTATTCGAGCCGACGCCCGCACACTAACTTCGCCACTTATTTACGAAAACGCCCCTGGTGGCGTTTCTCACCGCAGGCCTGCGCCCACAAAGTTTACACCTCACCTAGGGTAAACGGCATGTTCCGGACGCAACCGTGCCCTCAGATTCCCGTTCTGAGCTACCGTTTATGAGATATCACACTCCCACCACGTGCATACTATAAAAAACTTAATATTTTTATAAAATTAATTCTGGGCACACCGGGCCTCGGAATCGCACGCCGTCTTCGCGCCTAGCTCTGGATTTATTCGTAGAAATATTCCAAAGTCTGACAGGGCCAAAAACCCGAGTCGCTACATCCTCCCCCCCTTAGAAGTTTTCGTCCCCGAAAAGTCCTAAGCACAAGGAAAGCGACTGGACTCTCAACTGGGTCTCACACACCAGCGAGCTCACCAACAAACAACCACTCAGGGTCTTACCAACGCCCTGAACAAAACATGAGCAAACAACAAAAGGAAAGAGTACCGCTAAACAGTGTCTGACAAACTACTGCAGTAAGTAGAAAGGACACAAGGCGTACCTCTATCCATCCGCGGTGCCTCTGGGTCGACTGCCTCCAGGGCATGCAGCTGTCCTCGCCCCCGACCACCAGCTCCCTGAGCTTGGCGTGGACCACCTGGGGGTGGGGGTGGTGGCAACTAGTACTACCTACTACCGCCTCCCGCTGCACCAGTTCCGCCGCCACGTCTGCCGCCCTGCGGACCTCCTTGCTCGAGACGCTGCCTCTGCCAAGGCGGTCCATCGACCGGCTCCCTCTCAGCAGCACGTCGGGTCGGACAATCTCTAGCAAGATGTCCCCGACCATCGCAAGCGTAACACCGCCTCTCCTGCGGTTGACCAAAACTGGCCTGCGAGCCCTGTGAGCTCCGAGGCTTAGATTCCCCATCCTGGGGTCGCCTCCTGAAATGTCGGCCACGTCCAGACCCCTGAGTCTGTCGTCGGCTACCAGATGCCGATCCGACTGACGAAGTCTCGGCTCTCGAGTGCCCAGCACTAACAGGGGGAAACTGCTTATCCAGAAAACTCTCCACCACCAACGCTCACTCCAGCACTCCAGCATAGGTGGGCAGGCACAAGGAAACCACACCTGCTCGGATGTCCCTGCGTAAGCCCTGCTCGAAGGTTCGAGCCCTGAAGAACAGGTCTCGAACCATATCCAGGGAGTAGCGCGACAGGTCTGTAAACCTCGCGGAGTACTCCGATACAGTCATGCTCTCCTATCGAAGCTATAGAAGCTCCTGGATCTGCACTGACCTCAGCGTCACCGGATAGAAATCTTCCCTGAAGAGCTGCTCAAACTCTGCCCACGTGAGCGTCTCCTCGTCATGGGACTGCGTCACCAAACTCCACCATCGCCCGGCCGAACCATGCAGAAGGCTCGCCGCTAGGACCACCATCTGATCAGGAGGTGTCCTTACTAGGCGGAAAACTCGAGTAACTGCCTCGAGCCAGTCATCAGCTGCCTGGGGGTCTGGATCACCCCGAAACCTCATAGGTCGCTGCCTCTGGAACTCGTGCAGCGCACTCAGCCTGCGTGCAACCTCGTCCTGCACCGCCGGCACAACCAGCTGCTCAACAGGTGGTGGCTCAACTGGCAGACCACCTGGAGGTGCAGCCTCAGAACCTGCGCCCTGCTCCACAGCCACTACACGGGGCGGGTCATCAGCACAATCCTGCTGCGGAACCCTCGCTGGCTGTCGTCGTGGAGGCATCCTGAAATACATTCAAGACGCACCACAGTCAAAGAGTATATCTAGAGATCTGACTCAAGAAGGACAAGGAAAAACCAAAAACCCAGTTCTATATGATGCATGTACCATTATGTCCCCGTGACTAGTGTACGAATGTCCCGAGTCGAAAGGCAGGTTATCAGAGTCCTGGTGTATGGATACGTCGGCCGCCGCACCAACACTGGAGTCCCTGGCCTGAAATCCGAACTTGAAACATCCTAACACTACCGCTATGAAACCCAAACCAAGCTCACAGCTAGACCAGCTACGCTCTGAGATCCCAAAGGTGGAACCTCCTTTGATACCACTCTGTCACGACCCGACCCAACGAGGCTCGAGCCGCGACTCCCCAAGCCCGCCTCCAATAGGCCAGGGGATGGCGACCAGCGCCGAGTAGGCTATCACACACATGGGAGGCATTAGCCTAAGGTACCTGTACACACGCACCCACAAACACCTCCATGCAATAGTGCAGAGATAAAGAAACTGAAAAGTAAATGCGTGAATACACTATCCCACAACCAGAGAGCAACAGCAAAAGTACAAGGGAAAAACAGGGCCCACCAAAAGAAAACTACAAAGCGCGTCCAACCTGCTCTGAAGAAGGGGAACGCTGCCACAAACACCCGCCGGAAAGCTCCCTCGGCACACCTCCGGTAAACACCCCGGTCAACCCGCTCACTAAGCTCCGCCTGCTCCGGGTCCTCCTGGGACTCCGTCAAAAGGCCTGTGGTCTGCACAAGACACAAACATGTGCGGGCAAAGCCCGTGCAGGGGTGAGTATAAACATACTCAGTAGGCACCCCAAAAACCCAAAACCCAAGGGAGCAACTGAAAGGCAACAGTCTGCTCAACCCAGCCAGAGGGAACCCGGACGAAAGAGAAACTCCATCTCGTGACCATCCTCGGCTAACACAACTAGTCAGCTCAGCTCAGCTCAGGTGTATGCCCATACATACACCTTGAACAATCCAGATATACAAGCTCACGCCACAAAGCCACAAGAGGTATCGACCTCGTCACCAGCAACTGTCCACAACAAAGAGAGTACACCACGAACATTGTCATACCAGATGACACTCATCCGAGAGATACACTCCATCGGGTCCCAAACAAACATCTCAGACGCTCACCCAAGAGACCACGCTCGTCGGATAACATCACTGAGGAAACATCGCTGAAACACCATAACCACCAAACTCCTCGGATAGGGGATCGCCGCCCATAAATAAACGGTCACAGCGATACCAAGAACCCGATCTAGGGTAAAGATGCTAGAGGATCCACTTTGGGCCCACCGGAGGGATACCACAACTCTAACAGTTTAAACATCCCATCGAGAGGATCACAAACCCATACGAAGGTTGTGATACCACACGAACCCTCGTAGGAACGAACCAAGGGAGAACTCTCAACCATTGCTGGTCCAAACGTCGCTAACCCGAGCGACTCTCCACAACGCCACATTGTGCACCTCTGAAGCCAAAATCGAGGCCACCATCGCGTTCCATGCGGAAAAACACACAGGATAGGCTGTTTACTCGCCCGAAACGGAGCACCGGTGAAAAAGGCACTATTCATCGTAGCTAGCTCGTGCGGGGCCCACACAACGATCCCAAAACTCATTGAGCGGACCGTACCACGACGATCCCCTCAGAAAAAGAAGCGGAATCGACTACTCGCTCGTCCAAAACGGGCACCCGGTGAAAAAGGTACTATTCACCGAAGGCCAGCTCGGGTGGGGCCCACGCCTAGATTCCGAAACTCATCGAACAGATCGCACCATTGCGATCCCCTCGGAAAAACACACAGGATCGACTATTCATCCGCCAAAATCGGACTCCTGGTGCAAAAGCTGCGTTTCTCCGCAAACGCCAAAACCCGGCCTCATGGGGCCCACACCCCGTTCTCAATCCCAACACTCGGAAACCATCACAAAAAAGTCTGTCATACCATCAGGGTCCCAATGCCACTGACGACACGTCAATCGGACGCTCCGGGTAGAAGTTACAAAGGCCCGAAGTCGTAAAATAATAAAATAATATTATTTTACACGACGTTTCTAACTCCCGGGCCACGATACCGAACCATAAAATTCTCAAAGTGAGTTCAAAAGGTCTGTATCGACGCAAGGAGCGCGTCGCCGCAAACGGCTCGCAAATCGGAGTTACGGTTTGCGAGTTACGGAGGTTTAAAGAACACCCGGAACAATCTGGTCGGACCACCGCAGGGTCGCCGGAAACCACCGTGCCGCCGCCGGACTCCGCCTTGCCGGAGCCGGAAACCACCGCGCCGCCGCGGAGCTCGCCGGAATCCGCCATGGCTACCGCGGGTCTCGCCGGAAAACTGGTTTTTTCATCGGAAAACTTCCGGGAGCCACCGGGAGCACCCCGGTGCTCCAAATTCAGATCCGAAAAAAGATTTGGAAAGCTCGGGACCCGAACTATACAACCCATATAAAAATTTGACGAAAAACAACACAAAAACGGGATCCGGGATTGTAAAACTCAAACCGCCTACCTCGCGGGCGAAACGCCGACGTTCTGCCTCAGATCCGCGCTCCAAAGCTTCCGCTGCGCGCTCCTGGAACGTCCGTCGTCGAATTATGAGCTCGTGGGCGCTCCGTTTGCTCGATTCGGTGGAGTGGCGGCGAAGAACAGCGAAGAACGGCGAATAACGATTAAAAGGGGGGCGCTGATATTTATATCAGCCGCCCGCCAGCGCCAAACCCGCCTCGGACCCGACGCCCGATGCGAACAAAAGTAAGGTCACCCCTAGGGTAAACGCGTCGTTCTGAACGCAACGGCGGACTCAGATTTTCCATCCGAGACTCCGTTCAGAAGTTATTCGAGCCGATGCCCGCACACTAACTTCGCCACTTATTTACGAAAACGCCCCTGGTGGCGTTTCTCACCGCAGGCCCGCACCCGCAAAGTTTACACCTCGCCTAGGGTAAATGGCATGTTCCGGATGCAAATGTGCCCTCAAATTCCCATTCTGAGCTACCGTTTATGAGATATCACACCCCCACCACGTGCATAGTATAAAAAAAACTTAATATTTTTATAAAATTAATTCCGGGCACACCGGGCCTCGGAATCGCACGCCGTCTTCGCGCCTAGCTCTGGATTTATTCGTAGAAATATTCCAAAGTCTGACAGGGCCAAAAACCCGAGTCGCTACACAAAAGATCCCCAAGTTGTTTATTATTAATATATATAAACTTATATAATTCATTTGGCCTAACATTAGATTTTTAGGAATAAAATAACAATTAATAATATAATATTTGTTTTAAAAACTATTTTATGTCAATTTTAACACTATTTGGTAATTGATTTTTGTGAAAATCATAACAGAATTATTAGTTCGAAAAAAGTTAATTAAATCAATACTAACATTTCATATTAACCTATAAAATTAGTGTAATTCATAAAAAGTCTCAAATTACATTTATTTGGGTATTTATAACATCAATTATGTCAATATTTCATTAATAAGATAATTACTGCATCATCTTTGTATCATAAATAAATTAAATTATTTAATGTCTAAAAATTATAAATAAAATACCATTATGTAGGAAATATTTTTAGCGTTCTAAGGAATATTTATAGTCAAATTTATCTTATGTATAACCCTATATTAAAAATGATTTACTTATTAAACATTGATTTTAACTATTTTAACCCTTCTTTAAATAAATTAATATTAAATGTCCTAATCTAATACAAGTGGGACTAAATGGTCTTATTTTATTCCTAAGGTTGTTTTTGGTCGAATTACAGTTATAAAATAGAATTAGGACATATGTTAGGGTAATAATAATATCAAGTTTACCCTTAATGACCCTATTTACTTTTAACCGTGGTAAAAAAAAGTAAAAAGGAACTATTCACCAAAAATTATTTTCATCTCATTGAACCACATTTTAGTCCTTGATATTAACCGTTTCTCTCAGATTTTCGAAATTCCACTCATAAAAGCGGTAAAATTAAGTTTTATGAAAAAATTAGTTTTTTAACTACCACTTAGTGGTTTCACTATTCATCAAAAAATGAAAGTTTCCAGAAAAATACCAAAAATTAGGCCTAAGCTATATTTGATATTATGAATTCAAAAATGATGTCTATTTTACCAAATTCAAAACATATAATTTGCATTAATTAATTTAAAAAAATTAATTCTCGTCGTCAAAACAAATAGCGTGTTTTTAAGAGATAATAATTATCAAAAGATTGACACTTGTTTATGTCTGGTTTAAATGTGAAATTACATCCAATGACCAACATTGTATTAAATGGTAAAAATATATTCTAAATATACTTTAAAACCACCCAAATTAATAATTTGTCACTATTAATTATTTCGATTAAAAAGGTTGTTTTTAATTAAAATTTAGTAATTTTCACTATTCATCAGAATATGAAAGTTATCTGAAAAGTACCAAAATTTCACCATAAGATAATTTTGATATTCTGAATCCAAAAATGAAGTCCATTTTGAAAGATAAAATTTATAAAATTTCAAAAAGTGGGTATTACTATTCATAACGGCTAGTTCATAATAATATTATAATAATAACTCGTTTAGTGAAACTCGGTATTGCGTACTACACACGCTATCGAGGAAGGTCTTTATTGCATATAATGCAAGCCAAGTCAGGGATGCGTGTTGTGCAAGCTCCTTTTGGTGTAGCATACAACACAAGAAATTAATGAAATTAAAAAGAATATTTTTCATAAAATCTCGGTGTGTTACATTTCACCCCCCTTAAAATGAATTTCGCCCTTGAAATTCGTCGGGGTTGTAAATGGTTTACTACTCAAAAGTTTCTTTAATAGAAACCCACATCGTAAAAAGGAATACCAAAACATGTATTTAAAAACTAAAGTATGAAACGTAATGGTTACCTAAATTAACTCATCACTGGGTTTTCACATAGGAGAACATAGGTGAAAATATGGATATGGAAGAAAAATATAACCATCAAGTTTTGATGGAGAGTGGTAGAGAACATGGCTATGAAAAATCCAATAATCACAAAGCCATAAATTTGTGATGATCTAGGGTACCATCTGATTCATCAGATATAAGGGCACTAGGACAACATTTTTGGTTTTCCAGATCATTTCCCTAAAGTTGAAGAATTTGAATTAGAATAAATACTTACTTTATTTTGGTACAATCTCACTAGTGTTCATGCCTTGAACAATTTCCACTTCATCTCTTAAAGAAATAAAGTTGAATTTGTTATTCATGAAGTGTTAGCAGATCATGTGATAGAATGAAGGGTCATTCCATCTGTCTAAAACAAAAGGTTAGCAAAAGTTATTAAATATACATAAGTCGATCTATAGTGAGATTAATCATATATGGTTACTAAAATGGACTTATAATTCATATATCATACTGCTTAATATAATAAAACTAGTTTCTACTAAACAGGGACTTCCTGTAGGCCAGTGGTAGGCGATAAAGGCTAGTCGCACTTCGGTTGTGGGTTTGATTCTCACAGCCTTGTCCGACACAATGGGTTGTCGCCCATACTGCAGGTTGTCCTTTTTCTAAAACTACATTACTATAACATCCCATCAATAATATCGAAAAAAAATTCTATCCTTAAACAATACTATCTTATGTCCAACATAATCCATTCCAATCTTTATCTAAAATACTTCGGTCCAAGCTCATAGTATAAAGAAAACGATTACTTGAAATGCCATCAACCAACCATCATTTATCCCCCATTATCTTGTTGGTCACATTCCAATCATGTGAATACCTTAATCATGTATTCTCTTGAAAAATTAATACCCATTAAACCTTAGTGAAAACATGAATGCTGTCAAAAGTTAACTCTTTCCACATACCAAAATCCAAAAATTCTATATACTCAAACGATGATATAACCTTCTCCTTATATCAGTCACGAGCTCATGAATACTATCAAACAATTAATTTTCTCCTTATCCCTTCATTATGAACATATCATCTACTTTCCAAAAATTCTGGTACCATTCATCACACACTTTCAAAACTTAAGGAAATATAACAGTTTAACAATCCTTAGATGTCTCTTTATTCCATAGTACCATGAGATTACTTATATAACATTACACTTGATAAACATGTAATCATTCCACTACCTTCTTAACCCATTGACCGAGCTTCAACAATTCTTTCATCTCACATATCATTTGTAGTCTCTTCATCATCATCAATATAAATATTACCCATACGACCATACTGATTCTCTTCATGAGACTTTCCCTTAGGGAATTGGTTTGCATAATGCCCATACATTCCACATTTAAAACATTTAACCATTGTTGATGTCGTAGCAATACCATTATCCTCATCCATGGTGTTAACTGAATCTTTTCCTTTGCACTTACTGGCTTTATGTCCTTCTTTTCCACACCCAAAGCATCTTCCAGTTCCTTTGAAACATTCTCCTTGATGCCTCTTCCGACATGATTTACATAGGGGAAATTGAACTTTCTTTCCTCTATGATTATCATGAAACTCCATCTTTCTCTTATTAGCCGAGTTAGGAAACTTACCAAATTTGAATTTATTGATCATATTATGAAATTTCTGATTCGACATAATAATGATGTTTGGACTTCCAAATCCCATTTCATTTGGTTTCTCATGAAGAATATCATTCCATTGTCCATCATATCCTCCATTGTCTTGAATAATCTTGTTTCCAGCCATTTTCTAAAACCCAAAAAGAAGAGTGTGAGAGGAAAAAATCATAATAAAGGGGGAGTAACTTCAATATCTAACATCTTAGGTTTAATCTAATATCATTACCATAATTCTAGTACTATAACCTATACTTATACTTAACCTTAGGGACATCCCTAGACATACCTTATAAATATCTCTAGGGATCTCACTAAAGTTCTCGCGTCCTAGTTTCCAAAGGTTGACTAAACCTTTCCTCTGATACCAACTACAGAGACTTGAAGCTTTATGTACATGGACATTACATTACTTTAGTGGAATAATTAATACATAACAAAAACAGACACACAAGGATCGTAATAGTTTAGTGTCTTTGGAAACTCGGAATAAAATCTTCTAATCGTGGTGAAAGATCTTCAACATCTCCCAATAAAGATCTTCCCTTTTTTTTACCTAAAACCTTTCTTTATATCCTGGGGAAAAGAAAACATAAAAGGGGTGAGCTCAAATTCCCAGTAAGGGTAAACATAGAGAACATAAAACAATCCATAAAAATTTGAATGCAAAAACTTGAACATAAAATCTAAACATCAAAATCTTGAGCAAAGACATGAATCTTGGAAGTACGTAAGGCATATATAATAAGGGAACATCATTCATGATAAAATAGAATGGGAATAAAACATGTAATTGTGGCAACCATTAATCACATGATATGATTTCCATAGTAGCCAAGGCATTGCTGTCAAGACCATCTTAGTGGACAAAGTCCCTTTCTGAATCGAGTTCACTCCTCGTTCCAGTCCTGTATTACTGAACCGATTTAACTTGTCGTTCCAGCCATGTCTATCTCATGAGATATAAATCTTTAACCAATTCATTGGCGGGAGATATAGGTCCCACCCATCTCATAATGAAACCATTCTTACTTGTGGCACAAAATAAACATACATCATTCATAATAACTCAATGAATAAAATGGGTTTCATAAATATCATCCCATCATCACATAATCCATATAAAAGAAATGGATATTTCATCATAAGAAAAGTGAAACCATGTAAATCATAGAGACATTATACTTGAAACATACACATATGAAATAATTTCATCTTAGATGAAAAATGGTTTTGATAAAACTCTTGAAATGAATTCTTGAGGAAAATATCCTTTCTTCTTCAAAATCATTTTATTTTCACAAAATGTCATGCAATTTTAAAAGAAAAGGATTTTTTTGAAAATAATAATGAAATATTTTGGAGGAATATTCATGAAAATAAGGCTTTATAAAATCGTAAAAATCCTTTCATGTCGTATACGTTAAAAAAACATTCTTCTAGTACTTTTGTCGGAAAAGTCAAAAAAGTATCTTGTAGGGTAAATAAAAGAAAGATTTCTTCCATACCAAGGGGTAAAAGTGAAAATGGGTAAGAAGGAATTTAAACATACATGAATACATTTTTATAAAACATGGGTATGGATGATAGCAATAACCCCAGAAAATACTTACGAATAAGCAATCTTAGATAAAAATGAGATTTGCACAATTATCCCTTACCTTAGGTCCGATATGCTTCGTACGTATTCGAACCTCTTTTATAATTATTTAAATAATTTCATTGACTTATTACAGAATCATATTCATTTTTATGATATCATATATGTTTCACTTATGACTTTATATTACCCATTCTTTTGTAAATTCCATGTTAAAGCAGCGTTTTGGGTAAAATCATTTCATTTATCGTATGTGTTTCGACTTGTCATTCTTGATATTAATACTTATATCCTAATTTACATAATTACAGAATGTAAAACATAATTTATATATAATATATATTCATCATATACATATATATATATTATATTGATAAAAGGAATGAAATACACCGTTCATGGAGACGGTAGGTCGTACGTACGCATGAACGCTGTTTTCGTTTCCTTATTGAATTGAATGAAACTAGATAGATGACATACATATATATATACATAAATCCAGTAGAATTAATATATTTAATTATTATTCATTATATAAACTTTATGATCAATCATGTATGGTTAACATGAAGAATGAATCTTATCGCGTCGGGGAGACGGTAGTCCGTACGTACGCACGAGCGATGATATCATTCCCATAATTATTGAATAGAATTGGAGTGGATGGTATAATATATCAGAATCAGTATGATGTTATAATAACCATATATAGTTATTCTTTACACCATTATACCCATCTATGTAAGGTGTTGGTGGAAAACAGATTTCACCACGGCGTGGAGACGGTATTCCGTACGTACGCACGCGTGGTGATTTTGTTTTCCGTAGGATAGATAGATGGTGAAATAGGGTTGTTTCATACTTATAATAACATATCAGTATATGAGTTATACTAATGTTATTACTTCATAATGAAAAAACTAAAGAATAAGAAGTGTAATAAGAAATAAAGTTGAAAGAATCGGTAACAGACATTACCTTTTCTTTGAAGCGCCTCTTTGAGACCTCCTCTTAGGGCACTAAAATTGGTCTTTGAAGAAGACCAGAACCTCTAGGATGTTTCTAGGGAAGTGAAGAAGAGAAATTGGCAGGTTTTGGCCGAGCGTAAAGGCTCAAAGTGGTGTGAGGAAGAGAGGGAGGAGGTGCCCTTTTATAAGGGAGGAGAGGGGCACCTTTGGAAAAACTAAAAATATTATTTTATTATAAAGTCATATTCGGTTTTTAATAGCTCCAAGTTTATTTATTTCGAAGATAATGTGGGGATGGGTCTAAATCCTCTCATACAATATAATTTAGACAAGTTTAGGTTTCTATTTTAACCTTATCATTTAGATTTAACCTTAAGTTAAATAATTTTACTTTTATCGTGTCTTCTTGTTTTCTTACACTATAAGGTTAATAAACTTACTATAACAAGCCAAAATAACCCCAAGTTGTTTATTATTAATATATATAACCTTAGATAAGTCATTTTGCCATAACTTATATTTTTAGGAATAAAATAACAATTAATAATATAATATTTGTTTTAAAAACTATTTTATGTCAATTTTGACACCACTTGGTAATTGATTTTTTTGAAAATCATAACAGAATTATTAGTTCCAAAAATGTTATTTAAATCAATAATAACATGTCATATTAACCTATAAAATTATTTTAATTCATAAAAAGTCTCAAATTACATTTATTTGGGTATTTATAACATCAATTATGTCAATATTGCATTAATAAGATAATTGCTACATCATCTTTGTGTCATAAATAAATTAAATTATTTAATGTCAAAAAATTATAAATAAAATACCATTATGTATGAAATATTTTTAGCTTTATAATGAATATTTATAGTCGAATTTATCTTATGTATAACCCTCTATTAAAAATGACTTACTTATTAAACATTGATTTTAACTATTTTAACCCTTCTTTAAATAAATTAATATTAAATGTCCTAATCTAATCCAAGTGGGCCTAAATGGTCATATTTTATTCCTAAGGTTGTTTTTGGTCGAATTACACTTATCCAATAGAATTAAGACATGTGTTAGGGTAATAATAATATCAAGTTTACCCTTAATGACCCTATTTACTTTTAACCGTGGGAAAAAAAGTAAAAACTTACTATTCATCAAAAATTATTTTCATCTCATTGAACCACATTTTAGTCCTTGATATTAAACATGTCTCTCGTATTTTTGAAATTCCACTCACATAAGTGGTAAAATTAAGTTTTATGAAAAATTCAGTTTTTTAACTACCAATTAGTGGTTTCACTGTTCATCAAAAAATGAAAGTTTCCAGAAAAATACCAAAAATTAGGACTAAGCTATATTTGATATTATGAATTCAAAAATGATGTCTATTTTACCAAATTAAAAACATATAATTTGCATTAATTAATTTAAAAAAACTAATTCTCGTCGTCAAAACAAATAGCGTGTTTTTAGGAGATAATAACTATCAAAAGATTGACACTTGTTTATGTCTGGTTTAAATGTGAAATTACATCCAATGACCAAAATTGTATTAAATGGTAAAATATATTCTAAATATACTTTTAAACCACCCAAATTAATAATTTATCTCTATTAATTATTTTGATTAAAAAAGTTGTTTTTAATTAAAATTTAGTAATTTTCACTATTCATCAGAATATGAAAGTTATCCGAAAAGTACCAAAATTTCACCCTAAGATAAGTTTGATATTCTGAATCCAAAAATGAAGTCCATTTTGAAAGATAAAATTTATAAAATTTCAAAAAGTGGGTATTACTATTCATAACGGCTAGTTCATAATAATATTATAATAATATCTCGTTTAGTGAAACTCGATATTGCGTACTATACACGCTATTGAGGAAGGTATTTATTACGTGTAATGCAAGCCAAGTCAGGGATGCGTGTTGTGAAAGATCCTTTTGGTGTAGCAAACAACACAAGAAATTAATGAAATTAAAAAGAATATTTTTCATAAAATCTCACGGTGTTACATTCTACCCCCCTTAAAATGAATTTCGCCCTCGAAAGTCATCGGGGTTATAAATGGTTTACTACTCAAAAGTTTCTTTAATAGAAACCCACATCGTAAAAAGGAATACCAAAACATGGATTTAAAAACTAAATTATGGAACGTAATGGTTACCCAAATTAACTCATCACTGGGTTTTCACGTAGGAGAACATATGTGAAAATATGGATATGGAAGAAAAATATAACCATGAAGTTATGATGAAGAGTGGTAGAGAACATGGCTATGAAAAATCCAACAATCACAAAGCCATAAATTTGTGATGATCTAGGGTACCATCTGATTCATCGGATATAAGGTCACTAGGACAACATTTTTGGTTTTCAAGATCATTTCCCTAAAGTTGAAGAATTTGAATTAGAATAAATACTTACTTTATTTTGGTACAATCTCACTGTTGTTCGTGCCTTGAACAATTTCCACTTCATCTCTTAAAGAAATAAAGTTGAATTTGTTATTCGTGAAGTGTTATCATATCATGTGATAGAATGATAGGTCATTCCATCTATCTCAAACAAAAGGTTAGAAAAAGTTATTAAATATACATAAGTTGATCTATAGTGAGATTAATTATATATGGTTCCTAAAATGGACTTATACTTCATATATCATACTGCTTAATATAATAAAACTAGTTTCTATTAAACAGGGACTTCCTGTAGGCCAGTGGTAGGCAATAAAGGCCAGTCGCACTTCGTTTGTGGGTTCGATTCCCACAGCCTTGTCCGATGCGATGGGTTGTCGCCCGTCCTGCAGGTTGTCCTTTTTCTAAAACTACTTTACTATAACATCCCATCAATAATATCAAAAAAAAATCTATCCTTAAACAATACTATCTTATGTCCAACATAATCCATTCCAATCTTTATCTAAAATACTTCGGTCCAAGCTCATAGTATAAAGAAAACGATTACTTGAAATGTCATCAACCAACCATCATTTATCCCCCATTATCTTGTTGGTCACATTCCAATCATGTGAATACCTTAATCATGTATTCTCTTGAAAAATTAATACCCATTAAACCTTAGTGAAAACATGAATGCTGTCAAAAGTTAACTCTTTCCACATACCAAAATCCAAAAATTCTATATACTCAAACCATGATATAACCTTCTCCTTATATCAGTCATGAGCTCATGAATACTATAAAACATTTAATTTTCTCCTTATCCCTTCATTATGCGGATATCATCTACTTTCCAAAAATATTGGTACCATTCATCACACACTTTCAAAACTTAAGGAAAGACAACAGTGTAACAATCCTTAGATGTCTCTTTATTCCATAGTACCGTGAGATTACTTATACAACATTACACTTGATAAACATGTAATCATTCCACTACCTTCTTAATCAATTGACTGAGCTTCAACAATTTTTTCATCTCACATATCATTTGTAGTCTCTTCATCATCATCAATATAAATATTACCCATAAAACCATACTGATTCTCTTCATGAGACTTTCCCTTAGGGAATTGGTTTTCATAATGCCCATACATTACACATTTAAAACATTTAACCATTGTTGATGTCGTAGCAATACCATTATCCTCATCCATGGTGTTAACTGAACCTTTTCCTTTGCACTTACTGGCTTTATGTCCTTCTTTTCCACACCCAAAGCATCTTCCAGTTCCTTTGAAACATTCTCCTTGATGCCTCTTCCCACATGATTTACATAGGGGAAATTTAACTTTCTTTCCTCTATGATCATCATGAAACTCCATCTTTCTATTATTAGTCGAGTCAGGAAACTTACCAAATTTGAATTTATTGATCATATTATGAGATTGCTGATTCGGCATAACAATGATGTTTGGACTTCCAAATCCCATTTCATTTGGTTTCTCATGAAGAATATCATTCCATTTTCCATCATATCCTCTATTATCGTGAATCATCTTGTTTCCAGCCATTTTCTAAAACCCAAAAAGAACAGTGTGAGAGGAAAAAATCATAATAAAGGGGGAGTAACTTCAATATCTAACATCTTAGGTTTAATATAATATCATTATCATAATTCTAGGACTATAACCTATACTTATACTTAACCTTAGGGACATCCATAGACATACCTTATAAATATCTCTAGGGATCTCACTAAAGTTCTCGCATCCTAGTTTCCAAAGGTTGACTAAACCTTTCCTTTGATACCAAATGTAGAGACACTAAGATTTATGTACATGGAAATTACATTACTTTAGTAGAATACTTAATACATAACAAAAACAGACACACAAGGATCGTAATAGTTCAGTGTCTTTGGAAACTCGGAATAAAATCTTCCAATCGTGGTGAAAGATCATCAACGTCTCCCAATAAAGATCTCCCCCTTTTTATCTTACCTAAAACCTTTCTTTATATCCTGGGGAAAAGAAAACATAAAAGGGGTGAGCTCAAATGCCCATTATGGGTAAACATAGAGAACATAAAACAATCCATAATCATTTGAATGCAAAAACTTGAACATAAAATATAAACATCAAAATCTTGAGCAAAGACATGAATCTTGGAAGTACTTAAGGCATATATCATAAGGGAACATCAATCATGATAAAATATCGTGGGAATAAAACATGTAATTGTGGAAACCATTAAGCACATGATATGATTTCCATAGTAGCCAAGGCATTTCTGCCAAGACCATCTTATTGGAAAAAGTCCCTTTCTGAATCGAGTTCACTCCTCGTTCCAGTCCTGTATTACTGAACCAGTTTAACTTGCCATTCCAGCCATGTATATCTCATGAGATATAAATCTTTACCCAATTCATTGGAGGGAGATATTGGTCCCACCCATATCATAATGAAACCATTCTTACTTGTGCCACAAAATAAACATACATCATTCATAATAACTCAATGAATAGAATGGGTTTCATAAACATCGCCCCATCATCACATAATCCATATAAAAGAAATGGATATTTCATCATAAAAAAGTGAAACCATGTAAATCATAGAGAAATTATACTTGAAACATACACATATGAAATAATTTCATCTTAGATGAAAAAAGGTTTTGATAAAACTCTTGAAATGAATTCTTGAGGAAAATATCCTTTCTTCTTCAAAATCATTTTCTTTTCACAAAACGTCATGCAATTTTCAAAGAAAAGGATTTTGTTGAAAATAGTCATGAAATATTTTGGAGGAATCTTCATGAAAATAAGGCTTTATAAAACTGTAAAAATCCTTTCATAACGTATACGTTAAAAAACATTCTTCTCGTACTTTTGTCGGAAAAGTCAAAAAATATCTTGTAGGGTAAATAAAAGAAAGATTCCTTCCATACCAAGGGGTAAAAGTAAAAATGGGTAAGAAGGACTTTAAACATACATGAATAAATTTTTATAAGACATGGACATGGATGATAGTAATAACCCCAGTAAATACTTACGAATAAGCAATCTCGGATAAAAATGAGATTTGCACAATTATCCCTTACCTTAGGTCCGATATGCTTCGTACATATCCGAACATCCTGTATAATGATTTAAATAATGTCATTGACTTATTACAGAATCATATTCATTGTTATGATATCATATATGTTTCACTTATGACTTTATATTACCCATTATTTTGTAAATTCCATGTTAAAGCAGCATTTTGGGTAAAATCATTTCATTTATCATATGTGTTTCAACTTTTTGTTCTTGATATTAATACTTATATCCTAATTTAAATAATTACAGAATTTAAAGCATGATTTATATATAATATATATTCATAATATACATATATATATTATATATCGATAAAAGGAATGAAATACCCCGTTCATGGAGACAGTAGGCCGTACGTATGCATGAACGTTGTTTTCGTTTCCTTATTGAATTGAATGAAACTAAATAGATGGAATACATATATATATATATACATAAATATAGTAGCATTAATATATTTCATTATTATTCATTATATAAACTTTATGATCATTCATGTATGGTTAACATGGAGAATGAATCTCATCGCGTCGTGGAGATGGTAGTCCGTAAGTACGCACGAGTGATGATATCGTTCCCATAATTATTGAATAGAATTGGAGTGGATGGTATAATATATAATAATCAGTATAATGTTATAATAACCATATATAGTTATTCTTTACACCATTATACCCATCCATGTAAGGTGTTTTTGGAAAACAGATTTCACCACGGCGTGGAGACGGTATTCCGTACGTACGCACACGTGGTGATTTCGTTTTCCGTAGGATGGATAGATGGTGAAATAGGGTTGTTTCATACTTATAATAACATATCAGTATATGATTTTTACTTATTTTATTACTTCATAATGAAACAACTAAAGAAGAAGAAGTGGAATAAAAATAAAGTTGAAAGAATTGGTAACAAACATTACCTCTTCTTTGAAGCGCCTCTTTGAGACCTACTCTTAGGGCACTAAAATTGGTCTTTGAAGAAGACCAGAACCTCTAGTATATTTCTAGGGAAGTGGAGAAGAGAAATTGGCAGGGGTTGGACGAGATTTAAGGCTCAAAGTGGTGTGAGCAAGAGAGGGAGGAGGTGCCTTTTTATAAGGGAGGAGAGGGGCACCTTTGGAAAACTAAAAATATTATTTTATTATAAAGTCATATTCGGTTTTTAATAGCTCCAAATTGATTTATTTCGAAAATAATGTAGGTATGGGTCGAAATCCTCTCATCCCATAGAATTTAGACAAGTTTAGGTTTCTATTTTAACCTTATCATTTAGATTTAACCTTAAGTTAAATAATTTTACTTTTACCGTGTCTTCTTGTTTTCTTACACTATAAGGTTAATAAACTTACTATAAAAAGCCAAAAGAACCCCAAGTTTTTTATTATTAATATATATAACTTTATCTAAGTCATTTGGCCTAACCTTATATTTTTAGGAATAAAATAACAATTAATAATATAATATATTTTTAAAAAACTATTTTAAGTCAATTTTAACACTATTTGGTAATTGATTTTTGTGAAAATCATAATAGAATTATTAGTTCGAAAAAAGTTAATTAAATCAATAATAACATGTCATAATAACCTATAAATATACTATAATTCATAAAAAGTCTCAAATTACATTTATTTGGGTATTTATAACATCAATTATGTCAATATTTCATTAATAAGATAATTACTGCATCATTTTTGTGTCATAAATAAATTAAATTATTTAATGTCTAAAAATTATAAATAAAATACCATTATGTAGGAAATATTTTTATCTTTCTAATTAATATTTATAGTCAAATTTATCTTATGTATAACCCTATATTAAAAATGATTTACTTATTAAACATTGATTTTAACTATTTTAACCCTTCTTTAAATAAATTAATATTAAATGTCCTAATCTAATCCAAGTGGGCGTAAATGGTCATATTTTATTCCTAAGGTTTTTTTTGGTCGAATTACACTTATCAAATAGAATTATGACATGTTTTAGGGTAATAATAATATCAAGTTTACCCTTAATGACCCTATTTACTTTTAACCGTGGTAAAAAAAAGTAAAAAGTTACTATTCACCAAAAATTATTTTCATCTCATTGAACCACATTTTAGTCCTTGATATTAACTGTGCCTCTCAGATTTTCGAAATTCCACTCACAGAAGCGGTAAAATTAAGTTTTTTGAAAAATTCAGTTTTTTAACTACCACTTAGTGGTTTCACTATTTATCAAAAAAATGAAAGTTTCCTGAAAAATACCAAAAATTGGGCCTAAGATATATTTGATATTATGAATTAAAAAATGATGTCTATTTTACCAAATTCAAAACATATCAGTTGCATTAATTAATTTAAAAAAATTAATTCTCGTCGTCAAAACAAATAGCGTGTTTTTAAGAGATAATAACTATCAAAAGATTGACACTTGTTTATGTCTCGTTTAAATGTGAAATTACATCCAATGACCAAAATTGTATTAAATGGTAAAAATATATTCTAAATATACTTTAAAACCACCCAAATTAATAATTTATCACTATTAATTATTTTGATTAAAAAAGTTGTTTTTAATTAAAATTTAGTAATTTTCACTATTAATCAGAATATGAAATTTATCCGAAAAGTACCAAAATTTCACCCTAAGATAATTTCGATATTCTGAATCCAAAAATGAAGTCCATTTTGAAAGATAAAATTTATAAAATTTCAAAAAGTGGGTATTACTATTCATAACTGCTAGTTCATAAAAATATTATAATAATATATCGTTTAGTGAAACTCGGTATTGCGTACTACACACGCTATCGAGGAAGGTCTTTATTGCGTGTAATGCAAGCCAAGTCAGGGATGCGTGTTGTGCAAGCTCCTTTTGGTGTAGCGTAAAACACAAGACATTAATGAAATTAAAAAGAATATTTTTCATAAAATCTCGGGGTGTTACAGATGTACTGCAGAATGACCCTGAAAAACCCTGAGAGGGGAGGGGTGAATCTGGGTGTCAACTTCTTCTTTTAAATTGGTGGATTTTTCCCACATTGGTAGGAACCTGTTAAACCTGTATGAAGAAGAAGTGAAAAATAAATAAACAACAACATGCAAAGTAATGACAAAACTATTTTTCATGGTTCACCGCTAAGGGCTACATACAAGGATCATATGCTAGTAGTGTTTCAGTTGTAGGAAAAAGCACTAATCTTTACAAGCTGTGGATTATAAGAGTTTAGCACAGTCACTCTATGCCAGGTGAACTACCTTTACAGGGTTTTTGGGATCGTACATTGCTTCCCATAGATCACTTCCGCTGACCCCCCCTGCTCACTATGTTGGAAGAATCTTCACTCAATTTAACGACAAGAATGTCGCTTCAATGGTTTAACATTAGATCATGCATCCTCAACTGTAATTGGATGCTTTTTTGAAGTCCTGTATTCACCCACAAATGTAATTTATTTTCCCGCATAATGATATGTAATGGAAATTTATTTCACAAATTGATTTGGTTAATTTTCAATATTCCTTGGGCGTTCTATGTATTGATTGTTGTTTCCACGTACTGATGTTGTTTCTTCATACTATTGTTGTTTCTGCATATTGTGCATCCATTTCCGCATATCGTGCAGCTGTTTCTGCGTACTGATTTTGTTTCTGCGTACTGCTGTTGTTTTCACGTACCACAGCTATTTCCATGTATCGTGGAACTCCTCCACAAACTACCCTTATTTCCGCACACCACTGTTGTTTTCACATACCGTTTCTGTTTCCGCAACCTATGCAGCTCCTCCACGTACTTCCCTGATCCACGAACATCCCTACTCCACATACTGCTCCACTCCTCTGCGTACCGTCCTACTCCGTGTACCACATTTATCCACTGCGTACTGCTCCACTCCTCTAGGTATTTTCCTGCTCCGCATACTACCTTGATTAGCCACATAATATTAGAGCTTCCTACGTGAACCGAACTCTTTTCTATGAACTATTTTCCTTACGCTGATGATTCTCTCCACGTAATTTCTTCTCCACTGCGTACCAGTTTGGACTTCACTGAATTTCTTCCTGAAATTTTAATATCCAATATCGTCCCTTTATAATGGAGATTACAACTCCTTAAATAGGCACATATCTCTGTAAATTTTGGCAACCTGATTTACCCAAATTTTCAATGTGGGACAATCTATAAACCGAACTTCATCTGCGTACTGTTATCCTCTACCGTGTACTGCAATATTCTGAACTACGAACCTTTTCGCGTACCATTAACCTTCGGTGTACCGTATGACGGTCAGTCCATATACTATAAATCAACACTACGTACCTTCGCTACGAACCATTTTCGGTAGCATTTCGCGTACCTCACGCCTTCACTGCATACCATTTTTGCGAACTGTTTTTAGTTCTACCCACTGTTCCGCGTAGCGCACGCCTACACCGTGTATCGTTGCTGCAAACCATTTCGACAGCATTCTGCATACCACATACCTTCATCGTGTACCGCACGCCTTCACCGCGTACCGTACAACAAACAATTTTCAACAACATTGCATATACCACATGCCTTCACCATGTATCGTTCTGCATACCTCATTCCTTCACCATGTACCGTTCTGTGTAACTGACCCCCTATTTACTAAAATACCCATATCTTTCAAATCGCACGTCCGATTGACGAGCCATTTGTGGCGTTGAGACCCTCTTGATGAGGTGGATCTTTTGGTACGATTTTTCGATACTTTTATGAAATTTTTGATGTGACGAATATATTGAGGAGAGGTGACTGTCAATACTGCTTTCAGTCTCAAATGTATGACCCCATTCTTTCAAAACTCCCTAGTCATCCATGTGCAGATTCAAAAAAAACATGCAAAATCCATGTGGAGATTGACAACAAATAAAAACCAAACTCCAATATTATCAACAAACAACCTTGGTTCCAACAATATCTTTCTTTGGGTTTGTTGGCAATCTCAAGATAAATTCACTAACATACCATCCATGATCAAAACCCAAACCTTCATGAAACAACTCAGCCATTACTCTAACTCTATGTGAGCAGTGATCGGTGTAGAAAATAAGAGAGAGTACATTAATTGAGTTCTCATCCTTTTCATTTCTCCCATATAGTTTCATTTATGGATTTTTATATTCAACATCTTTCCCATAACCAGAAGGATGTAGAAAAATCTCCATCAAATTTATTCATTCTCCTCCATTGGAAATAAACCCAATGAACTGAATATTAACATGTAGAGTAAAAAAACATGCTCCCCCAAGATTGTATCTCCCCCATAAACCAGAATCATTTCCACAAACAGATCAAAAACTGTTAAAATAACTAGGGAGAAGATAATCACGTAACCTACTTATGCACTGGGAGGTGGCTAAACACCAAGGTTCAACCGATGTTTCTCAAACACAGCCGCTGACAGTGGCTTTGTCATAATGTCAGACACTTGCTCATCATTTCCCACATGGTCCATTTTGATCAAGTCTTGTTCAACTTTTTCTTTGATGAAGTGATATCTGAACTAAATATGTTTCGTACAGGAATTCTAAATGGGATTCTTCATAAGATCAATTGCACTCTTATTATCATATTAAATCACCATTGGTTGTTTCACCTCATAACCTATGTCACTCAGTTGCTGCTTCATCCAAAGTAACTGATTCCACACCTTGGTAGCAGATATATATTTATCTTCAGTAGTAATAAGTGAAGTACTTTATTGTTTCTTTCTTAACCAGACCACAAATTTCATCCCAATATATAATGTTCCACCACTAGTAGACTTTAGGTCTACTACATCTCCAGCCCAATCAACATAAAAAAATGATTATAATTCACTATATCTTCCTACAGCTAAGTATAACCCATAATTATGTGTACCTTGAATGTATTTCATGATTCTTTTCACTACCTCCATATGTTCTTCCTTTGGATTACTCTACAAGCGGGCCAAAAGGCAAGTTGCAAAGACAATATTTGGCCATGTCGCCGTCAGGTACAATAGGCTTCCAATGATTCTTCTGTACATGGTGGGATCCATATAATATCCTTCCTCACGCCTTTCGATCTTTGATCTGACTGAAATCAGAGTCTACATTGGTTTGGAATCATGTATATTGAATTTATTCAGTAGCTATCTTGTATAATTTTCTTGAGAAATGAAAGTGTAATCCTTCTTATGAAGTACCTATAACCTTAAAAAGTATGTGAGTTCACCAATCATGGACATTTTAAATTCTAATTTCACATGATTGGAAAATTCATCCACTGATTTATGTCTACTTCCACCAAAAATAATATCATCCATGTATACAAATACCATGAACTGGTCCTATTGAGGGTTCTTCACATAGAGATTGTGATCCACTCCTCTTTTAAACTCAAGATTTCTCAGATAAGAGTACAACCAAGAGTACCATTCCTGCGGTGCATGTTTCAGTCCATAAAGTGCTTTTTTTAATTTTTAAACCTTCAGTTCATCATTTATAAGCAAGAAACCTATGGATTGATCAATGTAGACTTATTATTCCAATAATCTATTTAAAAATGTTTTCTTGACATCCATTTGGTACACTTTATATAACCTCTTTGTATTTCCATGGCAAGAAATAGCCTGATTGACTCCACTATTGCTATCAGAGAAAATGTCTCCTCAACATCAAAACCTTTGATTTGGGAATATCCTTTACAAACCAAGCGTACCTTATTTCTGATAACATTTCCATGTTCGTCAAATTTTTTCATTAAAATCCACTTCATACCAATCACATTATGATCTTCAAGCCTTTGAACAAGATCTCAAGTCAAATGTTTGTCAATCTGATCTAACTCTTCATTCATTGCTTTCACCCATGACTCATCCTTTGCAGCCTCCTCAAATGAGGATGGTTCCACAACTGATAAAAATGCATATTGTGCATTATTACTCATTCTACATGTCTGTGTAGGTGCATTCCAATACCTGATAATATTGGACTGATCAATCTCTACTTTTCAATTTATCCTTTGGGGTTCAATCAAATTCTCTCCAACTATGGATTCCTCTTCTGATTCTTCTTCAAAGCCAACATCATGATGTGACTCCCGGGAGTTTTTCATACCTTCCTCTATATCTATATTAGCATTTTTTCCATGTTCAAATTCTTCCTCATATTCTATCACATTAGCATAAGAATTCCTTGAAGCTTTTAGGTTTTTCTTTTCAATGATCTTTACATCACTGGTATCCCTAATTCTTCTCAAGCACTTATTGAAACACTTTTAGGTTTTTCTATTCATTGATTATCCAAGAAATATTCCTTCTTCTACATTGTCTCCATACTTCCCTTGATTTCCTTCTTTTTTTTTCCAGATAAAACATTTGCTTCTGAACACAAAAAAATATTTCAAAGAGGGCTTCCTTACATGCCACAAATCATAAGGTGTCTTTGTTTCACCCATATATAGCCCTGTTCGATTTTGATTATACACTGCAGCTTATACTAATTTTTTCTAGTAATGTTGAGGAATACGACTCTCAATAAGCATAGTTCTTTCCATATTGTTTACCGGTCGACTCCTACCCTCAACAAATCCATTTTTCTATGGAGTTCTCATAGCTTCGACCTCATGGTGTATCCGATGATTCTCTAGGTAATTTTCAAATTCAATGGACGTGTATTCCCCTCTATTTTTAGACCATAGGACTCTAATCTTCCATCCAATATCATTCTCTGCGATTCATCAATAGCCTTTCATGCAATCAATCACTTGTCACTTGCTGTGTATAATGATCCCACATGTCATTCTGTTTTAATCATCTATGAAAAGAAAAAAGTACTTCTCTCCATATATTCCAGCAACATTTATTAGGACACATACATCTTTATGGATGAGGTCAAGGAGAGTTGATTCTCTTTTCTTTTTTGGCCGGTAGGAACTGCAGACTAGTTTCCCTCGCATGAAAGCATCACATTCATTTTCTTTTTCATGCTTCAAATTAGGGATATCCATGACTATATTCATCTTATATATCTTTTCCATGTCTTTCTGATTGATGTGCCCAAATCTAAGATTCCGTAAGTTTTTTTCCTCTCTGACTATTAGGTATCATATGTTCTCTTTTCTGTCAACCTAATATAAATTTCCTTCTGTTCTACATCCTTTCATGAGAGAATTCCCAGACTTTCCTCTTATAGGACAACCATTCTGATTGAATGTCACAACAAGACCTGAGTCACAGAGTTCAATCACAATTATAATATTGTGACACAGACCATACACAGTTAGGACTTCAGTTTTCTTCATCTATCCATTATCTAGATCAATACTTCCACTGCCTTTTATCTTCAAATAACCATCATTATCGAACCTCACTATTCCATCGACCTTTTTTGTGATATTTATTAATACTTCTGCATTACCCGTCTTATGGTATGAACATCCTCTATCAAGAATCTAGGTGCTTTTGTTATTTGTATCATTGAGGGATACTTATGAAAAATTGAACTTTTCAATTTTCCTCTTTTCTTTCCATGAGATATTGGATTGAGTGTAGGATCCTACTGGCCCTTCAATTCTCTCTTCTATGTACATGGGTTCTTCATATTCAAATTATACTTCCAATGGAGAAAAACTGTTTGAAATAGAAACACTAACTATTTGATGTGTATTGACTCATCTCTGAACATTGAAAGAATTTCTCCTATCATACCCCTGCCTATAATACATAGCTTTATGACCAAAGTTAGAACAGTGAAAGTAATATCCCTAGAAATTATTTCTTCTATAAGAAGTATATGAATATGTTCTCCTTTTTTAACTCATAACTCTTCCCTATTTAAATATCTTCTTACCTCTTTGTAGTATGACATGCTATTATACAGATATCCAAAATAACGACACTTCATGAAAGGAAATTTCTTATCACTTCTATTTCTCCTCATGCTTTATTCCTCAAGAAAATAGTTTGACTGCCTATCATTTCTGGAAACTCAAGGATAATCTTCAATTCTACTTTCAGTTTGATTTAAGGGTTTTATTTTCAGCACTTATGGTGGCTTTTCAACATGATCGTGTTTCATCTTTACTTTATTCTGGATTACTTTATTTATAGAGTTTGACATTTCAACATCACAACCAATTCCACTATTTCCCATGAATGTGGGTATTTGATCACTCAAGATATTTTCAAATTCATCAGAACCATGTTTTTATCTCTCTAGAAGCTCAGTATCTAAGAACCTTTCAAATTTTATTTTTTTCTTTTCTTCATTTGAAATTGATTCAATTTTGAGTTTACTTCTCAAAGTAAAAACTTTTTCTTCAAGTCCCTCAAAGGTCTTGGACTTCTCCTCCAGTACTAAGGTAAGGTCATTAATGACCTTTTCTTGTTCTTCAATTCTGAGTTTTATTTCCATAACATCATCAATGCGTTCAAGGATTGATGATTGTACTTTCAAAAGTTCTTCCAGTCATTCAATTTCTACTTTCAGTTGATCAATATATTCTGATGAATCCTCCACCATTGATTTACACTTATTGTATCTATTATATTTAATCTAAAGCTTACCAAAAGTATCCTTAAGTTGTAACTTGGGATCGAAATTAGTATTCAACTAATTATCTCTAGCTTTATTTATCAATGGTTCTGACTTTTTAGTGGTAGCCATCATGGATGCATGGTTTCCTATCTTAAATTCTGGTTCTTCTTTCTCAAAGAATTCATTATCATAATCTTCCCTCTCATAGAAAAAACACTTCTTCTATGCTTTCTTGGAAAATTTGAAGTTACCCATTTTTAAGAATATTTTCTGATTATTTTCCATGTTTTCAACTTCACTCTCTTCATCATCAAATTTTCTTGAGCACTGAGAGGCAATGTGCCCAAATCTTCCACAATAAAAACAAGCCAGAGATAGTTTGTCTTCAAATTTACATGTTCCCTTCTTGATATTCTTGGAAATGAGAGAAAGAGTTTCGTAATCCTCATTATCTTCATCACCACTATCTCCTGAAAGTTTTAGTTTGTCAATATATTTGAATACCATTTCCTTGCTCACACAAGTCATAGCTTATTCGGGTTTGATTATCATTTCATAAACTGATAGATTGCTCGGAAGATCATCCTTTGAGAGTTTGGAGAGATCCCTTTCATCAAGGGATTACACCTTTTCATTGTAAAGGTGTGAGAGTCTTCTCAAGATTTTATTTACTGTGTCAATGTCTTTGATTTCTTATCCCAAAACTCGGATTGCTCCTAAAACTTTAGTAATTTGATTGAAAAAGGAGTCTGCATTCTAATCAGGGTGCATATTCAGATCATCAAACCCGTTGTGTAGTACTTGAAGTTTTTCCTCCTTCACTTTTCTATCTCCTTCATAAATATTCTCCAGTTTATCCCACATAGAATTGGCATATGGAAAACTCATTAACTTTAGATAAATCTGATCAAAAAAGGGTTGTAGTGAGAGAATTCAGAGCTTTTGCATCAACATCAAGCAATTTCCTTTTTGAATCTATGATCAACAGTCATATAGAATCAATGAATTGTATTCCCTGCACATTAGCAAATAAGACCTCGATTCCAAGAGATCTTAGGTGATATCTCATCCTATTTTATCATATTTAAAAATTATTTCCATCGAAGAGGGGAACTCACCTAAATTTGACTAGATTCTTCATGATAGACAGATTCAACACCAGCAACCTTTACCCTCTGATAAAAATTGAAGGACCCAAAAACACCCATGATAGGGGAGGGGTGAATCAGGGTGTCAAATTTTTCTTTTAAACTGGTAGATCTTGTTCCCATGTTGGTAGGAACATGTTAAAAATTTCCCTAGAGGAAGTGTAGAAAATAAACAATCACAAGAAAAGCAATGACACAATAATTTTACTTGGTTCACCACTAAGGTTTATGTACAAGGAGCATACGCCAACAATGTGTCAGTCGTACCAAAAACCATTAATCTTCCCAAGTTGTGGATTACAAGAGTTTAGCACAGTCACACTATGCTAGATGCACTTCCTTTTTAAGGTTTTAAGTATATCACACTGTGTCCCTTATATCACTTCCATTGAATCCTCCTTGTTCACTACGTTGGAAGAATATTCACTCAGTTTAACGGCATAAAGGTATCTTTGATGGTTCAAAATTAGATCATGCATCCTCAAATGTAAATGGATGCTCTGTTGAAGTCCTGTATTCACCCATAGATGTAATTAATTTTCCCGTATACTGATATATCATGGAAATTAATTTCACAAACTGATTTGGTCAATTTTCAAGCTTCCTTGAGTGTTTTGAGTACTGCTTTCTGTTTACGCGTACTGTTGCTGTTTCTACGTACCACTGCTATTCCCTTATACCGTGTAGCTTTTTCTGCATATTGTGAAGCTATTTTCGCATACTACTTCTGTTTCCACATACCACTGATGTTTTCTCATACTATTTTCATTTCTGTATATAGTGAAGCTCCTCCATGTACTACCCCTGTTTCCATGTACCACTATTATTTTTGCATATTGTTGCTATTTCCACGTATCGTGCAGCTCCTCCACGTACTGCCTTGATCCATGAACATCCGTAATCAGCGTACTACTCCACTCCTCCATGTACAGTCCTACTCCGAATATCGCCATGCTCTACTGCATACTGCTCCACTCCTCTTCCTACCATCCTGCTCTGCATACTGCATTGCTCGATCATGTTCTGCGAGAGCTTCCTGCATGAACCACGCTATCTTCCACAAAAAATTTTCCTTACACGGATGATTCTCTCCAAGTACCCTCTTCCCCTCCACGTACCACTTCAAATTTACCAAATTTCTTCCAAAAATTTTAATCTCCAATATAGTCTCTTTAAAAAGGGTATTACTACTCCTTAAATAGGCACATATCTCCACAAATTTAGGTAACACAATTTACCCAAATTTTCAATGTGGGAAAATCTGTAAACTAAACTCCATTTGTGTACTGTTAGCCTCCACCGCATACTGCAATCGTCTGAATTGTGAACCTTTATCGCGTATCATTAACCTTCTACATACCGTATGGCTATCGGTCCACGTACTGAAACTCATCAGCACGCATCACGTACCATTGTTGTGAACCATTTTCAGCAGAATTTCACGCATAACATTCCATCACCGCGTACCGTCACTGTGAACTATTTTCTGTTCTGTGCACCGTTCCGCATACCGCACGCCTTCACCACATACCGTTGCCGGGAAACATTTTGACAGCATTCTGCATACCACATACCTTCATTGCGTACCACATTCCTTAACTGCATACCACACTATGAACTGTTTTCAAAAACATTATGTGTATCGCATGCCTTCACTGCGTACCGTTCTGCACAACCGGACCCCTGTTTACTAAAACGCCCGTATCTTGCAAACCACACATCCGATTGATTATCTATTTGTGGCATTGGGACCCTCTTGATGAGGAAGATCATTTTTTATGATTTGCGGTGACTTTCATGAAAGTTGTGATGTGAAGAATAACTTGAGGAGTGGTACCCTTCAATACTGCTTTCAGTCTCAAACGTATGACCGCATTCTTTGCAAACTCCCAAGCCATCCTTGTACAGATTGACAAAAAACACGCACACTCCATGTTCATATTGAAAAAAAAACACAAAAAAACTCCAATATTATCAACGAACAACCTTGGTTCCAACAACGTCCTCATTACTTAATGAACATCATATTATGCCTTAACTATTTTGATATTTTGTCTTGTTAAATGGATGATATGGGTGGGCATACCTATATGTAATGACAAATGAAATGTTAAATAGAGTATATGGGAGGGTAGGCCCATATGAATTGATAAATGGATTACATAAATGGGTATACTCATGTCTTGTGATTGTTTATGTGAGTGGGTATACTTACCTAGTTATGAATGTTTAATTTGAATGAATGAATGCTTGAATGAATGCTTTGATAAATGCCATGGGCTGATCTTCGTGGATCTGGAACGTGTTAGTGGACACCTTGGATTGACTATTCCCATTGGGTCTTGATTCTATGGGATGCCTTAGGCCTTTCTACCCCGTGGATCCGGCTTTCTTGGGCTCGCGTAGGACTTTCTATTGTTGTGCCCCTAGGACCCCAACTGGTGCCTAACTGAATCTCCACCATGGATGCCCATGGGACTTGAGGGGATTCCTTGGACAAATATCCTTGGATATGACCCTCCGTGGTCTAGATATTTATTACTTGGATGCATTGGTCTACTAACACCTTGGATCCGGCCCTTGGGGTCTACACTTCACTATATGCCGAGGTCATGGGATATTTGACTTCACTATACATCATGGATGTTGGACACTTGATTTATTTATATAGTGTGGTTGTGGTTTCATGATACATATGGATGTACGGTGTGGCTGTGTGACTTATTTACTTGGTTATAGCTGCCTTGTTAGGAGATGACTCTCTTTTTCACATAGCCTTGAGGGTTTTTGGGTTTTACTTACTGTTGTAGATTTATGCCATGTGCATATACACTTTACTTTACTTGTTGTTTACACTTGTTAGAAATTTTGTAGTATTGTTGTTAGAACTATATAGACCTGGGTGGTTTCCTACTGGGATGTTTATCTCACACCCGGTTTTGGCCTCCTTGGGGACTCAAACAGATTATTTGGTTGCAGGTGATGATAGGGAAAAGCGCCATTGTACATGTTGCTGATTTTGGATTTGGAGTTAGGTAGCACCAGGCCAAGATGAGGCTTGCGATGCTGGGATACCCTTTTGGTCTTTTTTACTTTTGGGATACTTGTATTGTATTGTATTTACATATACTGTTCTGACTGATTTCTAGATACTTGTACCATCTGCATCATTTTGTATATGAGACACTTATTGTTATTGATATGTATTCTGGTCTTGTCTTACTTTTAGTAGTTGACTGGTTATTTTTCTTCTACTATTTATTGTATGTTTGACTTCCATTGTGATACTATGGTAATGAGGTCACAGTATCCTCATTGAAACACCTAGGCACTCACTGCTAGTTAGCAGCCTCTATCATTTGGAGAGATACCCTTGAGGCCTTGTGACTAACCAGACCATTTTTTGCAGCATCCATGTTCGGGACGTTACAACACTCCTATGAGCCCTTCGTAGGTGGAAACTCTAGTGAAAAGGGTCCAATGACTATATTAGAAGCTTTAGGAGGATAAATAATGTAAAATTTCATTCTAATTGTAGCCTATTGGCCCAAAATATAATCCTCTTTCCTAATATACTCTTGTTTGTCCACCGACAGAGCTTATTTATAAGGGGTTCATTCATACTGGGAGGGGAGGGTTTTGGAAACCCCCTCTACATTAATGACTCTGATCAGGGAAATTATATAACTACCCATATCCTTCAGAATGAAATCAACTACTGAATGATCTTGAAAAGATTCCAACTGATCAAAAGTGATTGAACCATAGAGGTCATCCCCAGTCCTGCACCTCTCATGCCTAACCTTAGTGGTGGGACCTCTATCACCTTATGAAGAGACCCCAGGCTTAGACAAGGTTAGAGATACTTGATTTATCTTATCATTCCCTTTCTTATTTATACATGTGGCTTCTTTATAACCATTGATACTATCCTCCATGGTTGTTAAGACAACTTCCTCAACAATGGTGGAAGTCATGTCAACCTCCACCAGAATCCTTGAAAAATTCCCAAACCATAGGTTATCTGTTTTCTTATTCACCCCAAATGGGGTTCCCACTGATGATGTTATATGTTATGGAATTTTAAGGACCTTTCACTTCAAGAAATCATCACTACTATAAAACAGGGTATTATTAGTGCTAAAAAAAGCCTTTATTAGTGCTAAAAAAATGTTGATAATTGAGGCGTTATTAAATGGGGGTCCTTTTATCAACGCTAAAAAAATAACTGATAATGGCCCCTTTTATCAGTGCTAGAAAAATCACCAATAAAAGGGTTCTTTTATCAACGCTAAAAATTCACTGATAAAAGGGGCTTTTATTAGAATTGATAAAAGTATAAAAAATAAAAAAATTCTATAAATTGAAGGGTAGACTCACCCTGTTTTAACAGTGCTTGACCCCCCATTCAACAACATTAAGGAACCCCACCCATTCACCCCCACCCCTTTAATAGCAGTAGGTGTACACCCCCACCCTTTAACAATGCTAGCACCCTGCATCCACTCATGCATCCCTGCCTCCACCTGGATTCAAACTGGAGACCTCTCCCTTACGCATCTGTACCTATACCACTCGTTCATCTTGTTTCATTCTCCGTTTAATGGTATATCTATTTATTTATATATATAGATATATTTATTTATATATTAATATATATTAATATTAATATATATATATAGTTAGATTAATATATATATACACATATAGTTATATTTGTATATTTATTCGTATGTTAATTTATATATATATTAATATATATAGTTGGTTGTATTTATATATTTATATATTTATCTGTATATTAATATATATATATATAGTTATATTTTTTTATGTGTATATTTATTTTTATATTAATATATATTTGTAAGATTAGTTTTAAATACATTTAGAAAATATGATTTTTGAGTGTGTTTATAATAAATAAATAAAAAAATACATATATACAACATACATACACATGTATATATATATATATATTATATGTGTATATATAAGTATAAGTATACATATTTATATATATTTACATATATTATATATTGATATGTATATACATATGTTCGAATATATTGATAATATATATTAGTTTGTTAATACAGACACACACTAATACACACACACACACACACACATTATATAGGTATATAAATATTCACATATTTGTATATTAAATAAAATGGATATTATTTTTTATTTAGATAAGGCTTGTATATTGATAAATATATTTTATATGTAAATATGTTTAATTATTTATTTATAAAATTAAATTTTTATCTGTGAATATATAAAAAATCTGTATATATTGTTATATATTTGATTATAAATAATAGTACATTGTGAAAAACGATAAAATATCAAAGTCATAATATCAATTTGAATGCAATACTTGAGAATAAATTCAGTCTCCACTGAAAAAGGGAAAAAGACCCCCTTAAACAAGGCTGAAATTCTATCGAATTTTTAAAAAGTTGGGTATCATGTCTAAAAACTCAGTTTGGAGGCCTCCTAGACCATTTTTACCCTTGAAATATGGGACAAAGGGTTCCCCTCTATCACTAGTTCATAGAGCTCATCACTAACTTTGAATTGGTTTGTGGTGGACCTCAAAAAAAATTTGGATCAAAATTTATGACCATTTGAAGTTTGAGTTACGTTTTTAACTTATTTTAGATCTTTTGTTGATTTTTTGATTTTTTGTGTCTTTAAAGAGTTATTAAGGGATTATTACTCGATAATAATTAAAAAATTATAAATTATAAATATTTTTTAATTATTTTATAAGCCATTTTCACTAAATATATTATATATTAAGTGTAAATGTCAATTTATACTTATCTAAGACATATTTAAAATATATATTTTTTATTTATATCAATATCAATATATTTATATATTTATATATTAATATATTATTTTTACTGATTTTTTTTGAAATATAACATTTATCAGTGCTTGTAAAAAAATGCTGATGGAGACCCCCCATTATCAGTCCTATTAAAAAACACTGATAAAGTAGGTCTCTTTAACAGTGCTAAAAAAGCACTCATAAAGGTGTACCTTTATCAGCATTAAAAAAAGCACTAATAAATAGGTACTTTTAACAACTCTTTATTTTAGTACTGTGAAAAGATCATTTTATCAGTGCTTTTTTAGCGAGGTTAAAGGGTGTCACTGCGTAAAGCTATTTCTGTTGCAGTGGGTATTATTTGATGACTCTCTAAGAGATTTATTGGAAGTGAGTTATTAATATTGACAAAAAATCTAAAGGGTGATATTAAAGAGCCCTTGGAATTATTGATGGTGTTGTATTTGTTTTAAACTATTTATGTGTGAAAATTTTCATGTATTTTTGAATATGAAGTTGAGATAAGGCTTGAAATCAGAAGATCAATGATTCGATCATAAATGTCAAGAATGTCAAGTTCTGAATATGATAATTGTTCTTAAAGTGATGACCATTACATAAAAGATATTTAAGAATTACATGCCTTGGGAATTATATGTTCAAAAGGAAACTTATTTTGGAAAAGGAATTTATATGTTCTACGTATTAAAAATATTTTCAGCTAAAGTTGATCATACGAGCAAGCTCGACCACGACCATTCCTAGTCATGGGAGCAAGCTTATCCGTAGTTGAAGCAACTATGGTTGTAGATGGACTAGCATGGGTTAGTGTAGGTAAAAAGAGCATGGGGAAACAAAGTGGTAGAGTAGCAAGATTTATGATGGTGTGATGACATCACCGCTTTTTCTTCATTTAAACCACCATTAAATATGAAATTTTATTTTATTTTGACTTAGCTATTTACTCTTTACAGTCATTTTTTTAAAACCTATCTAGAATTAAGGATAAAAAATAGTTAATTAATATTTTAATTACTTTTTCATAATTAATAATTAATTATTATTTAATAAAAATTTATTTTAATTTATAATATATTATTTGAATATTTAATTAATTATTAATCAGTAATTATTTATAATTATTAGTTAGTAATTATTTTAAAACTTAATTAATTATAAATTACTAATTACTAATTATATTTTAATTATTAATTATTTACTAATTCATAATTTTTAATTAGTAATTCTTTATATAAGTGTATATTTACATATAAAGACACATAGACATGTATTTATATATATATTTATTTATATTTATTTATAATTATATATATTTATAAATATTTATATTTATTTATGTACATTTATAAATATTTATATGTATATATACACACACACATACATATATGTATATGTATGTATGTATGTTCATATGTGTATATATATATAATAATATTTAATTATATATACTATTATATATATATATATATATATGTGCATATTTATTTATTTTTTATAAAAAATTATAAGTATTTATATATGTATATTTATTTTTATACATTTATATGTATATTTATATACATTTATATACATTTAAATATATTTATATATATATTTTCATATTTATATGTGTTTATATATATATATATATATTTATATGTATTTATATATATTATGTGGGTGTATGCATGTATGTTTATTTATGTGTTTATACAGATATATATTTATGTTTATATACAATTATATTTAGTTATATATAGATGTATTTATATGTATTTAAATATATTATGTGGGTATATATATATGTATGTTTATTTATGTGTATTTATATAATTTATATATATTCATGTTTATATAAAATGATATTTAATTATATATATGTATGTATATATATATATGTGTGTATTTATATATATTAAATGTGTGTGTATATATATTTATATGTATGAATATATGTATATTTATATGTGCTTATATATATATATATATATATATATATTTATATACATTTATTTTTATATAAAAGTATATTTAATTATATTTATGTTTATATGTATTTATATAAATTATATGGGTATATTTACATATATTTATGTATGTATATTTATATGTGTTTATTTATATATTTATATATGTTTATGATTAAATAAAATTAGATTTAATTATATGTATATGTATATGTATGCATGAATTTATATATGTTTATGTAAATTTATTTATATTTATTGATGTTTATATTCATCCATGTATATTTATATATATTTATAAATATTTAGATATATCATGTCGGATATATATATATATATATAAATATTTATAAGCGTATATATATTTTTATTTGTATATAAATCTATTTAATTATACATATATACATATACATATATTTATATTTATATATTTATATAAATTTCTGTAAATTTATTGAAATGTATATATATTTAATAAATATTTATATATTTTTTCATATATTTAAAATTTTATATGGAACAACATTTATATAAATTTATATGTAATTATAAATTTATATGTTTATATTTATAGATTATTATTATATATACATATGTGTGTGTGTGTGTGTATGCACATGAATATGTATTTACACACACACACACACATATATATTTTAAAATTATAAGTTTTTTTTGAAATGATAAATTTATCTGTATATATATACATATATTAAAGTCTTCTTAGTTACCACATGATGGACTTTTTAATACCTAAGATCAGATTAATCCACTAAGAAGGGGGGGGGGTGAATCAATGACAGCTTGTTTTTAAAATTTATTCTTTTTAAAATCAAACTTTCCAATATTTTATGATTTTATTTACTCAAGTAGTGAGTCTCAACCACTCTTATGTATGAAAAAAATAATGAAACAATGAACATAAGGATTTTTTAAAAGGTTTAGACCCATCCCAGGTAACCTAATCCTTGTCGTGGTTGGTTTCTCCCCACAAACAAGAATTCTTCACTACAATCACAACATATTGAAAGTATACAGTGATGGTATATAGTTGCACTATTCATGTCCAGAGTCACACCAAACACCGTATCTTCACACCACCTTCATACAAAATATGTAACCAAGATATGATAATTGTTATTTAATGCTGGTATTCTTTAAAAAATGTAGAAGTAGATCTCCCTCAATGAGTGTTTATAAATATTTAAGAATAGATTCTCACTTTATTAAGATCTGATATATAACTGCTTCTTTTTCTCCACACAAAAACCTAACACTACACATCATCTAGAACTAGATCTTCAGATAAATACTTTCATAGTTTTAGGTGCTCACACTTTCGTTTGTTTCTATTTAGTTATCACACACTATAAGCACAATAGTAATGATAACATTATTTTCTCTCACACTCAATATTGGAAAACCCAAGATCTACCATAGGAACTTCATTTATGGGCATGAAATTGCTTCAATTATAATTGTTTCCCTCAGTTGAAAAAATTATGAGACAGAATTTTCCTACCAACCCAAAGGGTTATTATAAAATTATATCTTTCTAAAACCTCAATTTTCTCTTTGATTATTTTCATATATCTCAAATGAAAATTGTATTAGATTTATTTACTCGAATACCCTTCTTCATGTTGTCTTCTCAAATGTCCAACTTCAATCAATTTTCTCAAATATCACATTTTTGAATTCCCAATGATATCCTTCTTCTTCCTCATATTTGAAAATTTTCAATATCATCATCTTCCTCCTACTCACATAATACAACAAAACATGAATATAACTCTAAAGTTAACATATTCACCCATTTGAAAACTAGTAAGAATAACTACATATTCAGATACAAGTGATTGTTTGAGATCCAAATCAAAAAAGCATTATCACAATTGATTTCTAGTTCTTATATCTAGAGATTCTTCATTTACATCCTTAACTTTGAATAAAATGAAAAATGTTCAGATAAAATGGCTTGAAATAATAAATAGATATGAACAATGTTCATCATTTTCAAAATATCATTGGAATAATATTGAATAACATTTTATATGTGATGTTTTTCACATTGAATATAGGTTCTTGCATTGTCCAGTTTAGCTTCTTCATAACACATGAATTTTGGAAAACTTATTTTGTATATAGATGAAATTTTAATATGTTGTTCTCTCAAACAAAATCCCACCACCACCACCAAATCATTGTTTTATTTTATTCAAGATAAAATGGGATTATATTACACCACAATAAAAGAAATAAGGTGAAAAGTTCTGAAATTACAAGGGTCTAAAATAATGAAGACTAAGGGTATCCCCTCTAACCAAGTCCACACCTTCAGAAGGAAAGGATCCCAAACTAGAGTAATAAGTAACCATAACTCCTATATCTTCTATGGAAGAAAGAAAATCAGAAACATTTTTCCCTCGCTCCATGTGTATAGGACTTATGTATGGTTGTTAATGAGGCACCTAATCCTACGAATGAGTTAATAGATAGACCATGGGATAGTTCTTAGGACTTGAAAAGATCGATGAATTATGGTGGAGTCTGTTTCGACCACTACTAGACCAATACTTCACTGGATATAAAGATGAAGTCTTGTTAGCATATAATTTTCTTCTAGTTTAATGGATTCACCACTACCAAATAAGGCATATAAATATAGGATAACTGATCCTATTGGATCCTGAATGATGTTTTTCCCCACATTGCACCCATAATACATGATCCATTTGTATTGAGTTTCAATCCAGATATATATGATACCTGCAGATCCAAAAACCTTGTGGGGTACTGTATAGAGTGTATTATGTATTTTTGACCACTGAAAGCACCATAAAGGAGGGAATGTATTCAAATTTCTCGAGGAGATGGGCCAGGTAAATTAATAAGCTCCTATGTTGGAAGGCAAGAGTTGTCCTTGTTCATGATATCCCTTCATGATTAGATTTATTCCTCACCTTCCAGATATAGAAACATGCCACTAGGAAAATAATAACTCTCTACCACCTCTAAATATAATTGTTTCTCATTCCCTATAACTAGGGATTTAAGAAAGAGTTTCCTTACGACTCCTGGGTTAAGAGACAAGTAAATTAACCAAAGGAGTCCCACAATATTTGTGCCCATTTGCATTTAAATAACAATTTTTTCGAGTCTTCTGACTGATTATTGTTGCAAAAATATAATCTAGAGACAAGATGAATGCCGATATACTTAACATTCCCATCCATTGATAATTCTTGGTTTCTGATGCGCCAAAGGAGGAAGTTAAATATTGCAAGAATCTCTTTACACCAACAAAACCCTCCTCATTCATCAAAGATATACATGACCATATTCACACTCTAAAAGTCTTTCACAAAGAGGGAACCAGATGGATAACCTATAAAGACACATTTTTATGTCTCTAATTTCAACACAATAATCTCCAAAACATCACGATAATCATTATCGAGGATGATATATATTAATCACAGGTAATTTATTGCATGCTTATACATTATATATAGTGTTGGAAACCCAAGAAATCCCAGCTTGGTTTCAACCTAATTATGATGCTAAAAACCGATGTTTCCCCTGCCAATGATATTTTTGGTATGATTTTGAAGTGTCGATATGCGTAATTGAGTCGTTCACCATAAAGATAAGTCAGATATGTTAGCTAGAAATGAATGAGAATAGAAAAGTCCCTATTTTAATTTTAATATGAGGGATAAATTCCCATATGTAGATGAAATTGGGTATGTTGAGGAATTCACATAAATGAGAATTTATCTTATAGAGAGTTTGTATATGTGGAGGCATTCAAGTACGTGTTTTTTAAAAAAATGAAAGGAATTTTCATACATTATCCAAACAACTTACATATATTTTGTCTACATGGTGTTCTCACCTATGTATCACATTATATACATGATGGAATTCACTTACATGGGTGTTCACATAGCTAAATATTTTCCTATGGATAACAACTCATATGTGATCCTGGAAAAATTCATACCTCAATCCAACCACTTAATCACCTCTTCAGACTTCATGGAAATAACTAAAACCATAAAACAACACCTCCAAGACTATTTATGAAGGTTCAAAATATCTCGAACGTCTTCTACATCAAGAAAATCAACTGACTAAAACTTATCAAAAATACTTCAAAGGTATGGTTGTCAACAAATACAATTTTCCATAACTTCACAAATTTTAATTGTTCTCTAATCTACCCCATTGGATTTTTGGCACCCAAAATTTAAATTATTTAAAAAAAATCTCAACATCATGATCTCGGGTATCATAAAATCACAACTTATATTCGAGAGATATATAGAGACACCAAACCATAAGAAAATGCATCATTTTCGAGAGAATTTCATCCCTCAGTGACAAGTATATTTTGGAAAAATGATTAAAATGACTCACTTTATTAACTCATTCCTTAAATATCACTAACACAAAATCCCCAATTTAATATTGTCCACAACATTGGATTTCAAGGCAGTGCACACTCCTCCTATTACCAAGAATTATCTTCCGCTTTGGTATAGAGTTGTATAACATTTTCTCCCCCGTTTTCAACACAATCCAAATCCAATCATGTAGGGTTAGTAGTTCCATAAATCCTTAGGCATAGGGTGAATCATAAACATGTAGTTTTAACCTTTACTCCACAAACCATTATCATGGAATAACTTTTTTAATAATATCATAAAGCTACTCATTTTTGATAATATATTCAAGTATTATATCGCATGATTCCACATTCACTTTGATAAAGTTATATAGAATGTCAAAGAATTGAGATCATGAATGATGAACCAATGTTTTCGATAGATTGATAACACTATAATTATCAAAGATAATTCTTAATGTTTTCTCAACAATAACTCTCTAATTGATCAGTTGAATTTAGATCCACAAAACCTATGTAACTGCAAGTGTATTAGTTATATATTCTAATTTAATTGTAAATGATTTCATTGAGTTTTGTTTCATGCTATATTAGCTCAAACAAACATCTCCAAGAAAGATAACACCACAAGAAGTGGATATCCTGTCTATACAGTCATCCACCCAATCTGTATTTGTGTAATTAAGAAAGTCCAAAACTAAATTGAATCTGTACATTAAGCCAGAGTGCACTATACTTTTCACATACCTCTCGATACACTTTTATACAAGAATATGGTATTTTTTGGGTCACTTTGATATTGAGTACACATGGTAACAATATATGCAATGTTTGTCCCAGAAGCTATCAAATTCAATAAGCTACCAAATACACTTCTGAATTCCTTTTGATAAACCTTATTCTTTTGTTCATATTTACTAAATTTTGTACCAAATGAATTAAGAGTGGAAACCTCCTTGGAATCATTCATTAAAAACCTTTAAAAAAATTTCTTTATTTATATTTATTAGGATAAATTTAAAGATTTATATTTATATTCAATCTACAATCCCAAAAAATAATTCAACTCTATCAATATTGAATTTTGAAACTGCTCCTTTGTAGGTATACAAAATTCATTATATAATCATTTATTATCACTATAAAAAAGTATGCTATTTACATACAAAATTACCATCATGATACCGATGAAAATATCAATTATATAAAAATTTAAGTCAACAGTTACTTTAGAAAATCCCATTTTTCTTATGCTATTATAATGTTTAGAGTACTGGGATATAAGATCTTGTGTTAGTACATACAATTATTTCTTGAGTCTACATACAATATTCCCATCATGATCAATAATGAATACATCTAAATTCTAAATAAATACATCTTCCTCAAGTTCACCTTTAAGAAATTCCAACTTCACATCCATTTTATAAACTTTCTAGTGTTTATATATAAACAAAAATAAATAAATATTCTTATAGTTCCAAGCCTGATAATAGGAGAAAATTTTTCTTAAAAATAAATCCTGTTAGAACCATGGTCTTCTATGCATGATTTGGAGTATGGTTTGTGTTTGTTGTCAATCAACAGTGGAAGTTCAGAATGTGTACCCATAAAGAGATCATACAGTTCAAGCAGACAACAGTATTGAATGTGGTGCCGTTTCCCAGTGTTTGTCAAATTTTTGGGCCTAAAAATCGACAAATGGAGAAAAGTGTTTTTGGAAAAGAGACTTGTGCGTTGTGTACTAGATGAAGAAGAAACTTGCGCGCCATATGTTTTTCAAGATCAGAACATGGGAAAATGACAAAGGGATAAGGGTCGCGCAAGTTTTGGTATGTTCGCACAAGTGACCTGCGCGCCGTGAAGAGACTTGGGCGTCGATGCCTAGGAAGACTGGAAAATTGCGTGCCTATTGTTTTTCAATATCATAACTTCAGAATATGGTAAAGGAAAGATGGCCGCGCAAGTATTTGTGTAGGTCATGCAAGTGAGTAGCACGACAGAGGCTAGGAAGGATGAGCTGCGCGCCGGAACCTGCGCGCTATGGGAACACTTGCGCGCCACCCCGCAGGGGATCCAGTTTGCCTATAAATAGAAGACCCCCCTACTCATTGGTAACAAATTTCAAGACTTAGAGATTTTTCAAGCTCTCTTCGCACAAGTGGTTGAGTCGCGCAAGTGGTTGTTGGGTCGCGCAAGTAGAGGCTACGCGCCAATTGTTGGCTGCGCGACCAAGGCAGTTGGGGAGTTAAGGGCGCAACGCTGCGCAAGTTTGGTGTTGAAGGAGTCAGTGTCGTGCAAGTTTTTTGGTGTCACCTGCGTGCCGATTTTGTACCACACAAGTGACTTTCATGCCGGGATTGTGACTTTCACGCTGGGCTTGGATAAGCTTTCCGGGGTTGTTAAATTTCATCTGTCCTTTTGAAGCTGCACGAAAGCTGGAAGATCGCCCGGTACCCTCAGCACAAAGTGATATTCATCTTCTGGTGAGAGTTTGACTTCAACAGAGCATCTAAATACGACAGAGGATGCATTATTATTCAATGATGAAGAGAACTTCATGTCTATAAACTGAGTGGGACTTCACCAATGGCTATGAGCCAGGGGGAGTCAACGGGAGTGACCCGAGGGAAGCAGTGAGCTATCCCTGAACCTTTGTAAAGGCAGTGAGCCTGGGACAGAGTGATTGTGCCCAAACCTTTGTAATCCACAGCTAGTGAAGATTAGTGGAATTTGGTATGACCGACAACTTGTCGGCGTACGCTCCTTGGACGTAGCCCTTAGTGGTGAACCAAGTAAAAAGTGATGTGTCTTCTCTGTGCATGTGAATGTTTACTTTCTGATCATATTCATCATACAGGTTCAACAAGTTCCTACCAACGTGGGAACAAGATCCATCACATTAAAAGAAAAAGTTGTCACCCTGATTCACCCCTCCCCTCTCAGGGTGTCCCAGGGTCCTTCAAATCCCTTATATCTATGAATTTTATTTTTAAAATATTTTTTCTTTGTTCCTTTTGACTTCACCTTTCTTATTCATTTTATTTAAAAACCCCAGTTTTATCCAATTACATTTTTATCTTTTGGTCTTGGATGATACTACCATGTGGTGTTATTCTCAATCTAAGTGATATATTCATTCATAGTTTTAACCCACTCATAATGTTCAATATCTTTAACTAATATTCTTAGTTTACCTTGTGATATAATATCTACTTGATTCTCATCTCTTAGTCTTTATCTTTTTTAAATTGGTGTAATTTTATTTCCAATTATATTTTTAGTATATACATGTTTTTAGTCTCTGCAATCAAATTTTGAAACCACTATTAGTATACACATCATAAATAGTATGTTTTTGAGTCAATGAAAGAAGTTTCTAGTTTTAATTCAGCTACTTTCTCAGCCATAATATTTGTAATCTTCTCACTATCTTTTATATAAATTTTAAAATCTTCTTGTGAATATTGCCTAGTTTTTCCCATATTTTAATAAATTTTCACTTTATAACTCTTGGATATTTTTTTCAAACTTTTATTCTAGAATATATATCTATTTCCACTTTATATATATCCCATAAACACGCCCTAATCATGATTTTCCTTAAACTTTCCCATCTTGTTGTCCTTTTTTTAACATGAAATACAAAAAATAATAAAGAATCTAACTGTAGGATTATTATACTACCACATATCATATGGTCCAATATATGTCTTAGGAATCAAAAGGAATCTATTCAGAATGTGTAAAAAAATATATAAAACTTCTCTCTAGAAATGATTTGAAATTTTATTTTTTGAAAGAATAGTTCTACCCATTACAATTATGTTTTTATCCTATATTTCTACAACACCATTTTCTTGAGGTGTCTATGGTGTGCTGTATTGATTCCTAATTACATATTTGGAAAGGTACTCCTCAAATGAAAAACATTTTTATTGATTAACATTAACTAATCTCAAATTCTTGATACAAAACTCCAATTCTTTTTTAACTTGTCTTCTGTACATTTTGAACATCTCCATTTCCTTATACTTATGCTTGATGAAAAGAACTTTTTTCATTTTAGTGTAATAATATATGAATATGATGAATTAAAAATCACCTTAGGTATAATTTTTATTCATTAGACCTAAAATAATTATATTAATTGAATCTAATGGTCTTGTAAATATAATACAAAATTTTTTATGAGATCTCTATGAAATGATTTCCTTATAATATGTTCTAAAAAAAATTTCATAATTTCCTTTTAAATTTGGATGATATCACAAAACGTCATGATTTAAGTCTTTCATAAACATATATTTCCTAGATGATGAAGCCTCCAGTTCCATGGTATGTTCTCATTGCTCGTATCCGTGTAGCATATATTGGATGGATCACTAATTAAAAACAAGTTTCCACTTTTTCTATTACCTTGAGTGATTGTTCTTCCATTTTTTGAGAACCTAATAATACATGAATATTTATTTAAATTTACCTTATTACCATCATCATAATATTGGATAACAATAAAAAAATATCGATTTACCCCTTCCACCTAAATAATATCATCATATTTTGAAAAAAAAAATTCAATTTGAGAAGATACAATACCTTTGATTTTCAAGGAACAATCATTTCCAAATTTCACAACCCCTCCTTCATATTTATAAACATTTTTAAAGAGTCTATAATCACCTATCATGTGGTAATAACACCCATTATCATGTATCTATTACCTTTTCCTCTAGATTTATTTAAGATTAACATCTTTTAAGCAAGCTTTGTCATCTCTACCCACTAGTGCAATCTTTATAACAACCCATGATATTATAATATATTATTTTCTTTAAATTAATACTATGTTTGGTAGACTGTTTCACATGAGAAACCAAAATAAAACCATCCCCAACATATTAGATGGATTTTATTAAGAAACTTTAAGAATAATACAATTTATAGTAAATAAAAGTAATGTATTAAATTATAAATGAATACAAAATAGGATTGAGAACACATAATGTAGGACCCTAAGAAACCCTGAGCAGGGAGGGGTGAATTAGGGTCTCATCTTTTTCTTTCAATGAGAATGATATTTTCCCCACATTGGTAGGAACTCATTAAAACGATATGATGTAATTTTCTAATAATTAAACACCCATATGTAGAAATAAAAACACAATAAAATAGTTTTACTTGGTTCACCACAAAGGGATATTCCAAGGAGCATATGCCGATAGTGTGTTATTCATACCTAAATCCACTAAGATTCACTAGTTATCATGGATTACAAAATATCAGACACAATCACTCAATTATTGGAACACTACCTTAAAAAGAACTTTAGGGATAACACATTGCCTCCCTTAGATCACTTCTATCCACTCCCCCTTACTCAATGAATTGGGTGAATTCTTACTTAGTTTATTGAATTGAACGTCATATTAATAGATTGAGAATATAAGTCATTGTAACTTATTAAAATAAGAATCTGATTATACCATAGTCCTGAATTGATGCACTTGAAGGCACTGCTCACTCAAGCTAGTTGTTCAACAATGCTATTCTCGAATCTCCCAACCTTTGTGAAACCCACTTTTGTTTCAATGATATTTCATCTTTCATGAACCCACATAATTTCAAGAATATCATAGCCTTTTCAAAGCTACCATCCACCATAGAACTCTAAACTATCAAAAAGCTCTCAGTTTTTAAGAAACTCCCTTTTCTTAAATTCCTAAGTGTTAATTAGTTCTAAACCATTCTTTTCACGATTCTTTTTCCCATAAAGAGTTCCTAATACATGAAGAATTACCTTATTATAAGACCTTTGTAAAATTAGTGAGATTTAAACTTTTTAAAAATTATCTCTATATCTCAAATTATGGGCAAAAACCTATTTATAGACCACCTCCTTCATAAATATTTTGAGATCACAACATAATTTTCTTGAGCCTATTAATTCATGTCTACAAAGCTCATTTTTAGCATGAAGATTCAGTGATTTCATTCTCTTCATGGAGCTTCTCGTAATCACGTATCTTACCATATTATTATCACACCTTATCCATTATTCACAATACCTCTTTTAAAAACCATTAAACCTTCATGATAATAAATGATTTCATGAATCTTCATGTCTTCTTAAAACTCCAACCTTCATGAAACTCCATGCCTTCACATATTTCAATTACCCAGTCCAAGTAAGTGATGATACCTTCAACACTAATTCCACCTACATTGTAAGATCACTTGGCTTGCAAACTCCCCATTCAACCATATTTTTATTGACAAAAAATACAAAAAGCAATCCATTTCTAGCTGTGAAAAACATTTTTTTCCAAAACTTGATGTATTAAAGGGAATTTTATCAATAGATATAATATTGCTTTATATAATTTATTTTTTTGATAGATAAATTTATAAATTTTTAATTTTTAATTTGAAAAAATTAATTTATTTTTTGTATTAAGATTTCAATATTATATTAGGATTAATTTTCAACATTTTTCTAAAATATTTTATTTTTCGGAGAATAGTGAAAAAGCAAAGATGTTTTTCATACCATCACTATTATGAAATTATCCTAATACTAGATTGAATTAAGTGTTTTTGTATTTTTTTACATTAAAATATATAATTATAAATTAAAATACCATTTTTAATTTATGAAACCTATGTTTAACATTTTGGAACCTTAAATAATATTTTAGTTTAAAAACTGTTTTTATTCACTTATATTAAAAACCCCGTTTTAATAATTTATAAATATTAAATATAAGAAATGGATTTCATATTTTAGATTAAGATGTTCATATTATTTAGTAATTTAAATTTAACTTTTTTAATAAAAATATGATTACTAGGATTAAAGTTAATCATCACAATAAGAGTAAAACTTTAATTTTCAAAGAGTTATTTTATTAACATTGTGTAATTTTTATCAAGTAAAATAAATAAATCACTTTTAAAAAATGACTATAAAATATTTTTTAAAATATATATAAATACATTAACACTTAGTCAATTGTTAAGTAATACTAAATAATATTAAGAACACTCAATGCAAAAACCAATATTTATCTTCAAAATCATTTTCTATATATTAAATGTTTTAATTTAAAATAAAATTTTATATTGTTTATAAATTAAATTAGAATACAAAAGGATTAAATTTAGGTTCATAAAAACAAAAAAAATTTATATGTGTTACCTTATAATTTTAATAATATATAAATTACTTGGGTAAAAACATGTTACGAAGGTAAAAACTAAAATGGTAAAATGTAAATATAATGTGGTAAAAGGCTTGAAACGTGTTTTAAACATTGTTTGAATAAGAAGTAGATCCTTTATCAATCTTATATCACACAAAATCCATTATTTATCACTTTTTATCCATTAAACCTTTAATTGTGTCTCTCCATTATTTAAAAGTAATTTGTATTCACAAAAGATCAATTTTCATCACTTATAAAAATAAAACATTTCCACCCCTTCACTCCACCCTTAGTCATTAAAATTTCATTGTAAAACTATTCCATTTATCTAATAATATAATCCTATCTTAATTTTATAATCCTATGGTCTCAATTAGTTCTTATAATCCCATAATTTCTATGGATACTTTCAAGAAACTTTTCAAGGTCCCAACGCGGGCAATACTTAATCATTAACCTTTTATTCTTACATTTTCACTTAAAAACATATCCAAACCATAGTAATGTAATGAATTTAATATAATTATTACAATAAATTGTTATTATATTAATTTAATTACCATTATTTATTCCTCCCCATCCACTTAGGAAAACAAAATAATGTAGATCGTGTGTTTGTGTGGAGAACCGCCTTTACGAAATAAAATCTTCCATTTATTATCAACAAATTTCATGGTTGATAACAAGGATTTATTTTATGAATTAATATTCTTAATATTTAAAAATTATAATTCTTAAATTATTACTAAACATATATGTTAATTCTATCCCATTTGTTGAGAAATGTAATCATTAATCGTGCATATGGTGGACTACAACCTCCACGAATGATTAATATTATTTGTCTTCACCACCCATCATGGATGGTTATAAGAATGAATTTAATGATGATTTATTATATTTCTGATATCTTTAATCTTATGTAAAATTTATTTTATCTTTATATAAAAATATATCCTTACTCATAAAATCATTATAACACGCTCTCGTTTGGGTCGGTTTTACCACATAAGTGAAAAATGTTATAATGTTTACATTATGAAATATTAAGCAGTATTATATAATGTTAATATCATAAAATAATAATTTATTTTATATATTTTAATTATTTTTTAAAATTTTAATGATATTTCATATATTTATTTATATATCACCTTTTGATCGTTAAACCCACTGAAACTAGTTGTTCACAATTTCAATTTTCAGAAACTATAACTTTATCATTCACCAAAAGAAAATTGGACATGATAAATAATTGAAATAAAATGATTATATAATCTTGTATATTCTTGTAATAATTAAATTTTTTTAATAAAAAATAATTGAAAACGCCTTTGCAAAACTAGTATGAAACAAGCAATATGATTTTCTATCATATAACGATGAAAATTAACTATAACTGACTAATATATTATTAATAAACGATTATAAATTAATTTTATAAAAGGTTCTAAGTATAAATAAGGCTTTTAAATAGGTTATTAATATAATTATATTTATTATACAGTAAGTTAGATCATGTATGAGTAAGCATGAATATAAAGTAAGTATTTCTTGTCTCATTTTCAAATTCATGAGACATGTTTGATATTACATACCATAATTTATTTTATATGGTTCATTTACCATTAAATTTAATTTTGTTATAATGAATATATTTTATTTGATGATATTTGAGTTTCCATTTGACGGTAACCCTCTTATTCTTATATTTCCATTACTGTAATGGTTTTTGGAAAAATCAATTCTCAATCATTGAGTTATGAGTATTCTTATTGAAATTATTTCATATAAGTTGGGAAAATTAATCATTTTGATTTAATGATATGTAATTTTTTCTTTAATTACCAAATACTAACATTTCTACCATATAAACCTCATTATAAATTTTTTCCAATTCATGAATTATGAAATCGTTAAGGGATTTAGTTTACCCAAATTTCCTTTATTTGAGTTAAAATATTATTCCTTGATCATCATTATTTTAATTTTGATAAATTCTTATATTTCATATTTTATAAGAAATTTCATATTTTATATACAATGAAGTTGATTTTTTTGACTCAAATATGCATTCTTCATGAATTTATTTCGCATAAAGGTGCAATGTTTAAAAAAAATACCATCTTTAACGGAGGTTTTACCTCCATTTCCATGTTCATTACTATAATTTTTTTTCATTTATTATTTTGAAATCCAAAATATGTTTTTACTTATTATAACTTTTTATATTTAATTATCAATTATTTAAGGGATGTTTTACTACCACTTTATAAGATGTGGGTTTTTAACAATGGTATTTCAAAATATTAAAAAAAAGTTTTCCATCATTTCAAAATCAATTGTTTTTTCTTACAATCAACATTTATTTTTCATAAGTATTATCTATTATCAAGGATTATTTATTTATATTAATTTATAAATAATTATTTTAAGAACACATTATTTTCAATTTCTCAAAAGTCACCATTACAAAAATGACTTTTCAAAGTGATCGTAACTTCATATTTTATGCATAAGATAAAATAATTTTATAGAAAACAATTTAATTAGTTTTATACCAATTACTATTTATATCTAATGGATTTATTTTTTTGGAAACTATTTTTCATGAATAAACCTATAAATTCTATTATGAAATACTCTTTGGGTTTATTGAATTTTAGGTGTCAACCATTTATATTCATTAGGTCAATATGGGTGATACTATTTAGAAATGATATGAAATCCATTTTATTTTCATGGATTATTCACGTTATGAAATTGGATAAATTGTTTTGTATGGAACACATGTGTATAGATGATTATTATGAGATGTTTTGGATCTAACAAATCCTTGTGACAGTATTGTTATGATAAATTCCCGAGACAACTTGGGTTTGATAAATCCCTAATATGGTTTATATTTGATAAATCTTTGAGGTGGTTTGGGTCTGATAAATCCTTGAGATGGTTTGGGTTTGGGTCTAATAAATCACTTAGAGGGATTGGGTCTGATAAATTCATGAGATGGTTTAGGTTTATTACATACCTCAAATGCATTGGGTAAAGTCATATATCTCATGGGATAATGAAGTGTGGTTATGCTTGGATTTGTTCACAAGAATAAAGGGTGGACATAATTGTATTTTTTCACAAAATGAAGGGTAATAATGATTGGTTTTCTCAAAATATGATGTTTTCATGTGCTTATGTATGTTCCTTTCTTATACTTCATGGATCATGATTATTTTTTCTATCGATTCACACTCTTATACCATGGTATATGTTTATTCATTTACGTTTATATGGAATTATAACATTCCTTATGGATGACTTATATTGTACCATGTTATTTTAATAAGACATTTCTCCCCTTATCATGTTATCTATCATGTTTATGATTTAACCCTTGATTACAATTTGATGATTTGTTTTCCCTTTTGGAGAATTCCATCTCACCCTTTTCTTATTTCTTCATTCCCCATGATATAAATATGGGTAGATCCTAGGATATATCTATAAGTGGATCTAGTGTAGTTTTAATATAAATAAATTTTAAAAAGTATCATAACATAATTTTTTTTATGTATCTGATCCTCAAAGACACCATGCCTTCCATTCTTGAGATTTTGTGATTATTTATGAGATGTAATGTTTAACTTATGGTAATGTTGTAAAATAATGATAGGTTCATCTCATGTTGCAGAAAGTACAGTGTTTAAAGAAAGTGTTTTAGCACTAAATTGGGAGTGTAGGTCTAGAGAACCTTAGTTGGTATCATATAAGGGTTTAATTTTTTTTCAGTATTAGTTTAGTTATATTTGAGGATTAGTTTATTTATTTTTGAGATTATGATGAGATAACTTTAGTGAAAACACTATGGATAAGTCTAAGGAACAAGTTTAATAATAAGATAACATCGTTAAGTTTTGTTAAAGTAGATATTTCATGGTTTCTTAGTAATTATATCCATATATAGATACTATAATTTAGATCTATCTATGATATATATAAACCTAGGGGTAATCACATTGATAAAGGATAACTAATCATTTTCTTGATTTTCAATTGGTTCATGATGTGTGTTGGATAGAATTATATTGTTCCACCATAAACTCATATATATTTTGATGATCATAAAATCCTCATTTTTTTATAGATATGTTTATCTTAAGTGTTTCATGGTTATATCTCATGTTTATTAAATCATTATTAAATTGTTTGAATGGTTTATGTTATCACTGAAACATTCTCCAAGGACATTATATTACATGCCTAGATTTATCTTACTTACAAAATAAATCTTTTATGGATAGTCTCATCACTTACACTAAAATTCAATTTTTTTTAAATGAGTTTTTCTTACAGAAGACCAACATAATTAAATTATCTTACAGTGTATGAGAATGATTAATCCTCAGAAAACTAAAGAAAATGAATATTCAGAGAAGTTATTTGTCTTACGTGGAGATTAATTTATCTTATGAAATGTAAATTCATAATTAGATTATCTTAAACATTGAAAAAGTTAAAGATTCAATAAATAATATATCTTATAGAATATAATTCATCATACAACAATGAAATTATCTTATGAGAGTATTAATTCAAGATCATTTATCTTACGTGGATAAAATTGTCTTATAATGTATTAATTTTCATCCTTCTTCAGGACACTCTTTACCATTACAAATTATTTTGGAAATTATATATATGGTTTTATGTGTATCATAAAATAATACCTCCATATAATTAATGTTAAATTTAAATAAATACACATTTCCAAGAATAGATAGTTCCGATGATGATGCAATCTACTATAACCCGCTAACTCTGTTTTTTTTTCATATTTAGAGAAGAAGGATTAATGATAATTAAGAGTTTTTAATTTCAAATTTATAAAATTGTTTTTTATTTATTTTTTGACTTAACTAGTAGGTTGAATTCAAAATAAAAAAGAGGTGCTTAAAAAGGAGAACATTGATGTATTTGTGTGTATTTATTTTCTTTTATATTCCCAATAAATCTTGTTTCAGGAAAAATATTTTAGTATCTACTATTTTTTTTATTTCAAGTATATATCCTACTATTGGAGAACCACCATAGCTACTCTTTGAATGTATTTTATCTCTCTATATGTTTCTTATACATCTATCAGTTACTGCTTTCGATTGTGAGATGAGCCTATAAAATTAAATTATTTTCTTCTTTAAAACATGTCCACTCATTGTTTTGAGTATTTTAAGACCTTGAATAAGACTTGTGAAGGGATATATCAATTAAAGGATCTTGAAACTTCATACCATGTGATATCTTCACACACTCATTTATAAAACCCCTATAAATTTTTTTGGTCTAGTGAAAATCACCAAACTCATGGAGTAGAGTGTTAGTGGAGTGGACCAGGGTGTCTGTGTGCTCCAAACCACATTAAATACTAAATTTTCTATATCATATATTACTCATTTTTATTTTTATAATTATTTTTGATAAGGGAAGATTACAATCATTCATACTTTGAGGTAGGGTGGTCTTAAGTGGAGATAATTTTAAGAATGAAATTCACCCACTTTCTTGAGTCATTTCACAATACCTATACATAAAAAAATTTATTTCATCAATGTTTAGTTTTGAGTTAACAACTTTAATTAGTTTAAGTTCAAATATATAGTTTCAATAATGTCCAATTCCAAAGAATTCATGTTTATAGTTAGATAACCATATTTCAATGGATAAAATTTTAGGTTTTGGAAGGAATATATGATTATTTATTTAAAGAAAATTGGAATAAAATTCTATATAAAGGAATTTAATCCCTATAAAATCCACAAGACTTAACCCAAGACATGAAATACTACTTAGGAGGTTGAATACGATCTCAAATCAAAATCCATGAATGCTATGATTTGCAGATGAGGTCCTGAGAAGTTCAATCAAGTCTCAGAGTGTGATATTGCTCATAAAATTTAGACTATAATTTTAGTTTCTTATGAAGGAACTATAAGTGTTTAACCACATCAACACAATGTGAAAAAATTCAAGTTTGAAACCTTTATAATGATAGAAGAAGGAAACATCACATTGTTAAATGGAATATTAACCAAGATTTTAAATGTCGTTGTAGCTTTCAGAACAACTTCTACTAAACTGGTTAATATATAAAAGATTTAAGAATTATAACTTCAAAATGGAGTGGGATCTTAGATACTATACGTCAGTTAACTCTTGTTAGGGGTTATAAGATGAAACATCTAATATGGGATCTTATGATGAATGACGAAAGAAATAAAAGAAGAGGGTTATGATCATAATTCAATCAAAAAGGATAATACTATTTTAAATTTTTATAATTATAATAATGATAAGAAATCAAGAGAAAAAATGTTACCTAAATCATATGAAGAAGAATAAAAATCAATATGTTCCAAATCTAATGAAGAAATTGCTTATTTTTCGTGAATTTTCAAAATGTTCTACAACAAAAGAAGTGGATTTAGGAAACAATTCAATAAGTGATTTTTATGGAAATTAAAAAGAGGTCAAATGGTTTGAATTAAAAAACTAGAACATATCAATCATTTACTTTCCTTAGATAAATAATTATAAAAATCCTAAAAATAAGTTATTCAATAAGATTGGTTATAATAAGAAATAAAAAAATCTATAAAATAAACTTGGAGTGTTTTGGAAGAATAAATTAGTAATTAATCTTCTAGTTTATAAAATCTAAAATATAATTTTAAGGATAATTTTTTATTTATGGATCATAAATATGAGGTATAACCTATTTAATATTCTTCTTCTTAATTTTAATCTGAAAGTTTGTGTGTTGAAGAACTTAGTGAATATTTCTTAATGTTAGAAGATAAATATGAATATATTAAAAAGAAAAATAAGTCTCTTAAAATTTATATTGATACTGTTATCCATGACTGATAAGATTTATCTAAATAAATTTTGGAATTAAATTACAATTTAGATAAATATATTTCTACACAGTCTCTTCCTGATAGAAAATTTAAGGAATTATTAGTTGAAGTAGACTCTCTTAAAAAGGCTGATAATGTTTTTACTAAGGGTAGATTATATAAATAAAATCTATTATAAAAATAAAATAAAATAAAATAAATAAAAATATTACATAAGAAATAATGGTGATAATCACAAAATCTATAGAAATTACTCTGTTCTAGGAAATAATTATAAAATCATGTCTAGTATTACCTGCTTTCATTGTGTAATTTTTGTAAATTATTACAATAATTATAATCTTAGAAATTATTAAATAAGTGGAATAAAATATTCTCATATCACTATAAAATTACCTAATCATAAATATGAAGTCTATCTGATATATAAGAAGATCTAGTTACCCAGATCTTTAATAGTTAAAACTGCTGAACCCAAGAGTATTGTAGTACTAAAAAATCAATTTGTTTGGTTTTATTTATAGGGAGAATTCCCCTAGGATTGAAATAATAAATGGTATATGTTTAGTGAATATTTAAGGAATATGGGTGGAGACTTCTCAAATTTTCACTCTCTTTATAACATTGATGGAGGTTATGTCACTTATAATGACAATTCTAAAGAAAATATCATTAGTTTCCCTATATTTAGAGGTACAAGTAAAATACTTATCAAAAAATTTATTTATGTTGATGGTTTTAAACACAATATAATAAGTACATATCAAATATTCAATAATGGTTATTCTATTTATGTTTTTGATAATTCTTTTTCTATTTTTATAGATAAATTTTTGAAGCTTAAATCACTAAGAAATAAAAAAAATTACACTATAGATCATTATTCCGTTTATAAACAAAACGTAAACTATATAAATTCTAAAATCAAAAAATCTTGGATTTGGTATTTAAGGTTTGAATATTTTAATGTTTATTCATTAATAAAACATCTTTTATAAATAGTCATTGGAAATATAGATACAGGTGTGATGACTAGAAGAAGTGCATGAAAAATTTATGAGTTTACTACCTTTATTTTCTAACTTTGTGCTAGATATGTATATGAAGCCTTAGAAGATAAAGATTGGGTAGTTTTTATATAATAAGATATAATCTATTTCAAGTGGAACATGGTATGATAATTAGTTAATATAACATTTAATTATCATGTTAATGGGACTAAATTGGTATTTAGGAACAAATATGATGATCAAGGTGTAATAATTAGAAATAAGGATAGATTAGTTTCCCAATTCTATAATCTAGAGTAATGAATCGATTATGAGGAAATATTTTAACATATATCTAGATTATAGTCTATTATAATTATTTTACAATATACATCTCATATTAATGTTAAAGTATATCAGATGGATGTTAAATATGTTTTTATAAATTGATTTTTAATAAAATAAGTATGTGTTGAATAACCTCTAGGATTTGAAGACCCTCATTTTAAAATTATGTTTTCAAACTTACTAGATCTTCATATGGTCTTAAATAATCACTTAGATCTTGGTATGAAATATTGAATTTATTTCTTTTGTTAAATGAGATTAATTTGGTTTTGGAAAACCCCACTCTTTTCATGAAAACTTTATCAAATGATACTTTACTTGTAAAATTTTATGTTTATTTTAGTTCAAGAAACCATAAAATATGTATTGAATATTAAAAAAACATACAAAAAAAATTTTAAATGAGAATTATGGGAGATTTAAGCTATTTGTATAGAATTAAAATTTACCAAAATGATTTTGATAATGTTTACAAAAATACATACTTGACTAACATAAAATATTTGGACTTGAAATCAGTAATACATATTCAACTCCTATAAGTTATAACATTAAACATGACTTGGATTAAGCTATAAAATTATTTGAAAATAATATATATATAGAGGAATAATTGGGAGCTTGATTTATCTTACTACAACTATACATGATATTATTTTTTATTATTTCTTTTTTCTCGTTTTTAATCAAATCTAAAATAATCTTATTATCCAATTCCAATATAATTTTATGAAATTTCAAAAGGAATAATCTCTTTAAATTTTATTTTTTCCTAAAACATATAGCTTTGATTTAACCTCATATTAGGATGATGATTTTGGTGGATGTTGGTTATATAGAAAGAGTACCTCAAGAACCAATCATTTTCAAGTAAAATATTTAGTTTCATGGTCATGTAAAAAGAAACACACTATTGTATTGTCAACTGTCAAATTAGAATACATTATAGTTGGTAGTTTTTGCGTATAAGTGTTGTAGAAGAAACATGCTATGATAAATTTTGGATTTAATTTTAAGAATATTCCAATAAAATGTGAAAATACTAGTCCTATAAATATTTAAAAAAAATACAATAAACCATTAAATAAAAAATCATATAGATTTAAGTCATTACTTTCTATGAGATCATACAAAAAAGGGTGATATCTTGCTGGAATTTATTTATCCAAAAAATCAATTAGTAAGAATTTTTACTAATAAATTTCATACCAATCAATATGATTTTATTATATGGGAGTTAGATTTGTTTGATTTTAAATTATTTTCTTCCATGTGAGTATCTATAATTACCTAATTAAATAGTTTGTAATTTTCTGTGGAAATCTATTTTTTTAATCCTTTTCTGCTATTTGTTTACTAATTGCATGCTTATAGTTTCCTATTTATTTCTTGACGTTTCATAAATCAACATTTTTTACTTTTTTTTATGAATATTATTTATGTCACTATAGTGGTGACCATTTTTATATCTCAAAATAGAGAGATAGAGTAAATATGTCCTTTATGTGAAAATATTGAACCTTTACATACCATAGAGTTTCTTTCTTTGACTTCAAACCCTTATTTTCGTAAATACTTTGAACCTACCTTCTTTTTCATTTATATTACATGAATAAGACTATGTGATCTGTAAATGGTGCTACCAATGGTTCTAAAAGAGAAAAAGCATTTATTAATGTGATCAATGGAAAAGCTTTGGATTTTTGTTGGTTGGACATAATTGATATATTTTTGAAGTGTGTTTTGAACCACCAATGATGGTATTTTTTATATGAAAAAATGAAAGAAGAGTTATTTTATGAGAATTGTTTTTGATCGCCCTATCATTATTAAACTTTCAAATTTATAAAAAATGATGATCTAGTTACCTATATGATCAATCCGAAAGAGTTTTCGATATCATATGTGGAGATAGATGTAGGATTTTGGTGTCCACATGAGGGAAGTTATGACTTTAGTACCTATCTCACTTCTATTGAAAAGTTCAACCCTCCTGAAATCATGAAATCTCTTTAGAGTACTAGATGTTGAGAAGAAATATTTCAAGGACCATATGCCATAATGGAATGTTCTCATGATGTTTATCCAATCAGTAATTTCTTAGAGATTCGGTGAGTTTGAGAATATTTAGTTCTTGGAAATTTACTTTTTATATCTATTTTTGATATAAGAGTGTATAAATATTTTTAGATATAATCTATGACAAATATGTCAGGTCTAGAATAAGTATGTGAGATTCTATCCATGTAGATGAACATTTAAACTCATCATTTTGAATGTTTTAGTTCAATTAAGTTATTTAATAAACTCATGATGTCATGGTTTAACAAATCTTGGAGAGGGACTACTCAAGTATATTGGGTACTTATAGAGTTTTTCTCTGAAGAAACTATTTCCCATCGGTTATGATGAGAATGTCTAAGAGGATATTTCTCTAGTTAAGGGGGTGAATTATTGGGTGATTGTTTTTTATGAATGAGAAGTATAATTTACTCAAAATGTAGAACTTGAAGATCCTCTAGATGATTTATCCCTTACTAATAGAATAAGAATTAGAGATATTATTATTGATTATATTAGACCAGAAGTTGATGATAGTATTGACATATTTGATCAATTAATCGTAAATTAGGATGTGGTTTAGACACCTAAGGTTGATGCTATATCACCTAAAATCCATGAACATGAGAACCCTTAAAATAATTTTCCGGATAATGATGTTCCAATTTCTACTACCTGAGAAGGACAAAATTCAATCATCACTAAACATGTTTCTATTGAAAAAATAATACAAAGAAAAATAACTATATTTAATGATGCATTTCATCCCTTTAATTTTCCTAGAAATATAGAAACCGGAAGGATCATTTAGAAGGTGCTGATTATATTTTTCCAGAGTGATTTAATTAGATCTAAATGATAATAATTTGAGTAATATATCTATTTAGTCTCTAAGAGGAAGAGAGTTTTTTTTAACACATTCACAAAAAAGAAAATAGAGAAGTTACTTTCTTTTTCCAAGATGATGCGAAGTGTTGTAGCTTTGATGTGAGCACTAGTGAATTTTTATTATTTACTACATGGATATTTTATTAATGTTTGATGATATAAAAATTGAAGTTAGTTATTTAAAATATATATTGACTGGATCCAGAGTTGATTTACAAACTATTAGGTAGAATTCATTCTCAAAAGATTATTTGGACTAGTTTAAGAATATGATGGTATCACAATTTTAGTATATCAAAAGGATATGAAAAGATAAAGCAAATCTAGTCTCAAATATAGATTTTTAAGTTTTTAAAAGCATTTACCAATCACAATTTTATTCCACTAAAGGATCCATAGATATTTGACCATGTAAATAAGGATCTAATGCTCATTTTTCTATAGAAGATAAGTGGGATGCGGTTTCTCTCACTCTTAATACCCAGACTGTAAGGATTAAATCTATGAAATACCATTTAATTTCACTAAAAAATATAGAAGTTTTTAAGGGATATTTTTCTACTTACATATAAATAAATCATAGTTTTACAAGTGTTTCTCTCCAGTGTTTTGATTAAAACTTGAAATATTTGGTTAGTTTAGTTTAGGAGAATGTTATCCCAGTCAAGGAGACATCATTCTAGAACCTAAATGACACAAGTTTTATTGTAACCAGCATCAACAATATGGTTGGTTCCATATTTAATAATTATTTCTATCTAGAGGATAATATCATGAAAATTTACCATTTGGTTGCAAAATCTTAGTCTTATAACTCTTTATAATCCAAAGAAGATATATTTTCTAATATGATAGAGTGACATGTTACCTCAAAACATAAAGAGGTTGTTTTTACTGGTACAAAACTGATGGCATAACCAAGTGCTGATATAGACAATACCTGCTCCGAAAGGCTATAAGAGGTATATCTAATGGTCTAACATGCAACTGATGATAATTGGTTCTCAAGTCCATCTTCGAGAACACTCAGTCTCAAGTTTTCCCCCTATATTTTCCCTCATAAAATTTTATTATAATATCTATTTTATGGATATATTGATGTGTTGAAGTGGATGATCAGTATTTGTATTCAGAATTCTGATATTGAGATCTGTATAAGAACATCTGGCAAAAAATTGTGGCCATGATTTAATCACCTTCTATAAATCTATCACAATGATAGTAAAGAAGACCTATATGTGTGTGGATGAACTATTTTATTTTTTATATAATATGTTCTCTTGGACTTTCCATTCCATACCAACATCCAACCTCTTCGTATCACCTAAAATATATTTTTTATCCGACTATATTATATACAAAGTAAAATCAAAAGAACCTTCTTAAAGACTTAGAAATGGATATCGATCCTTCAGCCTCATCAAAAACACTTTTCACTCTGGAACATAAGTATAATAGGTATAAATATCAGGATTATTTTTTTGGAATTCTAGATAGTACCAGAAAGATAGTCCAGCGTGATAAAGCTGGAATCAAATTACATTTTGGTTTTGATATCCTTCTTGCTCATCTTTATTGAGAAAGTGAGGACACTCCTCTACCTTCCTCTTCTTTACCACATAAATAACCTTAAATTTTTATGATATCTCTATAAAAAATAGACCTTTATATATCCTATGAAAAGTCTAATATTTCCTTATATTATAATTTACTGATGGGTTTTCATGATATTTTTTTATGAATGGACTCTTTTTTACTTCAGTTATTCTCATCATTTCCTTATTTGTCTATTTATCTATTTTTTTGGTCCATGCCAACATTTATACATTTTAATTACTTTATTTCAAACCATTTATACTCATTAATGTTCCATAATAATTGTTCTTTCTTTATCATTTTATCTTTATTTTTATATCCCAAAAGGAGGAGTATTTGTTTAAGTATTTATGTGACAAAACAATATTTTCTTTCAATTATTTTACACTTATCACTCTATATGAAATTTATGGTTTTATATATTTTTATTAGTTTTGTGATCATAAAAAGGGAGGTATTATTGGATAAAATTATGATGTTAAACTATATCTTACAAAATCATCTATATTTTGATGCTTACAAAATCAATATTTATTTTACTAATATGTTTATATTAATTATTTTAGGATCATATTTTATATTTATTCAAATATTATTAACTCATTTGAATTGTTTAAGTTGTTTTCAAAAAACTCCTTATGGAATTTCTCTTACGTACATTGGTTTATCTCATGTGCTTAACAGTTTTCTCATGGATAGTCTTATCACTTGTGCTACAATTCAATATTTTTTAAAGTAATTTATCTTATGGAAGACTGATGCTTTTATATTAAATTACGATGTAATTGAACTATCTTACGGAAAATAATCATGCCTAGAAGGATAAAGAAAATGAATATTTAGATAAGTCATTCATCTTATTTGGGTATCAATTTCTATTTTGAAAAGAAACTTTGAAAGTAAATTATATTACACAATAATAAAGTCAAAGATGAGATAAATCATGTATTACATGGGAGCTGATTTATTCTACGATGATGGGATTGTCTTACTAGAACAAAAATTTAAGATCATTTATCTCACATAGATAAAACATTATTATGAAGGATCAATTTTTATCCTCATTTGGGACACTATTTATCAATTAAAATTATTTTTCAAAGTCAAATTATTCTTTTATTTTTATCAGAAAATAATATTTCTAAATAAGGAAATTCTGATTTAAATAAAGCATATATTCTCATGAATAGACAGTTTTGATAAAGGCGTAATTTGATAAAATCTTCTTCATTAATTTTTTACATTTATATAGAAGAAGCGAAAGAATTTAATTAAGATCTTATCATTTTAGATTTCAAAAAAGGCTATTTGATCGACCATTGGATTTAGTAATTGGGCTAAGCTAGAATTAAGAAAAACAGTAGCTAAAATAGAAGATCAATGACGTATGTGTCTGTATAACATTGTTATGAAATTATTAATTAATTTTTTTTTATGAATAATATTTGAGCATATGTTATTTTTTTACTTTCAATTTTATCTCCTAAAATCGAAGAATCTATAAAACAACTCTTTGAATCTTTTCTGTCTCTCTCAACATTTCTTCTTCATCTATTAGTTATTGATTACAACTGCATGCTAAACCCAAAAAATTATATTCTTTTATTCTATATAATATTTTCTATCATTTTACTAAGGGTACTAAGACCATGGACATGTATTGTGAGTAGGGATCCTAGTTAAAATATATTGGACATTTGTACCAAGGGATATCTGATTCCACTCAGCTGGGCATCTGTTAGAAAACGGGTTGGTCTAGTGAAAATTATTAAACTCAAAGATTAGAGTGTTGGTGGAGTGTACTATAGGATATTTTGGACCTTAAACAATATAAATACTCTATATTATATTTTTTTTCTTATTAATTTTCATTCAACTACTTATTTGTGATAAGGGAAGATTGGAATCATTTATAATTTGAGAGAGGGTGGTATTAAGTTGAGGGAATGTTAAGAACTCAATTCATCCCCCTATTGTGTCATATAAAAATTCCTATTTAACCAATAAAGATAAGACCTAAATCTTCATACATGGATAGACACACACATGGGATATAATTGATTAATCACATTCTATTTAATATTATTTATAAAGGATTCATTATGTTAAGGAATAGTGTTAATGAATAAGAGATAACACAATATAAATAAACCTAGATTGAATCAAGAATGATTTAGGTTGAACTTAAAGAAAATGTAACAATTTTTAAGAGTAAGATATTTTTAGGTTGAATTTTTTATTCTTACAATAATTCTCATATGATGTTAATTTTCCTCACTTATGATTAACTCATTTGATTTTTAGTAATGGATGATGCCCAAAGTAACCAAGATAACAATGGATGTTATGGAAATTATGGAGATTATACAAATGAACAATCAAGTTATATAGAATATGGTATTGAAAATATTATGTTTGTGATTACATAATTATCTTGAGTTATGATTAATAACCTTAACAATTACAAATATCTAAACACAACAAATAAGAGAAGGATTTAGTTTCATAGCATATTTTACTAATAAAGATGATTGAGGAAAGAAGATATGACTTCCTTTGTGTCAAGAATGTGGGAAGAATCACCCAAGTAAATGTTTCAATGGAATAAGAAACTGTTTCAATTATGAAAGGATTGTAAATTGAGCTCATGATTTTCAAAGGGATATGAAGAGTATGTCCGATACAATAGAAGTTATTAAAGTCATAACTAATACCCTATCTACACTTTAAATACAAGGAGTCTAGGTATTATGAAAATAAATTCCCCAATCCAAGGTCTAATAAGGATTATAGGTATCAACAACATCATAAAAAAAGAAAAAAGGGAAATCCCATATAAGGACTCATGTTGAAACAGATAATAGTAATTAAGTGGTTCTAGGTATTCTTTACTCTATATTTATTAATGTTGTATGCTATGTAAGTTACACCAACTATTAACCATCAAATTATAAATAAAAATATATTACTCGAATAATTATTTTATCTATGGAAAATGAATCTCCTTTATGTTTTATAGCACTATGATTCATACATGTCTTATTGTCCATCCATTAGATTATCTTGATGAGATTTTGGATATGGATTTTCTGTCTTTGCAATCACTATATTAATTACCAAAAAAGAGAAATCACATTTCAATCCAACACATGGTCATCGATCAGTGAATGGATGATTATGATCATTTGTAGGAAACTAATTCTATCCTTAGTGTTATGATTCCTAATCATGAGTTTTGTTTGACTCAAATGATTCAAGAAAAAACTCCATATTAAGAATAATACGGTTTCAAGGAAAAATATACATTATCTATGTTTTTAAAGTTTATATTTCTCATGAAATTATACCTTGATTCATTAATTCATTTTTGATAACCTTTTCTATATTAATTTGTTTGTTATAGTTAAATTTGTGATGATTAAATATATTTATGGGTGGGCAATATAACACCCTGATATTTTGGAATATATTTTTCCTCTAAATTAATTCTATGATAAATAACTTATTTCACACACAACACTGAACTAAAATGAGTTGTGACATATTAGATGAATATTATTAAGAAAATTTAAGAATAATAAAACATTTAGTAAATAAATACATTATAATCAATTAAAAATACATAAAATATAGGACTAAGAAAACTAAAAGTATTAAAATGGAATTTTCAGAATAGATTAATTTTTTTATAATTTAATTTCATTTAAAATATAAATTTATAAATTTTAGAATTTTAACTTGGAAAAAGTCATTTTGCATTAAGAATATAAATTCTATATTTGGGAGAATTTTAATTTTTTTTCCTAAAATAATTGATATTTAGGTGAATAGAGAAAATACTAATTTTGTTAATACCGACACTTATTATATTATCATAATATAATAATTAATTAAAAATTATTTATATATTTATATATATAAAAATATATATTTATGAAGTTAAATAAATTATTTAAAAACAATTTTTTCAATTTATGACACCTATGTTTAACATTTTTGAAACTTAAGTAATAATTTACTTTAAAAACTATTCTTATTCGCTTATATTAAAAATAAGATTTCATCACATATAGAAATTAAGTCTAAAAAAATTGGTTTAATATTTTTTATCATCATGTTTATATAAGGTAATAATATGTATTTCATTTTTAGGAATTGACATATTATTACTAGGATTGATGTTAATTATAATAATAATGGTAACCGTGTAAATTTCAGAGAATTTTTTTATTAATATTGTGTATTTTTTATCTAATAAAATAAATAAATATATTTTAAAAAATTAATATAAAATAGTTTTTTAACCTACATATAAATACATTAATACTTTTTCAATTGGTAATCAAATACTAAATAATATTAATAAAAGTTACTGGTAAAAGCAACAACTTTCAACAAAACAGTTTTTCCTCAGATTAATTATTTAATTTAATTGTTAATTTTAAATTATTTATAAATTGAATTAGATTAAATTTATATTAAATTCATTTTCATAACACCCAAATATTTTTATATAGTATACCTTATATGTATAAGAAAATATAAATTACTTGGATAAAAACTAGTTACAAAGGTAAAAAAAATAAAAAATATAAAAATATATCCTAAAAAAGGATTGAAACATGTTTAAAACAAGTTTTAAAGTGAGTATTAGGTACTTTATATAACATATATAATCGAAAATCGTGTATTTCTCACTTTTGGAGGAATTTACCCTTGAACAGTGTCATGCCATTACTGAAAAATAATGAGTATTCACAAAAGTGCCCTTTTCTTCACTTATAAAAGGGGGAAAATTCCACACCTTCATTACACCCTTATTTCATAAAATTTAATCATAAAAACCATAGATTTTTATACTAATTTAATCCACTATAATTTTCATAATACACTAAATTAATTATTTAGCATAATCCCTTTTTTTCTAAGTAGACTTCTAAGTGAAAGTTTAAGGTCCCGACATGAGTATTACTTTAAATTTTCTTCTTAGTTTTTCACTTAAAAACCTATCCTAAAAATATTATTATAATTAAATAAGTATCATTATTTAACATAATTGTTATTATAATAATGTATCATCCATTATTTATTCATTCACATCCACTTAGAAAAACAAAACAAAGTTGATCATGCATTTAGGCAGACTATCACCTCCACAAAATGACATCTTATATTTTTTATAAATACCTTTAATGGTTGGTAAAATTAATGGATTTTATAAATTAATATGATTAATATTTTACAATTATAATTCAGAAATTATTATTTATCATATACATTCATTCTAACCCATTTTTTGATAAATTAATCATTAATTGTGTGTACGACGGACTATAACTTCCATGAATGATGAACTTTGTTTTTCATCATAACCCTTCATGGATGGTTCCAAGAAGTAATTTAATAAATATATATTATATTTTTGAAATTTTAATCTTATATAAAATTTATATTAACATTATATAAAAACATATACTTGTAAAATCATTATAACACACTCTAATTTGGGCTGATTTTACCACCTAAGTGATTGATGTTATAATGTTTTAATCATGAATGATTATGGAATGTTATATAATGGTAATATCAGGTAATAATATTGTATTTAATATCTTTTAATGATTCCATAAAGGTATTATTGATATTTAATATATTTATTAATATATCACCCTTGAATCGTTAAACACGTAGAAACTATTTCTGAACAATTTCATTTTGAAAAACCATACATTTATTATTAATTAATTGAAAATAGGATATAATAAATCATTGAAACACCGTGATTATATATCTATTATATTCTATGAATGATGAATTTTTTATTAATATATAATTATTGAGGACATGATTAGAAAACTATTTTGAAACAAGAAATCAGAGTTTCTATCATTTGATGATAAAAATAAATCCTAACCAATTAATATATTTGAAATAAATGATTATAAATGAAGTTTATAAAAGTTTATAAGTATGAAAAATTTTATAAGATATGTTATTAATATATTTATATTTCATATATAGGAATTTAGAATGTGTTCAAGTAAGTGGGAATACAGTGTAAAATGTTTTTTGTATTATTTTCAAATACATGAGACATGCTTGATATTTCATACCATCATTTAATTTTATAGTGTATTAACTGACCCATTTCCTTCAATTATAATGAATATATTTCATTTCATAATATTTTAGTTTCTAATTTATTATAACCATCATATTATTACATTACCATTACCATAATGGTTTTTATAAAACTCAATTCCCATTTATTGAGCCATGATTTTTCTTTTTGAACTTATTTCATTTGAGTTATGTAGCAGCTCAAAAATTATTATACATAAATATTAAATATTAATATATTTATATTCATTACATAACATAATTAACCATTCTATAATCATTTAGGTCTAGTGCATTTGGAAACAGGGACAAATAATAAACTTATCTATATGTGAGCTATATCATCTCCCACAATGTTCTTCAAAACTAGAAACCTTATTAGACACATCATACATAATATCTATCATCATAACCTGGGGAAAGTAAACATAATAAAGGGTGAAATAATATAATTATTAAGGGTAAACAAGGTATATATCAACATATAATGATCATAAGGGCATGAGAACATGAGAATAACATTTTGAAAACCACATCCTATATATCATAGATCATAAACTCGAGTCAGGTCATAAATGTTGGCAGTTCATAATAAATTAATCATAATGTATTCAAATAATTTTAACTATGAAAACATAACATTTTCATATGTTATATATTTTTTTCATACACATAATCATAGAAAATAATTTTCATATTAGTTCAAGGCTCATTTACAAGACTATCATAGTGGAATGGTTTCACTCCTCATACCCTCGTATTTGTCAAGTTTCACTCCCAATACCATCATAGTGGATATATTCAATCACAGAAATGGGTTCAGTATATATTCTTGACCTTTCTATCTTATGATACATCAATATTTACCCAATGCATTGGATGAAGATATAGGTACCACCCATCACATAATAAAAAAAATACAAATATGTGACACAAGATCATAAAAAAATCTTCATGTTAGAACCCAATAAATGAAATGGGTTTTATAAACATTTCATCAAAACAAAAACATTGTTAAGGAAATATGTTTTATTATAATTTCATCAAAACATAACCCATGGAGAAAGAAGCAGGTTTAATAATAATTTTATCATGGTATAACTCATTAAAGAGAAATAGGTTCAAAAAAATCTTATCATAATAAACATAAAAAATCAAGATAAAGAATAATAATGGTACCCTTGGATCATATCACTAGTAAATCATATGTAACAATAAAGGATGGCATCTTAGATGAAAAATTGTTTTGAAAAAAAATCACTTGGAATTTTTCTTGAAAAAAATATCCTTTTCACTTTGAAAAAATAATTTTTAAAACATAAAACATTTTCAAAATAATTTTATTTAAAAATAAACTTGTAAACATGTAAAAGAATATTTAATTATTATTTAAATCATTTCTTTAGGAAAATAGCCTTTCATTGAATATAACCTTTTAAAAAAATTCATAAAATATTTAGGAAATAATTTTCTTTGAAAATAACCTTGGAAACTTATAAATAAATCTTTGAAACAATGATTGGTTATGATGCTGGAAAATACAATCATGTTCTACACTTCAATAAAAATATTCCTTTCAAAATTTTGGTCAATTCCAAATGATAATTACATGGAAAAATACATTAATTTTCCTTTATTTTTTTTGTAAGAAATTATATCATTGATAAAAATGTATTTAATAAATAATTTTTATAATGTTAAAAAATAGTTTTTTTATTTTTTATAGAAAATTTGGTTTTGGAAGAAAAACTAGTATTCGATCGAATAGAGAAATAAATACAATTTTTCTAAAAAAATTACATTGAATTATTGATTAAATAAATGTGGAAAATGATGTGAAAATTTTACTTCTCATGAAATAAATAGAGGATAATAAAATTCCTGAGTATATTTAGAGATCCATCATAATATTTCATCATCATAATAATACAAATAAACAATCCTGATAAAAGATGATATTGTATCATAAAACCATTACCAATTTGATAAAGATGAATCATAATCCACATAAAAGAATAAATTTAAATAAAAATTAATATATATCATGAATATAAGGATATTCATGATATAAAATGTCAAATGGTTGGTATATACACCTCATTTAATAATATAGGTACATAAAAAACATATGTCTCAAAGAAGGAAAATTGAAACGGAAATCCATTACCACTTTAGTAACTTTTGAACCATATACCTCATAAGAGAAAGATACTCAAATTGATATGTAAATGACCATAATTTTCAGGATAATAATCATAAAATATATTCATGGTTAGTATATAAACCACATAATATAAATATCTTGTGAATATGGCATGCATCTCATTGATATAAAAGCAAGACAAAAATCCATTATCTTAAGTATCGACTTACTTTATACACATTCTAACTTACTATATAATAAATATATTACAGAACCATAATAATATATATCATACCATATATTATTTAATTATGACCTTTTATTACACATTTATCAACAATTCCTTGCTCAAATCATGTTTTGGGTAATAACTCCTCCAATGGCCTGAAGGCCTTCATTTTTTATTGATTTTGATAATCCACCTTTCAAGGGGTGAGGTGGAACCCTTACAAGGCTCATAGGCGTAAGTATTACATGGATCGTTGGCCTTAGAAGAATTCATTGCCCGTAGGCTTCAAACATTATATATAACCCAGACTAACTACTTGGAACTGCTCCTCCCCAACATCTTCATCGTGAAATCAGCTCTCCACCTTCGCATTTCTATTTGTCTAGGCATTCCCGTGCGTTCACAGGCTTGTCCCGATGGCAGGTGCCATACCCTCTCATTCTTGCAATCCGTTTAGCTTCTTGCTCATCCTCCTTGGGTAATAACTGATTTGTTTTTCATGTATGTTATAATTTGTTATTTTTTTGGACCTCTTACATTGATCATGGTTCTATAATATCTAGAATTTTAAAAATTATATAAATATAATATTAATATTATATATATATATATTTATTTATATTTATATTAGTCCATAAAAATTATAGACAGAAAATGAAATGCATTGTCATGGAGACGGTTGGCCATATGTATGCATGAACGTTGTTTACATTTTCTCAACAGACTGAAATAAATAAAGGTGAATAATATATTAACATAAAATAATATTTTTTATTTCACAAACATATATATATATATATCACATATTTTCATTAAAATAATCCTTATTACCTTTAATGTAAAGTGTGAACGAATCACATCACTTCATGAGATGGAAGTCCGCCGTACACATGAGCGACATTATCGTATTCTTGTGGAATGGAAAGTAAGTGGGTATATGTGATATAATAATTTTAAAAGTATAACTATGTTACAAATATAATATATATTTATTTAATATAATTTTATTACTATCAGAGTAAAATAGAAATGAAAAATATATTACTTCGATTCATGAGGGGATAGTTCACCACATACAAGAGTGATCATTTCGTACCCCTTTTGATAGAATAGAAGATATATTTAGGTTATTAAATTAACATAATAACATATATTTATATGGAGTATATATATTTTATTATATCATAATGTTTTGATAATAATTGAAGGAGGTGGAGGGAAAATAAAATAAAATGATTGGTTAGGGGAGTTACCTCTTCTTCGGAAAACATATTTTTGTTCACACCAAAAGGCTTCTTTGGATTGATTTATAAGAAAAATAAGGATTATAGTATGATAGACATGAATTAATGAAGTTATTTTTGTAGTTATTGGTTTAACCAATGGGATTTTTAATTATGAAGAGGATATGAGAGGGGTGGCCTTTTATAAGTGAGGTGAGTGGTATACTTGTAATTTTTGAAAAGAAAACGGTGTAACAATACTTTTCTATTGAAACAAGTCTAGAAAATGGTACATTATATAATATATAAGATATAAGATCTAAATATGTCTATAAAATCGGTTTTGGATAAGTTTTGGGTCATTTTTAAATATTATATTTTTAGTTTAACCCCTTGATGAACCCATTTTTACCTTAATTGTGGTAACTAATTTTTACAGTGTTTACTATTATTTATTATAAAAAATAAGTTGAACTTATTATATTATTTAAATTATGATTATTAAAAATATTTAATCCATTTTTCTAAATTAAATTCACATATTTTCTAAAATTTAATTTAAAACTAACCCCGTAGATACGACAAAAAAATAGTTTTCAAATGAGAAAGTGTTCAAAAGTTTAAAAAGTTTTTATTTAAAAATTAAATATTAAATTGATTCTAATGAAATAAATTGTGTTTATATATATATATATATAGTTGTACTAATTTTATTTTTAAAACCATATTAAAAAAATTTGGAAGTTTTTAAATTCTTTAATTGTAATGAAAATGTTTAGTAAAAGCTAGTATTTTTAACTATTTATAAAAAAATTTATCGTTTCATAAAATTCTCAAACATTCAATCCAAAATAATTTTTATATGATGATTTCAAAAACTATTTTTTTTTAAGAAAATAAATTTTCAAAAATTTTCAAAAAATAATTTTAATATAAGTGCACAAAAGGTGAAAAAACTATTTTTTAGAAAAATAAAATTTTATGAATAAAATTAGATTTATTCTCATCTTTTGTAAATACAATACTTAAAATAAATTTTAAATATTTTATTGAATATATAATATAAAAATTTCATTAAAATAACCCACAAAAAAGTTATTTTTTTAAAATTTATTTAGGTAAAACTTATCTATGTACATAAAAATAGTTTTTAAGACACAGATTTATATTGTTCTCAAATGGGTTTGTTTTTTATTTCTAATTAATTGGTTACTAAATAATTTATTTTATATACTTATATAAACCATATAGTGTAATAATTTAGTTAATCTTATTCATATCCACCATTCCAATGGCTAGGATATATTTATTAAATTAAATAATAGTATTTTAATAATATGTCACATTTTGGTTAAACTAGATGTTTATTATAATGTAAGTTAAACTTAGTGTTGTATGTAATGAAAAATATCAAAAAAAAATAAATTTATTTATTTGAAACAAAAAAATTTAAAAATCTTGGGGTGTTACACTCTATCCCCTTAAAATGAAATTTTCCCTTGAAATTATCACTTTGGTACCAACAACTGAGGATAATTCTCCTTCATTACATCCTTAGGTTCCCACATATCTTCCTTAAACTGGTGGTTTTTCCACATATACTTGTCTGGGAGAGTGTTCTTGTTTCATAGGAAATTCTCTATATAATCCAGAATCTCAATCGATTGTTCCTTATAAGAAAGCTCTTACTCCAGCAGTATGAACTTTGAGTTCTGTACATGTGTAGAATCAGGTATGTACATCCTTATAAGAAATACAAGGAAAAAATCATGTATTTGAGATAGGTTTGGTGAAAATTCCAACTGATAAGATAACATCCTAACACGATCAAGTTTTTTAAAGTGATATATTTACCTAGGTATTAGTTTTCCCTTCATTCTAAATATCATTACATTATTCCATGGAGAAATTCTTAGAAAAACCTGATTACCAACATCAAATTTTAGATCATGCTGATGATTATCGCATAAATTGTATGTCAAATTTGTGCTGCACTTAATTGTTGTTGAATGGCACCAACCTTCTCTTCCATTTCTTCAGCTATTTCATATCCCAATAGCTTTCTTTCTCTAACTTAAATCTAGCATGTTGGAGCTATAACCTTTAATCTGTATAGGTATTCATGAGGATATATCTAAATTCTTGAGTGAAAGTTATTGTTATAAGAAAACTCAACTAGAGGAAGGTGTTGATCCCAACCAACTTTAAAATCCATTGAAAAAAATATTAGTATATCCTCAATGGTTTTAATTGTTCCCTTAAACAGACCTCCTGTTTAGGGATGATACGTAGTATAGAGAGTTAACTCCATATCAAGATATTGCTGAAGTATTTGTGAAAACGATGAGGTATACATTAGATCCAAAAAAGATACAATTGAATGTGGTACTCTATGCAACCTTACTACTTGCTTAATATATATACTTTAAAGTGGATCCAAAGAGAAATATTCTTTGATAAAAATTAAGTGTGCTGAATTTTTATGGTGATCGACTACAATACATAATTACCTCAACATCAAATATGAGATAAACTCTAAAGGTTATCGGTACCTTTAACATTGTCACTAGAACATATACATTACCAAAGGGTTGTATTTCCATAAAGTTGTCTTAAAATATCCTTAATCATGATAAACTCCCATCACATAAAACCTCAAAAGGGGTGTTAATGAATTTTAACTTATGATTAACCGTAAGCTCAAAAACCCATGATGGTATCCATAAGTCTTATGTTAATCCTTCAAGGACACATATATTCTTCCAAAATTAACACAACCCTTAGTTTTCTTATGATTCTTACAACCCAAATACCATTGGGAAATAATACCTCTACAACATAATACTTGAATCCCAATACATAAATACTTTAATCCTTCCACTTTAATGATTAACATGGAATATGTTCGTCTTTGGTCTAGAAGTTAATGCATGGGTTATGGCATTTAATTGGATAATTCCCCTATTCCACATACATAAGACATTGAACTCTTAAAATATTTTTTACTCTATGACCTTATTTTCAATACAGATAATATATTTCCCTCTATTTGAGATACTCTTCTAGGTGCTTCTTCCCACCTTCTTGACATGTAAGAAGTTAAATCTTATTTCCTTTATATTAATTACCATATAAACCTTTATAAAAGTTCATATTCCTCTTATTTAAATTGTTAGGAATATTAAAAAAGTCCACATTGTCAATCAAATATCACGATAGATGATTAAACATAAGAAAAATATCTATCTCTCCATTCACCATCTAAGATGGTCTCTCATATTCACTAAATTTTCCATTAGATTTAGTGTTTACATGATTCTTTATAATTTCATCCATTGAAAAAAACAAAAAATCCTAGTGTAAAAAACTACAATTATAGTGGGAATCCACATAATCATAAAAAATCACATATAGTATGTCTAAATCATGACACATTATTTTTAGTATATATCACTATAGGCTTAACCTAGGTTATTTGTGGTCATTATTTAAATCATTCATGATGGTTTATAAATATTTTTTGAATTTGCAATGTATATCCCCTAGGAGTGTCAAACTAGGTGTACATAAAGGCTTGTTGTTGTGCACTAGGTGACGATCGAGTCTATCTCAGTGCACCATTTTCTAAGTTATTACCCTTAGGTACCTGTGTACCAGTGTTCCATCCACTTATAGTATACAGAATGGGATGTAATTTAATGGAAACCACTCATTCTATCCTTTACCAAAATTACAATACATTTTCCTATACTTTTAATCACCCTTATACTTATCCTTATACATATCCCTAAATATATCTTTAGATATATACCTATGGGTCTCACTAAAGTTTTCTCATCCTAGTTTTAAAAGGATAACTAAACCTTTTTCTCATACTAACTTTAGAAACCTGAAACTTATCATATATAAAAATTACATCTTAATAGTTTAATATTTAGTATATAACATACTGAACCCCACTATAATCATTTATATTTATTGAATTTGGAATCTTGAGCACATACAAAAATTTTCTTAATTGTACTACATCATCTCCCACTATGTTCTTCATAATTAGTACCTTTATTATAAATATCATAAAAAATATATTTCATCATAACTCGGGGAAAGGAAGGAAAATAAAGGGTGATCTCATATACTTAGTAAGGGTAAATATGAGATATATCAACATATCATCAGCATAAGGGTATGAGAACATGAGAATAATATTTGAAAACCACACCCTTCATCTCATAGATTATAAACTCAAGTTATGACATAAATATTGATAGTTCACAATACATTAACTATAATGGAATCAAAGAACATGAACCATGAGAACAAAAAATTGGAATAATGTATAGATTTTTGGCATAAAAATAAGCATATAAAATTATTTATTTAGTATTTCAAGAATCATTTCCAAGAATATCATAGTATAAAGGGTTCACATCTAAACCATAATAGTTGTCAAGGTTCACTCCCAAGTATATCATAGTTAACATAGTCCCTTACTGAAATGGGTTCACTCCCCATACCAATCATTTTTATCCCATGAGATATCAATATTAAACCAATGAATTGGAGGGATATATAGGCCCCACACATCACATAATGAAAATCATACATATGTGTTTCATAAGATCATAAAATATTTATCATATAGCAACCTATGAAATGAAATGAGTTTCATAAACATCTCATCATAATATAACATGTGAAAAATAAATCAGTTTCATAATCATTTCATCATTTTTTCAAAGCATAACTCATGGAAAAAGAAGCAGGGTTCATAATCATTTTCTCATTGTATAACCTGTGTAAGTGAAATGGGTTTCATAAATACCTTTTAATCATATAAATATATAATTCAATTAAATAATAAGAATGGTATCCTTGGATCATATCCCTGGTAAAGCATATGTAACATAAAAGGATGTCATCTTATATGGAAAATGATTTTGAAAAAAAAATCAATTGGAACATTTCTTGGAAAAAATAGCCTTTCTAGTTTGAAAAAATTTTAAAATATAAATAATTTTCAAAATCCCTCACTTTAAAAGTAACCTTGAAAAAAATGTAAAGGTATCTTTAAATATTATTTAAAAAATTTCTTGATGAAGATAACCCTTTTTAAAAATCAATTTTTAAAACTAAAAATTTGTAAATTTTTTTGGAAATCCTTTTCATTTCAAATAACCTTGGAAACATATAAAGGATGATTTAAAACAATGAGTGGTCATGAAAACAGAAATTAGTGTTTATGATATACACTTTAAAATAAGGACTTCATTTAAATTTTCAGTAAAAGACAAATAAGCATTGTTTGGAAATTGACATGTAGATTCCTTTCAAATCATTTTGTAAAAAATATATATATGGGTAAAAATTTCTTTAATAAAAAACTTGAATAATCAAAAAAACATTTTATAAATCATATTTAAAAAACATGTTTTTGGAAAAAAATGTTTTTTTGAAAAAAGAGAGAAATAAAGTATTATTTTCTTAAAACATTCCTTTGAATTCATGATTAAATAAAGAGAGGAAAATTAATAGAAAATGTGTAATCTCATGACATAACCATAAAATATTAAAATTCATGAGTTTATTGACATTTGGATCATTAAATTTCATTATCAAAAGCATAAACATAAACAATATCGATAAATGATAAGATTATATCATAAAACCATTACCACTTTGGTAACATTGAATCATATTCCCCATGAAATAATAACATTATATGAAACATAATATATATAATTAATTGAATTATATTAATTATACAACATGTTAAATGGTAAATATATACACCTAATAAAATAATATAGGTTTATAACATAACATATCTCTCAAAGAAGGAAAATTGAGGCAAAAATCCCTTACCAAATTTCTAAATTTTGAAACATAAACCGCAAGAAAATAGATCCTAAAATTGATATGTAAATCCCCATAATTTCCTTTATAATCATCATAAATTAAATTCATGGGAATTATATACACCATATAAAATAAATAGGTGGTGAATATGGCTTGTATCTCATGAATATAAAAGTGAGACAAAAATCCCTTACCTTAAGTATCAACTTCCTTCGTACACAATTGATCATACAATATAATAAATATAAATTTATTAGACATTTATTATTGAAACATAATCATATTTATAATACCATATATTATTTAGTTATTACCTTTTGTTGCCCTTTTATCAATAATTCCTTGTTAAAAAACATTTTAGGTAATGACTACTTTGTTTTCGTGTATGTTTGGATTGTTTAGTTTTTTGGTCCTCTTACTTTGATAATGGTTCCATCATATCTATAATTTTAACCATGATATAATTATAATAAATTTTCCATATATTTTTATTTATAGTAGTATATAAAATTTATAGATTGAAAATGAAATATATTGTTCACGGAGACGGTAAGTCGTACGTATGCATGGACACTGTTAACATTTTCGCAATGGATTTAAAGAAAGAAATCTAAATAATATATTACCATTAAAAAATAATTATATATATATATATATAATATTTTCATTAAAACCATCCTTATTACCTTCTATGTAAATCATGAATGAATCACAACACTTCGCTAGGAAGTAGTCTTCTATACACATGAGAAACATTATAGTATTCCCACAAAATTGAAAATAAGGAGGTATATGTGTTATCATAATTACAGAAGTATAAATATGTTACCAATATAATATATATTTATTTAATATATCTAAATTACCATCCAAGTAAATTTCTAATGTAAAATGTATCACCTCAGTTCGGGTGGCGGTAGTCCTCCACACACACGAGCGATGATTTCGTATCCCATTTGATTGAAGAGGAGATGAATTTAGGTTATTTCATTAATATAATAACTAATAAGTATTTGTAATATACTTATGTTATTATATAATAATTTTTTAATAAAAATATAAGGATGTGGAGGGAGAAAAAAATAAAACACTCGGTTAGGGGCATTACCTCTTCTTTATGCAGCTTCTTTTAGTTTTCACCAAAAGGCTTCATAGTATAGATTTATAACAAAACTAAAGATTATAATACGAATTATGTATTTACATAATTTATTTATTTAGTTTTCTTTCAGAACAATTGGTTTTTTATGTTTTAATAGGAGAGGAGAGGGGGTGACCTTTTATAAGTTAGGTGAGTGAAACACTTGTAATTTTTGAAATGTAAAGGTTTACCCATGTTTTTCACATGAAAAACGATCAAAATCGGTAATTATATAACCTAGAAGATATAATTTCTGAAAATTATTTTACAAGTTTTGGGTCATTTTCACCCTTATCTTTTTTAGATTTACCCATAGTAAACCCATTTTTACCTTAACCATGGTAAATATTTTTTAATTTTTGTACTATTCATTATTGTCAAAAATTAAGTTGAAATTATTAGATAATATAAATTATAATTATTCTAAATATTTAATAATTTTTTTCAAATTTCATTCACATATGTCTAAAAAAGTAATTTAAAATTAACCTCACATATGTGATGAGAGAGCAGTTTTACAAAGAGAAAATGTTCAAAAGTTTTTAAAGTTATTTAAAAAAATTAAATATTATATAGATTTAAATGAAGAAATTGGATTAATAAATATATAATTTTAATAATTTTATATTTAAAACCATTTTAAAAAAATTTGGATGATTTTAAATTGTTTAAAATAAATGAACATTCTAAAAAAACAAGTATTTTTCATTATTCATCAAAGAATTTATCTTTTTAGAAAATTATCAAAAATTCAATCCAAGATAATTTTTACATGATGATTTAAAAATTAAATTTTAATTTTTGAATAATTTTTTTGAAGAAATCAAAAATTAATTTTAAATAATTCTTCAAAAGGTGAAAACACTATTTTTTAGAGAAATAATGTTTTTAAGCATAAAATTGGATTTATTATTATCTCCTACATAGAAAAAACATTAGACGGATTTTAAACATTTAATTGAATATATAATATACAAATTTCATTAAAATCATTCAACAAAAGTGATTTTTCTAATTTATTGAGGTAAAATGCATTTGTGTTCATAAAAATAGTTTTTTTAAAAAAAATATTTCATTTGTTATCAAATGATTTTAAGTTTCATTTCTGATTAATTGATCCCTAGTTAATTCATTTTATATACAAGTGTAAACCATATGTTTTAATAATTTAGATAATACAATTCATACTCACCATTTAAATGTCTAGGTGATAAATAATATATTAAATAATTATTTTTTAATAGTATGTCACATTTTAGTTAAACTTAGTGTTGTTTGTAATAAAAGACAAAATCAGTGTAGAGTGTAATGAAAAATATCAAAAAAAATTATTTGAAAAAATTATTTCACACAATATCAAGGCGTTACAAGTTATATAAATTTTTCTATTTGATTTTATTATGTATTATTTTATCTTTCTTTATTAGGGATTCACATTTATAATACATAAGCCCTATTCAAAATGTTCCTCAATTCATGAATTCTAAAATCCATAAGGAATTTGGATAACTCAAAATTCCATTCATTGATTAAAAATATTATTCCTTGAGCATCATTGTTTTATGTTTGATAAATTATTCTATTTAGTATTTCATAATAAATTTTCTCTTTTCTCTATGGGTAAAATAACATTTTTTGACTCAAATATTCTTTCTCAATGAATTTATTTCTTATAAGAGTGAAAATATTTATGAAAACAATCCCATATTTTATAAGGATGGGGTTTCCACCATTTCTTTGTTCATTATTCCCAAAAATATATTTATTTATTGTTTTGAAATCAAAATATGTGTTTACTCATGTGTAATTCCTTTTTTGTTACTATATTACAATGGTAAGTTTTAATACAACTTTTCACAATGAGGGGTTTCAAGAAAGTTATTTGAAAATATTTTATAAAATTATTTTTCTGTCATTTCAAAACCAATTATTTTATCTTCCACTCCACATTTATTTTTGATAAAATTTTTGTCTTTTCAAGTCTTCTTTATTGATATTTATTTACAAATAATTATTTTGAAAGTGACTTCATTTAATTTTTTTAATAATTAACTTTTTGAAAATGACTTTTCAAAGTGACCATAACTTTATCTTTTAAACCAAAGATAAATGCATTTTATAAAAAAATCTTTTACAATTTCACAACCATTCCAAATTTATCTATAAATTATTTTTTTACTTAGATATTATTTTTCATGAATCACCCTCTAAATGTTCTTATGAAGTTCTATTTTTGGGTGAATTAATTATAGGCATCAACCATTTACATTCTTGAGTAAAATTTGGGTGATACCATTTAAAAATGAAATGAAACCCATTTTCTTTCCATGGGTTATTCAAATTATGATATTGGATTGAGTTTATGTGTGGAATACATGTGTATGGTTGATCATTATGAAATAGTTTGGGTTTGATAAATCCTTGATATAGTTTGGGTATGATAAATCCCTAAGAATGTTTGGTCCCGATAAATCCCTAAGATGATTTGGTTTCGATAAAGCCTCAAGACAGTTTTGATCGATAAATACCTAAGACAGTTTGGGTCTAATAAAGCCCTGAGACTATATGGGTCTATTAAATCCCTCCAATGGATTTTATAATGTTTTATATCTCATGATATATTGAAGTTTGTTTATTATTGGATTTATTCAAAAGTATAAAGAGTGTTAATACTTGATTTTTTAACAACTTTAAGGGTGATTATGATTGGTTTTGCTCACAATATTATGTTTTAATGTGTTTATGTAAATGCCTTTGTTATACAGTTATATTTATTACACACTCTTATGACATGGTATATGTTTATTCATTTATGTTTATACAGCCTTTTATCATGCCTTATAGACAACTCATATTTCCCAGTATTAATTTAAGATGATATTTATCCCCAACTCATGTTTTATATCATGATTATGATCCAACCATGGATGAAATGTTGACAAGTTAGTTTCCCTTACAGAGTTTTCAAGCTCACCCCTTGAATATTTTTTATATCCCTGGGTTATAAATATTAGTATAACCTTGGGTATATCTAGATGTAGTTATAGTGTAGTTTGAATATGGATAAATATTCAAAAGTGTTATAAAATTAGTTACTTAGGAATATGATCCTAAAATAAACTATACCTTTAATTCATGTGACTATATAATTATTTTTGAAGTGTAACATTTATCTTATAGAAATTTTGTAAAATAAAGAGAGGTTCATCTCATATTGTAGTAAATCTTGGTCTTGGAGAATGTTTTTTAGAAATGGACCTGGGAGTGTTTGTTTATGGAACGACACTCTTCCATTTCTCAATAAGATCTAGTTGACTTGGACAACTTGTGATATAATTTTCATCTTTGTGAACTTTCTGGTCATATCTTTCACACACTTATTCTAGTAATTAACTTCTTTCCATATTTCCATATTATAAAAGTTCTTCATCTCTATATTATTTCTTCTTATATTAGATTTATCATCATCATGCTTACTTCCCTAGACATCCCGTATCATCAAAAAAAATCAAATGTACTACCAACATGCGTATTCCTTTTTCCCAAACACTGTATAGAACCACAAGTACCCTTGAATCCCTAACAAGTTTTTAAAAATTATTCCTATATAGATTTCTGGTTTTTTTCTGTGTTTTTCATTATTAGTCTGAAATTTCTTTTGTTTAGGAGAAGAAGAGATTCTATAGTTTCTCCTTTATTCAGTAGAAATTAAAGAGTAATTTTCATCATTTTTCTTGGCCCATTATTGACTATATTTTGAGTCAAAAATTAAAATATTAACAAATGAAGGATTATAAAAAGATTAATCAAGTGCAATAATTTTTTTTTATATTTTCTATCAATTTATTTAGAGGATTCATCCTTATATTAAACTGAGTTTTTGAATTTCTCCTTTAACTTCATCGGTTTGTTCATAAATTCAAGACACTTGGATTGTGTCTTATATAATTCCTTGTCTTTTAAGGAACATTTTTCATCAATATTCTTTATCATTTTATCATGTTTTGTTTCTTTTAACATGACTTTTTGGAACTCATTAACGAGGGTTCTTCTTTTTTTCATACTCTTTTTTTCTTTAATTATCTTATTATTTTCTTTCCTAGAATTTTATTTTATTTATTTAAAACGGTGTTATACATAAGAAAATATTTAATCTCATTCTTTAACATGTTTTAATACTAAGTTTTTTTTTGAAACATTTTCATCATAACTTGAAGTGTCAAACCCCTTTTCAACATGATCCATAAAGTTGGATAATTTCTCACTAGAATCGATTTTAAATTAACTACTAGATGATTTGCCAACTTATTCTTCTTTTCTTATCAAGTTTGTTTCATTTCATGTAGATGTTTTTTTATTTCTTTTTTTAGTTTTGGATGACTCCCTTAAAAATGTTTTTTCACTTATTCTTTTTTTATGTTTTCAGATCTTATTTAGATTCAAGATCTAGTTCTATCCTCTTAGGGTAGTTAATGTAAAAGAGACCAATTATACTATATTTTTAGAGTCTAAGAGGACAATTTCCTTTCCATTTTCCATTTTCCTTATTTAATATCTTTGAGATAAGTGAATTGATTATTTGAAATAATCCACTATTATCTTTATTTATAGACTTACTTGAATCTTTATTTTCAATACATTCTTTAATTTTTAAACATTATCATGGTTTAAATTTCCATTAAATCTTTTACCATTTTATTAAAGGTGGTAATTTTTCTAATTTTATAAGATATTATAATTTTATGAATTTCATCGAAGGAAATATCGTCTATAACTTTCAGATTTGATATTTTAGGATCAAACATGTTAGGAAAATTCTTCAGGTGTTTCTTAAAAATTGAGAAGTATTTATGTTTTTCACTAAATCCATATATATTAATGAAACAGTTATTCCCCTAAGTGAAATAATAATCAATTATTTCTTCCTCAGTTACCTTTTTGTCTTTAAACATTCTTCTCCAAAATTTTAATCTAACCTCTTTGCTTGCACATTTCTACTATAAATGAGTTAAATATTATCCCAGATTTCTTATATAATTTGAAGTCCCGTCACTTTAATATAGATTCTGAAAATGACAAAAGAATAACATTTTTTTCATCATCATCATTAATTATATTTATTATTTTTTATCCATTATCATTAGAGAATCCCCTTCAATGAGAGGAAAACCAAAGACAAAAACATATCTTACTTACAAGCCGAGGGATAAAAGATATGAAAACATTCCTTTCTCATAACTATGATATTTTTTCATTAAAAATTAGGTTCATCCTAGATATTAAAATAATTCATATTATCCATTCTAATAACTTTATTGAATCCAATAGAGGTACATGGATATGATACCCGTAGTAGATCCTAGAACCAGACTACTACACTGAGAGGAAGGGGGGATGGATCAGTGGATACTAGTTTTTGAAAAGTATTATCTTTAAATTAAACCCTATAATATTTTACAATTCTATTTACTTAATTAAAGAGTATAAAATTAAATCTTTTTTATATAAAATAAATAAAAAATGAACACAATGATTTTTTACAAGGTTTGACCCCTTACCAGGTAACTTGCTCTTTATCTTGGTTGGTTTATCCCCCCCAAAAAAATTATTAACTACAAGAATAACATATTGATAGCTTACAATGGTAGCATAGAGTCACACTATTCCTGTCTAGAGTCACCCTGAACATCAAACCTTCACACCACCTTTTCATAGAATATATAAGCACGATAAGATAGATCTTCTTGAAAGAATGGTTTCTTTAGAAATAGTAAAAGTATATATCCCTTATTAATCCTTTATAAATATTAAAACTTATCAGTTTATCCATATTATATGTGTAACTGATTCTTATTATTCTTCTCTTGAAAACAAAACTCTATGATGTTGTAAAAAACTATATATTTGGATGAATTCTTCCATAGTTTTAGTTAGTCAGACTATCTTTTTCTTCCCCTTATTTATCATACACATCTTTCACAACAATCATAATAACTTTATTTTATCTCATAATAAATATTGGAAAATCTTAGTTCTCCTAAAGTAACATCATTTACAAGTATTAACTTGATCCCATCCAAATCAGTTCCCTCAATTGAAAAAATGTGGAGACTTAATTTTTCACCCACCCTAAATTGTCGTATAAAATATAATTATTTTAGAAACCTCAATTTTCTATATTTTTCTTTAAAAAAATCTCAGTATTGAAAAGTGTATTAATATTAATTTACTGAAATTACCTTCTATGTGATATATTATCAAATTTACAGATTCGATCAATATTAAAAAATATCACATTTTTTAATTCCTAGTAATATGATTATTCTTATTCACACTGAAACATTATTGAGATCATCATATTCCTCATACTCACACAATACCTTAGTAGTTAGACACAAATCTACAACTCAAATATTCACCCATTAAAAAACTAGTGATAATCACTACATATTCTGATGCAAGTGATTTCTTGAACTCTATAGTGGCAAATAATTATCACAATTAATTTCCAGATTTAATATATATATATATATATATATATATATATTTCTTTTACAACCTCAAAAAATAGTAAAGTCACAAATTTTATGATAAAATATCTAAGAACATAAAAAAGATATGAATAATGGTCATTATTTTAGAAATATCATAGTAATCTTCTGGGATTACATTTTATATGTGATATTTTCTAAATTTAATATTGGTTCTTGTGTCATCGGGTTTGATTTATTTGGAACACATGAATTACAGAAACATTAGTATGCACGTAGTAAAAATTTTCATATGTGGTTATTTATAAAAAATCCCCAGTGCAGATTTGTATCCACGTACAAATTGGATACATTGGATAAAAATTAAAACATAGAGAAAAAACCTACAATAATTTGGATATGTTGGAAATGTTTCCATACATATCAGAAATCTATTACATTGAGGCATTTCCATATTTGATAAATCTACTTACGTAGAACTCATATAAATGGAGGCATTCACATACATGTTTTTTTCGAAAATATGATGAATTATCATATGCTAAGAAAAACTCTTATGTAGGTTTTGTATCTATGCAGAATGTTTCTTATATGGTACATGGGATATGTCAAGTCATTAACTTAGGTAAGTATTCACATATATGAATATTTTCCCATACATAAAAAATCATATGTGAATATTGAAAATTTTACACCTTACTCCAATCGCGATATCACCTCTTTAGACTTGAAAAAAATACCAAAAACAATCAAATAACACCTTTGATAATATTTAATAATATTCCAAACATCTCATACCTCTTCATAATTAAGAAAATTATTTAACAAAATCTTATCAAAAACACTTCAAATAAATGGTTGAGAAAAATTCAAATTTATATCACTTCAAAAATCCATAGGATTTTTTAGACTTGGTGGAGTGGTAATGGATTTTCAGAATAATCAAGAGGTAAGGGGTTGAAATCTCACCCAATACATATTTATTCCTTGTTATTTAGTAATAAGTAATAAATAATAAGTACTAAATAATAAGTAATGATTAATAAATAAGTAATAACTAGGAAGTAATAAATAATAACTAAAAGTAATTAAAATAGTTAGTAAGCAATAAATAATAACTAAGTAACAAAATAATAAATATATGTAATAAAAAAACTAGGAAGTAATATATAATAAATAAAAATTAATAACTAATAACAAATAAGTAAAAGCCACAATTAATTGTTTAGCGACTGTTAGAACCATGTTCTTATATTTGAGCTACAGGCTTCTTCTTTTCTCGTTTCCTTAAGTGTTTTTGAGAAAATATGGAAAATGGGGAAAAATCCTAATTTTTGGAACTACACAGCATGTACTTTTCCACACGCCGTGTACTTTTGGCTGTGTGGGATGGGTACATGGGGCGTGTAGCCATGTCAGTGATGAAGGGTGTAGGAACCGACTACACACCGTGTAGTGGTACTTTACACACCGTGTAGTCAGTCGGCATGACTAAACAGTAAGGCGGTGGAGTAGCCGCCAGCTGAGTGACAGTGCATGTCATGTACTTAAGAGTACATGCCGTGTACTCATGTCGATGGATAAACAGTGTGGCGGTGCCGCCAGAGGAATAGTTAAATGAAGGAAGTACACGCCGTGTACTCAGAATTACACACCGTGTACTTTGTTTTTTTGGCTTAAAATAGGTAGTATCCTACTCATTTGGAATAGGAGGCATTTGAGCCATTTTGGAGCCAAAGGAGGAGGCCAAACCTTTGAAGATCCGCCGAGTATTCATCTAGAATCTGATTCCGCCTCAAAAGATCTTGTTGGAACCACATGGGTAAGCCCTTTATTCTCTTTAAGTTGTTCTTACCAATTCTTTCCTGAGGGAAAGTTATTTACATTTGAATGGGTTTTCTTCTTCGTCAGATCTACGTCGTTCTTGGGTGTTTCTTGGATCGACGTTCGTGTATAACTCTCATTAGCGTATAAGGTAGGTGGCTTGGTGTAAATTTCCAACTGTCATGCATTTTTGTGCGTTTTCATGTCACAAACCCATGTTGGGGCGTCGTGTGGCTGAGGTCGTTGCAATATATAATGCCTATAATTGCATAGGTGATTAAATTGTGATAATAAAATACTGGTTGGGATCGTTTCTTGGATCTGGAACCACCCCGGGGGTGTGTTCCACTGTTTAACTGTTTGGCCAGGATACCTGAGGGTATGCCTTTAATGTAGTAATTATAGAATTTCCTTGAGAGGAATTGCTTGTTTACTGTATTTTGATATGTTGGGCATGACCCGGTTACCTGTTTATCCTGAGGGAGTTGTTGTGATTAGCATGTGGGCATTGTACAATTTAGCCTGTGGGAAGTAGTTATTTTGGCCTGAGGGAAACTTCTTCCGTGCCTGTGGGCAGCTGATTCTGTGCCTCTGGGCGACACTACCTACGCCTGAGGGAAAACTCTGTTATGCCTAAGGGCAGATTCTTGTGTTGGATACTCGTTACCCAAGGGTAGGATTTTATGTGTCTGAGGACACTAGTTGTTTACTTAGAAATGCAGTGTGGTGATTTCTTATATTAAATGGATTAAATGAATATTAAAATTGGCAATATAACTGGAATTTTGTTACTTTTGAGTACTGCTTTATTGCATTTTACCACTGCACACTATTATTGCATGTTAGCACACAGTTGGGCACGGGCCTTTGGTGGGTGCCTACTAAGATATATTTCTCACACCCTGTTTGGGTCATGCTTTTCGGCCCAAACTGATTACGTTGCTATAGGTGTAGATAGGGGAAAGAGTCTCTATACAGGTACTTGACTGTTGCTGAGGAGTAGGAGGGCATGGGACCGAGCCTAGGCTCGCGATGCCGCTGCCAGCTGTTTTTCTTTGTTTTGTTGTACTCTGTATTTTGTGGTACTGTATTGATGTATAACATGTTCTGGCAGTTTTCTTAGTACTTGAGACATATAGCATCATTATTTATATACTGTTGTTTATTTCAGTTGTGTATGGTTTACTGCTTTTGCTGCTGTTGTATGTTTATTTTTTATTCCGTTGTGCTACACTTTAATAAATGAGGGCATAGTTTCCCCACTATCAGACCTGGGCCCTCGCTGCTGGTCGAAAGCCTCTGGCATTTGGGGAAATGCGCTTGAGGTCACGTGGCAAACCGGGCTCGGGGCACCCGTTGCATGGTACCCGGGTCTGGGATGTTACAAAGTGGTATTAGAGGAAGTTCTTTTCTTTAACTTACTATTTGGAGTCGTAGTGAGGGATAGGACGAATGGTAGTTGGTAATAAGTTGTGCCCGGGCGTAGCTAACCCGTGTACAGGGAAACGCCAATTTACCTAGCGTTGCAATTTTACTGATTTTGCAAATTTTACAGTTGATATGTTTTCACCGTTGGGTGACACAATTTGAGATTGTGAAGTTTATATTTTATTTATTGGTTTTATTTAGTTGCAACCCGATGAGATGAGGGTATGCCATCTCATGCATCATATAGTCACATGCTAGATATCACATGCCATGCATAGTTTCTAGGCCATGTAGGTGCATTATAAATTCGCATGTTGTTGTGATAGTTGTTGTGATAAAAAAGCATGCTGTTGTGATAGCTGCTTGATAAATACCTGCTCTATGATAGGGTATTCTTTGTGTGATCTTGTTTATAGAATGGACGCCAAACTTTGGTTTTTGGGGAGTATGGGCCCCCATTGACCGGAATTTGGTGGATCATTGACTGTTTATTTGTTATAACACATATGAGATGTCAAACATTTATTCGTGGGGAGTATGGGCCCCCACGGGTTGAAATTTGACACTTAGGTGTTGTTTCAGTATTTTCTGGGTCTCGGGGAAGTTTCTGTGGAATACTGTCCGGAAACCCAGTATACACGCCGTGTAATATTTTTTTATACAAACTGTGTATGTTCTTTTGTTCAGGAAGAAAAATGAACTTTTTAAGTACACGCCGTGTACTCTGAGTACACGTCGTGTAGTCTCTTCCCGTGTCACAAACTATGTGGGTGGAGACACGGGGAAGGGAAAGGCTTGGGTAAGACACGCCGTGTACATGGAAAACACTCCGTGTAGTGTTGACTCGGAGTCCGACCGTGTAACTAACAACACGGGTTGGTGAACTCCTGTACAGAACACGTCGTGTCAATGATGAACATGCCGTGTAGTGTGTCCTAGGGACTCGTCCATGTAACTAACAACACGGTCCGGTAACGCTGTGTAGTCTTGTTCGAGGACAGACCATGTGGTGTTAGCTGTGTGGCTGGGAAACGGGGTGTTGTACACGCCGTGTATGGGTGTAACACGTCGTGTAGTGTCAAGCTGAGTAGTCGGTCGTGTCACAGACGACACGTGCAGTTGGAAAATAACGTCGTACACACCGTGTATATATTATACATGCCGTGTAGTTTTTGTTCAACGGGATCCTTGTGGCTTAGCCATGTATAAGGACCCGGGAAGGGGGAGAGAAGTCAAGTACACGCTGTGTAGTCAGTGTTCATGCCGTGTAGTCTTGTTTTGAAAATTTTGAAATGCCTTCTTCCTCTTGTTCCTTTGTGGTTCCTTCGTGTCAGACTTAATAATCTTGAATCTGAGGCGTGCTTTTGACCCTGTAGTGTCATGCTGCCGAGACGACCGCGAGTTGTTCGCCAGGAGAGCGGCGATGATTATACTCCAGATATGGTGGGCCATGGGCTACCAGTGGATCCTCCACCAGAGCCAGATGCGGTGCCATCTACTATACCGGACACAGGTGCGGAGGCACAGTTCTATGAGGGCTTTATGCGGTTCATGCAGACCTTTCAGGGAGCACTGCAGGCTGCTACATCTATGGCTGAGTTGACGCATATCTTCCAGCAGCAGCATCCACCTATGTTTTCAGGGGATGACGGACCACAGGCTACGGAGTCTTGGCTAGGATCGATGTAGACTATTTTCAAGCATCTTGAGACGCCTCCAGGGCGGAGGGTCAAGCTCGTGACATACATGCTGCGTAATTCCACCAAGAGGTGGTGGGATGTTACCACCTAGTCAGACCATCACAAAGACATGGCGTGGGAAGATTTTCAGGAAGTCTTCTATGAATTATTCTTTCCCAAGATGGTGAGGGAAGATAGATCTCAGAAGTTCAGGAATCTGCAGCATGGCACTATGTCGGTGATGGAATATTCTACTCACTTCATCGAGCTTCAGCATTTTGCACCCGTGTTGGTGGGTGATGAGATGTTGAGAACCAGAAGTTTTGAGGATGGTCTTAGGTATGACATCTGAGCACTGGTGAATGTTTTTAGGTTGCCTTCAGTACACGCTATTGTGAACCAGGCGTTGATTATTGAGAGGAACCTGTGGGAATCAAGTGGTGTGGGACAGGGCGATTCAGCACCAGTTACTGGTACTATTTCTGTTGGCAAGAGGGAGAGACAGATGGACTTCTCTTAGGGCGGAAGTACCTATCAGAAGAATGATTTGAGTGGACAGGTTATGTGCTACCAGTGTGGTAGAGAGGGGAAAAAGAGGCCGTAGTGTCTATGAGAACCAGTGGAGTGTCGAGCTTGTGCCAAGATGGGTCATCTGCAGCGCTTTTGCAGGGTGTTTCCACTAGTGGCTAGTGAGAGGGGTTCTGTGCAAACTCCACGTGCGGGAGCAGGACCAGTGACTTCTTACCAGTCAGGGAACTGGAATGCGTCAGCCCGTGCATGCAGAGATGGTGGTCGTGGCTGTGGTAGCCAGACACCAGGATCTCAGTGGCAACAAGGCAGGATAGATTATGGTAGCTAGGCTGTGTCGTAGGGCCGTGACACTGGGCAGGCATATGCAGTGCAACAGACCCAGCAGGAGCCGGATCCCGAACTGTCTACAGTCAGAGGTACTATTCTAGTAGCTTCTGTCTTATCTTCATTTATTTTCGATACGGGTGCAACACATAGTTTCATATCTTTACCTATTGTGGAGAGCCTTGGGCTCTGTGTTTCTACTTATTCTGATATCATGATGTTATACACTCTGTTGGGGACTAGGACGACCGGTGTGCGTCAGTGTAAGGAGTGCCCACTTGAGGTTGGAGGGTTTCACTTCCTTTGGGACCTCTATGTCTTAGAGATGACAAGCTATGAAGTCATTCTCGGGATGTACTGGTTGGTTCCCTTTCGAGCCTTTGTAGACTGCTATCGTCGCAGGGTGCGTTTCACACCACCAGAGGTCAGAGAGTTTCTATACAAGGGTGAGTGGGATGTTCAGGAGAGTCGAGCTAGACCAGAGCATCATGGGCGAGGTGGAGTCACAACCCAGATTGCGAGTTTGTATCTAGATGATCAGGGGACTTGTCAGACGGATTTCCCTCCAGTGGTTGATCGTTTTAGGGATGTCTTCCCGGATGACTTTTCAGGTCTACCTCTGATGCGAGAGGTGGATTTATCTATTGATCTAGTGCCAGGAGCAGCTCCGGTGTCCATTCCTCCTTATAGGATGGCTACACCTGAGCTGTAGGAGCTCAAGAGGCGGTTAGAGGAGTTGCAGGAAAAGGGCTTTATCCGACCCAGTACTTCTCCTTGGGGTTCTTCGGTCCTTTTTGTGAAGAAGGCGAATGGTACCCTTAGACTTTGCGTGGATTATCGGAAGCTGATCCAGTTGACGGTTAAGAACCGATATCCCTTGCCAAGGATTGATGATCTATTTGATCAACTTCGTGGAGCATGAGTGTTCTCGAAGATTGACTTGAGATCCGGATATCATCAGCTGCGCGTGAGACCATCAGCTATACCGCTAACGGATTTTCGGAGTAGATATGGTTTGTAAGAGTACTTGGTTATGCCGTTTGGACTTACGAACTTGCCAATAGTTTTCATTTCTCTGATGAATCGTGTGTTCCATCTGTATCTTGATTCTTTTATGGTAGTATTCGTGGATGACATTTTAGTGTACTCTCGCACTCGACACGACCATGCCACCCATCTTGAGATCGTATTGAGTACACTGAGAGAGCCTCGACTATATGCTTAGCTCTCGAAGTGCCACTTTTGGATGGACCAGATTCACTTCCTGGGTCACATCATCTCAGAGGCAGGAGTTGTAGTAGACCCAGAGAAGGTGAGAGAAGTAGTTTCCTAGGAGCAGCTTAAGAATGTGTTTGAGATACGGAGTTTCTTAGGGCTGGCTGGTTACTATAGACACTTCATACAGGACATATCCCACTTAGAAGCACTATTGAAAGGTCTGACTAAGAAGGGTTTGAAGTTTGTTTGGTCAAAAGCTTGCAAGGCAGATTTTTAGGACCTGAAGGGAAGGTTGACATCAGCACCAATCCTGATACTCCCAGAGCAGGGAAAGAGCTATACAGTTTACTGTGAGGCATTAGGTATTGGGATGGGAGCAGTTTTGATGCAGGGCGACCGAGTTGTTGCGTACGGGTCTTGGCAGTTGAGGCCACATGAGAGGAATTACCCGATGCATGATCTCGAGTTGGCTGCAGTTGTGCATGCGTTGCGCTGTTGGAGACATTATCTGTTGGGAGAGCATTTTGTGGTTTTCACCGACCAAAAAAGCCTCAAGTATATCTTTACTCAGCGTGACCTGAATCCGATGCAGAGAAGGTGGGTTGAGTACCTACAGTCCTTCGATTTCGAGCTTGCCTATACACCTAGTAAAGGTAATGCAGTAGCTGATGCACTGAGCAGGAAGACTCAGATACATGTAGTGCAGGAGGCCAGTGGTGAGTGGAAGCTCATGGCTGTGTTCTCTGAGATTCATCTGGAGGTGAATGACAGTCAGGGGAAGACTTATCTTTCTTCTTTAGCTGTGACTTCTACCCTATTGGATAGAGTGAGGATGAGGCAGCTATCTGATTCAGAAGGCCTAGTTCTACGGGAGTCGGTGGAAAGTGAGGACCCTCCTCCTGGTTGGGCGATAGGCGATGATGAGGTTTTTCATTTCCATGGACGAGTATGGGTTCCATTGGATATACACGAGGAGCTGATGCGGGAGTTTCATGCTTCAGCTTGGTAAGTTCATCCCGGGGTTACCAAGATGTACCGTGACTTGAGGCGTCAGTAATAGTGGTCGGGTATGAAGAGAGAGATAGCTGGTTTTGTTACGAGATGTTCCACCTGTCAGAAGGTGAAGGCGGAGCATCAGAGACTAGATGGACTGTTACAACAATTACCCATTCCGGAGTGGAAATGGGATGATGTCGCAATGGATTTCAAGACTGGGTTTCTGAGGTCACCTAGAAGAAATACTACCATATGGGTTGTTGTGGACAGACTCACGAAGGTAGCTCACTTCTTGCCGATCAAGGAGACATTCGGTGCTGACGAGCTCGGACGACTGTATATCCGAGAGATCGTATGTCTTCATGGGGTCCCTCGTTCTATCGTTTCAGATAGGGACCCCTACTTTACGTCTCATTTCTGGCAGAGTTTTCAGAGGGCACTGGGTACACAGGTGCTTCTGAGCACAACATACCACCCTCAAACTGATGGCCAGTCAGAGCGTATGATATAGGTGCTTGAGGAAATGCTGCGTGCATGCGTCTTAGACTTTGGGGGCTCTTGGGAGAAGCATATACCCTTATTCGAGTTTTCCTATAACAATAGTTTTTAGGAAACTATTGAGATGGCACCTTACGAGGATTTATATGGTAGTTCATGATGATCACCTTTGTGCTGGTTAGAGGCAGGTGAGGTAGCTTTACTGGGGCCACAGCTCGTGCATGAGACATCTGAGCAGGTCCAGTTGATTCAGAAGTGGATGGCTACCGCGCAGTCTCGTTAGAAGTCATATACTGATTGCCGCAGACGACCTTTGGATTTTGTGGTCGGGGATCAGGTTTTCTTGCGTGTTTCACTGAGGCTGGGACACAAGCGGATCAAGAGACAGGGTAAGCTTTCACCGAGGTATGTGGGGCCATTTGAGATTCTGGAGAGATTCGGGCTGGTTTCCTATCGGTTGCAGTTACCATAGCGATACCGATCCATGCACGATTTCTTCCACGTGTCTCAATTGCGTCGCTCTCATTCAGACCCGTCTCACGTCTTTTTGCCTGAGGATGTTGAGCTAGTGGCAGATGCATCCTTTGAGGAGCATCCGATTCGTATCATGGACAGGAGCACGAAGGTTCTCCGAGGCCGGTCAGTGCCTCTCGTATGGGTGCTATGGCAGCATGTCCGAGTGCAGGACGAGACCTGGGAGCAGGAGGCCGACGTACGTGCTCAGTGGCTAGAGCTGTTCTGAGCTATATCTTCACCACCCTTGGAAGGGAAATTCGGGGACTAATTGCTATAAGGGGGGAAGTTTGTAAGAACCCGGTTCTTATATTTGAGGTACGAGCTTCTTCTTTTCACTTTTCCTTGAGTGTTTTTGAGAAAATATGGAAAATGGTGAAAAATCCTAATTTTTGGAACTACACACCGTGTACTTTTCCACACGCCGTGTACTTTTGGCTGTGTGGGATGGGTACATGGGGCGTGTAGTCATGTCAGCAACGAAGGGTGTAGGAACCGACTACACATCGTGTAGTCGTACTTTACCTGTCGTGTAGTCAGTCGGCAGGCCTAAACAGTAAGGTGGTGGAGTAGCCGCCAGCTGGGCGACAATACACGTCGTGTACTAAAGAGTACATGCCGCGTACTCATGTCGACGGATGAACAGTGTGGCAGTGCCGCCAGAGGAACAGTTAAATAAAGGAAGTACACGCCATGAACTCAGAAGTACATGCTGTGTACTTTGTTTTTTCGGCTTAAAATAGGCAGTAGCCTCCTCATTTGGTAGAGGAGGCATTTGAGCTATTTTGGAGCCAAAGGAGGAGGCCTAACCTTTGAAGATCCGCCGAGTATTCATCTGGAATCTGATTCTGCCTCGGATGATCTCGTTGAAACCACGCGGGTAAGCCCTTTCTTCTCCTTAAGCTGTTCTTACCAATTCTTTCCCAAGGGAAAGTTATTTACGTTTGAATGGGTTTTCTTCTTCATCATATCTACATCGTTCTTGGGCGTTTCTTGGATCGGCGTTCGTTTATAACGCTCGTTGGCATATAAGGTAGGCGGCTTGGTGTAAATTTCCAACTATCGTGCGTTTTTTTTGCATTTTCGTGCCACGAACCCATGTTGGGGTGTCGTGTGGCTGAGGCCGTTTCTATATTTAATGCCTAGAATTGCATATGTGATTAAATTGTGATAATAAAATGCTGGTTGGGATCGTTGCTTGGATCTGGAACCACCCCGGGGGTGTGTTCCACTGTTTAGCCGTTTGGACAGGATACCTGAGGGTATGCCTTTAATGTAGTAATTGTAGAATTTTCTTGAGAAGAATTACTTGTTTACTGCATTTTGATATGTTGGGCATGGCCCTGTTACATATTTATCCTGAGGGCGTTGTTGTGATTAGCCCGTGGGCACTGTACTATTTAGCCTGTGGGTAATAGTTATTTCGGCCTGAGGGTAACTTCTTCCATGCCTATGGGCAGCTGATTCTGTGCCTGTGGGCGACACTACCTACGCCTGAGGGAAAACTCTGTTATGCCTGAGGGCAGATTCTTGTGTTGGATACTCATTACCCGAGGGTAGGAGTTTACGTGTCTGAGGACACTAGTTGTTTACTTAGAAATGCACTGTGGTGATTTCTTATATTAAATGGATTAAATAAATATTAAAAATGGCAATATAACGGGAAGTTTGTTACTTTTGAGTACTGCTTACTTTATTTCATTTTACCACTACACACTATTTTTGCATGTTAGTATGTAGTTGGGCACATGCCTTTGGTGGGTGCCTAATGAGATATATTTCTCACACCCTATTTGGGTCATGCTTTTCAGCCCAAACAGATTACGTTGCTGCAGGTGTAGATAGGGGCAAGAGTCCCTATACAGGTACTTGACTGTTGTTGAGGAGTAGGAGGGCATGGGACCGAGCCTAGGCTCGTGATGCCGTTGCCATCTGTTTTGCTTTGTTTTGCTGTACTCTGTATTTTGTTGTACTGTATTGATGTATAACATGTTCTGGTTGTTTTTTTAGTACTTGAGACATGTAGCATCATTATTTATATACTGTTTTTTATTTCAATTGTGTATGGTTTACTGCTTCCGCTGTCGTTGTATGTTTATTTTGTATTCCACTATGCTACACTTTGACAAATTAGGGCATAGTTTCCCCACTATCAGACTTGGGCCCTCGCTGCTAGTCGGCATCCTCTGGCGTTTGGGGAAATGCGCTTGAGGTCACGTGGCGAACCGGGCTCGGGGCACCCGTTGCGTGGCACCTGGGTCCGGGACGTTACAGTGACGGTTCTTAAAATTTCCATGAAATGATTCATGGTGGTTTTTCAAAAGTGTAATGTAGGGTTTCAGGAAAGTAGGCCACATAGTTCTTAAGTAGGAAGTGTCACTTATAAATGAGAAAAGGCATATGTTTCATCATCGTAATGGGATGAGTGGTTAATAGTTATTTTTGAATGCGCTAGGGTCTATGAAATACTAATATAGTCTTTAAATACCCCCTTATCTCATTGTAAAAGGTATCAGTAATTATTAAGTAGAGAATATAATTGGTGAAGACACTAAAAAACAACATATTAGCAACGGATTTTTAGAAGGGGTTATAAACAACACCCTATAATCATCTAATTTAGAGGGGTTTCACAACCCCTATAATTTATAGCATTATTTTTAGAATATTTTGTTGGATTTTAGTAGCGATTATGTCACGACCAATACAAATTTAATAATTAGTGTCACTATATGTTTGGTTGGATTTTAGAGGCATTATATATATATATATATAATATTCATTTAGATTTGAGAGGTAATATATATAAAATGTATTTTTTTAAATGGAAACAGTGGGGGTTCACAACACCCTCTAATTTTAGAAATTAGAGGGGGTTTGAAGCCCCTCTAAATTAAGATATTAGAGGGTGTTCATGAACTAGTGTTAATCCATTTGAACAGAGGTGGATGTGAACCCCCTCTAATTTAAGAAATTAGAGAGGGTTTAAACACCCTCTAATATATGACATTAGAAGGGGTTTTGAACCCCTTCTAATTTATGACATTAGAGGGGGTTTCAAACCCATTATAATTTAATATATTATAGGGGGTTGTGAACCCCCTCTAATTTATGACATTAAATATGGTTTTCAAACCACTCCAATTCAAGAAATTAGAGGGGGTTCATGTACCGCTGTTAATCCCTTTGATTAGAGGGGTTTTTAAACCCCTCTGATTATTTATTTATTTTTTAAAATAAATCTCATATAAATTCAAATTCTACAATATATATTTGTATATGTGCATGTGTGTATACATATATTAAATAAACACATATTATAAATTTATTTCAATAAATTATAAACACACACACACACATATAAAGACATTATATAAATAATTTAAATGAATACCCATACGTATAAATAAAAATGTATACAAATATAAATATTGGTATATAAAATATAAATGAAATTATAAATACATTTATTAAAATATATATAATTTATAAATGTTTTTAAGAAATATTATACAATTATATTATGATTTATATTATACATATATTATATTAAATAAATTTTTATTGTAAATTTATGTATAAATACATTTATATTATATTATGTATCCAAATATATATAATATTAATATATATATATATATAATATTATAAATTAGTTTATTATACATAAATTTATATATTTTATATAATTATTTTATATACATTGTTGTATTCCATAATAATTATAAATTAATTTAGTAAATATGTATATATCATTTAATTATATGATATATTTCTAATTATATGAATGTATTTAATTTCGTGTGTGTATATATATGTGTGTGTGTGTATATCTGATATAATATAAAAGTATATAATTACATATATAAATATATATAAAAAATTATTTAAAATAATATACTTATAATATAAATCATAAAACATATAAATGTATGGTATTTATAAAACCAACATATAATTTGTACTTTTAAAAATAGGAGTAATAATATTAATAAATAAATAAATAATATTATTATTCTTACACACACATACATATTTATAATTATATAAAAATAATGATATAAATATATATATTACAATTATATTATAGCTATAAATATTATATAAATACACAAATATACATACACGCAGACACAAATATAATTATATTTATAAATATATGTATAAATATATATTGATATATGTAAATATAATTATTTATATATATTAAATATACAAAAATATAATATATATATATATATAAATAATATACAAAAATAATATATATGTATATATATATATATATTATGTACAAATATATTACATATGATACACAAATACAAATATATTATATAATTTAAATTTATATATATATATATATATATTCTGTAAATTTACTATATCGAAATAAATATATTATATTTGATATGAAATCCATAATATGATCTGCCTGAGTGGTAAGGTAACATGGTTTATTCCCATGGGTCTGGACTTTGAATCGCAGCAGCTTCATAATTGTTTACTCCCTTTCCTGCTAATGAATAGTAGCACGACACATAATGGGTCCTGCGGTGGACAAGTCTCGTTCCTGGGGTAGTCCACAGGGGCACGTTGGGTGGGGGTCCGACGAGGGGTATGGCACAGGTAGTCTATGAGTGCGCTTGGGTGGGGGGCCTATGGGTTGGGGTGTCACATGGGTGGGTGTTATGGGGTTTGTGTGGTTTTTTGGGGTGTCACATGGTGGTGTCATGGGTGGTGTCACATGGGGTGTGTTCGTGGGTGTCATGGGGTCTCTTCCTGGGTGTCATGGGGTTTGTTTGTGGGTGTCATGAGGGTGTCTGGGTGTCCTGGGGTCTTTTCATGGGTCTCAAATTGGGACTCGATTAGGGGTGTTTATAACCACCTCTAAGTGGAACAATAATTAAGGAGCGGTTATAATCACCCTTAATTGACTGAAATAGGAAAAAATTTGAGGGGGGGGGGTTAAACCCCCCTCTAATCTAATTATTGCTAAATTTATTTTCACTTTACCATCACTAACCCAAAATTTCCCCTAATCAGAATAGATATGAACATTAGTAGTGATTACGAGTAACCACTGCAAATTCTTTTAGAAAGGGTTATAACAACCAAATAATGAAAAAACTGGGGTGTCACATGGGGGGTGTTTGGGGTTTCACATGGGGGTACCCAGGGGTATGTTCATGGATGTCAGTTTGGGACTCGAATAGGGTTAGTTATTACTATAAGGACCCAGCCTTAAAATATTACATAATCATGAATTAAATGAATAATTCACATTAAGGATCTTTTTGAGGTTTAGAGTTTTATATAATTAGGCCATAACTATAACATTTCATTTCAAAAAAAATATAAAGTAAACACTTCTACTCAGTTTCCATTTTTTCACAAAACAAGAACTCTTGAAAAAAAGAGACATGTTTATTTCCATTTTTAAGATAGCATGAATTTTCCTTGATCCCATCCTTGACCCTATTCCACATTATGTCCTGTGAAAAACATTTCAAAAAAGTGGTATGAGAATAAAAATCTCAAAAATGGATACACAATGAAGGAAAACTATTAGTTTTTTCAAACCAACAAGCAAACCACGAATACTTTAACATAAGTAATTTTTTTCACCTTTATGAAGTAGTAAATATTCTTCACTGAAATAAAAGATCACTACTTACCCTTTTGTAACCAAAAGATTACCATAAAACCCATATAAATAACACATAACATATAAAGGTAACTTGGGATATAAACCTACTTAAATGGAATAACCATACGGTTGACTTCCACACATATCACTAAATGGAATAGCCATATGCCCAACCTCCATACCCAATGCATTAGATGTTATAACATAACCACCCATCCGGGTTTATCATGTCACCACCCATCATTTGGTTTATCATGTAACCACCCATCAAATGTCCAAGTACCATTATAAAATCATAACACATAAAACAAATATAAAGGAAAAAAACATTTCCACATTTCAATCACAATACATCACTTAAATATATTGACATAAAAAATCCATTATCAAAACCATTTTCAATACCAAAATACATAAAAGAGTATATGGTATTTATTTTCCTTGAAAAAAAACATTATGGCTTGTTAAGGAATCCAAAGAATAAATAATACTCGCGGCGGCGGAAAGGTCGTTGTCACCACTTAAGTTAAAAGAAACATTCCTTTTTTCCATTTAGTAAAACACTTTATAGAAAAATATCCCATTTTAAAAGTCAAGGGTGTTTATACAGTGTATAAAAGAAAGTTGTGTATTAAAACAAAATATGCCTCAATGAAAAGAGATTGAGACGAAGTCCCTTTCCTCGTGTCTGACTTGACCTGTTCGTTCTTTAATCTCCTGAATAAAAAACTGAAGTTAATTTATAGTTGCATAAGAACCTTTTTCAAGTTTATTAGACCTTTTATATAAATTATTACCATGTTATAAACATTATGTAATAATTTAAGTTAATAACGTTCATTTTCTCAATATTTGGTACTTGAGTAAAAAATGAACACCTTATATTTACAAGTTGTCCATGTTGTCAATAGTCTGTTTTATCTAGAATGATATTCATTATTTAGATATCATATGTATAATATAGAACCAATATATATTTATATATATATATATATATTTATATCAGTACATATCATTTGGAGGTAAGAAATGAAATGCACCATTCATGGAGACAGTAAGCCGTACGTACACATGAACACTACTTTAATTTCTACTTCTTATTTTAATGGAATTAAAAAATAATAATACATTGGTAAATTATAAAAACATTATAATATCATATATAATACCATTAAATCTATACTTTATATGTCCCATGTATGGCATGAACGAGTCATATCACTTTGAGGGGGCGGTAGTCCGCACTTCCTCAAATGAAATTATCGTGTTTACCTATAATGGAAACCATAAAGGTATGGTATAAAAGAAAAATACAGAAGTATAAAGAAAACACAAACATAATATATATCATATATAAATAAGTGTGATCTTAATGGCCACCATTATAGGTGGTAGGAGATAATCGAACAATGATCGTTTAGTGAGGCGTTAGTTTTCCATCCATGAAAACAATATGTTCTTTACCCATTAGATGGAGGTGTGTATATGAGTAGTTAGAATAATTATCATAAAAACATCATAGTATATTGAGGATAATGTTTTTGTTATAAAATAATGGAATAAAAAGATTTTAGTGGTTGGATAAGTAAAATAAAAGAAAAGAAGTTAAGAGAAATCACTACCTTTAATTTGGGTAACTCCCTTTGGTTAGAACCAAAATGTTTTGTTGAAGTGCCTTCTGCCTAAGTTAAGGATTCTAGGTGGAAGAAAGGGATGTATAGGGATTAATTGGGTAGAGTTTGGATGAGCCAAAAGGATTTATAAATGTGAGTAATTGGTTATAAATGGTCTTCTTTTATAAGGGGGAGGAGGGGCTCTTTAGAAAAGTGTGAAAAATATTATTTTCTTATATAATGATATTCGGTTTATAAATGTCCAAAAATCATTAGAGTTGAAGATAAGATGACTCATGGTCAAAATAAAATCATAAAATAATAATTGGACATGTTTTGAATGTTATTGTAATATTTATAATATTATTTATTTAAATGATTTATTAATGAGGTAAAAACTGCATCATTATTGTGTTATAAATAATTTAATTTATTCGACGTCTAAAAATTATAAAATAATTACCAGGATGTAAGAAATATTTTTAGATTTCCAATGAATATTTATAGTCAAAAATATTACTTATATAACCCCATATAAAAATTAATTCACTAAAATATTTTTGTTTATGTCATTTTTGCCTTTACTTTAAATTAATTAATCTAAAGTGTCATTATCATTCATAAGTGCCTCCATGGGATCCCAAAATAGACCCAAGGATGAACATGGTCGGACATTACTCATACAATGATGTTAGTACAAGTTTTAAGGTAATTTTTAATTATTATAATATTCTTTTTTACCTTGAATTACCCTATTTACCTTTAACCGCGGTAAATAAAAGTCAAAAGTTACTTTTAACCAAAAATTCTTTTCATCTTATTAAACAAAATTTTAATTAATAATAACAACCATGTATGTAGTTTTTTTGAAATTCAATTCAAAGAAGTTTTAAAATTTCATTTAAATGAAAAGGTCAGTTTTTTTAACTACTATTAAGTGGTTTCGCTATTCATCAAAAATTTAATTTTTTCAGAAAAATACCAAATATTCAGCCTAATCTATATTTGATATTCAAAATTAAAAAATGATGTCTATTTTACCAAATTATTAACATATAAGTTGCATTAATTAATTTAAAATTAATTCCCGCTGTTAAAACAAATAGTGTGTTTTTAAGAAACAATAACTATCAAAAGATTGACACTTGTTTATGTCCAAATTCAAAGTGAAATTAATTAAAATGACAAAAATTGGATTAAATGGTAAAAATTTATTCTAATTAAAATTTCAAAACAATTAAAAAGATAATCTAACAATATAAATAAATTAGATTAAAACACAGTTTTGAATTAAAATACAATATTTTTCACTATTCATTAAAAAATTAACTTTATCGGAAAAATTGAAAATTTTACACAAAGTAAATTTTGATGTCCCCATTATAAAGAAGGATTTTATTTGGTCAAATAGAATGTATTAAAGTGACCAAAAATATATTTAAAGAGGGTTTTCCATTAAAAGGCGGTAAATCGACCTTTTATTGTAAATTATGCTTAAAATTAGATTCATTCGCATTTTAAGCCTCTAACTTATATTGGAAAAAAGTAAATACATTTAACAAACATATATAATCATATTGTAGTTAGTTTTGTTTATTCTCACCAATACAACAGATAAGAGTTAATTTCCATTTAAAATAATAATATTATATTATTAGTGTGCAACGTAAGATTTCAAAGAAACCCATCGTTGTGTATCAGGTATGCTATCGAACATAGAAACCCTTTTAAAGTAAAATTAATATTTAATTCACAAATATTAATAAATATAAAAATATCTTATTCCTCATTTACTTGGGATGTTACATCCTTCCCCCCTTTTGAAAATTGCGTTCTCGCAATTTTCATTCACTTATCAAAATAAGTGGGGGTATTTATCCCTCATAGCATTTTTAGATTCCCACGTTGCATCTTCAATCATATGGTTTTTTCACCAAACCTTTACCTAGTGAATTACTTTATTCCTCAAAACCTTCTCTCTATAGTCAAGAATCTAGACTATTTGTTCTTCATAAGTGAGATTCTCTTCCAAATGAACTACCTCTGGACTCAAAACATGAGATGGATCTGGAATATACTTTTTCTCAACATCAAAACATGAAAAAAATTGTGTACCTGGGATAAACTTAAAGACAAATCCACTATGTACACAACTGATCTAACTTTCTCCAGGATTTCATAAGGCCTAATGAACCTCAGACTCAACTTTCCCTTCATACCAAAACGCTTCACACTTTTCCATGGAGAAACTTTGAGAAAGACATGATCACCTACCTCAAAAGAAATATCCACCCTCTGTTTATCTGTATAAATTTTCTGTCTACTCTGAGCTATTATCATGTGCTTCTGAATCAACTGAAATTTCTTTGCCATCTCTTCTACAAATTCTGGTCCCATCAGCTTCTTTTCACCTACTTCATCCAAAAAATCTGGAGTTCGACAATGCTTTCCATATAATTCATCAAATGGAGCCATCTGCATACTAGAATGAAAACTGTTATTATAAGAAAATTCAACCAAAGAAAGATGTTTGTCCCAACTTCCCTGGTAATCCAGTGAATAAGCACGTAGCATATCCACTAAGTTCTGAATTGTTCATTCTGACAGCCCATCTGATTGAGGATGAAAAGATGTACAAAATTTTAATTCAGTACCCAACGACTTCTGAAGGCCTTTCCAAAAGTTAGAAGTAAACCTGAGATCACGATCATATATAATGTAGAGGGGAACACCATGCAACCTGACTATCTCTTTAACATACAACCGAGATAGTTGATCTAGAGACAAAGTATCTCGAATAGGAAGGAAATGAGTAGATTTAGTCAATCGATCAACTATAACCCAGATTTCATTATTACCTCGAGATGTCTTTGATAATCCCACAACAAAGTTCATGGATATATTTTCTCATTTCCACTCTAGCACTGGTAAATAATGAAGAATCCATTTCGGTAACTGCCGCTCTACTTTAACCTGCTGATAAGTCAAACACTTCACAATAAAATCAGCAATATCTCTTTTTATTACATCCCACCAATAATACTCCCGAAGTTCTCTGTACATCTTAGTATTACCAGGATGAACTGAAAGCGGAGAACTATGAGCTTCACATAACAACTCATTCTTCAACTATGAATCACAAGGCACACATAATCTCTTCCCAAACCTCAAAACAAAATCATTATCAACATTAAAATTAGGCAACTTACCCTTCTGAACCAACTCTAAATTTTTCTGCAACTCACTGTCTTCTTTCTGTGCTTTCTTTATTCTGTCTGATAGAGATGATTTCACTGACACCTAAAACAAAACAGAAGAATTTCCTGCACCAACAACTTCTATGCCAAAGTAAATCAAATAAAAAAAACAAAGGATCTCATTCCAAATTTATCATGGTTAATGAGACATTAATTTTTAGACTCAAAGCATCAGCCAATTTATTTTCTTTTCTTGGATGGTAACGATTGTGCAATCATAATCCTTGATTAATTCCAGCCATCTCCTCTGTCTCATGTTCAATTATTTATGAGTGATTATATACTTTAAACTTTTGTGGTCAGTATATATTTCACATTTTACTCCATACAAATGATGCCTCTAATTTTTTTAAGCAAAAACAACAGCAGTTAATTCCAAATCATGTGTAGGGTAATTTAACTCATGAGGTTTCAACTGACGTGAAGCATAAGCAATTACCTAATCATTCTACATAAGGACACATACAAGTCCTTTCAATGAAGCATCACTTTAAATAACAAACTCACCATTTCTGGAAGGTAGCGCCAAAGCTGGAGCATTCACCAATCTTCTTTTCAATTCCTGAAAAAATTATCACATTCTTTTGTCCAAATAAACTTAACACCTTTTCGAGTTAACTTAGTCATTCGACTAGATAATTGTGAAAACATCTCAAAAAACCTCTAGTAATAACCTTCCAAACCAAGAAAACTGTGGATCTCAATCATATTTGTGGGTATTGGCCATTCTTCAATAACCTTTGTTTTAGTAGGATCAACAGTTATGCCATTTTTTGAAACAATGTGACCAAGGAAATAAATTTGTTGTAACCAAAACTCACACTTTCTGAATTTCCCATAAAGTTTCTTTTATTATAAGGTTTGCAAGATGACCCTTAAATTACTTCCACGCTCCTATTTACTTTTAGAATAAACTAAAATATCATCAAAAAACACAACCACCATTTATCACCCGAATCAACTGAGCCATCACTATAGTAAACTATTCAATTTTGATTCTAACCATCTCATGATGCTGATTTGGAAGGTCATTTTCCTCTGTATGACTTTCCATTATAACTACCCTATTTACTCTTCAAAAAACCATTCTCAACACAGAAATACCTTAGGCAAAGAAACATGGTAATTTGTAAATGCTATATCATTTCAATCATACCATAAATTAATTTAGGGACATTTATTTAATGATACCCTAACTCCTAAAGTTGTCTAAACCGACCTATGACACCAACTATAAGGACCCGACCTTAAAACATTACACAATCATGAATTAAATGAATAATTTGCATTAAGAATCTTTTTAGGTTTAGAGTTTTAGAGAATTAGTCCATAACTAATACATTTCATTTCAAAAAAAAAACAAAGTAGACACTTCTACTCAGTTTCCATTTTTTTCATAAAACAAGTTCTCCTGAAAAAAAGAGTCATGTTTAGTTCCATTTTTAAGACAACATGACTTTTTTTTGATCCCATCCTTGACCCTATTCCACATTATTTCCTGTGAAAAAAAACTCAAAAACTTGGGATAAGCATAAAAAGCTCAGTAAGGGATACAAAAAGAAGGAAAACTGTTAGTTTTTCAAAACAATAAGGAAACCATGAATACTTTAACATAAGTAATAGTTTTCACCTTTATGAAGTAGTAAATACACTTCACTGAAATAAAATATCACTACTTACCCTTTTGTAACCAAAAGATTACCATAAAACCCAAATAAAGAACACATAACATTTTTTTAAAGGTTGGGGTCGAAGCCTCAATTTATTATTTAAAGAAAAGACCTCTTTAGACTGGGTAGAGGGTGACCCATTACATAGCCCGAAGGCCTGAGGCCAAGTGGCCTGAATATAAGGCTTGAAAGCCCATTTTTTGTCCCAATGGACCCCTCGATGAAAAGAAACATTTCTTTTTGTCGTTTAGTAAAATCCTTCATATAAAAATATTCCCTTTGAAAAGTCACGGGTGTTTATACAGCATATAAAAGAAAGTTTTTTATTAAAACAAAATATACCTCATTGAAAAGAGATTGAGACTAAGTCCCTTACCTCGTGTTCGACTTGACCCGTTCGTTATTTAATCTTCTGAATAATATACTAAAGTTAATTTATAATTGATTAAGAACCCTTTTAAAGTTTATTAGTCCTTTTATATGAATTATTACCTTGTTATAAACATTATGTAATCATTTATGTTAATAACGTTCGTTTTGTCAATATTTGGTACTTGAGTAAAAAATGAACACCTTATATTTACAAGTTGTCCAAGTTTTCAATAGTCCATTATATCCAGAAAGATATTTATTATTTAGATATCATATATATCATATATATATATAGTATATATATATATTTATAATAGTACATATCATTTGGAGGTAATAAATGAAATGCACCATTCATGGAGACGGTAAGCCGTACGTACGCATGAACACTACTTTAATTTCCATTTCTTAATTTAATGGAATTAAAACATAATGATACATTGGTACATTATAATTACAGTATAATATAATATATAATATTATTAACTCTATCCTTTATACGTCCCATATATGGCATGAATGAGTCATATCACTTTGAGGGGGTGGTAGTCCGCACTTCCTCAAATGAAATTATCGCGTTTACCCATAATGGAAACCAAAAAGGTATGATATGAAAGAAAAATGCAGAAGCATAAAGAAAACATAAAAATAATAAATATAATATATAAATATAATTTCATCTTAATGGCCACCCTTATAGGCGGTAAGAGATAATCGAACAATCATCGTTTCGTGAGGCGTTAGTTTTCCATCCACAGAAATATTATGTTCTTTACCCATTAGATGAAGGTGTGTGTAAGTGTAGTTCAAATAATTCTCTTAAAAATATCCTAGTATATTGAGGATACTAGTTTTGTTATAAAATAATGGAATAAAAAGAGTTTATGGGTTGGAGAAGTAAAATAAACGAAAAGAAGTTAAGAGAAACTGTTACCTTTAATTTTTGTAGCTCCCTTTGGTTTGAACCAAAATGGTTTGTTGAAGTGCCTTCTGCCTAAGGTAAGGCTTCTAGGTGGAAGAGACGAATGTAGGGAGATTAATTGGGTAGAGGTTGGAGGAGCCAAAAGGATTTAGAGGTGTGAGGAATTGGTTAGAAATGGAATCCTTTTATAAGGGGGAGGAGGGGCTCTTTAGGAAAGTGTGAAAATATTATTTTATTATATAATGATATTTAGTTTCTAAAGGTCCAAAAATAATTAGAGTAGAATATAAGATGACTCGTGGTCGAAATAATATCATACAATAATAATTGGATATGTTTTGGATGTTATTTTAATATTTATAATCTTATTTATTTAAATGATTTATTAATGAGGTAAACACTGCATCATTATTGTGTCATAAATAATTTAATTTATTCGATGTCTAAAAATTATAAAAAAATACCATGATGTTGGAAATCTTTGTTATTTCCAATGAATATTTATAGTCAAAAATATTACTTATATAACACCGTATAAAAATTAATTCACTATTATATTTTTGTTTATGTCATTTTGCCTTTACTTTAAATTAATTAATCTAAAGTGTCATTATCATTCATAAGTGGCTCCATGGGGTCCCAAAATTGAAAAAGGATGCTCATGGTCATCCATTACTCATCCAATAATGTTAGTAAAAGTGTTAAAGGAAATTTTTAATTATTATAATATTCTTTTTTACCTTGAATTACCCTATTTACCTTTAACCGCGGTAAATAAAAGTCAAAAGTTACTATTAATCAAAAATTCATTTCATCTTATTGAACGACATTTTACTTACTAATAACAAAAATGTATGTCGGATTTTCTAAATTCAATTCACAGAAGTGGTAAAATTTCATTTAAATTAAAAAGTCAATTTTTTTTAACTACTACTAAGTGGTTTCACTATTCATCAAAAATTGATGTTTTTCAGAAAAATACCAAAAATTCAGCCTAGGATATATTTGATATTCTGAATTAAAAAATGATGTCTATTTTACCAAATTCTAAACATAAAAGTTGAATTAATTAATTTAAAATTAATTTCCGATGTTAAAGCAAATAGCGTGTTTTTAAGAAACAATAAATATCAAAAGATTGACAGTTGTTTATGTCCAAATTTAAAGTGAAATTAATTCCAATGACCAAAATTGAATTAAATGGTTAAAATATATTTTAATTACACTTTAAAACCAATTAAAAAGATAATATAAACATATAAATAAATTAGACTAAAATGCAGTTTTGAATTAAAATACAATATTTTTCACTATTCATTAAAAAAATGAACTTTATCGGAAAAATTCAAAAAATTACACAAAGTAAATTTGGATGTCCCCATTATAAATAAGGATTTTATTTGGTCAAATAGAATATATTAAAGTGACCAAAACTAGATTTAAATAGGGTTTTCCATGAAAAGGTGGTAAATCGACCTTTTAATGTAAATTATGCTTAAAATTAGATTCATTCACATTTTAAGCCTCTAACTTTTATTGGATAAAAGTAAATACATTTAACAAACATTTATAATCATGTTTTAGTTTGTTTTGTTCATTTCTTCCAATAAAATGGTGAAGAGTTAACTTCCATTTAAAATAATAATATTATATTATTAGTGTTCAACGTAAGATTTCAAAGAAACTTGTTGTTGCGTATCAGGTACAATATCGAACATAGAAACCATTTTAAAGTAAAATTAAGATTTAATTCACAAATATTAATAATATTAAAATCTCTTATTCTTCATTTACCTGGGATGTTACAATAACCGCCTCTACTGATATGTTTTGAAGGGGTTATAACCCCTTATAAATGATAAAACCCTTCTAATTAACCCATATTTTTTTAGTGAGATCAATGTCACAAGCCCTTTGTATTTGCAAGATTAATCTTACATGAAATATACTCCAATTTATACATATTCCTCAATGGAACTTATACAATAATGATCAAGGTGATGCTATAGAGAGCATGGTGTGTGAAAATGAGGTTTTGTGAAGTAGAAGTGAGATCCATGAACGAGAATTAGCATAAAGATCATATATAAAGTAATTCAAGAAAATCCTTGGTATGTGATGTTTAGTAGGTGAGGCAAGAGTCTAATGTTCTAAGTTTTAAATGAAAGAAAAAATATTAAATAAATAGTGATGAAAAGAAATTTTGAAATGAAATAAATTGAGAATATAATAATAGCAGGACAAAAGAGACTGATGACAATAATTGTCAAAAATTAGAAGAAGACTTGTAGTGCCCAATAATTTTGTGAATTGTAGAAGAGCTTGATCGGTTGATGATCTGTAGACTATGAGAAAGACCAATTGATTTGAATCTATTTATCATACATATATGTTATTTAATAAGTGATCATGTGAAGTTCCATTGATCTAGAAGGCATGATGAGGAAAATCTTCATTAATATTTACAAAAGCAAATAGGACCCAGAGTCTCTCCGCTTGAGAGAGTTCGCCCTAGGTTTTTCCTAGGGTTTGAGTTTCCTCCATCCCGATACGCTCATGGCGGCGGGGGGATTTCCTGAACCCTTTGTTTTGCAGGTGGGCTCCGTCTTCCTCGGGGAGTACCGATTCGGATCTGTGTCACTTATTCGGCTCCTCCGTGGCGAGGAAGGCCCGATTTCCGACATCAGCACTCTTTGATCAATTCCAAACCCCGTCTCCTATTGTTCAGTGGGATAGGGGTTTTCAGAGGGATTGGGGTCTCATATTCTAGCTTTCGAAATCAACGGCATCTGTTCTCGCACGTTGTTGTGAAGACCTTTCCGTTGATGTCTTCCTTCACTGATTCCAGATCTGGTTTTTGGGTGTGAAACCTGTTCTCAAACCTTCAATCAGTTTTGGATCCGTGCATTCGTTAGGACCCCCAGATCTCTAAGGCCCTCACCGCATAACACATTCCTGCTTCACGAAGAACAGAGATTAAATTTCTGAACAGGGGTCGGTGTGAAGAAAACCGAGTTCGTGGTGTTCCTGGGAACAAATGCGAATCCCTCGGCGAGCGTTGTGATTGAATCGCGAAGACCAAGCCGTGAAGGGAGGCCACGAAGATACCGCCAGTTGAGCCATTCTGCAATGGCCGAAGTGCTTCGTAGAGAGTGGTACAAAGGAAACCTGGTTTGCGGAGGTGCTGGGAATGAAGGAGAATCCCTTGGAAAGCATTGTGATTGACTCGTGAAGAGAGCTCGCGAGATTTCCTCCACGGTGAACCATTCCGCGCAGGCTGAATTGCTTCACGGAGAGCTTGTGCTGAGAGCGAGGGTTTTCGCGGAAGCCCTGACCGCGAAGCCTCTTTGCGGAGGCTTTTCCATGAAGGCATTGCCCGCGTAGCCACTTCACAGAAGGAGGCCAGAGAGTGGGGTTCCAGGCCCGGGGGCCTTTTGCTGGAACGGGCCTTGACAGGGAGTTTTTTGGGCTGGGCCGGGCTGGGGTTTTTTTTCAGCCCAGGAGCGAGCTGTGAACTTTTTTTGTGGATCCCTAGAAGAGAGGGGGCACTGCCGTGATGCCCGGTATTTTGAGGCAACTGACAACCGCTTGCTAACCCAAGGAGTGCAGAACACCGGGCTTTTGTTTAGAGATCTTCCCCATCCCACGAGCACTGATCAATGGAGGCAGATATAGTGAACCTATGGAAGAGGAAGTCCATGAAAGTCAAAGAGAAATAAGCTATTGAGGCTCTGAGAAACGAAGATACACTCTTAGAAAAACACGTGTCTCTTCTAGTTGTTGTAAAGTTTGTGAAAAATATCTCAGTCAACCAGGAGGCCCTTAAAAACACCCTCCAGAATCTTTGGAAATTGGAAGCTGGAGTGGCCATTCGAGAAGCGGGGAACAATCTCATTGTCTTCGAGTTCTTCAATGAGAGAGAGAGAGAGATAAAATCCCTAGAAGTAGGCCATGGTCCTTTGATAATCAACTCCTCCTCATGGAAGAATTCATGGGGGGGGTGATATCTAGCACATTAAGCTCACCCTATCCCCCTTCTGGATACGTATCAAAGAAATCCCTCTTCACGCACGAACAAAACATGTTATGAGAGAAATTGGGGACTGTATTGGACAATTCCTTGAATGAGACTACTCAGACTCTATCCAATGGGAACCCAAGGTTCAGATTAGATCCGGAATTGAAGTTTCGGAGCCGTTGATGAGGGGCATGTTTTTGAAACTCGATGACGCAAACAACTGGATTTCATTCGAATTTGAGAAACTCCCAATCTTCTGCTTCTTTTGTGGATGACTCGACCATCTGGAAAGAACATTTGTCTCAAAGCAAGAGAATGGATCAGGTAATATCATTATACAATATGGCTCATGAATCTGATCCAAAATGACTAGATATGCCTTCATCCCTGAGTCGGAAAAACAAAAGGATCGCGGACGTCTCACATTGGCCCACACAAGATAGGAGGAAACTAAATAGGTAAAAATCATCATGCATGGACCACCAGAATTCCCTAAAGAGAGCTCAACCACTCAGAGGAGAAATAGCATTTATCCCTCCCCCCTGAAGGACACCGCCTCAACATTTACAGAGCCGGTGAATACACCAAAAGATCTTCCAAAACAAAGCTCGAGACCAAAGCAGATACACACTGAACTACCAGATCCCGACCCTGATCCAGAAATGACCATGACAGACATCTTAACACCGGACAATAATGGAAAGACAAGAACTTCACCACCAGGCCCAATCACCCATCGAACTTGGAAAAGGGTGAAACGAGAAGAAAGAGACGGTAAACTGGAAGACCCTAAACCCGAGGAACCGAAAAGAAGAATTGAAACAAGCCTGTCAGCGGGGGAGCACCCTAAAAGATGGAAAATTACGGGTGGAAAAACAAGTTCGGAGGACTCAAAGGCGGAGGCAGGTAAGACCCAGCCCCACCTAGATCAATGATCATCTTATGTTGGAACTATCGTGGGCTTGGAAACTCATGAACGGTTCGCATGCTCCATTGCAATTTTGCCCAAAGTCGCCCTGATTTGGTTTTTCTGTCTGAAACCATACTAGAAAACAAGGACACCACAAGCATTGCTCTGAAATGTGGCTTCCAAGGCTGCCTCCTGGTCTCCCAACAAGGACACTCTAGGGGAATCTGTCTCCTTTGGAAGGATTATGTCGACGTCAAGATCTTATACTTCTCATCGCACCATGTGGTTGCAGATATTCATGAGGACCACACCCCGCCATAGACTTTCGTGGGTTTATATGGTTGGTCGTCCCATAGCGAGAAGTGGAAATCGTGGGATCTTCTCTGGAAGCTGCATCACGATCTTCCGAGCCCTATTCTATTTGGAGGGGACTTCAATGAGATTATGTTTCATAAGAAAAAAAGAGTCATAACCATCCTAAAATCTTCATCGATGTCAAAATTTAAGGATTCGGTCTCTAGGGCGGACCTAGACGGTCTGGGTTACGCAGGTAATCATTTCAAATGGTTCCGGGGTAATACAGATGGCACCCACATCGCTGAGTGACTTGACATATTTTTGGGATCAACAGATTGGAAAAATCACTTCAGTATGTTCCACATAAGCCACTTGACGCTCAACTATTCAGACCACTTCCCAATTTTCATTGACTGCAGTCAAGGCAAACAGAACAGGCAATCCAGCAGACCCTTCAGATTTGAAAGATACTGGTCAAAAGAACAGGAATGCGAAGATGTTATCTGATCAAGATGGAGGAGTAATCACGTAGAAGTTGGAATCAATCTCCAATAGGTCGCATCTGATCTGAGGTCTTGGAGTGACAAGAAATTCCACCATCCCGATGGGCACTGTGATTTCCTTGAAAGGAAACTGCATAACCTTCTCAAGAAACCCCCATCTAACAAAAATCTCTCTTTTATCAGTGCCACTCAAAAAGATCTGGATGCGGAACTGTGTATCAAGGAAAGCTTCTAGGCTATGCGGCCACGGGAAACCCACATAACTGAAGGGGACACTAATTCACAGTATTTTCACCAGAAAGCATTAGCTAGGTGCCAGAAGAATTCTATTACTTTCATCTCTCAACCAGACGGTAGAAAAGTCTCTGACATCGAAGGAATCCACGAAGCTTTGACCTATTACTTCCAAAACCTCTTCTCTACAGGAACTCCTCTCATTTCTACTAAAGTGGAGGATTTCATTAGACTTGTGATCACCGATGAGATCAATCGACAACTTACCAAAGATGTAACGGATGAGGAGATACGTCTAGATCTGAAACATATTTACCCCACTAAGGCCCCAGGCCTAGACGGATTCCACACCCTCTTCTTTAAAAAATACTGGCACATTATCGGTCCCAACATCTGCAATATGATGAGGAATACCTGGGCTGGGAAAACAAGCATTTCATCCATCAATGAAACTATCATCATCCTCATTCCCAAAATAAAGAAACCTCTGGCAGTCTCTGACTTCAGACCTATCAGCTTGTGCAATGTCTCTTACAAAATTTTCTCAAAGATCATAGTTAATCGGCTGCATCCTTGGTTACTTGACATCATCTCGGAAAACCAGAGTCCCTTCATGGCCAATAGACTAATCAATGATATTGCAATTGTCTCCCATGAAGTGTTCCACTCTATGAAAACACGCTCCATCCTGAAAAGAGGAACCATGGCCTGGAAACTTGATATGACTAAGGCCTATGATAAAGTGGAATGGAACTTCCTCAGAGTTATAATGCTGAAAATGGGCTTATGCTCTAAATGGGTTGATATGGTCATGCACTGTGTCTCGACCGGCTCTTTCCTAATCAAGGTCAATGGGGAGCTCACCCGAGGATTCGCCCCATCCTGGGGCCTTCTCCAGGGAGATCCTCTCTCCCCCTTTCTCTTTATCTTAGTGGCAGATGTTTTTGCTAACCTTATTTACAGGGCTGCATCCTCTAACTCTATACATGGGGAAAGAGTTTTCCATGTAAGCCCATCGGTTTCACATCTCTTCTTCGCCGACGACTGCCTCCTTTTCTCCAGAGAAACCACTATTGAATTTCGGGAAATTATCCATGCGATCCAACAATACGATAGGGCGTCCGTTCAGTCTGTCAATCATGGCAAGTCATAAATATCCTTCAGCGCAAGGGTACCTCCTTCCAAGAAAAAATAACTCTATGAATCTGCAGGCATACATTTGGTCGAGAAACACCAGAAGTATCTCGGGCTCCCCACGGTAATTGGATGCTCCAAAAAATAAATATTTGCTTCCTTGATGGACAGGATTGAGAAGAAAATTCAATGCTGGACCCCAAAGAAAATTTCCAAATCCGGTAAGGAGATCCTCGTTAAAGTCATCATCCAGTCTATCCCCAACCATTTTATGTCTCTGTTTAATCTTCCGACAGCCATTGTCAATCAGATCCACACATGCACAACCAAATTCTGGTGGGGGAAGAATGATGGAAGGAATAGAACCCACTGGATTGCCTGGGAGAAACTATGCAAACCCAAGGATGAGGGAGGTATGGGATTCCATAATCTCTTTCAATTCAATGACGCACTGCTGGCTAAGCAAGGTTGGCACCTGATTAATCGTCTATCATCTCTATGTGCACGCGTTATCCAAGCCAAATAATTTCCCCACAAGGAATTCCACATCTCCTATCTTGGCCCCCGTCCAAGATTCCTATGGAGAAGCATTTGGGGGGCCTGAAGTCTCATGTAAAAAGGGTTGGGCTGGAGGATTGGGAATGGCCAAACTGTTAACATTTGGACCGATCCCTGGCTGATTGAGGAGGAAGGTGTGCGTGCCTCATCCCCTGCCTGACAAGGTTTTGAAGATGCCACTGTCAGGTGCCTCTTTTCAGACCAGGGTCTAGGATGGTGTTTGGAGAAGATTCCTGCATGGTTCATTGAAAGAGACAAAATAATTATCCTGAGTACCCCATGGGTCCCAAACGTAGGCCCCAATCATCTCTTTTGGATCAACGACCTTTCCGGAGCCTACACGGTGAAATCCGGATACCGGCTCTCCATTGGTAATCAATCAGTTGATTGAGATGGGGGACCCTGGAAGTCAATTTGGAAACTCAACGTCCCCCCAAAAATCCGCCACTTTTGGTGGCAGGTGTGCACTGGCACCCTTCCCACCATGAGCCTTCTCTTCTTCCGACATATGTCTAGTGACAAATCATTCCCTTTCTTCCCGAACATCCCAGCAAATTGGACCCAAGAAATGATCTTTATTATTTTTAGTTAAATATTTTTATACTAACAGTGATAAGGTATTGTTTCTGTGGGACTCTAGAAAATCATAGTGCAACTCTATGAAAATAGAGATTGTAATAATTTATCAAGAAGATTATTGGTTTAACTGATTTCTTTTGTTACAGATAACTAGTTATTGGGAGGTTTATCCAAGTATAGTAATGAGTAGACTCTCACATCATGACCTATCCTTGTAAAAAATTATATTTCCTTTTCTATTTACTTTCTAAAATATTAAGGTAAATATGAAACACAAACATGGAGAATATTGAGATCTCAACTGATCACATAGGTTTAATTAAAAATAATAATTTTAAAAAGGGATCATTGATTCACCCCTCTTAGTGATTTAACGAGTTCTGGTAACTTTAGTTTGGAAGGCCCAAACATGAGTGAATCGATAACTCCATTATATATAGTAAATTAGATTATAATTTCATTTATAAATGAGTTATTTATTGTATAAATTTTAGTTTTTTAAAATTTTATGATAGGATTTAGAATTAATAAGTTTTTGGAGAAAGTAGAGTAAATTAAAGAAGCATCAAGGTTAAAATGACTATGTAAACAACTTGGAAACAATATGTTAGAGCATGAACGATTTTCCACTGAAGATACCCAAAATGTTAAGAATAAAGAGAAATGTTCATGGTTTCCAATAGCATTGAAAGCTGAAATGTCTTGGAAAATGCCTATATATGCACAAGGTGTGGAAGATAGGGAAATATAATATTTGAAACAACATAACATATGATATATAAGAAGCTATTCCAAGAGGAAATATAGACTATAAAACTAAAATTAGTTACTTGAAACACATGAAGTAAGAGTAATTTCATTACCAAAGTCTAGAGTTACATTGAATGAGGCTATTTCATGGTTTGGATGAGTTTTCACCATGCTTTCAAGATGATCATAAATTGAAATGTGCATTTCAAAATAACCTATGTTGTAATGTTTTTTAACAGATTTGAAATTCCAAAAAAAGTAGTATCTATGGTTTTCCCCTACAGATAGACTAGTAAATATATGAAGATGCAAATATTATAGAAAGAAGATTGTTCAATGGTTGTTTCAGGTGAATCATTTTTACTAAAACGAAATAGTACATATGTGTTTTGTGGTTTAACAATAAATTTAGAGAGTAAAATTCAAGAATTCAGAGGTCAACATTGTCCTATATGTTTTGGAACCTAAAGAAATATTGGGGGGGGGGGGATATTGGTGAGATACCAACCAGTTTTTGAAGGAAATTTTTTAAAGAGTTTAAGTGAGGTAAATATATTGAGATATAAATAGATTTTAATGATGTAATTTTCTACAAAAAGAGAGCATGTCTTGGAGGAAATGAATAATCCATTCTTCTTTTATTGGATAAACCACTAGAGTTCTTGGTTAGGGGATTAAATGTTTGGGGATAGAGTTACTTTTAGCTTTTTTGATCCTCAATCATATCTAACATCAATCAATCTTTTAGTTTTTCTGAAATCATGAGTGAGTGAACATCTTGTTCTATGTTTTTTAATTATGGGGATTGATTAAATAAATGATTATTGTGTTTTTATATGTACACATTATTTTATATCCATTATTCTATATTTAATAATGACCAATCTCTCTTTGAATAAAGAATCACCTTTTAATGTATTAACTTTTCCTAAGATTATATCTTGACCATATATCGAGTTTACAAGATATGTTTAAATATGGCATTAAATAACTAAATTTTGAATGAACCAAGAACATGACTATAAGAAAAGTATAGATTGGTTATTGGAGAAAAAATTTAAAGAAAAAAGTTAAATTTAAATTTAATTCTAAATAAAAAATCATTATAAAATATAAACATTGTAATTTTAATTCTTTAATGAATATATATTTATAAAATATCAATTTTTTCATCATTTTATGTTTACTTAATTAGATTTTTATTTACCTTTTAATATTTTAAATTCATTCATATTTACTTTTAAACAAATTTTTTATTATATATACCTTGTATAATTGGGTTCAACCTCAAAATTTAGTTTTACCATGCGATTGAAGTTCACATTTTAAGAAATATCAATAAAAATTCTAAACATCATCCATAATGATAATCAACAATGCCTTCCGTTATTGGCACACAAAAAATGAGTGCCTACAAAGCATTGTTAATTCCAATGATGAATTTATATTCTTATAGAGAATTACTATTATAAAGGCTCAATATTAATAATGTTCAAGGGAAAAACCATAGAGAGAAGGTACATGGAATTAATAATTTGGTTCTAAAGTTAATACGAATAAATTAGAAAAATTAAAAGGTAAATATAAAACTCAATAAGGGAACTGAGAATGATGACTGTATTGATCTTTTAGAAATATATGATCATTAAATAATTAAAATCTAAATGTTCCAATTTATTAATGTTTTTTTCATTTTAAATGAATAAAAAATACTTGATATTGGAGTTTATTCTCTAATTGATAAATTCTAATTTCCTTATAGTTAAGTACATTAGTTAATTCAATAATTTGGTTATCAAAAACAATATTTTAACATGGAATTTGAAGTTAATATATCATTATGAAAGAATCTAAGGGTCATTTTTAACCTAGGAACATCCCCATGGAATATGAACTTTTAAAATTTCCCTTTTAGACCATGGTCATCCTAAGACCATGATGAAAAATCATCCAGACCATGATATTGTCTCTCTAAAAATAACTATGGACTTTATATATGAAATAAATTTTACTATAGCAATTCAAATCATACCATTTTAGTTGTACCAACTTTATGTCATTACATAATAGTTTACTTTATGAAAATGGTGAATTTATTTCATATTTCAAATTTACCTTCTATCCACACCTTGTACATCCGTAAAAATCTCCTAATTCGTTTCACCCTTTGGAGCCCTTATCCACCCCACTTGTTTCTCCTTAGTCTCAATATTTCAGGTCATGTTAATGGACCATATCCTGAGCTATAATGTTCACTAAAAAATTCATTTCCATAGCCTTTTTGGTCTTTATACTGATTCACATTACTCTATTTTTCTCCAAAATCATCTAAAAGATAAATCCTATCATAAAACATTAAAAACACCGAAACCTAGGTATTAAATATCTCATTTATGAATTAATTTACAAATAAAAAATATTACATATGTTTTAGCTACAATTATTTTAACAAACCAGTGGGAATACCAAACATAAATGAAATGACTAGACAACTATTCTACATGAACTAGGTATATGGGAATAATTAGTTCGAGATATGATTTGAAGAAGTGAAATTTCTTTGAAATAACACCTAGGATAACTCCTGGAAGGGATATAGAGAATCGAAAAAAACTCATCTCATCAGAATGGGTGCCATATAATGAGGCCACATGCCTCATTTTAAACAAAAAAACCTTCTTGGTCAAATTAAATTTCATTGAAATAAAAAAGGTTATCCAAATTCCTCAGCCATGGCCTCAAAAATCTATATCTCACTTAGAGTAATTGATATACTGAAACCCAATTTCATAAGCTCATTGATCTATGAGCTATGAAATCATCAGTAGGGTGACCTATCATATAAGAAGGAAATGAGATGAACACATGGACACTTTCTTTTTCCAATACTAAATCTTATTAGAAGATATCCTGTCAAGAAATATTTACTCAAAACTCTCATATAAAAGTTTTGAACATGGTAGAGGGACCAAACCTCACTGGGAGATATACCTAGGATGAGGGGGTGACCAACCCATAGATGGTAGACCAAAAACCCAAAAGCTTCCTTACTTAACAACTTACATAAAAATATCTACAATCATTGTGGGGGAAATATACCTCCCCAAATAAAGTTTTATGGTCTAGAGTGTACTGATCCTTATGGATGGAGGATCCATTCTCTTTCTCATGGGGTAATTTATCAAGTCCAAATAACATGAAGAAGAATTTGTATCTCATCGTGGATGCTTACAATGACAGAGCACCAAATCATTATATCACATTTAACTCTATCATATGGTTATCTTAATTGAGGATTTAATAGAAATACATTACTAAGAATAATCCTAGGTAGATCCTCACTCACCATATCTTAAAAAAAAAAATACAAATGTGTGATGAATGAGAGTAACTTCTTAGCCTTACATAACCCAATATGATCTACATGACCAATAAATATGTTGGGTTTTTTGAAAATTCATCAGTTTCATCAGACTAAATGTTCTATATTGAGTTCATCAGACAGAGATAACTTGATAGAGGAATCCCATGGAGAGGCTTCATCATAATCGAGTATAAGAGTTCACTGAATGACGTCCATCTGATGGAGTTCCATCAAAATAAATTCTATTTTTAAGGGATACTTTCATGGGTATAATTTGTTATTGGTTTCATAATGTAACACCCTTAGGTTTAATAATATATTCCACTTTTAAAAAAATTATTTCTTTGATAGATTGTGTTACATGCAACATCAAGTTTAAATGAACCACGATATACTATCAATATATTATTATTTAATGTGAAAATTATCACATAGCTGTTAAATTCGAGAATATAAATATTAATAACTAAATTATGAAATGTATATTTTTTACACATTTATAAAATAATTTCATCAGTTATCAACTTATAATAAATTAACATAAAAATTATTTGATATTAAATGGTTGTTTGTCTAAAAAACTTTTTTTATCCATGAAATGTGTTTTTATATTAATAAATAAATTAATAAATTATGGTGAATTACTTTAATTTAATTAAAAATTATATATTAAATAAAATTAATTATCATTTATATAATATTTATTCTATGTATGGGATGAGAATAAATCCAATTTTACGCTTAAAAACTATATTTTACTAAAAAATGGTTTCGTTGCGTTTTGCGCAGTTATTTGAAAATTAATATTTTACACTTTTAAAAAATATTTTTAAATAAATGAAATATTTTTAAATAAAAATTTTAATATTATTTTATAGTGATTTTTTGATAATTTTATGGAAATATTATTATTTTTTATGAAAAGTGAAAAATACTGATTTTTATTGAAAACTAAATTTTCATTTAAAGCATTTATAAAGTTATATTTTGTTTTAAAATTGTTTTAAAAGTAAAATTAGTTAAAACATGTAATTATTTATCCAATTTATATCATTATAAACAATACTGGGTTGAAATTTTATATAATTTTTTTTACTTATGAAAACGTTTCATTGAAAAGCTACATTTTCTTCATGCTTTTAGATTTAATTTTAAATTAAATTCTACCACTTTTGTGAATTGAATTTGATAAATTAGATTAAATATTTTTAATAATGATAACTAACATTAAGTAATATGTTTAACTTGTTTCTTCATAATGAATAGTAAATATAATAAAAATTAATTATCGTTGTTAAGGTTAAAATAGAGTTTTTCGCATTAAATGTGCCTGTGTAAAAAATAATTTTCCACACACATAGGAATTTTATTTGATAAATTTTATTTAATAGTTATAATAATTGGTCCATATTATATAATAATTATCATTTATATTTAGTCTTAAAAGGATAAATTACCTATGTAAATAAAAAAACTAATTACTATGGTTAAAACTGAAACGGTAAATATAAGTAAACATAGAGGATAAATGAGTAATTTGTTTAAAAAATGTTTATTTTTTATATTGGAGGTTTGGATAGACCATAAATTACTTAAACTACATTATTTATAAGTTTTGGAGGCACTTGGGTTGAGAGTGATTTACCATTATTGAATAGTTTTGGTTATTTACAAAAACACCACTCCTTATCAATTACTGAAGACAACCTCATCCCCTAACATATTCACACATATTAAGACATTTATCACAAAAACCCATAAATATATCTCCCAAAAATACTTATACGCATTATAAATCTGATGTTATTCCAAAAATGCCAACCCTACGGTCATTAATAAGAGATCCAAATGACGTTTTTCTAAGAAAAGGTAATTTTATTATCTAATCTCTTTCATTTTACATATTTTATTACCACCTTTAATAATGTATTAATTATTACAATATAATAAAACCAATATATAAAATATACTGATATGTTATTATGTTTATTGAATAACCTATATCTTTCCCCTCTTCCATCAAATGGGAAATGAAACAGTCGATCATGTGTACGATGGACCATCGCCTCGTGAACCGACATAACTTATTTTCCATGACTACTTATTAAGATTGTATATAATGATGTATTAAATATATATATATATATGAAATTTATGAAATATTTAATTTTTTTAATTATAATGTCACATTTATCTTCTTACCTTCTAATCTGTTGGAAAACAATAACGTCGCTCATGCGTACGTGTGGATAACCTCCTCCACAAGCGAGATGATTCTTATTTCATTTTATTTTGAAATGAATGATAATAAGGATTTATTTACTGAAATTATATGATATATATTATATAATAATTATTATTTAAGGGCTATATATTATTATTATTTTTCCATCCTTCAAAAACGAAAACAACGTTCATGCGTAGGTACGTCCTATCATCTCCATACATGGTGTAACTCATTTTCTATCTCTAACTAATATGAGGTATTATAAATTATTATATAATGAATATATAATAAATTTATGTAATGGTTAATATTATGGATAATATGTAACCATGATCAATGTACTTGAAAAAAAACTATCAAACCAAAACCTACCTAAAAATGGAGAAATTATTACCCGAAACAGTGATTTTAACAAAGAATTGTTAATAAACAAGAGATAAAATATTATAAGTAAATATATGTTATGATATATATTATTATATTTATTTAATATATTTATAATGTGTATATATATATATTTATTATGCAGGTGTTTGGGATAGGAGATATTGAATTTAAACAGAAGGTAAGGCTTTCTCATCTCACTTTTACTTCCGTGATACATATTTCATATTCACCAATTATGTATTTTGTGTGGTGTGTATAATTACAATTTGATATATTATATCATGATTATATTTATATTTATGGGTTTTAAAGTTTCATTTAAATTCTTGGTGGTAATTATTTAAAAGTTACCAAGGAGATAAAGGTTTTTTTCACAATCTCATCATTACAAGGGGATTATTTATATTTAAGTCTCTATTGGTGAAATTATTTGAAATTTATATATTTAAAAAACTTATTTTATTATCCTTTATTTATTCAATAAATTTTAAATTAATATTACCATTTCCCTCTCTTTTTTACTTAAAATGTTTGAGAAAATGATTTGGAGAAAATACAAATTTATTTCTCTTTTCGGCCAAAAATTATTTTTTTTCCATACGTATATTTACATTAAAAATGTTTTATTAAATATTTTTAATATTATACAATAATTTATTGAAGTCATTTTTACACATTTTTTTGGTTTTTTTAAAATGTTTTAAAATAAATATCCCTATCATTTTCCAAATAAGGAACTTTTTTAATTTTCTTACAAAAATTTGAATAAAATATTTCTTTAAACATAATCATCATGAACATAACTTTCCAAAAATCATGAACAATAATTTATATGAAGTTTCATTTAAAAATGTACAAGGTTATTTTCAAATAATTTTTTACTTAATATTTTGGAAATTTTCAGTTTTTAAAAGTGATTTTCAAAGTGAAAATGGTATTTTCCTAAAGAATGTTTTTAACGATATTTTATGGAATTTACATTCATCAAGGAGAATAGTCCTTTATTTAAATTATTATCCTATAAGGATATTTTTTAATGACACCATCCTAATTATTTATCTGGATGGTTTATGATTAGCTTGACTGGGGATAAAATACTTTGATACATTCGCCATATTACTTTGGATGGTTTATGATTATGTTTATTGATAGGGGAAATTATTAACATTGTGTATTATAGTTTTTGAATACGAATGTTTATATTGATTTTGTTTCTCTCATTTATATGGGGAATATATTAGATGTAGTATGTGATGGGTGGTACTGACTATAGCCCCTCGATGACTTAGTAGGTATCATGAGACAAACTAGCTTGGGTACTCAGCCAAGGTATTTCCCATTTATTTAAGATACCATGGCATGCATATTTTATGATATTTTTATGATATCTGAGATTATTAATTCACTCATTATGAGAATAGTTATTAATTTTCCTCTGATTTTTTATTAGTTATGATATACATGGAATTGTTTTAAGATCATGTGATTATTATATACTATTATTTTTTCATCATTTATTCCTCTCATATTATTATTCATGATCAAGTTATTGATGAAATGGAATGTGTTTTTAGATATTTACCTTTATATATTGATTATTACTATTCTATTCATGATATATTTTATTGTACTCATACCATTATTAAGCAAATGAGATCACCCCTTTCTTATTTTTCAATTCCCTAGGATGTAATGAAGTGTACTGTATTTGCTATTTTAGTGCACCAACACGATTATCCACCCGAATAGCGCTTTTGGGACGAGTTTCATTGGCCTTAGGTTGGCCTCCCCATATTTCAAAGGTTTATGAATAGTAGTGAGGGTGAAAGAGGGTGATAGTGGGGAGACTATACCCTCTAGTGGGAATATAATAATGGTTTATATAGATACAACAATAGAAGAAAAATACCACACAGACTTGAACAAGTAACCCGCCCATGGCAGAATCAAAAATAATAATAATAAATAGAAGAAGAAAAAAAAATAGTAGTAGTGAAAATAAATAATGAATCCAAACATACCATTTGTAAAAATTAAAAATAGAACATACATATATATTAGTTCATACAGTACAATAAGCTGAGGGTCTCAATTAGATGACCACAATACATACACAAATATAAGAATGTTGATATAGAAAGGGAACTCAGAAGGTAAACTCTAGTCAAGGCAAGATCCAATGGTCCCTTACCTTCCATCCCATGTTAATAGCCACTAATATCTAGATCATGAGATCAAATACTTACCTGAACACAAAAACATAATGTCTAAATGTATCCTAAAAGTCCTATTTAGGGTGGGAGAATGAGTCTCAGTAGGGTACCACCCACGTTTAAATACCTTATATTTTTTATTAAGTAGGTGTGCAAAAAAAAGACAGTTCATGCATAAATAAACAGAAGATTTTCTAGTGCTCAACAGCCATGAGGAAAGTGTCATATACTTTAGACAACATCAAAATTTTGAATAGGAGAGGATCCTTATCCCATGGGCCAAGGCATCCCCTAATGTCATATAGACCCAGGTGAACCCTTAGGTTCCATCTTTAATTTATCTCAGCACCTCATGAAATTAACCAAGTAACCAATGTCCCAAAGGAACACCCAATACAAGAACCTGGTCCCTCAGGCCCCTGCTCTAAATCACCCATAAGCTCAAATCCCAACACGCATAGGTACAACGATATCTATCCCAAAAATAAAACCATTGTTGGATCAATTTCCAACATCCTAAGGAATGTCAATGTGCATCCTATAAAAATTAACTTAGACCAATGGCCTCATGCATGATAAGACTCATCTCCTAACAAACAACCTCAACTCTATCCTATGATGGCTCCTCACTATCCCTTGTGGATTTCTTTGACAAGAACTCATAAAACACTTACTGAGGCCACATTAACAAGGGCCTCAACCCACACAAGGGGTGAAAACCACCTCATCACTAAGTCAACTCATATGCACATGACTCCAAATAGTGTTTTGCCCAACAGGGGTGAGTGACAATCCCTAATTAGAACCTCATCCACACCGTGTCCATGCAACTAAATCGCTCAAATCTGTTCGCCATTCCATCCCATATCACATGAGCCTCACCTGTAATCAGAAGACCTAGCTACCTCATCAGATGACCGAGTCGCCCAACCGGTGGTCAAAACCACTTAAGTACCTCGGGCCAAGCCCATCTTGATGATGAAACTTTCTTATTTCAAATGGTCATCTCTATCTTGATCCTCAAGCCATGCCCATCACATTCCATTGGAACCCAGTAGTAAATCACAAAAAATTCATATATATAACTTAATTCAAATAAACTAAAGAATTCAATGTAATTGAATGGAAAAAATAAATTTAAATAAAAAAAATTTAATTTAATATAAAGAACACACCCTAGCCTAACTGCCCAAGGTCTTAAGCCTCTCCCATGACTTGAACCACTTGTAGTCTCATGAGAGCATGCCCATAGGAATATCACCAGGTTCCATTTAACTAATAAAAAGAAACCATATAATTTACAGGATATCACTCGGTCAAAACAAGTGTGTGATAAAATCTGTTCCCCTAAAAAACACATGAAAACAAAAATAAAGGTAAGAATCACCTACCTCATAGTCGTGGACATAAGCATGTATGATATTAGCCTATAGTTCTGAGTGATTTGGAAGAAATCAGTGTTTTCGATGAATACCCTTAAAATAGTGAAAAATGACTCACATAGATTTTGTAGTCCATGTGGAAAAGGAAAAGATAAATAGAATCAAGATAGAGGAGATCCTTATCAAGATATATCCAATGCTGTAATTGAATTGAATAATGGAACTTAGATGAAGGAGGTAGCTCAAATACAAGGGGAGGAGGAAAAGGGGGATCTCTCATTGTTGTGTGCATGAAGGGTAGAAGAAAGAAAGGAAGAAAAGATAAATTAGGGGGAATGGGTAAAACCATGCTCAATGAAAAAAGGGGATGCAAGGTTTTCCAAAACCATAATTAGTGGAAGAAGGGGCTGCACAGTTTTCACAAAGAGGCCACATGTTTTTTCCAAACCGTGTGCCTTAGCCTGCACTTCTCTAAAACTTGGCCTTCGGGCCTCCAACACACCCAAAAAACATCCAATATCTAGTTGAATTTTACAAAACCATAAACCCATATAAAAACATGGTTTTGGATTAAATAAAAAATTAGTATCAAGATCCATGAAATGATAAAGGAGTTTGTATACCCACCAAACTCTAAAAATTAAAAATAAGTGAGGAACTAGACCCACTCCAAATACTCTGGATGTTACAATATCTCCTCCTTAACCTATATTTTCCCCAATATATCAAAAAAAAAATCCAAAGTTCGTATTTAATATACCCATATTTTTAAAATAAACCCGACCAACCCCGGTAAAGAGAGTATAGGTCAAATACCTCAAGGGTGCTCCCCATATTAGGTTTTACCTACCATGGCCACATCCTGACCCAAAAATAAAATAAAAAAATGGTCCATAAACTATGTAATAGAATCAAGGCCCTCTTGTGATGCATCATAACTCCTAAAACTCATTACGTGCTCCCATGTCAGACCAAAAACCCATCAAAATCCCGCATCACAACGATGCCTGCTTCATGGCCATGTCTCACATGGAACCACTGAGTTCCTGTATCTCAATAAATACTCAAAATAGTCCTAGTACCTTACACCTCAATCAATTCCCACATCACAGTGATTCCAAAAATCCTATACACCTCATGTAACCCGCATCTCCTTGATTACCTGATGCCTACACACCTCCATAACTACACACCCAACAGTGGTTACATATAGATTTAGGTTCCACACACCTCATACATATCTATAACACAACCAAGCCGATTACAACCTTATAACCAGTGTCTGGATAGTTCATAAACATATCATGTGAAACTTGTTCACTGAATAAAAAGACATGCCTCAAAATCCCATGACAAAATAATATAGAAAAGTGTGGCTACATCCATGGCGCACCTCTAACTCTCATCATCTCACTAGCTTGCTCTAAGCTTGTCAGCTCCATGGAATGCACCTAGCCTGAAGCTCGACTCCCTAAAGCATAAACTATATATGGTTCTACAACATCCATTAACCACTAACCCCACTATTGGGTCCCTCTATCTCATCCACGACCTCCACACATAGCATAACATCAACTACCATCTTCTAGAACCGCTCTAGGTCTGATCTTAGAGCCCAGAGTCAAACCCAGTCCCTAACTACTGATGTTTGGAGAAGGCTTCCTACAAAACCTATTGATATGACCAACCAATAAACATGCCCAAAACTACTTTGGAGGCCACTCACACTAAGTATGGACATGTCCTGGATACAAAGACATGAAGCACACATTCTACAACCCACTCTATGGAGGTCTTCTTGAGTCCTTGGATTGAATACCTTATAAGAAATTATCACAAAATCACTTCCCACCATCTGAAGCATCACCAATAAAGTCACCTAGCATCATCACCTGACTTAAATAATACATATCCGTCAAGTTTCCTTCAACTACAAGTGCTTGATTCACCATCTCTGAAAATGATGCCAACCTATAGAGGTTCACCTTCACTTGAATTCCATCATATAAACCATACTCGAAACACCTCACCCTCAAGGTTTCATCGCTCACCATGTCGGGTGTGAAGTGATACAATTATGTGAATTTATTTTCATAGTCCATGACAACATGTCATCTTACTGAAGTCTCAAGAACTTCTGATCTATCTCTTTCCTCAGTGTATCAAGGAAGAAGTGCTAAAAAAATCGGGCTTCAAAGTCCTTCCAGGATAGTCCCTCATATTTTCCTTCCTGAACCTGCATTTCCTAGCAGTGCTTAGCCAGTCCTCTAAGCATGTAGTTCATTAGCTTCACCCTTTACCATGGAGGTATCTCTGGATACTCTAAGATCATATTCAGCAATTTTATCAATTTCTCAGCCTACTATGGTCCACCTACACCATGGAACATCGATGGGTTCTGTGATTGGAACACCCGTGTCAGATACACCATAGAAGACTCTACTCCATGCCTACACTAGAGAATGTATCTGAACCTATACCTGCGACTCATTCTTTTCCTGATCCATAGGGGTATCAACCTACCTGTTCTCTTGAGTCACCCATTCACCACCTTCGTGATGCTCAATAGGAGCCTATTTAGGTGGCAACACGCTGAATATCATCATCATGATCATAAATCCTAGATAACACACACACTGTAATGCCCCAACCCCAGTTACCCAGAGTCGGTGCATTATTACATAACATTGGCATGATCACAAGAAAAATCAAGTCTCGGAAGACTGATTGGTTTAGTAGCCTTAGAATAACTAGATACATTAATAAAGTTTACATTACATTATAAAATGAAAACTAAAACAATATAGTCTCCATAGTCCACACTCTTATCTCCTCATACTATCCTTGCAGGTCATTCATAAATTACTTCTTCACATCCTAGGAAAAATAAAACATAGAAAAGGGGTGAGCTCAAATGCCCAGTAAGGATAACAATATAGCGGAAACTTTCATAAATAAGAATAAACATTCAAGTCAATGTATAACTAAAACAAAAGCCTTTTAAACATGAACTTCAACATATTATAGAAAAAATAAAATGAAATAATTCCATTTACTTATTCACATGGATATTCTACTAATCGGATAATCACATGCAATATCAATAACCACTTTCATAATGATGGAATGCATAATTCTAAACTATCATAACCACATAGCCAAGGCCTCATGCCAAGACTACAAATAAGATTTTGTCAAGGCCTTGTGCCAAGACACCAGTTTGTCTCATGAGACCTACCGATGCATCGAGGAGCTATAACGGGCTCCACTCGTCACATATTAAGTCCAATGCATTCCTCATATGAACAGGTTTAAACATAACATAAACATTCATATTAAAACTAGCATATGAAATGTCAATACTTTCTCCATAAACCATGAATGGTATAAAAATAACACATCCATAGTCAAAAAAATCACAAAATCTTCAATACAATATGGAAGTTTGTATTATAATAAATCAAATTCAAATAAGCTTAAAATCCATCAAAGGATGTTGACATAGATGAAATCAAAACTATTTGAGAGAAATATCCATTTTTTTGAAATCATTTAAAAGTCACATAATTATAAAATAAAACATTTAATTTGAAAATTTTCTTATAATATTGTAAGGGAAGCTTCGAAGATTTTATAACGGCGGAAAATAGCCACACCCTTCATATAAGTTAAAAGAAAACATTCTTACCTTAATTTTGTCGAAAAGGTTAAAAATAACCTTGTTTAGAAAATGACAGAAAGATTCATTTATAAACCACTTATAAAAGACAACAAGGGTATAAATGACTTTAAACCATATTCTAGTAAATAGTAAAAAATGTTTTGAAATACATTTTTAAGAAACATGGATGTGGATGATAAAGAGATCCCAGTAGATTATTACGTATAAACAACCTCGGATAATGAAGAGATTGCGAAATAAACCCTTAACTTGTACTTTTCCTTGGTTGGGGTAGGTTAAACTCCTGTATAATGGTGAAATAATTGTTATTAAATTATAAAATAATCATTTATATTAATATGATATCATATATTATCTTTTAACATTGTTTTGTTAATAATATTTTAGAATTATCGTCATTTCGGGTGTTAACTTACTCGTTTTCTTTTATATGTTTTGTTACGTAAGCCTTGTTTTTCATGGATAGGTTGTATCTTATTCATATCCAGAATGATATCAAGTCCTTTAACATTATTATTAATCTTCAAATGAGAATTAGACTTGAATGGATATGGTGAAGAATGAATCTCATCGCGTTCGTGGAGACGGTAGTCCGTACGTACGCACGAGCGACAATATCATTCTTTTGATATTAAAATATTATTTAATTGGATGGTATATCATATATAAAGAATCATTATCATGTTATATTTATTATTTCCATGAATTAGACATCATTATTATACCCATCCAAATAATAATATATTGAATAACAATTACACCACAACGTGGAGACGGTAAGCCGTACGTACGCACGTATGGTGACATGTCATTCAAAGGATGTATAGAATACTGAATATGGTTGTACCATATTTATAATAATATTACAGTATATAGGATATACTGGATTCATTATTTTATAATGGGAATAACAAAGAAAGAATAAGTGGAAGAAGAAAGGAACTTGAAAAGGGGTGGTGAAATCATTACCTCTTCTTTGGGTTCTTTATTTTTATTTGATCAAAAGGGCTCCTTAGGTTGGATTTATGACTAAAGGAATGCCTCTAGGATGAATTTAGGGAAGTTGAGAGAGTATTTGGGCAGAGTTTGGACGATCCAAATGGCTTTGAAGGTGTGAATTAATGAGAATGGGGAGTGCCCTTTTATAAGAGGGGTGAGGGGTACCTTTGGAAAAGCTAGAAATATTATTTTATAATAAATTCATATTCGGTTTCTAATGGCTCCAAAGTGTATTATTTAAAGTTTAATGTGGGTATGGGTCTAGAACCACTCAACCAATAGAATTTAGACAGGTTTGGGTCATCATATTAACCTTATCTTTTAGTTTTAACTCTTAGTTAATTAGTTTGACACTTACCATGTCACTTTGTATTTTTATATTATATAGTTAATAAACTTACTATATACATAAAAGAGACCCCCCAAGTGGTCCATTAATGATACACCTATCATGATATAAGTATCTTTGCCGAACCTTAGTTTTTTAGGAATTGAATATCAATTAATAATATAATATTTGTTTTAAAAACTCTTTTATGTCAATTTTGACACTATTTGGAAAATTGATTTTTGTGAAAATCATAACAGAATGATTACTTCGAAAAAATTTAATTAAATCATTCCTAACATGTCATATTAACCTATAAAATTAGTGTAATTCATAAAAAGTCTAAAATTTTATATATTTGGGTATTTATAATATCAATTATTTTATTTTTTCACTATTATGGTAATTACTGCATCACTATTGTGTCATAAATAAATTAAATTATTTAATACCTAAAATTTATAAATAAAATACCATTATATAGGAAGTATTTTCATATTTCTAATTAATATATACAATCGAATTTTTCTTATGTATAACCCTATATTAAAAATGTTTTAGTAAATAAACTTTGATTTTAACTCTTTTAACTCTTCTTTGAATTAAATAATAATAAATGTCCTAATCTAATCCAAGTGGACCTAAATGATAATATTTTATTCCTAAGGTTGTTTCTGGTCTAGATACACTTGTACAATAGAATTATGACATGTGTTAGGGTAATATTAATATCATTTTTACCCTTAATTACCCTATTTACTTTTAACCATGGTAAATAAAAGTAAAAAGTTACTATTCACAAAAAATTATTTTCATCTCATTAAACCACATATTACTACTTGATATTAACCGTGTCTCTCGGATTTTCGAAATTCCACTCACAGAAGTGGTAAAATTAAGTTTTATTAAAAATTCAGTTTTTTTAACTACCACTTAGTGGTTTCACAATTCATCAAAAAATGAAGTTTTTCAGAAAAACACAAAAAATTCACCCTAGGCTAATTTCGATATTCCGAATCCAAAAAATTAAGTCCATTTTGAAAAATAAAATTTATAAATTTCAAAAAGTGGGTATTACTATTCATAACTGCTAGTTTGATTGGTTGTGGTGTGTTAGAACTCGATGTTGCGTACAAGACACGCTATTGCATTATTCAAAGAGAAGCGTACCGTAGAAGCTTGGGGTGTTACACACACACACATAATGAAGATAAGGAAATTAGTAACAAGAAACACAATCTCACTACCCTTACCCTTCCCCCTCTCAACCAAGCCACAAAAAATATTGGCCTCATGGACTCCTTACGTGCTAATATTAGAGACAAGTCTCAAATATACCCCGGTCCACACCCATACTAATGAACCACATCACCTCAAACTGAAGACCACGTATCCCAACCTAGTGATCAACATCACACCATGTCATAGTACCTACCTACTTTTATAAGATCCAACACCATATATACATATAGTTATCACATTGAATATCACATTTAAAAAATCAATTCTATCACAATATATGCATATATATATATATATATCACAATCATACGATTTGTCCATAAAAATCATAAACATGCATAAAAAACATAACGAACACCCCTTTCCCTATTGGGTCAAGGGTCCCATATCTCTTTCCTTACCGTACCAGGCCAAGGATCACATATCATAATAGGTAACAATAAAATTTCCATGTTTACAACTCAAGTTGAAAATAAAATTAATTTTCAAATGAAAAAAATAGAACAAAAATTCCCACTATAGGAAACTTGGTCTTTCCCATGTGTGTGAGGCTGTAAGCACCCAAACATGAGCTATAAACCCAGTTCCAAAAACATCCTAATCATCGGTATACCATATTCCAAACAGTAAGACCATTAGAAAATAAAATCATTTGGTACCATTAGTATCCAATCATACACTACTACAAATTATTAGTCAATAAATGATCTGATACCATTTTTATAACCCTGACCTAATTAACCATCCAAAAAATGATTTCAGGCCGAGTTCCACTAGCCTTAGGAACACATCCCCATGTTCTAAAGGATTAAAACTTGCATCGAGGGTAAAAAAGGGTGATAGTGGGGTGACTATACCCTTTGGTGGTAATATAACAATGGTCTACATAGCTATAGCAACAGAAGAAAACACCATCAAGACTTGAACCATTAACCCACCCATGGTGTAATCACAAGCAGTAATAATAATTAGTGGAGGAAAAACTAAATAGTAGCAAAAAAAATAAATAAATAATCAGTATAAACATACCATTTTTAGAAACTAAAAATTGAACATGCATCATATCAGGTCATATAGTACAATAAACCGAGGGGTCACCATTGGATGACCACATTACATACACATATATAAGCATGCTGAAATAGAAAGGAAACTAATAAGGTAAAATCCCACTAATAAAATAAACAATGGTCCTTTTCCTTAAATCCTATACTAACAACCACTAAGATCCAACTCATATGACCGGACCATTACATGAATTGAAAATCTTAATGTATACACACGTCCTGAAGAAACCATTTAGGGTGTGAGATTGAGTCTTACTAGGGTACCGCCCACCTATTCATACCTTAAATTTTTTATTAAGAATGTGTGTATAGAAAATAAATAATAATAGTGCATGCATTAAATAATCAAAATCTTCTGTAGTGTTCAACAACCCCTAGGAAACTATCACCTACATCGACCAATTCTAGAATTTTGAAGAGGAAAGTATCCTTATTCCATGGCCCAAGGCATCCCCTGATGCTATATAGTCTCAGGTTAACCCTCAAGTTCCATCTTCAAATTTCCCAGATACCTTATTCCATTAACCAAGTAATTAACATCCCAAAGGCATGCCCAATTCAAGAATCTAGTCCCTCAGACCCCTACTTGGAATCATTCATCGGCTCTAAGCCCAATACCTAGAGGTACAATGATATCTATCATCAAAATAAATCCACCATTAGATCAACTTCCTATATCCCAAGGAATGGTGATGTCCATCCTCCCAAATGTATTATGGCCCAATGGCCTCAAGCACTGTGAGCCTCATCTCCCAACCGATAGCCTCAACACTATCCCCTGATGGATCCTCACCACCCCCTTGGCTTTATATGGAAATCCCCCCAAAACACTTACTTAATATTCACTATTGGGGGCCTCTAGGTACATGAGTGGTCAAAACCACCTCCTCACTAAGTCAACTTGTGTGCACATGACTCCAAATGGTGCTTTGACCAACATGGGTGAGCAACAATCACCAATTATAACCTAATCCACACAAAGTCTGGAACCTCATTCCCTTTCCACCACATCGCTGAAATCTTATGGTCATTCTATCCCATATGACTTGAACCTCATCCATAACCCAATGACCTAGCTGCCACATCAGATGACCGAGTCTCCCAACTGGTTGTCAACAGCACCTAAGTACCTCGAGCAAATCCCTTCCTGACAATCACACCATCTCAATTATGATGACCATCTACCTATCGATCATCAAATCATGCCTATCACATTTCATTGAAACCCATTAGTACATAAAAAAATCATATATATAATTCAATTCAAATAAACTAAACAATTCAATTTAATTTAATTGAGTAAATAAATTTAAATAAAACAAATCAATTTAATATAAAGTACAAATGATGACCTGACTTATGAAGGTCTATAACCTCTCATATGACTCGAACCACTTTTTGTATATTTCAAGAATGCACAAAGTCATCTCACTAGGTTCAATTTAACTAATTAAAAGAAACCATATAATTTTTGAGGTCTTGATCTGTCAACATAATGTCCCTATAAAATATGCACCCCCAAACACTTACAAAAACACATAGAAAGTTAATCACCAACTACTTAATATTCATATACATAGGCACATCCGATCTTATCCTCAAACTTTGACCGATTTAAAGGAAATGATCATTTTTTATGAACACCCAAAAAATAGGGAAAACAACTCGCATGAATGTAGTTATCCTTGAGGAGAAGTAAAATAGAAATAGAATAAAGAGAGAGGATATCCCAACTAAGATGGATAAAATTCCATCAACATCTTGAATAACAAATATTGAATGAAGGAGGTATCTCAAATACATGGGGAGGAGGAAAAAGTGGAGCTCTCCTTATTATGCATACGCAGAGGAGAAGAAAAAAAATGTGGAAAGGAGAAATATGGGGGAAGGGGTAAAAAGGTAAATTCAGACATTTAATGAGCCAACAGTGTTCCAAACCGTGTAGCTCCTACTGCTTAAAAGAGAAACCCCACATGGTTAGTCTGAATATTTTTCCCTAACCATGTGTAAACTGTGTATTCTATAGTGTGAGGGAACTGCCCAAATGGCACTGACAATGTGCAAGACATGTGAAAACCATCTAAAAAATAAATAGGTTTAGACATATCCATGCACCCCTTACACACAGTTTCACTAAAACCATGCTTAGTGAAAAAAGGGGATGCACGGTTTGCACTAAGAGTTCATAAAATTTTTCCAAACCATGCAACTCAGCTTATATTTCTACAAAACTAGGCCTTTTGTCCTCCGATTCACACTAAACACATTAAAACTCCGGAGGCATTTCCGGAACCTCTTAATCCATCTTAAAACAAGGTTTTTTATTAAATAAAAACTCATAGTTAAGTTCCATTAAATGAGAAAGGAGTTGGAATACCCACCAAACTCTAAAAATTCAAAATGGTCAAGGATTTCGACCTACTCCAAATACCTGGGATATTACAGATACATATGGATATGGTAAATAGAATATTTGTGTTCTTATAAAAAATAATTTTTTGTATTCTATGTTTTTAACAATAATTGGTGATTCATGTATGTATTTAGTTTACCAAGACTACTAAACTATTCTATCTTTTGAGTTACGATCAGTTGTATCTTTTTCCCATGTAATAAAGTAACCACTGGATCCATGAATTTTGGGTCAGGGTATTTATACATCATATGATTCAGTGGTGTATTACAGGTTAATTTGGTCAATGATAGGTTTACCATGTTTCTCTAGAGGTGGTGCAACCACTTCAATAGAAGAATACCGTTATAAATTAAAGGTGGTATCCCATCTATGTATAGATCCTAAATAGTTATAATTTTATGAATTTATTTTACAAGACTTTGTAAGTGGATAGGAACCAAGGAATGAGTTTTGTATTGACCTGTATATCCTATATAAAATGTTTGTAGTGTTCTATTTTTGATGAAGGAGATTTATTTAGTGATATGAATTCTTTTTGTCTATTTTCCCTTTTTCTGTTTTATGTAAAGTGTTTTTTTCAAGTTTTTTTGGGGATTAGAAGGGATATTATAATAGTTCTAGTTCACAGACTATAGAGAAGGTATTTGTTGGAAAACAATTTATTTGGTATTTTTACTGGTGCTTATTCAGTGGTGTTTATAGATTTCTAATGTATAGGTTGAGACATTCATATAAAATTATTTTCGATGATTCAACTAGAGTCTATCTGGTGTATGAAGTGATATTTATGTCCATTCGGAGATTGGATAGAGTGCTCCTGATGGTTTTGTTCCCAATAAGTTGTATCAAAGGGTTGTTTATAATTCATTCACATCATTCAGTTTTCTCCTCTCATTGGATTGTATATTGATTAAATTTGTATGTTTCTAATATTATTTAGAATAATTAATTCATAGTAAGAGAAGGTTCGTATTAAAAAGTTCGATGGGACAAACCTTTCCTTTAAGAGAATGTAATGAGAGGATCTTGGTATATAAAAAGACCATGATACATATTTTTCTTTTTTATGTTCTCATAATGTGGAATATAAGAAATGAGAGTGGTTGGATATGGAGTCCTTAACTTTGATATGGACATCACTTTCTTGTACTATTGCATTCATTATTTGATAGAATAAAACTACTATAGTTGTTATAAAAGAATGGGAAAAAATGTATAAAAATCCAATTGATCTTATTAAATATTTCATGATTTCAATATTTTTCACCTTCAGGTTATCATATAGAATACCTATAACATATCACATGATTGATATCAATATGATCTATGGTATATTAAATTGGTGATGGTAACTTTCACAGGTGATGTATGGTTTTTTCATCTTCTAACTCAATTCTGGAAAACTAGGATGCTATGGTAATATTTGTTAGAAACTCTAGTGGCTAGATAGATCTTATGCCTGATGAAATTTAAAACTTGATCTTAAATGAGGATTTAAGGTTTAAGGAATACTAATATCTATCCATAAGTGATCCCAATACTACAAGATATGGATAATCACCTCAACAGAATGACCACTAAAATAATAAATCATCAAATGTTATTTCTTAGAAAATAAGTTGGGAAAAAATTACTAGTTCAAGTATTAAATGTTGTATTTATGGTAATAAAAAACATATTAATAATGATTTTATGAACCAAACTGAGGATTCTTCTTCTATATAGACATACAATGTCAGTACAATGAATGAATCTACCAACTTATTACTAAGTGTGATCACTCCATCAGAATCATGAGTTATTGACTCAGGTTCATATTTTCATTCAACTTGTGAGTGAGGGTACGTGTTGGATTATGTACTAAGAATATTGGGTAGAGTACATCTGGTAGATGATGATGCTCTAGATATTTTTGAGAAAGGCTATGTTAACATTCAAATGAAAAATAGAAGTGTCTTGAGATTGAAAGATTCTATACATATTCCAGGTCTTTAGAAGAACCTCATATTATTGGGATAACTTGATGATTCTAGATTCAAAATAATTTTTTCAAATGTAGTCTATAAGTTAAATAGAGGGTCTATTGTTATTTATCATAGAGTAAAAAAATTAAACCATGTATTTGATTGGATATGATGATAAAGTTACTATAATCCTATGTACTTCATCGGGCTGTCTGAAAATGTATCACTGTAGGTTTGGTCACCTTAGTGAAAAGAATTTTAAAGTTATAGGGGTAAAGGGAATACTTAAACATGATCACAAAAAACTTTTATGATGTTATAGTTATATGTTGGAAAAAAAGAGAGTTTCCTATAACTAGGATGGTATAAAACCAGGGAATCAGAAAATGGGAATGGTTCAATTTGATGTTTGGGGACCTTCCCCTATTCACTCAAATGGAGGATCATTGTACCTTTCGACTTTAATTAATGATTTGTCTCAAAATTTCTGGTATCAATTCCTAAATATTAAATCTTACACGTTTTAATAATTTATTTCATGGATGTTTTTGGCCAAAAGACTATGTGAAGAAAAGTTGAAGTGTATTCAAATTTCAAACGGTGGAGAGTACACCTACCACAAATTTCCCAAAATTTATTTGAAATAAGGGATTTTATTATGATAATACTATTATAGGGACTTCACAACAAAATGGAGTAGTTAAAATGATGAATTAGTCATTGAAATAGAAAACCCAGAGTATAAGCATTTACTTTGAAATTCTTAAGGGAATTTGGGTAGAATCCATAAATACAATAACATATTTGGTGAATAGAATTCATACTTTAGTTGTGCGACAAAAAAATCTAGAGAAAATTTGGTATGATAAGAGACTAGAGGTGAACCATTGCAAATACTTATGAAGTATCATATATGTTCATATCAATCTTAAAGACAAAGATAAGTTGGTGGTGAAATCCACGGTGTTCTTTCTGGTCAGATATAATGTTGAGAATATTGGATATCATTAGTGGGGTGATAAAAATAAATAAATAATATATTGTAGAGATGTTTCATTTAGTTAAGGACTTCTTTGGAATGATCAAAGCTTAGCTGATAAGGAAGTTGAGGTCAAATCAATTGTTTAAGCTCAATATGATTGGATATAGGTTACTAGATGAAAATTACTTCTAGAAACATTTGGGGAAATTTTAGATGCTAAAATTTTGATATCTAGTTACTGGAAAGATAATGTTTAGATAGATGGATACTAGAAAAAGAGGTTCCATTGATCAAACTTGAGGTTATACTAAGGTCCACTCTTCTTAGATAACAGGTTCCAAGGTTTTGAAACTAATATAGACTTTCTATTATTAATGGATGTATAAGAAGAAAAAGTTCTAGAAGAAGTATATCCTTTGAGATATTTGAAATAGAAGGTCTCATACATGGTGGAGTAAATTAATTTACCAAATGTCAATAATACATGGGATTTTACTGAAATACCAAAAGGAAATATATATCTTGAAAAAATAGTGTTTTCATTTCAAAGAGGATGCTAATGGAAGTAAGTGATATAAAGAAAGGATGGTGGTGAAGTTTTTTCAAAAAAAGTAAGGGATCATATTTTCTAAAATTTTCTCACTAGTGGTGAAACACGCAGCTATTAAAAAAGTGCTCAACATTTTCGTATCTTTCGATCTAAACATAGAGTAGTTGGATGTAAAGACAACTTTTCTTTAGGGATATTTGGAGGAAGAAATTTACATGGTTAATCCTAAGGGTAATAAATTTCATTAAAAACAGGATGTTCTTTGAAATTTCAAAAGAAAGTCTTTGTGGATTTAATCAGTCTCCATTATAGTGGAATTATAATTTCTACACATTCTGGATTGAGGAAAGTTTCAGTTGATGTGATTCTGATAATTTTTTTGAACAGGAGGAATGAGACGATGGAACATATATCATACAGTTATTATATGTTGATGATATGATAATTTCTAGTCTGCAGTTAAATATTATTGAGGAACTAAAGATGATGTTTCCAAAAAGGCTTAAGATGAAGAGCCTTAGATAAACCAAGGATATCATGGGGATGTGAATTGAGAGGGATAGGAAAATCGACTCTTTGGTTTTATCCTATAATAAGTACATCAGGGAGGTCCTAAAAAAGTTTAGAATCACTAGTTGTAAACCTGACTTAACTCCACTCACTAGACAATTTAAACTTTATAAATTACTTGCACGATCAATTTATATAGAAGTTTATTTAATGGTGATGATTCCTTTTTCGTTAGTTGTTGGAAGTTTTATGTATGCAGTGGTTTGAAAAAGACCTGAAATTTCTTTTTTATTAGGATTTGTTTTTCATTTAATGTCCAATAAAATATATAAAAATTTGTAAATGTTGAAATGGATCATTGGATACCTGAATGGTAATAGGATGCTACTTTAATTTTACTAGATTATGATCAATAGACTATTTTGGTAGATGTATATTTTTATAGATTCATGGATTCAAGAAAATTTCGAAGGATTTTTTTTTACATTTAGTGGAACGACAATTAGTTGAATATATCTTTTGTATCAAATTCTTATTTTATCTAGAATAGAAGTAGATTATATTACTACTATTGAAGCATGGGATGTTTTTATATGGTTGTTTCACATACAGATGAAATAATATAAATGATTATATATATGAAAGTCATTCTATGATAGTAAAGGTGCTATATATTTTTACTATAATCTAGTGTTTTATAAAATAATAAAACACAATAACCTAAAAAATCACTTTATTTGAAGTATTCTAGAATATAAAGTGTTGTCTAAATATATGATTGTTGGGAATTATGATATTATTGATTTGTTTACAAGTATTATAATATAAGAAAGTTTTAGGCAACATAGTACCTTAGTTGTACTTATTTGATTTTTTGAGAGTATGAAATAGCATTTATCTAATAGAAGATGATATCATGTGGATGGTTGAATAAGGTTAAAATAATGAAGAAATTTTCAATTAGAAGAATTTTGGTTTTTTTACAAATTCATCAATTTCATCATACTACTTTTCATGAAGGATGTCATAGGATAGAGATGACTGGATAGTTGAATCTTGGAACATAGATTCAGTAAAATAGGGTGGAAGAGTTCATTAGATGGAGTCTATCAGACATATTCCATTGGATAGATTTCTATCAGACTGAATTCTCTTTTCATGGGTTACTAGCATGGGTACCGACTATTGGTAGTTTCATTAGATGATTCAATAGTGTATTGGATGTCGACCTAGTTAATGAGAGGTTGGTCGTGTTTCTCAAAAAGCGTAGTAATAGGTTAACTAAATTAATACCGCTATATATTAGAGGTGGTTTCCAAGCTATGTATGGATGTTGAATAGTTATAAGTTCCTAACTTCATTCTATAAGACATGGTAAGTGGAGAGGAAGTGAGGAATGGATTTTTAATTCACATGTATATCCTTAATGAATTTTTTTTGTAGTGTTCTCCTCTCGATGTAGGATGTTTTTCTAGACCATGTAAATTTTATTTTTCCATTTTATTTTTATTTTATTTTTTGTGAGGTATTTTTGTTAGGTTTATGTGGAGATTAAGAGGGATCTTAACCTTGTTCCAGTTTATAGACTCTATAGAAAGTAGTTATCAGACAAACATTTATTAGATGATTATATTTGTGTTTATTTAATGATTTTTAGAACTTTCCACTACATAAGATGAGATTTTCAGATATAATTCTATCCAATGATACAAATGGAGTCCATTCAGTGTAAAAATGGCTTTCTATGTCAATATAGTGATCATATGGAGTAATCCTGAAGGTCTTTCTCATAAAAACATATAGAGAGTAAATTTCCAATAATAGAAACCTTATTAATCAAATATTAAATTAAAAAACATTAACTAAAAGTGTATATAAGAATAAAAGAATTCATATAAACTCTATATAAGTATTCATGTCCTCTCAAAAAACTATGCCACAATGAGTCACAATAAAGGAATTCTCTATGGGTTCAAGTGTTCATAAACAATTTTACAACCATTTGTGAATTATCATCTTTTAAAAAAATATAGAGATTACCAAACCTGAACCTCAGAGGAATACCAATCTTCATATTACATATGGGGAACCCACTCCCTATCTTAGAAACGTCCCTAGGGGAATACCTTACCTTGTTTCTACTCTGAACGTAGAGTATAAATATAGTAATTATAACATTAGAGATTATATTATTGATGTTCTTGAAACACTTCATAGTTATCCTTTGTAAGTGATGAATACCCCACCATTATGAACTATACAAAAAAATATGCATAATAGACTATTTTTTTGTCTAATTCTAATAGCTGGGCAAGAAGGTATGATAAAATATTATGCAATATATACTCATTTGAGTATGATGTGTGAGCCTAGTGTAGTATATAGGCTTGTACTATTGAAGTCTATCCATATCATGTCATCCTATATGGTGTATTCCTTGAGTTGGCATGTATTTTGGGTTTCATCGTCTATCTAGATCAGCACTAATACCTTATGCAAAACTATGTATTAGATATGGATCGTTCTTCTTACTATATTCCATGTATACCAAATAGGGTGGATGGGTGTGTATTGTATTCTGAATATTTTTGGTTTCCCACTTTTTCCTTAAAAGTTTTTTTGAAATAAAAAATATTAATTTGGAGGATGGGTGTGTATCACTGCACCCTAGGTTTAATTTTTCACTCAAACATATTATTTGTTTATATGACACACTTTTTCAGTGATGTAGTGATAAATTATGCATGTACTTAATGAATACTATTTGCATTTTCATGATAGACATGATATATTTCCTAGGTGGGACAAACCATGTGATATTTGTCTTGATCATATAAACCCTAATCACAAGATGGTTTATAAGAAACCATGTCCATAAATTTTTACCTTATCTGTGATTGAAAGTTCATTTCATGGAATCTGTTTCCCCAGTTTCATCAAATCTACCCATATTTTATACCACTGACTTATTGACATTACTCGAATACTAGATCTTCCCAAGATTGTTTATGCTTCTACATGATCAGTTCATCTGAAAACCACTCATCAGGGATCAATCAAATCTGACACCATTATCCTCTAATTTTGAAAGTTCCAGAACCACCTCCCCTCACTATTTCTAAGCCTTAGTTGGGGTCTCCCTCATTATAAAACCATTTTTATTTCCTCCAAGGGGAATCTCCATTAAACCATCAACCATTGTGAATTCTGAATATAAGTTATTATCACTAGAAGAATAAAGGTTGAGGAATATATATATATATATAAGAAATAAAAAAGGACAGTAACTACAAAGGTACCACTGCATGGATTGATATCATCATACCAAGAAGAAATATATGATGATTTATGGTTATCTATCCATTATTATTCATTCATGGAATTGAATCTTCAATGAACATTTCACAAAAATGTGAAAATATTAAATAATAATAATAGAAATAAAATTCTCATGCTTTTTAGAAAAGGAAAAATGTAAGTAAAATGAATTATTCCATATAGTTATTCACAAATATTATCAAAATAATACAATCCTTTAAAAATAAACCGAATCTTGAATAATGGATTAAAAATAAATAAAACAATACATACCTCAATGGTTGATCACTTATGATTTAATAGTTTATCTACAATCCTAAATCTTTGTTTCTAAAACTAAGATCTGAATGAGAAACTTAAGGAACAAAACAACAATTCTATCTACAATGAAAATTTTTATGATGCGAAAGTCCTAGGCCTACACTATGATGTGGGTGAATTAGCATAGCATAGATTTAAAATTTTCTTCTTGGAAATAAACCTCTATAGTTTTTAAAAATTATCCCTCTCTAGTATATTAAACTCATCCTCACCCGAATGAAATGATTCCAAATAAGAGAAAAACTTATTCTTAGTTTTACAAGGTTCATGTTAGATTTAGTTCACTAGAACTAACTTCTACATATTCTATAATTACCTATATTCATATATTTTTAATATTAATAATGTTGTATCAAATCATGATTATTCTTCTATGTGATGTATTATGAGATAATGTCCTACAATTACATATCACACTAAAAGGTCATAGTAGTTCATCACTCTGGCAAGAACCTTAAAACATCTTAATAGTATTATGAAAGATAATTTTTAGGGCCAAACAAAATAATTTAATGAGACAAAAATTATATATTCTATTAGGGGTTATGGAATCATAAATCATTAAGTATTCTTCATTGTAAGTTCATCCTTATTAATCTAAAAAAATTGATTATGAGAACTTTACCCACTAGTAGGAAATCCCCATTTATATGTTTCATTAGATTTTTCTATCCGTGGATGTGTGTAATGGTCTATAGAATTTAATATTATCACTAATTCACATCATGATTCTCGTACATTGATGTATTTTCATAAGCCTTGATGAAAGATTTTCATGATGATGTTGGGTCTGTTGGGTGATTCCCGATTGATGTTGTATTAATGAATAATGCAATAAAGGATTTAAACCTTCTTTTCAAGAAAATTTTTTTATATCTCAGGACCTTTGGTGGGAGTAAAACTACCTAATTACATCCATGGGCATAAAATTCTATTGGTATGTTCATTTTTAGAAAGTCAAATAAAGAGGCATCAAGCACAAAGGTTGATGACACAAACATGAAACCTTCTTGATTAGAGATATTGATATAAAAGGATTATATTAAAAGGTGTACATTCATAGAATATTGTATTTAATGGGGGTATTAAATTATTTATATATGGGATCCCTGGTGTGCTATTAGACACCAACCTTTTACTTTAATCAATGTAGCCTAATTCCACAGAGAAAGGGGCCTAGAGGGTTATGCACTAAGTGTTTTCGTAACCTCAGTAAAATTATATTTGAATTTAAAATGTTGTGTAAATATTATTTTAGTATGTGGTTTAATAATTATTAATGTTAGTTAGATCATAACTATTCATACCCTATATATTTAAAAGAATATATATGTGAATTGAATATTTAATTAATATTTATTCACTAGACAATTAAATATTTAATTACGTAAATATATAATATTTATTCTTTCTTGTTTATATTGAAGTTAAAAATATATTTATTTAGTTATATGAATATTTATTTAATATTTATTCACTAAATTATTGAACATAATATTAATTTATTTTTTGAAGAATAATGTAGTGATAATTTTTAAATTAAATAAATAGTCATTATTCATGGTCTGATAAATATTGAGGGTGATCGGAGAACCGGGTAGACCAGTGAGATAAGAAATGTCATATTAAATTTTATTTACATAAATATTAAATTATTTAATTATGGGAATAGTATTTATTTTATGAAAGAGTTTAATGAATTTGAAGTAAATAATAATAAATATATTATTATTTAGACATTAGGTTCCCTGGGGATTAGGAAAATAATGAGGGACCTTTTAGAATTATTATTATCTAACTCTAGATGAATTTAAAACTGCTGATGAAATTTTCCGAAATAGTAGCAAATTTTAATCATTGTTTGCGACAAGTTTTAGAGAGTATTCTTTCAATAACTATAGAGAGTTTACTCTATAATTATATTAACAACATAGAGTAATTATCCTCCTCCACTATAATTATTTATTCTTTCCTTGAAGGATTCTTTTGTGATCAACAATGATATCCATAAGTGTTAGAACCATCCACACTTACACTTGAAGAATTCTATGATGAAAATTGATGGTTCATGGAAATGTGTGAATCATCAAAAGAGGATATATATACCCTTGATTCCTATAATCCATTGAGGGTGTGACAGTTGGTCTTCATCCAATCATCAATAGGAATAAAATAAATTCAATGTAAGTTATTTATTTATTTGAATAAAAAATTATAATTTTTCATTGAAATAATCATCTATTATTGGTTCCATCATTTCTATCAATTAATATTTTATTTAATTCTATTGTTCATAAAGTTATTCATCATGTACACCTCATATTATTAATAGATTATGAAAACAATCTGATTTGGAAACTTCCCAATAGGTGCCACCATTTCCCACAGAACCTTAATGTGGTATCAGAGAGGTCACATAATAAGTTATAATTATTTATTATTCATTGATAAATTATGGGAAATTGTTGTTATTTTTATTCATCTTATTTTTTTAATTCCATATTTTAATTAACACATTTTCAATATATTAATACGGGTTTTTCAAGTTTCATGTGGTTTTAAACAAATTAAGAAAAGATGAAGATTGATCGAAGATGGCTTCTGGAGGTGCTAAGGGTTTTAGATGGTAATCACAGATACACAGTGTGTGACCAAATAAATAGGCAATTTACCTAAGTTCATTGCACCTTGAAATTTCATAGGATACAAGATGTGACAACTATTACATATCACACTCCACAAGAAATTCACATTTTTTGTTGAATATGACACACTAGAACACAGTTTTTCAGACCAGATAGTGTGTAGCTATTCTGCACACCATGTAGTCCACATAGTATAATAATAAAATTCATAATATCAGTGCGGTAAAATATGTATCACACAACATGTGATACTAATAATATGTAAGAGTAATGAGATAAAAATATTGTATTAGGCATACATTCCATGTGACTAATTAATCTCCACATCCAGGAAAGACGTTGAGTCGGTATGTGGGTTTCATAGACACAAAACTAACAAAACAAACGACGTGTAGCTATCTAGTACATTTCATGTATATTGATCAATATATACATTGATTACCTAAGTATCTATCCTGGATACATGGTAAGAAAAAAGACACTGTGCGCCTCATTAGTATAGGATGTGTTGTCACCCAGTAATGAATAGAACAAAATTATATAAAGAATAATTAATTATAACATTAAATCCTAATGAAATTATTAGTACATGTTTTTTTAATAATGTAACATCATTTTTAGTGTTAATAAATGATAAATTAAATCAATGTAATTATTTATAAATTATGGTCAAACCGTTTATTTCCCATGATTCAACATATAATGGTTATCTCTAAGATTCTCTGGATGGACATTAAGATAAAAGGAATTAATTAATTGATTGAATTGATTGAAGAATTTTTATATTAATAATAAATATAAAATTGAAGTGACTTAAATATAGTGTATTTTTCATATTAATTTAATTTATATGGATCATTATGAGCTTAAACCATCCAGTGTATGTGATATGATTCATTTAATTTATTATTATTGTAATGTTTTGTAATTAATTATTAAATTAAATAATGGTCTATATGTCATCCATGTCCTCTCATTATGTAAATACCAATGTGCTTTTGGGTTGTTTTATGTAAACCCCCTTAACCAATCCTTTAGTTCCCATCACATGTGTGTGAGTAAATGATTATGTAATGAATAGAGATCACAAATGAGTCGAGGCAGTTTAAGTTCAAATCTAAAGAGAAACCTATCCAGGAGGTATATAAGAGAATTAATAGAACGGTACAACTAAAAATATGAATGGATCCATGAGGTTATTCCATATGTCCATGGGTTAGTTTATCATCCTCCAAATAACCAACCATCATAAATGTTCATGGTCATTCAACTTTATTTATTTTATTTCTATAAGTTTCATGGTTTATTATTTATGGATTTTGAATCATTAAATAATTTATTAAAAACACTATAAGATGAGATAAAAAATATGTGTAAACTTTACCTAGGCATGGTTGATCACTTAAGTAAAATACAGTTAATTTTAAAAATAATGTAATTTGATAAAATGTTAGGTCCCTTAAATCAAATATTTTTCTAGACAAGCATTCTATTACATCAATAAGAATTAAACCGTAGGACTAAGTGTTTACTTGGCCAATATCTAGACATTTAATTTTATCAGGGAATTCTTATAAGGGTTTCATATCAAAGTAATCAAATTTGTATTGGGTGTAATGACCAAAGTATTTCCAATACCATTTTGGAGGCATGTGCTTAGGAAATACAAGTATAGGATTTTGGGATTAGGGAGTCTACTCAGTGGATCAAGGAATTATAAGTTAATTTAGTGTAAAAGTTATTCCTACATAAATTTATTTGACTAATTCTCAAGGCTAATGTCAATGTTATGAGAAGGAATAGATGGATCCTTCCAAATATATTATCAATGCGAGAAGATATTATGAAACTAATGTTGAGGGATATGGGATTTAAATAAAATAATGGGAAATTAATAATTAAATTAAATTTATTATGTATCTTTTAATCCAGATAAAGTACAAAAAACCTAATATTATTTATTATATAAATTTAAACCCATATGTATTTAAAAAGATCATGGTTATCCTTATAAGAGATGGATAAGCATATCACTTTCTGAAATTTATTAGAATGGTATTGGCACTTGTGTGTTATACCATGGAATTAATGAAAATTATATGCACTGGAAACCCTTATTCCTAAATCACATAGCAAAGAGTCTAGTGAGGATGATATCTCTCTATATAGGAAACATTTTTTTGATTATATAGATTTATAATGTTTCATTCTATCATCCTATCTAATGAGATTTTGAAGCAACATGAGGACATGAATGTGTATAACATCATGTCTCACCTTCATGATATTTATCAAGAGAAGGAAAGATAAGGGAAATATGAGATCACCAAATCACTATTCACATGAAATATTGGAGATTGGATCTCATATATTCGTCATATACTTAAGTTAATTGGATATATCGAGATCTTGGATATCTTGGTATTTAATATCCTTGATGAGTTGTGCACATAAATCATTTTATCCTCATTACCCAATAGCTTTTGTAGGTTCATTACTAATTATAATAGGATAAATAGTGGGAAGTATCCATCATAGATCCTTACTTTAATTCATGTAGGTGAAATGGACATGTGGAGTGAGAAACCTATGGTCTTTATAGGGAAGAATTGGAATGACAAGAAACAATTCCCCAAGGATAACTCAAAATCAAAGGATCCTAAGCATCATCCTTCTATGAAATGGATGATCTAAAGACTAGTAAATGAAAAATAATGCATTACATTTTTCATTTGTCATGTTCACCAACATGAAGAAGAGATGAACCCAGCTAAATAAGAAAGGAGGAGCTTTAGGTGCCTTCATTATCAAGTGAAATCTTTCTATATCTACACATTGGAACTAGATATTGATTTTAGTGATTAAATTTTCATTCAAATGTAAAAACCAAGTAAATCTATAGAGATCGCATGATGAGAGGTGGATTTACATGCTGCCAATGGAGTGAGGATGGCCAATCTATCTATTATAGAATACAACCTCACAATGAAAATAAGAATTATCGTGGTTTTAAAGAACTATTATTATGTGCCCAATGTTATTAAGAATATCATATCTATTTCTTTCCTTTACATAGATCAATATATTTTAATGTTTGGATATAAATAATGATAACTTTAAAACAATGTAAATTTTTTATGGTGTGGAATAACTCAATAATGATATTTATGTATTAAATTACAAAAAACATGTATCTAAAATTGATAATGAATCAAATTTACATGAATCATTTCACACCCAGTCGTGGAATCACCATCTTCATCATGTAAATATGAAGTGTTTGAAAAAGATCTAAAAAAAATGGTTACTTAAAAACTTTTGAGATAAAACCACTTGATAAACATTACACTTTTTTATAAGAAAAAATGACCTAGATTCTATTTTTTGGACAAGGTAAAATGGATAAAGAGATTCTATAATCGGTAAACATTGATGTGTGTGGACCATTTCCTATAGAAGATAGAGCTAGGTGTCCTTAATTTATAAATTTTACTGATGAATTAAGTATACATGGTTATGAAAACATGATGAGTTATAAGTTTGAATCATTTGAGAGATTCAAAGAGTTAAAGAATAAAGTATAGAATCAAATTGGTAAGAAGATATTGAAGCTTTTATCTGATCGAGGTGGTAAGTACCCTAACCAATATCCCATTGAATTTCCATTGAAATGTGGGTTCCAATCCCAACTCACTCCTTATATGCTACAATAGAATGGTGTCCTTGGAAGGAGGAACAATGCCTTTCTTGAAATGATGAGTTGATACTCGGTCATTCAATTATTCTATTTTACTTTTAGAGATGTTAACTTCAAATTGAAGCATTCACACTAATCTGTGTGCCAAACAAGGTATAAAATGTTCTCCCCTTACAGTTGTGGACTAGGAAGAAACCTATATTTTTAAATTTTCATGAATAGGAGTTGATGTGTTTTTTAAGGACTTAAATGGAAATAAATATACACCTTAAGGCATGAAGTGTATCTTTATTGGATATCCTAAGGAAACTAAATGATATTTCTTATACAACCATTATGATAAAATAATTTGTCTTGAAAACCATCCCAACTTTCAAGATAGGGAACACATTGTGAATAAGGATAATAGGATAAATATTGAATTCGATGAAGTTGATGCTCAAGATAAATAAGAGTTAGTGTATGAATATATTCCATAGGTCCTTGTGGAATATATTTCTCTTATAAAACATGTACTTTATAGGAGGATAGATGGAAAATTATATTTTTAGTTTTCAAAAAGCCGCTTTTTAGGGGTGAAAGGTAACCAGAACATAGAGAGTGGGAGCCAAACACAGATTTGAAATTACAAAAATCAAAATTCAAAAAACACTGCTACAATAACGTCACCAAACAAGCGTCATCATGAGTCTACACTGGCGTCACCACCGTTCTGACACCATCATCGTCATCCCATCCTATCACCACACAAGATCAACATCGTTGATGTCATCCGATCATAGGAGATTTCCACCCACCCAATTTCAACGTTGCCACCGTAAAACCAGACAACCACCGCAATCCGGAGAACACCATTGTGCCATCGTAAAACATCAGACCAGAACAATCACCGATTTACACTGAACAAAATCAATAAAAATAGAAAGAAACATCTTCAGTGATGTTTCCATTCCATCCACAGAAAATATCATATGAGGACCACAACATCACGGAGTGAAGACATCATTGGACGAGCCTCCTGGAACAACGTCTACCGGTCGAATGCACTTCCCAAAGCCTCTAAGAAACCACCAACGCTGACCAACTGGGAGAGCGACGAGGGAACCAGAAGCCAGAGTAGTGTTTGAATAGGCTAATGCCTCGACAGAGAAGCCCATCCATGATGACTGCCAACCCCAGCCACCAAAGTCACCGCCATGTGAAAACCACACCAGAAGCAACATCAGAGGAACCATACCATAGGCATAGAGAGAGGACAGGGAGAAAACAAGGAGAAATAGGGAAAGAATAAAAAGGGTGGAAGGCGAAGGGAGGGGGGAGGTGGAGATGAAGCTGGAGTGGCACACTGGTCTCACCCCACCGAGGCACCACCATGAAAACCCTAGTGGAGAGTGCCGAGGAAGAGAAGCCGCTCAGAGGCCCCCAGGGTATTAACTCATTTTATTCACTTATAGGAGGAACAAAGAGGTTGGAGAACTTGAAAGATATGCTTTTATAGTAACCAAATATGGAGACTCATTATTAGATAATAATAATGACCTTATTTACAATAAGGAGGTAGCAAAGTGATCAGAATCTACAAGATGGTAGGAATCCATGAATTATTTATGGATTCAATGTATTATTATAAAGTATGGATTCATTTTGATCTTTCCCCAGATGTAATTATTGTTGGGTTCAAATGGTATTCAAGAAAAAACTGTACATGGAAGGTAAAGTTAATACCTATAAACCAAGGATAGTGTATAAAATGGTTTATAATGTGTCACGAAATTTACTATAATGAAACCCTTTCTCTAGTATCCATGTTAAAATCCTTTCAAATTATACTTTTCATAAAATATCTCCATGATTTTAGATTTGTAATATGGATTCTAAAAGCTATTTTCTTAATGTGAACCTTTGGGAAGATGACTATATGAAAACAATTCAAGGTTTTGTGACTAAATTATTTCAAAAAAATATATATAAGTTGTAGAGATCTATTTTTAGATTCAAAAAAGCATATATGTCATGAAACATTTGGTTTATTGAATCCATAATAGATTTCATTTTTATAAATAATGAATACGAGTGATGTATTTACAAGCAGTTTAGTGGAAGTTTGGTCATATTCTTAGTAGTCTATATTGATGAGATATTACTTATTAGAAATGAATACCGGTATTATAGTCAGTTAAGGTCTAGTTAAACAATATATTCTCTATAAATAACTTTATCTTGCAATATATATCCTTAAAATACAGACATTTCATGATAGATCCAAAAGTATACTTATACTATGTCAATATATATATATATATATATATATATATATATATATTAGATACGAATGATATTTTTCCTAGAATAATCCAAGAGTGTATTGGTTTCAATGTTATATTATATGAATATCTCGATGAAAATGTTCCCTTAAATACTATAGGAGAGAGATAAAGAGAATGAGTAAGATCCTATATGATACTTTGATAGGATCTATCATGTATTCCATGTTATGTACTTTTCTTGATATTTCCTATGCTTTGAGCATTGTTGGTAGATATCAAGATGATATAACAATTCATCATTGGTATACTTTTAAGTTTATCCTTATGTATCTGAGGTTTACTAAGGATATGTTCCTGGTATATAGAGGAGACATGGATCTAGTCATCATATTATACACTGATATCAGTTTTTAATCAAAACAAAATGATTTAAATTCATAGTTAGAATATTTCTTCAATATAAATAGAGGAGATGTGTGCTGGAATATTTCAAAGAAGCCAGTTTTTGCTGATTCTATAGTGGAATCCAAGTATATTATAGATTTTAAAGCAGCTAAATAATCAGTTTAAATTTATACCTTATATAAGAGATTTATGTAGTTCCTAATAGTAAATATGATATCATATTGTATTGTGATAAAAATGTAGTAGTGGATATTGAAAATCATCTAAGGTTACATCATGGATGAAGCACATTCTATGGAATTATCACTTACTGTGGGGTTCTTCTTAGAGGGGTGGGGTTGCATTAAATAGAGTTTCCTTGGAAGAAAACATGGTGGAAACCTTGAATAAATATTTATCTCAGAAACAGAATGATAGAGATAACAGGTTAAAGGTTGTTTGCAGTTTCTATAGTTCAAGTGGGTGTTTATTAGAGTTTGTTTTATAGAACAAAACGTTATACTACTAATGTTGATCTAATATATCCCATGTAATTTAGGTTTTTATTATCTTCAATACCCTTCATAATTTATTAATAATATTTTTTATATGTGTATTTATCAAGTTTTATTTTATTATTATATATTCAATAGTTAATTTCTCTAAGCATGCATTCTGGATAGGTTTACGAAATATACCTAAGTCTATTAAATCAGCTGCGTGACAGTTTTGGATATGTGATGAAAACAACTATGTTGATCAATTTACTATGTAAAGTAAATATTTACCTCAAACTTCTATATTGTTGAATCACCTATGTGAAAATTTCTTACATCGTCAAGATCACCTATGTGAGAAATTTTTTATGTGATCACTATGCTACATAAAATGGTTATGTGGAGTAATCAAATACATGAGCAATTGCCTATGTGATCTGTAGGATACATAAATATAAATTGATAATAAATTGGCTATGTCACTTCATTCATATACTTCAGTATCAGTGAATCACCTACATGAATAAAACAACAACATCGTTTCAATCAACTACAATAGATTTAGCTTTGTGAATTAAATACCTATGTAATTCAATTTGTCTACATGAAGTAAAATCAACTATGTGGTTTTAGATTATTAATTTAGCTAGATGGATTTAATTTTAAAAATTGGATATGTTGTTCTTATAGTTGGTATTTATACCATTGAAGCACTTGAGAGATAATTTTAATGTTGTTGTGTAATCCTTAAATGCTCGATTGCCTCTTTAAGGAAAATCAAATATAATAAGAGCCAAGTATTGGGACATAAGACAAGAAATATATATTTTATTTGTATATACTATTTAAAAGGTATTTTTAAAGGATAAAGATAGTTCATTGATACTTGTAATTATATAGATCATTTATAGTGAATTTAAATAAAGAGTGCATGCATTTTCAAATAGTGGTGTGCAAGTAAGGACTTATGCATGAGAAGTGAAGTGCACAAGAGAATAAAAAGAAATATTTCAAAAAAAAACTCTAAAAAAACTTTATTTTTCTTGAAAAATAAGGAATATGGTGTATTAAATTATCATCCATTCTTATTGAAAAGATTTGTTATAATCAGAAGACTCTCATTGAGCTTCTTACTCTTCAGATGATTTATATTGGAGATCCATCATTTTTTATCATCTATATATTACAGTTTTTAGATAAAAGCTATAAACTCTTTCTTTAATTATCTTTCAATATAAAGGTTTTCTATAAAAGAACTATTGAAGGCTTTTGTTTGTAAATCATTTATGGAGCTTGGTTGAAATCTCTTATTCTTATACCAAGTTTTGTCTACTTACACTCAGTCATACAGTCCATGGAAAAAGGATTGGAAGTACTTGGAAAAAGTATTGGTCTATTGAAGACCATCACACTCATGGAGAAGAGTGGTGGTGGAGCGGACTATCAGACTTACATTCCCCAAACCAATATAAATCTTTGTACGTATTTTTATCTTTTGATGTGATTATTTACACTTCATTCTTTGTTAAAGAATAGAATATAAATTAGTCATAAAAAATAGATAAATTTTTTATATGTGAAGAAAAATTTAAATAAATAAATCCACACCCCTATTATGTCTTAATATGACCAATATCTACAAACATTTGGTATCAAAGGCAGTGATTCTCATGTTATCAACAATAAAAGTTGAAATCAAAAGATCTATTCAACAATGACCACTATGATTGAAAACAGAGATGGAATGTATACGATAAGATAACCTGATTTTAATAATAATAATTATGGGTATTAGATGGAATAAATGATAATATATTTAAATAATCTTAGTATTAAGTTTTATCTTAAAGTCGGGAATCCTTATCGAATTTCGAATAAAGAACTAGAAACATGGGATGCTGAAACTGAAGCAAACTATGATTGGAATTCTAAATCTATGAATCCTATAATATATGGATTAGGTCTGGTTGAGTTCAAAAATATTTATCAATGTCAAAAAGATCATGAAATGTTGACTATAATTTCAATTGTTTATGAGGGACAAAATAAAATGTGGGATCTTAGATATAATACCTCCAAACTAAAGTTTGACATGTTTAGAATGATGGATGGTGAGAGTATCTTATAGTTGAGTGGAATACTTATATAATTTCAAATATTTTTTTTACTTTAGGGATACCTATTATTAAAATAGATCAGTATCTGAATTTTATTAGGATACTACCAACAAGGTGGAGTGGTATTTTAGCTGCTATAAGACAATTAATAGAGGTCAAAATCTTCAAAATAAAATATAATATAGGCACTATGATGATGCATGAGCTGATAAAGAAGCTAAATTTGGAGAACATAGGTCAGTTAAGAAGGATAATGATGCTTTAAAATTCTCAACTTAAAATGCTAAAATTATTTTTAAATATGTTCAAATAGATTATTCATTTGATGGATGTTCTTCAAGTAGTTTTGATTCAGATAGCGAGATTTCTCACTATGCTAGAAAATTCAAGAAGATATTTGAATGGAGAAGATGATTTAAGAAAACATTCAAAAAATATAAGAAGTTGGATTAAAATTATAAGGAAGTAATATTCTATAAGTGTAATAATATGTGACATATAAAGCCTAACATTCTATAGATTTAAGATAACAACAAACTCATAATAGAAATACTTTAAGAAAGTTGTTCACAAGAAGAAAGATAAGAAAACAATAAAGGAAATTTTTCAGAGGATTCAAGTGATGCTTCATAATAGAATCAGAAATTAGGAATTATAATCATAAATACATCATGTGTTTTATGACACATATTGATAAGGTACATTCTTAATATTCCTCTAATAAAAAAATGAACTACTAATTGGAATTTTCTCATTTGAGGAACTAGATGAATATTTTTCCATATTTGAAGCTAAATATGCATCTTTAAAAAATAAAAATAAAACTGTCAAAAAATTCTATGAATTAGTTGTTAATAAAAAGGCATACCGAACTAAACAAATTTTAATTTTAAAAATGAATCTAGGAAATTATATTGCATTAGTTATTGAACATAGAAATAAAATTAAAAAATTACAAAAAGAAGTTCAATACTTTAAAGATGCTTCTAGTGTATTTAAAAAAAGTGAAATTATTTAATTATAATTCTTGATAATAATAAAACTCAAAATAAAATATTTGGGATAGGAAGTCAAGGTGGAAAATCATTTTTTTACAAGAAATATTTTTTACCTAGTTCAAAAAATAAAAAGCATTAAAAAATTACATGTTTTCATTGTGTCAAGTTAGGACTATATGAAAAATATTACAGTTTAAAAAACCCATAGTTTTGTGGATTAAAAGAATTTTTTTTCATGAAAAGTTTTTCAAAATTTAGATATTAATGTTTTTAATTACCTAAACATATCTGGGTTCTTAAATTCTTAATTTATGACCTTGCTAGACCAAATAAAATATGTTTACCCAAACAATATATTATTTAATTTTTGTTTGTAGATACAAAGGTCCAAGAGAACCAATGAAATATGATATATGGATTGTGTATGCTCAAGGAATATTAGTGGGGATTTTTCTAATTTTCAATCCTTATTAAATCTAAATGGTGGTCATGTCACTTTTAGTGAAAATTATAAAGGAAAGATTATAAGAGTTGTATCTTTTAAAAATTTGAACTCTATCCTTATCAAAATATTTATATATATGGAAGTTTTAAAGAATAATGTGATAAGTATCTCTAAACTTTGTGATGAAGGTTTATTTATTGATTTTTAAAATAATGTATGTTCTATTTTTAAGGTTAAAATTTTTAAATTTAAGGCACCCTGAAAAAAAAGTATCTATAATCTATATCTTAACTCTTTCAGCAGAAACAATGAAAACTATTTAAAAGTTGAAACAAATGATCCATGGGTTTAGCATATAACATTGGGACATTAAAATGATTATTCTTTGAAAAAATTATCCAAAATAAATTTAGTTTTAGATTTACCTCAACTTAAATTAAATAAATATAAGCTATGTGATGCATGCTAAGTGGTCAAGAAACACAAGTAATTTTTCAAACTAATAAAAGAGGTTTCTTCTTCTATAACACTTAAACTTATTCATAAGGATTTTTTTGTGGCATCCAGAGTGTAAAAACTAAGATGAAAATATTTTGTTTATGTTTTAGTTGATTCTTATTCTAGATTTATCTAGGTTTTATTTTTAAATGTTAAAAGTGATTCTTGTTTTATTTTTTTTAAGTTTGTGAAAATTGGTTCAAAAGGATAAAGTTGAAAAAATTATTATTTTTAAAAGTGACTATAGAGGATAATTTGAAAACCATGAGCTCAATACCTATTGTTAAAAACATGGTATTAAGAATACCTTTTATACCCATAAAAGACCTCAATATAATGGGTTTTTAAGGAGGAATGGTACATTATAAGAGATTTATAGGATAATGTTTTGTGAATATAACATGACTACTTATTTTTGGGTTGAATATGTGAATGAAACATGCTACAGAGTTCAAATTATACATATTTTAAAGAAAACACCCACTAATATTCGAAATAATATAAATCCAAAAGTGGGATACTTTATGGTTTTTTATATAAGGTTTATATTCTAAACACAAAGGATAATCATGGTAAATTTGATCCAAAAGATGATAAAGTAATATTTATAGGCTATTTCTCTACATCAAAATCATATAGAGTTTTCAATGAATGATCAACAATTGTTTAAGAGTCAACTCATGTGAAATTTGATGAAATAAATCCTTTTGATATCATAGTTACTCAAATTGATGAACTAATTGATTATTTTGAAAGCATGATATCTCAACCACTATTTTATGAAAAATGGATGATGAATTGGAACTTTATTTTCCAGAACAAAATTCGTAATGGTTTGATTCTAGTTTACTTGAAAGTGTGATGCATAGACAACATAGAACCCTTAATAACATCCTTTATAAACTATTATAGGATGTTTAGATGATGGAATTTGAACTAGAAGGATTTTTGGAAAGAATGTATATTTTTCTTCCTTTTTATCTTAGTTAAAATCTAATTCAATAGAAGAATCCTTAGTAGATGAATGTTGGGTTTTATCCATGGAATAGGAATTAAACTAGTTAAAGAGGATAAAGGGATAAGAATTAGTTGATAGACCCTATGAATATCCTATTATAATAAAAAAACTGGTTTTTATAAATAAGAATGATGATCACTATGTGATAACCAGGAATAAATATTTACTTACAGCGAAAGGGTATAATTAGGAAGAAGGTATATACTATGGGGAAAACTTTTCCACAGTAGATATATTATAATCCATTAGAATTATTTTAGCCTATGAATAAAATATAAAATTTAAATTATATCAGATTGATATAAAATTATATTTTCTAAATGTTTTTATAATGGATGAAGTTTATGTTGAACAACCACCTAGTTTTAATAATCATCATTTTCCAAATTCAGTTTTTAAAATTACCAAATAACTTTATAAACCTAAACAATCACCTAGATTTTGGTATGATAATTTAATTTCATTTATTTTGTTAAATGAATTTTCATTAGGTAAGTAAAATGAAACTTTATTTAAGAAATTATAATCTTCAGATATATTGTTTGTGCAAATATATATTGATATTGGGATTTTTGGTTTTATACATAAAAAATCGTGTATTGAATTTTCAAAACTCATGAAAAAAGAATTTTAAATGAACATTATGGTTGAGATAAATTATTTTCTATGTTTTAAAATTTATCAAAAATAATTTTGAAATGTGGTAAATGAAATAAAATAATACTAAAATAGCTTAAAAGGTTTGGGACTTAAAGTGAAAAAGTACGTACTAGTCCTATGAGTTTTACTAAAACACTTAACTTGGATAAAGTTGAGAAACTAGTTGACAACAATATTTACATCATAATAATTGAAATTTTATTGTACTTGAATTCTGGTAGACTATATATTATGTTTGCATAATGTACATGTAATAAAATTCAAGATAATCTTAAATAATCACATTTAAAATCTTCCAAAATGATTTTAAAATATTTAAAAGAAACAATTCCTCTTTTACGTATTTTTATAGAAACATATGATTTTAAATTGATATCTTACTTATATACTGAATTAGGTGGTTATAGACTAGATATAAGAGTAATTCCAAAACTTTCTTTTTTCTACGAAAATCTTTGGTATTCGCATCTTGTAAGTACCAATAATTTATTGCATTATCTTCTAATTAATCATAGTATATTTCTGTTGGTGTTTTTTTCATAAGTGTTATAGATGAAACACACCATAATATAACTTGGATTAAATTATAATCATGTATAAATTAAATGTTATAACACCAGGGCTATCAAAATTTATGATAATCCTAAAAATCATTCAATAAAAATGCATGTAAACTTAGGGTATCATTTTCTAAGAGATCTCACTCAAAAAGGTGGTGTTTATATTGAATTTATCTCTATATAGAATAAGTTAGCAGATATTTTAACTAATCCCCTTATGTGTGAGGGGTCTGATTTTATGAAAAGGAAATTGGGTTTATTTGTTTTTAAATAGATTTAATGTGTTTTAATTTATTTTGATGTAAATATATTTATTATGTTTATTTATGTTGAAATTTGAAATTGAGTGTTCTATTATATTATTTAGTTTAATTCTATATGAAAATAATAATAATAATTATTGTCTATTTATCTTATTTGATAAAATATAAATTTATTTCTTTTATTTTCATTATTTATTTTCGTTATTTATTTATTAACTGAAAGTAACCCAAAACTTAAACCTAGTATGTAAGAATATTGGGATTCGGTTTTGTGAACGATTACAAAATCGACTATCAACCCTTTTTCCATTCGCATATGTAACCTCAATTTGAAGCCGAATCATCATCTCTAACCTCTAGATCTCTATTTTAACTTCAACCGACCTGTTATAAATGGGAAATTCAAATCGTTATAATGATGTAAGTTTATGTTATTCTCATAAATCTATAAGAGGTGGAAGAATAGTTTTTGTGAGAAGATTCATAGATATGGAATGGATGGAGACAACAGAAATGATGTTAAATAAAGTTCTTGAGTTTCAAGGTTGGAATTTTTTTTTGATGAGAAAAATATGGGTTTTATTTTTCAGGATGATGTTAATGAGTTCTTAATGAACGTTGAGTTTGAGTTTAATCAAACAAATGATTTAATCTCATAAAATTTTAAATGAAATAAAGTGGTAGTTTATTATGTTTAAATGGATGATATCATTCATTTCCCCATGAGGGGGAGTTTTATTTTAGTCAAATTTTTATTAGGATAAGATCCTAAGGTCCAAATTAAGTATTCAAGTTTTTTTCACCTCTGTTTTTGAAAAGAAACTTATACAAGAGATGCATATTGAATTGAAATTTTTATGTAAGTTTGTGAAGAAAGTTATAGCCCAAAGTGCTAGTGATATGTAGAAATTTATTTTTTGATATATGTATTTGATATACGTCTTGATCAATAATGTTAATTTTATTTTTCCAAGATACATGGTGAGATTCATGCATCATTATTGTGAAGGAAAAGGGAAGTCAAACTACTATCCTTATGGTAGATTAATTTTGTTAGTTTTTACAAAGAAAGAAGTATATTTAAATGAAGGTGATGTGGTGAAATGTTATAAAAGTAATACCCTATCATCAGTTCTCTTCAATAAAATTTCGTATTTCAAGTATTCTTATTCGAATTCTATAAAGATAGTTGGTTATGAAAGTGTTACTCTGAGGGAGTTAAATAAAACCAAAATACATAGTGATGAAACACCTATCTAGATTGTGTATTCTAGGGGAGTAGAGAAGAAAATAACAGTAAAAACAGAGTATTTAGTTTTAGTTATGAATTATGCAGTTGGTGAGTCTGTCCATATTTGGGAGGATGTGGTTGCTCAAATCCAAGTTGTTAGTGGAGATGTTTTGTCTTCTGAGGAAGATCAGTATTTGGAGATAGTTATTGATTCAATTGGTAATTTTATGAAATTAGGCTAGCTCAGACTAGACATGTAAGTTATAAAGTTCATAGAAGTCCAGATTTAAAATAATTTCTTGAAAAATATGATCAAATCCTTCCTAGATCACATGTTGATAGAACAAGGGATGTTTATGTGGTTATGGAGTCTGAAAAGTTTTCTTATACACCATTGATATCATCTTCTCCTTCAATTTTTCATGAAGTATTTATGAAGCTTAATAATATGTGAGTAGATTGTTTTGGTTTAAAAGTGGAGCTATGTGATTTCAGAGTTCATATTAGAGAACTCAAAGATCCATCTATCTTTAAATCATACTTCCATAATTTATTTGTAATAATAGATGATCAACAATAATCAATAGTCTTTGAACAGATCCACCTATGCCACAAGTTAATTATAATGAATGTTATAATTAAATTGAGGAAATGAATTCCTCAATAAGTGGTTTGAAATAAATTTACCCATAAAAGTTATGTTTGGTGATATTTTTTCTTTGGTTTCATCTTAAAAAGATGTCACTTTGGATTCTTCTTCAATGTACTCAGGTTTATCATAGGAAGTGATTGATTAAATCAATCCTTCTAGAGATTAAGTGAAAGAAACTTTTCATGTTTTGAAACGTGTTGTGTTAATTCAATTTGAATTTTTAAATAAGTTCTAACACTCTACTACTACTATATCAGAATATCTTTTTCTTCCAGATTTTCAAAATGGAGTTATTCAAATACTATTTGAGTTATGTTTTTTATATTATCAGATTCAATGTCTCCAAGATGATATGATTTCTCTAGAAATGTTGGATTAAATGGAAAATAATATTTCTGGTCATTTTCATGATACCCATGAAGATATTAAGTATCTTAGTGTTGGTTTAGATATGTTTCCGGATGACCACATTGGCAATCTTGAAAACTATATCAGTGGATATCATAAAATAAAATTTGATTATTTCAAATGAATAAATAGATTTTATAACATGATTCATTAAAATTAATGATAAGAACGCTCAAGGGTTTTTAAAATATAACAAATAAATATATTAAAAGGTTGTGACTCTGTATTCTATAGGGAAAATGAATTCATATTCAGATTTAGAAGAATCTTTAGAATAATCGTCAGAATAATCTTCAAACGAGATAGTTCGAGTCATAGGTAGGGAGTTGGTTGTGTAAAAACCTCCCGTAATGTCATGTTCATTTGAACCCCAATAGGTTATTAGTGCTCAATTGTTTAAGTCTTCTCTCAAATATGATAAGGAAGTTTTTTAGAATCTTATAGTGAAAGTAAAAAAATGGTCCAGAAAGTAAAGTTGATGACTGGTAGGCTAATAGATTTGAATTCATCTGTGAAATTTTTTTTGGGGAAGGTTCTTGTGGATATACCTTCACGAATTTTTGAGGAATTAATTTACCATTTAATTCTTCATCCTACATTCAGTGAGTCCATGAATTTATCTTCAGGTCAAGTAGAACATATTAATACATTTATCAGTAATGTCATAGTATAAGTTACTCACATGTATAAGCAAGAATCTCTCTTGGTTCTTTTTTTTGAAAGTTTGGTGTTGTTTTTCTAATCAATGCATATATTGAAGCCCTGTTTCAGATGAGAAGAGGGAGAAATATTGGTCCTAATCCTACTAGTACTTCTCATCAAACTAGATAGAGAATAGAAGGTTTTTATGATACTTCAGCACCATCAATGCCCAGACCATCTACCTCTAGACATGATTCATCCTTTAAACCACCTTGATTAATAAAATGATTCCTTGAATTATATTTTTTAACTTCATTGACTATATGTATCTTTTTTATTTCAAATAAATTAATGAAACACTTCATTATTTATTTTTTTCTCATGTGTTTCTTGGCAATTGTATTCATTTGATGTTATTTATCTCTTTGTTTTATTTAATAAAACTAAATATTTTCTAAATTCCATATTTAATTTTCTCCATATACTTATATAGTTCATAACTATAAAGTGTTACATTAACATTTGTTTTATCTCTCTTATTATTTCTTTTAATGACACAAAAGGAGGATAAGTTTCAACCTTATAAAAAGGGAGGATAAGTTTTATACCTTTTATGTTTTAATAAAAAGGGGGAGAAGACTTTTAAAAAGGGATAAGTAACTCTATATGGGGTAGAAACACTAAATTTTAAAATTTATTATACATTCTACAATTAGTTCATGTTAAACAATTTTAAAATTCTATATTTTGTATCTACTAGAATATCTATTAGGTTTTATGAGTTTTATGGGTTTTGTGATCATCAAAAAGGGTGAGATTGTTGGAATACTAATGTTGATCCAACATATCCCTTGTACTTTAGGTTTTTATGATCTAAAATACCCTTCAAAATTTTCTGATAATCTTGTTTTCTATGTTTTTTATTACTTTTTATTTTATTCTGATATATTTAGAGGGTAATTTCTCTAAGTATGCATTCTGAACATTTTTGTTTAAAATCATCTTATTTATAGAAAATCATATACATGACAGGATTTAGATATGTTGTGAAAATGGCTTCATCGATCAATCACCTATGTAAAGGAAAAAACTACATCAAATGGATACATTATTGAATTGACTACATGAAAATTACATATGTCAAAATGATCGCCTATATCAGAAATAACCTACATGATCATTTGGCTTTGTAAAACAGTTACGTGGAGTAATCAGATATGCCAGAAATTGTCTACGTGAATATTCAACAACATAAATTTAATGTGAGAACAAATTAGCTATGAAAAATTAATTAGCTACACTGGTATTAGTGAATTTACTATCTGAATAAAATGGATATGTTATTTCAATTAGCTATGTCATATTGTAATACATTATTGAAATGACTACATAATTCAATCTTTCAATGCAAAGAAAAATTTTCTATATGGGTTATGATCAAAATATTTTATATATGGATCCAATTATTCAAATTGGCTACTTCGTGTTGATAATTGGTATTTATTTCTATTGAATCACTCGAGTGAAAATTTTAATTTTGTTCTAAAATCCTTAAATTATAAATTACATCTTTAAGAAAAGATCAAATATAACAAGAACCAAGTACAAAGATTAAAGACAAGGATGATATATTTTATTTTTCTCTACTTTTACAATGTATTTTTCAAGGAGAAAGATGTGTCAATGATCCCTGTTTTTTCTAAAAATCATGTGTAGTGAATTTAAATAAGGAGTGTATTCATTTTCAATTAGTGGCGTGAAATCATGGACTTATTCAAGAGAATATAAGTTCACAGAAGAATATAGATAATTCTTTTCAAAAAGATTTAAAAAATACACTATGTTTTTATATTAAAATAAGGAAGAAGAAGTATCAACTTATTAGCTATATTATTGACAATATTTTGTATGTTTAGAAGACTCTTCTTGAGTTTCTTACTATTTAAATCATTTCTCTTGGAGATCCTTATTTTTCTATCAGCTGCATCTTACATTTGTGAGTTAAAATCTGTAAACCTTTTCTTTTATTATCTTTCATTGTAATGGTTACCTATAAATGTAATTTTGATGGTTGTTGTTTTTAAATAATTTTTGGATCCTAATTTAAATCTCTTGTTCTTGTAATAAGTGTTAACTACTTGCACTCATTCATAAAATCCCTATAAAAAGGACTAGAAGTCCCAAAAAAATGGTCTGGTCTCGTGAAAATCATCACACTCATGGAGAGTAGTGGTAGTGGATTGGATGAGGAGACTTATATTCCCCAAAACACAATAAATATATATGTGATTGTTTCTCTTTTTATGATTTTATTTCCTCTTCATGATTTAATAAATTATAGAATAAAAATGAGTCATAAATAAGAGATAGATATTTTTCTAAGTGTATAAAAATTTAAATAACTCAATTCACCCCCTCTTGAGTCTTATAATTGATAGTATCCAAAAACAAACTTCTAATTTCTATATTATTACCTATTTTCAGGTATTTTTATTATTAATTTTTTTTACCACATCTTTATTGTTCTTCTTCTTGACATAGTGTGTGATATAGTACTAATAGTAAATGTCACACTGAAAGGTCATAGTAGTTCCCTACTATGACAAAAATTAGAAGTTCCATGAAAATATTTTTAAAGATAAGTTATATGGATATATGATATAATTTTATGGGACATAACTGATATAGGCTATCATGGGTAGGGGTCTTACAAGTCATTGAGACTTATTCTCATGAAGTTTGTCTTTGGTATTCTTATGGAATGTGATTGTGTAAAATTGAACTTCCAGTAGGAAATCCACATTTTTATGTGTTAATGGATATTATTATCTATGGATATGTGCAATAGTCATTAGAATTTAAGATTACTATTAATTCATATAATGTTTCATACACTTTTATTTATTTTCATGAACCATTATGAAATATTATCATAGATAATTTAAATTTGTTGGGTGTGTCAATCAACACCAAAATACGCATCACATGAATAGTAGTGGAAGTCACATCTACTTCGGATAGAATCCAAGACAAAACGGCCCAAAATCCATATAAAGAGTCTTCTTCACAAATCCCATCTACTTCATGAATTCCTATCACTCTACAATATCCCTGGATGAGGAGTTCCCTTCTAGAACACATGAATACTTGAAAGAAATCCTCTGTGCAATGATATTCAGAGTTGAGGATTGCTTTAGGACCTCACAAACAGATGAAGGTGTCTTCACTAGTACAACATTATGAATCATGGAGACTCATCTATTCAAGAAGCCCTTAAATCTCTGTGATCACTTATGATCCTCTAGAAACCCATTTTATATAAATACCCACTTCAGTATGATATTTTTGGGATGGCTACCTAGAATTTCAACTTATGAATTACTTCTAATCTATGAAACTTCTAATCTTAACGAACCAAATAGAAAATGAATCATCCAATATGTCTAGGTTCTACAAAACCCCTTTCCATTCATTCTTGAATACATCCACCGGAGGTGATGATTCCTTTCATGATGTCCTATTCCCTTCATAAAGGAAGAAGGCCCTTTGTGGTACTTGAGGATTCAGGAAGCATTTAGCCTTCAATAATAACTCTTCTCATGAATCAGGAATTCCATTCGAGATAGGTTCACCATTTTTCATGAATCCTAATCAGTAGTAAATACCCAGACCTCCACGAAGCACCTGAGAATCGTAAATCCCCTCTTTGTTAGGCCATAGGCATCACGATACACCTTTACTGAAACTCTGAAGGCTGCGTCCCTTCTGTTGACCCTGCTTCATAAAGGTTGAGTGTCTAGGGCCCCCACACCGATCTAGAACTAGTCCAGCTACACTATGAGTCTCCATAGGACTAGTGACACCCAATCCTATGTTTTCCCACTCCACTACAAGTGTGTATTGATCCTTCCACCTGGATTTTGTTTCTAAGAATAGGTACCATAATGTCGATTACTTCTAAGAATATGCACCCAAACATGGTCCTTGTGATTGACCACTACTCCCATTATTATCCCTAGGTAGTGCAAAGGCCATGTCCCACCCAAAGGCACATGAGTGGTGGTCACGTAAGACCTAGGGTTGAGGACTGATTCTAACCACATCTAAGCTACATGAATTTAAGCCACATTGTTCCACATTCTATTTGTATTCCATTAAACTTCCCAATGACATCCTCATCACTTGACATAAAACTATAGTCTTACCCTATGCAATAAGCATAGGATTATCCATTTATGAGTGGAATGGGATAACCTCCGAAACTCTACCACTCACATGGAATGAGAGCCTCCCCCAAGCCAATAAATCTATAAGCCCCACACCATTCCATTCAAGATCATTCCTCTTCTAAAGAACAACTTCAATGAGTAAACCCCACACCATCCCTCCTCAATGCTCTATTCATGACACAAGCTTCCTTACTTTATAACATTAAACTGCATGGATCGGTCCTATCACACTACAATAAACAAAAACATCGAACTATGTGGATTTTGATCCCTCTATTATAAAAATGGTATGTAGGACAGCTCCCTGAGGTTGAATCTTGGAAAATGGTAAACTTAGGTGCTCCATCCAAGGGTTGTACCTTTATGATCCACCTGAAGGGGTGTTCTGATAAACTATTTAAGACTTCCTCAAGGGGAATCCTAACCAAATTGTAAACTTAGCTACTCCCTCCGAGGGATGTACCTCCCTGATCCACCGTAAGGGGAGTTCTGATCAACACTTAGGGACCAACTCTAGGAGAATCCCGACCAATGGCATACTTAAGTGGTCCCTTCTAGGGACATACTTCCCTGATCCACCTCAAGGGGAATTATGATAAAATCTTTAGGTCCACTTCAAGGGGAATTCAGACCAATGGTAAAACTATGTGCTCCCTCCTAGGGACTTACCACCCTGTTCCACCTCTAGATGGATTTTGATCAACTCTTTTGGTCTGTCTTAAGGGGCATCCCAACCAATGGTAAAATTACGTTCTCACTCTTAGGGACATATCTCCCTGATCTGCCTCAAGGTTCATTATGATCAACTCCTCGGTTCCGCCTCAAGGGGAATCCTGACCAATGGTAAACTAAGGTTATCCCTCCTAGTGGAACACCTCCTGGATCCACCTCAAGAGGAATTATGATCCATCTTTCCATATTTCACCATAAGGGGAATTCTCACCCAAGCTATCCTAGTGTGACACCTTCCCTCCTATGGATACACCTCTTTGATCCATCTCAAGGGGTATTTTGATCCATCCATACAGGGTTCACCTAAAGGGGAATTCTCACCCAAATCATCTAGGTTTGACACTTTCCATTTGAGAGACACACCTCCCAGATCAATATCAAGGAGTGTTAGGATCCATACATCCTGGGTTCACCTCAATGGGTTTTCTCAATAATCCATATAGGTGTGATATCCTCTATCCTAGGGATGAACCTCCCAGATCCCTATCAAGTGTAATTCCAATCTATCCATCTAGGGTTTGCCTCAAGGGGAATTCTCATCCATCATCCTAAGTGTGTATCTTACCTCTTAGGGACCCACCTCTTAGATCTTCCTCAAGAGGAACTCTAATCTATCCATCTTGTCTCCATAAGATGTTTAACTCAGTACCTAACCCATAAATACATACCATATGATTAAATATGGTATACCTGTGGTAAAAATACTTGGAAGAATTCATCCTATGGAGTCGTTACCTCATGATCGACAAGATAAAACTTTGGTTTTTTACTTTAAGATTAATCATATGATATTCCCTCCCAAGAGGAAGAATATAGGTGACCAATTCTCCCAGTGTCTAGACATGCCTAGGGATGCCAAACACAAGTTATCTTCTGACTAGAGGTTGATTCCCTGTCAAGAATAACACAATATGTCTAGACATAAGCAGTGTTATTAATCGGTGTCTGCAAAGAGATGGAACTAGAAACGAGTTCCACGAATATGAATTAAATCTATCAAGGAGACCTGTAATACGAAATGATCTCTAGGGAAGAGTCCATGTAAAGAGGAATTGAAATCTCATTATCCCATTTCGATCAATGATCATACATTTCCATTGAATGTGATGAAATTCCCCCTCCTTTAGAAAGTGGTAATTTAGGTAAGCATGAACATGAATCATGCACATGCCCCAACAGAAGCCTAGAAATAGAAATGGTGAACTTGATGTGAAACTCTTATCCTATACATGGGGAATAGTAGCGTTCAGAAAATCATAAGATTTTTATATCACCAGATACAGATATATGGTTATTTATCCCACCAAGAAAAATTTGGGCCCAATGTTGAACCCACCAGAGATTGTTGTAGTTAGAAACTGGGAATCCTTGGTTAGTGACATTATCAGCATGAATGTCTCTCTATTTATTCTGAAGATTTGACGAAGTTGGGGAATTTGGCATCAATTTCCTTGTACTTGTACTAACAGATGAATCCACATACCTAGCAAGATAAATATAGTAGGGTATCAAAAACATAGAATGCAGATGTGGTGAGGATTTGGAAACATGAATGTGGTAATCCCACACAATTACAACCCCACCACAAATTTTTCTGCAACTTCAGACACTGGGCTCCCATGCTTTGAATTACCCTCAAAGATCATTGAGTGAAGAGTTATTGATGGAATCCTACTACAGTATGAACAAGAGGGGGTTATTTTCACAATGGAAATGGATCTTCAAGACCTAGAGGCATAATCACCCCTCTAACACCTCTTCCCCCAAGGGTCATGTAGGGGAGAAACCACTCCCCACTCCAATGAAAAAACACTTCAGGAGTCTCTCCCCATTGCGATATTATGATTTACTCCCCTATACCGAGGAGGTGGGAGGATTATGGAGTCACCCCTACCATGACTACTACTCGAGATCTTCCAAGGAGGGTTCCAAATAGTCCCTGTATGTGCTATAAATGACCAGTATACCAGGTTTATAAATAGGTGGAATTCAGTCTAATTCATCAGCTTCAATACAAACCACCCAACGCCAACATCGAGGGTAGGTTTAGGAGAATTTTTGACAAGGGGAATCATCTTACACGACCCCAGTGGCCCCTTCCACCACTGGTACATCCCTCCAGATCCCTGAAGAGGGATTTTTATTCACCTGATTGGGATTAAGGCCCCAACTGTCTCATAGGTAGACTGTGTTGAATCTTTAAATCACTGGTGCCACCGAAATCCATTACAATCCAATCCATGACAAATAGATGTAGTGCGAAGGGGTTCCATGCAACATCACCAACCAAATTGTAGGTCCTTCCCATGATTTCAAAAACCAGTACCAAGGTCTTATCCACAATCCCACTCCATAACATGGTGGTTGAACCCATGTCCACTTCGACTCGCATGAAGTTATTCTTAGTGCTTCAACCAACTAGCTTGAAGGTCCTACCTACATCAAAGAAATACCCTAAAATATAGAATCATCATAGGTAATAATGATGAACAATCACCTTCAAATGAGAAATAATTGGAAGTTACAAGTCTTCATTGAACTCAATGATTTATCTGATTTTGAAGAAACAGAAGACTTTGTAATGGTATTCCTACCTCGAATGCCAAGGGATTGGGACTAGATCCCAACAAGTGATTCTTTTCAACCCAGAAGGTAAAATCCATAGGATTCCCAGATCCCTGCGTAGGTACACAAAGGTGGAGGAAGATTTGGACCCATTCTAGGGGTTCACCGTGTATCCATCTATATCACCGCTAGTTTCCCTCTTTACTTGTACCAAAGATAAGGGAGAGATGTTCTGGTCTGGGAAAACACTATAAGATGGTGAGAACCTTGCTAAGCCACATAAATATGATCCATGTATTAGAACCTCCACCCTTATACATGTGGATGTAGTGAATACTTCATCTTATAGGGATGTAATGATGCAGTTTTTATCAACCCTGAGGGACGTTATAGTGTGTTGTGAATATGTAACTTTTGTTGTGGATCTTCTATCAGCTAGCCACCTACCAAACTGATCCACATCAATGTCATTGAACATCTATCATCTAATGTCAATCAGATATTGGGCCAACCATGAATAGACCTCTGAGAAAGAGTGTCTATGGGAGGTTCTAGCTACCAACCAGTCACCTAGGATATTCTGTCCATCTGAAACTCCCAACATCAACATCTCATAGTACCTTACCGAGGGATAGGATTTGTGTTTCTTAAAACTATTTGGTCAATGCTTCACTACCTCTGTGATCACTGGATAACCTATTCAAGAATCCAGGGGTACCCTGAGGACATCAATCAACAATTATGAATAGTTGAGTTAGAAACACTCCTAGTGGATCAACGTCCTAAGTCGCTTGAATACCATCAGAACCTACAACAAAATTTAGTTAAGAGCCTTATAGTTTTATGCATGATTATGGAAGATACGCCTGCACATGTGTAGATCTTTGATGGGGATAATACACTACTCTCTACTTTAGTCCTATTCGATGAAAAAATAACTAACCCATCGATGAATACAAATATACTATAGGTATAGTTATAGTCAACATGGTCATCCCCAACCTAATAGAGGATCAATGGAACAAGGTAACTGATATAGAGTTTGATAGGGAAGATCTGACCCAAGGGCCAGTGAAGTACCATATAGACCCTCATACAGGTGTCCGCACCCGCCAGCAAAGGTAGGAACTCAGCCTCAGTGATCCCCCAAACAAAAAATTACATCCCCTTTGACTTCATGGGAAGGGTAAAGATAAGAATGGGACCTCAGAACCATCCAAGTCTATGATGTTTAAAGAGGAAGAGATAATAATGATCTCCTTTATTCAGTTGGTGGTAAAAAAAGGATTATCATTGATCTCTTTGCTGATTGGTGTGTGGATTATGACACTACCTGACGGGATCCCATTTCTCCCCCAGTTGGGCATCAACTCCTCCTTGTCTAGTTTCCCCATCTAATATTCAAAATCCTATGTATCTACATAGAAAATAGGTAGGGATTTATAGAAAGTGACTAAGATATAATTTATCAAACCCTCATGAGTAGTGTGATTACCCTCCTTGGGATCCAGGTCATGACGCTCCATGAGATGTTGATCCCACTTATTGAGTTGATGAGTCTTTCAATGTATTGGTGCTCATGAATCCTCATCAAGATAGAAATCATCGCCAAGATTATTTGATATCCATTGTCACTACTCACCTTGAGTCCCTAGAGATGCAATATTTGGAAATACCAGCTAACATAAAGCTATACCTAGAATGGATGGATGACATAAGATCACCACCAGAGCTTAGAAATCTAAGATTTTCCTCGTTTAACATGATGGTTGAACCTCTACAACACTTATCCCACTTCATCTAATGGTTTGGGCCCATGTTGGGAACCATAAAGTAGTAGGAGACCACAACGATCTGGTGTTTCATCCAAACGTTAGAAGGGGATACGTTAGTCTGGTACATCCAGATGCCCATTGGGTTCATTTATAGCTAGGAAGACCTTCATAGATTCTTTCTGTACCAGTCCAACTCCACTAAGTGCAAGCAAAATATTTCCGAACTCTTCAAGTGTAAGAAAATTCCGGATGATTGAGTCATATATTTTGTCACCAGGTAGAAGTGCCTCATTTACTCACTCAACATGTCTTTGACTCCAGAGAAGCTACTAAAGATGTGTGCGGTGAATTTCAAGACCGATCTAGTTCCTAAACTTATCAATATAAACTTCCTAGGTAGGTTTTTGGATTTTTCTTATAAGGCCCAGCTTCTGGAGGAATCCTTGTAGCATGCTAAAGATGAATTCTCATTGCCTCTTATAGCTCTTATAAGAAGAGATACCAAAGTAGATATCGTATCCATTATACATGTTGAGGACTCTGAGTTTCTAGAGTTATTGTCTATATTGATAGAGAAACCTTGATGAGTGCAACAACACTATCAAGTGAAATCTCCCCTAGCATAGAAATGTTAGGATCTACCTTGTGAGGTGAAACAACCTATATAGGAGAATGTGGATGTAAAGACTCGGAAATTTCAAGGATTTTTGTAAATACTTTGGAATTTTATGAGTCTGTGGCTTCTGAAGACACTTGATTCCGAGGCCCGGTACACCCAGAATCAATTTCAGAAGTTTAGATCGAGTACGTTCAGTGAAAGAACAACCAGGTTTTTCTATCTTTTGAACCGATGCTCAGAATTGAAATCCGAAGGCACCGATGAACTCGCAGCGTCGGTAATTGCTTAAGTGGACATTTACCACAGTTGCGTTTTTTGTGAGTTTGAAGTTATATTTTGGGGTTTATTTGAGAAGTAAATAAAATTGTTGTACAATTTTATTTTATATCGAGGGAGGTTAATTCCTCCCATGGGTAGTTAAGGGTGGGGCCCACAACCACCTAACTACCCAAGGGTGGATGTTAGAGAGGTGGGGCCCACACGATCCCCAACTATTCAATTTCCCTCTAACTCTTTAAAATCCCATCCTTAATTTTGGCAAACCCTCCCTATTAATTATTTTACAATGCGTTTAATTAATGGGGAACTTTCCTCTCCCTTCCTTTAATCAATTTCCAACATGTTTATTAAATGCGGCGAATTGAATTTTGGGAAGTTACTTTGCATGTGTAATAAAATAATAGGAGGATCCTATTATTTTATTTTTGGGGGAGAGCTTTCGTTGTGCGAAGGAATAAAGGGAGAGATCTTGAGATTTTGGAAGATCATCAGCCTCCGACAAAGAACAACGTCTCCTTCCACGAAGAACGATGACACACCACCCATTCTCTTCTCCGTGACAAGAGAGGAGACGCCGCTTCCTCCTCGGCGCACTCCGACGTCACCTATGATCCCTTATCCCGCGACGCCGACGTTCGATGTAACACCCTGATATTTTATGAAAAATATTCTTTTAATTTCATTAATGTATTGTGTTGTACGCTACACCAGGATTACCATGCACTATACGCAACACCGTATTAACTTGCAGTATATGCAACACTATTCTTGGATCATGTTACACACAATTTTGATAGTAGTTATTCTACGCAACATTGAGTGTATATATATATATATTCAATGTATAAATGAAATATAGTTGGATTCTGTTATACAAAATAACAAAGGAGTCTTGCACAACACACAACCCTTACTTGGCTTGCATTACATGCAATCACGACCTTCCTCGATAGCGTGTGTTGTACGCAATACCAGGTTTCACTAAACAACGATATATTATTATAATATTATAAACTAGACGTTATGAATAGTATTAACTGAATTTTAAGTTTTATAACATTATTATTCATATTACACATTTTCTAGAACATGGTATGAGAACAAAATCAATTTTTCGAGTAAAATAAGTATTTCTCAAAAAATGTAGTTTTGCCGCCTTTTGATGGAACACCCACATTAAATCTAGTTTTTAACATGTTTATAAGTTCAATTTGACAAAACAAAATTCTCCCTTGGAATCAGGATATAAAAATTTAATTTGAATAATTTTTTCATATTATTCTGATTACTTTCATATTTTGATGAATAGTAAAAACACGCTATATTTTAATTAAAAACAACTTTTTTCATCGCAATAATTTATTTGGTTAGATTATATTTTTATTTGGTTTTAAAGTGTAATTAGAATATATTTTTACCATTTAATCCAATGTTGGTCATTGGAATTAATTTCACTTTGAAATTGGACATAAACAAGTATCAATCTTTTGATAGTTATTGTTTCTTAAAAACACGCTATTTGTTTTGATAACGGGAATTAATTTTAAAATTAATTAATGCCACTTATATGTTTTGAAATTGGAAAAATAGAAATCATTTTTGAATTTGTAATATCAAATATAGCTTAGGCTGAATTTTCTGTATTTTTCTGAAAAACTTCAATTTTTGATGAATAGTGAAAACACTGAGTTTTTGGTTAAAACCGACTTTTTATTTAAATAATCATTTATTTGATTTAAATTTATTTTAGGTCAAACTAGATACATAATACTTATATAAGTTCAATGAAATTCATTAGATTCATTCTATAATAATTTTAGATTTATAAAAATTGTATTGAACTTTTCACCGTCTTTTACCCACCTCCTAGGAGCTTTTGCAATTGTTCATAAAACATAATTTTACAGCTTCTGTGAGTTGAATTTCAAAACTCCGAGAGAAACAGTTAATATTAAGGAGTAAAATGTGGTTCAATTAGATAAAAATAATTTTTGGTGAATAGTAACTTTTTACTTTTATTTACCATGGTTAAAAGTAAAAATGGCAATTCAAGGTTAAAAGAATGTTATAATAGTTCAAAATTACCTTAACACTTCTACAAACCTTATTGGATGAGTAATGGCTGACCATGGTCATCCTTGGGTCGATTTTGGGACCCCATGGAGCCACTTATGAATGACAATGACACATTAGATTAATTAATTTAATGTAAAGACAAAATTGGTATTAACAACAATCTTTTAGTAATTGATTTTTATAAGGGGCTATATAAATTATATTTTTGACTATAAATATTAATTGGAAATATAAAAAGATTTTCTACATGTTTTTATTTTTTTATAATTTTTAGACATCAAATAAATTAAATTATTTATGACACAATAATGATGCAGTATTTACCTCATTAATAAATGATTTAAATAAATTAGATTATAATGAATAAAATATTATCCAAAACAAATCCAATTCTGATTGGATGATTTTATTTCGACCATGATTCATCTTATCGTCATATTTAATTATTTTTGGACCTTTGAAACCGAAGATAAGTTTATAATAAAATAATATTTTCAATCTTTCAAAAAGAGCCCCTCCTCCCCCTTATAAAAGGAGACCATTTCTATCCAATTACTCACACCTCCAAAGCCATTTGGATCATCCAAACTCTGCCCAATTAATCTCCCTACATCCCTATCCTCCCCCTAGAAGCCTTACCTTAGTCGTAAGGCACTCCAAGAAGTCTTTTTGGTCCAAACCAAAGGAAGTTACCCAAATTAAAGGTAACGGTTTCTCTTAAATTGTTTTCTTTTATTCTAATTTTCCAACCCCTAAACTCTTTTTAATACTGTATTTTGTAAAAAAAACATTATCCTTAGTATACTAGGATGTTGTTATGATAAGTATTCGAACTAAAATTACACACACCTCCATCTAATGGATGAAGAACATAATGTTTCTGTGGATGGAAAACTAACGCCTCACGAAACGATGATTGTTCAATTTTCTCCTACCACCTCTCATGGTGGCCATTATGATGGAACCACATTTATATATGATATATATTATGTTTATTATTTCCTTATTCTTCTTTAATTCCCAATTATATCAAGCCTTTATGGTTTCCATAATGGGTAAATACGATAATCTCATTTGAGGAAGTGCGGACTACCGCCCCCTCAAAGTGATGTGATTCGTTAATGCCTTATGTGGGATGTATAAAGGATAGAGTTAATGATATTATATATGATATTATACTGGAATTATAATATAACTATGTATCATTATGTTTTAATTCCATTAAAATAAAAAATATAAATGAAAGTAGCATTCATGTGTACGAACGACTTACCGTCTCCATGAACGGTGCATTTCATTTCTTACCTCCATATGTTATGTAATATTATAAATACATATATATGATGGATATATGTGTTATATATGATATATAAATCATGAATAGCATTCTGGATAAAATGAACCTTTGACCACATGAACAACATGTAATTATAAGAAGTCCATTTTTGACTCAAGTACCAAATATCGACAAAACGAACATTATTAACTTAAATGGTTACATAATGTTTATAACATGGTAATAAGTGATATAAAATAAATAATAAATTTGAAAAAGGTTCTTAAGAAAGTAGAAATTAACTTTGGTTTATTATTTAGGAGATTAAAGAACGATCGAGTCAAGTCGGACACGAGGTAAGGGAACATCTTAACCCAATTTCCATTCTTTGGGTTGATCTTCTCTTTCTTGTTTATGTCGTTATTTGATTATGTGAGAAATGAATTTTTATATGTTATTATGTATTTATAATTTCTTTATGTGACCTTATAGTGAATACACATAAGTGATCTATTTACAAAAAGATGTTTTTAAGGGACAACTTTTCCAATCTCATTTTTATCAGAGATTGTTTATTCGTAAGTATTTACTAGGGTTATATTTATCATCCATGTACATGTTTTCTAAAACTGATTTCATGTATGTTTAAAGTTCTTTTTACCCATTTTTGACTTTTACTACATGGTGTGTAAGGAATCTTTCTTTTACGAGGTACTTTTTGACTTTTTCAGCAAAAGTACGAGAAGAATGTTTTTTTAACTTATACGACATGAAAGGATTTTTACGGTTTTATAAAGCCTTATTTTCATGAAGCTTCCTACAAAATATTTCATGACTATTTTGAAAAAAATCCTTTTCTTGTAAAAATTCATGAAATTTTGTAAAAAGAAAATGATTTTAAAGAAGAAAGGATATTTTCCTCAAGAATTCATTTCAAGTGTTTTATCAAAACCATTTTCCATCTATGATGAAATTATTTCATATGTGTATGTTTAAAGTATAATGTCTATATGATTTACATGGTTTCACTTTTCTTGTTATGAAATGATATCCATTTCTTTTATATGGATTATGTGATGATGGGATGATGTTTATGAAACCCATTTTATTCGTTGGGTTATTATAAATGATGTATGTTTATTTTGTGGCACAAGTAAGAATGATTTCATTATGAGATGGGTGGGACCTATATCTACCTCCAGTGCATTGGGTAAAGATTTATATCTCATGTGATAGACATGGCTGAAACAGAAAGTAAATCAGGTTCAATAATACAGGGCTGGAACGGCATGTAAACCCGGTTCCGTAAGGGACTTTGTCCACTAAGATGGTCTTGGCAGCAATGCCTTGGATACTATGGAAATAATATCATGTGATTAATGTTTTGACACAATTACAAGTTTTATTCCCATGCTATTTTATCATGATTGATGTTCCATTATGATCTATGCCTTATTTACTTCCATGTTTATCTCATTGCTCAAGATTTTCATGTTTAAACATTATGGTCATGTTTGTAAGTTCAAATGTATACGGTTTTTTTATTTTCTCCATGCTTACCCTTACTTAGAATTTGAGCTCACCCTTTATATGTTTTCTTTTCCCCAGGATATAAAGAAATGTTTTAGGTAAGAAAACAAAAGGGGAAAATCTTTATGGGAGATGTTGAAGATCTTTCACCACAATTAGAAGATTACGTTCTGAGTTTCCAAAGACACTAAACTATTACGGTCCTTATGTGTCTATTTTTGTTATGTATTAATTATTCCGCCAAAGTAATGTAATGTCCATGTACATAAAGCTTTGGGTCACTACAGTTGGTATCAGAGGAACGGTTTAGTTAACCTTTGGAAACTAGGATGTGAAAAATTTAGTGAGATCCCTAGAGATATTTCTAAGGTATGTCTAGGGATGTCCCTAAGGTTATGTATAAATATAGGTTATAGTCCTAGAATTACGGTAAAGATCTTAGAATTAAACCTAAGATGTTAGATATTGATGTTACTCCCCCTTTATTATGTTGTTTTACCTATCATGATTTTTGCCTCTCACACTATTCTTTTTGGGTTTTAGAAAATGGCTGGAAATAGGAAGATTCACGATAATGGAGAATATGATGGACAATGGAATGATATTATTCATGATCAAGCAAATGAAATGGGATTTGGAAGACAAAACATCGTTATTATGCCTAATCAGCAATATCATAATATGATCAATAATCTCAGCTTTGGTAAGTTTCACGACTCAGCTAATAATAGAAAGATGGAGTTTCATGATGATCATAGAGGAAAGAAAGTTCAATTTTCCTCATGTAAGTCATGTGGGAAGAGGCCTCAAGGAGAATGTTTCAAAGGAATTGGAAGATTCTTTGGGTGTGGAAATGAAGGACACAAAGCTAGTAATTGTAAAGTAAAAGGTTCAGTTAACACCATGGACAAGGATAATGGTATTGATAAGACATCAACAATGGTTTAGTGTTTTAAATGTGGAATGTACAGGCATTATGCAAACCAATGCCCTAAGGGAAAATCTCATGAATAGAATCAGCAAGGTCGTATGGGTAGTATTCATGTTGATGATGATGAAGAGACTACAAATGATATATGAGATGAAATAAATGACGAAGCCTAGTCAGTGGTTTAAGAAGGTAGTGTAATGATTGTATGTTTATCAAGAATAATGTAACGTACTATGGAATAAAGAAAAATCTAAGGATTGTTACACTGTTTCCTTTCCTTGAGTTTTGAAAGTATATGATTAATGGTACTGGTAACCATGAAAGGTTATTCAGATATTTTTGGAAAATAGATGATATGCACATAAAGAAGGGATAAGGAGATAGTTAGATGTTTGATAGTATTAATGAGCTCATGACTATTATAAGGAAAAATTGATATCATGGTTTGAGTATATAGAAATTTTGGGATTTTGGTATGTGGAAAGAGTTAACTTTTGACAGCACTCATGTTTTCACTAAGGTTCTATGGTAATTCATGTTTCAAAAGAATACATGATTAAGGTATTCACATGTTTGGAATGTGACCAACAAGATATATCTTATGATATATGGGGTATAAATGATGGTATTCACGTGCTTATTATGTGACATTTCAAGTAATAATTTTCTTTATACTATGAGATTGGACATACGTATTTTGGATAAGCCTAAAGATTGGAATCGATTAATTTAGACATCACACAGTATTGTCTAAGGCTAGAAATTTTTGTTATGTTATAATAGTATAGTTTTAGAAAAAGGAAAACCCGTAGGACGAGAGACAACCCGTCGCGTCGGACAAGGTTGCAGGAATCGAACCCACAACCGAAGTTCGACAAGCCTTCATCGCCTACCACTGGCCTACATGAAGTCCCTGGTTTGTAGAAATTAGTTTTATTTTATTACGTGGTATGATAGATGAAGTATAAGTCCATTTTTGGAACCACGTACGATTAACCTCACCATAGATGGACTTATGTATATTTAATATCTTATACTCACCTTTTACTGTGATAGAGATAGATGGAATGACCTATCATTCTATCACATGATCTGATAAAACTTCACGGAAGACAAATTCAACTTCATTTCTTTAAGAGATGAAGTGGAAATTGTTTAAGGAACAAACAACTGTGATATTGTAATGAAATAAAGTAAGTATTTCTTCTAATTCAAATTATTCAACTTTAGGGAAATGATCTTGAAAACCAAAAATGTTGTCCTAGTGTTCTTATATCTGATGAATCAGATGTTACCTTAGATCATCACAAATTTATGGCATTGTGATTGTTGGATTTTTCATAGCCATGTTCTCTAACACTCTCCATTAGACCTTGATGGATAGATTTCTCTTCCATATCCATATTTTCACCTATGTTCTCCTATGTGGAAACCCAGTGATTAGTTAATTTGGGTAACCGTTACATTTCATACTTTAGTTTTTAAAGATAGGTTTTGGTATTCCCTTTTTACGATGTGGGTTTCTATTAAATAAACTTTCAAGTATTAAACCATTTATAACCCTGACGAATTTCGAGGGCGAAATTCATTTTAAGGGGGGTAGAATGTAACACCCCGAGATTTTATGAAAAATATTCTTTTAATTTCATTAATGTCTTGTGTTGTACGCTACACCAAGATTACCTTGCGCTATACGCAACACCGTATTAGCTTGCAGTATACGCAACACTATTCTTGGATCATGTTTCACACAATTTTGAGAGTAGTTATTCTATGCAACATTGCGTGTGTATATATATATATTCAATGTATAAAAGAAATATGGTTGGATTCTGTTATACGAAACAACGAAGGAGTCTTGCACAACACGCAACCCTGACTTGGCTTACATTACACGCAATCACGACCTTCCTCGATAACGTGTGTTGTACGCAATACCAGGTTTCACTAAACAATGATATATTATTATAATATTATAAAATAGCCATTATGAATAGTATTAAATAAATTATGAATTTTATAACATTATTATTCATATTACACTTTTTCTAGAACATGGTATGAGAACAAAATCAATTTTTCGAGTAAAATAAGTATTTTTCAAAAAATGTAGTTTTGCCGAATTTTGATGGCACACCCACTTTAAATCTAGTTTTTGACATGTTTATAAGTTCCATTTGACAAAATAAAATTCTCCCTTGGAATCATGATATAAAAATTTAATTTGGATAAAATTTTCATATTATTCTGATAACTTTCATATTTTGATGAATAGTTAAAACACGCTATATTTTAATTAAAAACAAATTTTTTCATCGTAATAATTTATATGGTCAGATTATATTTTTATTTTTTTTAAAGTGTAATTAGAATAAATTTTTACCATTTAATCCAATGCTGGTCATTGGAATTAATTTCACGTTGAAATTGGACATAAAAAAGTATGAATCTTTTGATAGTTATTGTTTCTTAAAAACATGCTATTTGTTTTGATAACGGGAATTAATTTTAAAATTAATTAATTCCAATTATATGTTTTGAATTTGAAAAAATAGACATCATTTTTGAATTTGTAATATCAAATATAGCTTAGGCTTTATTTTTGGTATTTTTCCGAAAAACTTCAATTTTTGATGAATAGTGAAAACACTAAGTTTTTGGTTAAAACTGACTTTTTATTTAAATAATAATTTATTTGATTTAAATTTATTTTAGGTCAATATAGATACATAATACTTATATTAGTTCAATGAAATTCATTGGAGTCATTTTATAATAATTTTAGATTTATAAAAATTGTATTGAACTTTTCATCGTCTTTTACCCACCTCCTAGGAGCTTTTGCAATTGTTCGTAAAACTTAATTTTACCGCTTCTGTGAGTTGAATTTCAAAAAATACAAAAGACACAGTTAATATCAAGGAGTAAAATGTGGTTCAATTAGATAAAAATATTTTTTGGTGAATAGTAACTTTTTACTTTTATTTACCACGGTTAAAAGTAAATAGGGCAATTCAAGGTTAAAAGATTGTTATAATAATTCAAAATTACCTTAACACTTGTCCAAAACTTATTGGATGAGTAATGTCCGACCATGGGAATCCTTGGGTCGATTTTGGGACCCCATGGAGCAACTTATGAAAGACAATGACACATTAGATTAATTAATTTAATGTAAAGACAAAATTGGCATTAACAAAACCTTTTAGTAATTAATTTTTATAATGGGATATATAAATTATATTTTCGACTATAAATATTCATTGGAAAGCTGAAACGATTTCATACATGTTGGTATTTTTTTTATATTTTTTATACATCAAATAAATTAAATTATTTATGAAACAATAATGATGCAGTATTTACACCATTAATAAATGATTTAAATAAATTAGATTATAATGAATAAAATATTATCCAAAAATGTCCAATTATGATTGGGTGATTTTATTTCGACCATGAGTCATCGTATCTTCATCTTTAATTATTTTTGGACCTTTTGAAACCAAAGATAAGTTTATAATAATATAATTTTTTCACACTTTCCAAAAGAGCCCCTCCTCCCCCTTATAAAAGGAGACCATTTCTATCCAATTTCTCACACCTCTAAAGCCATTTGGCTCATCCAACCTCTGCCCAATTAAGATCCCTACATCCCTCTCCTCCCCCTAAAATCTTTACCATAGGCACAAGGTACTCCAAGAAGTCCTTTCGGTCCAAACCAAAGGAAGTTAACCAAATTAAAGGTAATGGTTTCTCTTAAATTGTTTTCTTTTATTCTACTTCTCCAACTCCTAAACTCTTTTTAATCCTTTGTTTTGTAACAAAAAAATTATCCTCAGTATACTAGGATGTTGTTATGATAAGGATATTAACTACACTAACACACACCTCCATCTAATGGATGAAGAACATAATGTTTCTGTGGATGGAAAACTAACGCCTCACGAAACGATGATTGTTAGATTTTCTCCTACCGCCTCTCATGGTGGCCATTATGATGGCACTGTATTTATATATGATATATATTATGTTTATTATTTCTTTATGCTTCTTTACTTCCCAATTATATCAAGCCTTTATGGTTTCCATAGTGGGTAAATACGATAATCTCATTTGAGGAAGTGCGGACTACCGCCCCCTCAAAGTGATGTGACTCGTTAATGCCTTATGTAGGATGTATAAAGGATAGAGTTAATGATATTATATATAATATTATACTAGAAGTATAATATAACTATGTATCATTATCTTTTAATTCCATTAAAATAAAAAATATAAATGAAAGTAGCATTCATGTGTACGAACGTCTTACCGTCTCCATGAACGGTGCATTTCATTTCTTACCTCCATATGTTATGTAATATTATAAATAAATATATATTTTGTATATATGTGATATATATGATATATAAATCATGAATATAATTCTGGATAAAATTAACCTTTAACCACATGAACAACATGTAATTATAAGAAGTCCATTTAAGACTCAAGTACCAAATATCGACAAAACGAACATTATTAACATAAATGGTTACATAATGTTTATAACATGGTAATAAGTGATATAAAAGGAATAATAAATTTGAAAAAGGTTCTTAAGAGAGTATAAATTAACTTTGGTTTATTATTCAGGAGATTAAAGAATGATCGAGTCAAGTCGGACACAAGGTAAGGGAACATCTTAACCCAATTTCCATTCTTTGGGTTGATCTTCTCTTTCTTGTTTATGTCATTCTTTGATTATGTGAGAAATTAATTTTTATATCTTATCATGTATTTATAATTTCTTTATGTGACCTTATAGTGAATACACATAAGTGATCTATTTATAAAAATATCTTTGTAAGGTAATACTTTTCCAATCTCATTTTTATCCGAGATTGTTTATTCGTAAGTATTTACTGGGGTTATATTTATCATACATGTCCATGTTTTCTAAAAATGGTTTCATGTATGTTTAAAGTCATTTTTACCCATTTTGACTTTTACTACATGTTGTGTAAGGAATATTTCTTTTACGAGGTACTTTTTTACTTTTTTGGAAAAAGTATGAGAAGAATGTTTTTTTAACTTATACGACATGAAAGGAATTTTACGGTTTTATAAAGCCTTATTTTCATGAAGCTTCCTTCAAAATATTTCATTACTATTTTCAAAAAAATCTTTTTCTTTTAAAAATTCATGAAATTTTGTGAAAGGAAAATGATTTTAAAGAAGAAAGGATATTTTCCACAAGAATTCATTTCAAGTGTTTTATCAAAGCCATTTTCCATCTATGATGACATTATTTCATATGTTTATGTTTCAAGTATAATGTATCTATGATTTACGTGGTTTTACTTTTATTATTATGAAATGATATCCATTTATTTTATATGGATTATGTGATGATGGGATGATGTTTATGAAACCCATTTTATTCGTTGGGTTATTATGAATGATATATGTTTATTTTGTGGCACAAGTAAGAATGATTTAATTATGAGATGGATGGGACCTATATCTCCCTCCAATGAATTGGGTAAATATTTATATCTAATGAGATAGACATGGATGAAATTGCAAGTAAATCCGGTTCAGTAATACAGGGCTAGAACGACATGTAAACCCGGTTCAGTAAGGTACTTTGTCCACTAAGATGGTCTTGGTAGCAATGCCTTGGATACTATGGAAATCATATCATGTGATTAATGTTTTGACACAATTACAAGTTTTATTCCCATGTTATCTTATCATGATTGATGTTCCATTATGATCTATGCCATATGTACTTCCATGTTTTATCTCATTGCTCAAGATTTTCATGTTTAAACATTATGGTCATGTTTTTAAGTTCAAATGTATACGATTTGTTTTATTTTCTTCATGCTTACCCTTACTGAGCATTTGAGCTCACCCTTTATATGTTTTCTTTTCCCTAGGAAATAAAGAAAGGTTTTAGGTAAGAAAACAAAAGGGGAAGATCTTTATGGGAGATGTTGAATATCTTTCACCATGATTAGAAGATTACGTTCTGAGTTTCCAAAGACACTAAACTATTACAGTCCTTGTGTGTCTATTTTTGTTATGTATTATGTATTCCTCCAAAGTAATGTAATGTACATGTACATAAATCTTTGGGTCTCTACATTCGACATCAATTGTTGAAGTAATGTAAAAATTTTATATTTTTCTTTTATGAAAATTATACCCTCGTTCTTGGTGTTTAAATTGTTGGGTGACGATTTGAACCTCTAACGCGGTGGGTGCAGGTTAACGAACAATCCCTGACCCACCTCTATTTTTGTTCTTGATGCGCGGGGTGATTGGAGATGACGAAACAGGACCGAAACGGCAAATCAGAGCCTTCACAGTGAAGCTCATGCCCCGAGACGACCGCAGGCACAGACAGGAGAAAAAATGGACCACCAGAATGACTCAGGTGGATCGCGGAGTACCGCAGCGGCGCGGGTCGCTGGCGTCCTGGCGCGCGGACGGCAGAAGCCCGTTGCGACATCGTCCGCGGAAGCAAGGGAGGAGGATCCCGTGGCCGTGCGAGATCCGGGTTGACTAGCGGCGCCACCCTGGTGCCACCTTCGCAGAAAGCAGGGACCGCGCCCCCCGCTCGACCAAGTGGCCGAGCCCACACACCCCCACCCCACCATACTGGGCCGGGGCTGGTCACGCAGACTGGGCCGCGCCCTACCGGGCCGACCCAGGGAGGGTTGGGCCTGGGCGGACCGGGCCCAGACCCCCACTTCGGACCATTTTTCAGTATTTTGCCAATAACTTGAGCTACAAACCTTGGATCAACGCACCGTCATTTGATTAGGAATCATTGGATCAAGAAGGTGATTTCGGTATATTATAATTGAGGTTTTGGCAATTTTTGGGTATGGCTGGGTTGGTTCGAACCCAAAACCAACCGGGCCCTTGGAGCGGAAACGCTTATAACTTAAGGACCGGACGTCTGATTGACGTGCCGTCAACTGCATTGAATTCATTTTTTTGAGACGGTTCTTTTGGCTTACTCCACCTGAGGTCTGGATGCAAATGAAGTACATTCAGGTTGGTTTTAGCTTAAAAACCAACCGGGGCCCCTGGAATGGAAAAACCAATAACTCTCAGACCGGGCGTCCGATTGACGCACCGTAAATAGCGTTGGGTTTCTTTTGACGATACAGAACTTTGGGATACATCAACTCTAGTCTTTGTGAAAGTTGATGTATCGAATCTCTTGCTCGAGGAGTGGACCCTCCTAGAATCGAGCATGCTGTGTGCGAGAACCCTAGAGCTGGTTGTGACTGCATCGACTACTGTACTAGAATCCTCCGTGGGTTCGACAGTGATGACTACCGCACTGGAATCCTCCGTGGGTTCGATGGAGATGACTACTGTTCTTGTATCCTGTGTGGGTCCGGCAGTATTGACCTCTGTACTTGTTTCCTATGTGGGTCTGGCATAGTAGCTGATCTTGTATCCTGTGTGGGTCCGACAACTTAGCTGGTCTTGTATCCTTTGTGGGTCCGACAGCTTAGATGAATCAGTGGCTACATCTTATCATATCTATCACTATACGAAGTTGTATACCTATATGAGCTGAGTCTTGACTTCAATATTATCATCGATGTGATTGACTTGCTTCCTGTGTGGAATGGGTTGTGTTCTATTGTGTGGACTGGGTTGTTCTTGGGCTCGAGAGTTGGAGATGGACTGTAATTGATGACTTAGGTATATGTATGGGAATATACATAAGTAGATTCGGTTGATACTTCATGATTGTATCTTTTTTTTTGGTTTATCCTTCGTGGATTCTGAGAGACCTTCGGGGGTCTTAGGGTCCCTACTGAGTATCGTATACTCACCCCTGCATGGGCTATGCCCGCACTACATTGTGTTGGATGCAGACGACGGACAACACTGATTGAGGTGGAGGCTTGTGGAGCTGGACGGTACCCAGAGGTGGACCACTTGGTAGGGCGTACACGGAGCGGACAGAGAGACCGAGGAGCTGAAGAGACTATCTGTACCCACCCTTCCGGTGGGATTTCCAGAGGAAGACTCAGTGCTGCTATTTTACTTTACTACGACTGTAATTTCTTTTCAGTTGTACTGTACTTTCAGTTGGGTTTGTATACTGGCCCATTTACTTTTCATCACTTACTTTTGTACTCAGTTTTACTTAGTGCTTACTTCACTTGCATACTCTGTTGTGTGTGTTTACTTTATAAATACAATGCCTTCCCTTTTTTTTGGGGGATTTACGTCTTTGGTGCTAGTCGCCAGCCCCTGGCCTATGGAAGGCACGTTTGTGGTAGTCACGACACGAGCCCTAAGGAAGGGTCATGAAAAATTGGTATCAGAGGGAGGTTCTACCGCAGAACTCAGTACTCTAATCCTTCCTTTCTATGAAGCAATAGTGTTAAGAGTATTGAGTGTGGTTTTCAGTCCAGGGAGTCTAGTGTTGGTGCAGCGGCCAACGTATCCATACACCAGGACCTTGACCTCTGATTTCCGACTCAGTGCACGAAAACACTGATTGCGTGTGTGTTTCCTTTCAATGGTTTTCTTTGTGATTACTTTGTGTCAGATCACCAGGTATACTTTTTGACAGTGTCTCAACTGTTTATTTTTAGGATGACCCCACGAAGGAAGCCAACCAGGGTTCCTAGTTACATGCGGGATGGCAGCCCACCGAGCGATGAGGCCTCGGTGTAGGGCCCCATTACAATGGAGGCACCAGCGGTACCACTACCCACTGGGCCACCGATACCACCAACCCCAGCAGCATAGAGTGCACGCCACCTGAGTGCATTGCACAAGTTTCAGCGACAGAGGCCACCCAAGTGCCATAGAGAGACATATCCTCAGGCAGCCGAGGATTGGATGGAGGCTATCATCAGAGTCTTCAGATTGCTAGGGACACCAGCAGACCTTATGGTGATCCTTGCCGTGAGTCTCCTGCACGCAGAAGCAGGTAGATGGTGGAGCCTAATACTCCATGTGCACGACGAGGCATCTCTACTTTGGGAAGACTTCGAGAGCCTCTTCCGCTCAGAGTTTGTTCCAGCCACCCTTTGTGCGGTGCGCATCTATGAGTTACTACAGCTGCGGCAGGGCAGCATGTCAGTAGCCCAGTACTCAGCGAGATTTATCGACCTCTCACACTACTCCACAAACAAGGTAGGAGACCCATTATTCCAGGCCTATACCATTGATCAGGGATTGAGGCATGAGTTCAGAGCTTCAACGATTCCCCTCAGCATCCCGACGTAGGTGGGGGTGCTAGAGTGAGTCCTTTTAGTGGAGATATTTCTCACCGAGCAGCCACCAGCAGTGAGACCCACCGCAAGATGACACAGAGTCAAGTCTTCTGCAGCCGGTAGTCGAAAGATGTCGCAGGGGTCCAAGCGGACTAGGGCGTCAGGTGAGTGACCTCAGGATACAGGTTTGGCTGTGCGGGGAACATGGCATAGATCCAGCCTTACGAGGAGCAGACAATGCTATGCATGCGGAGAGCAGGGCCACATGGCTCATGATTACCCGACCCACCATGCAGATGAGCAGTAGATAGTTGAGGGACCTCTCAGGCAGAGGCAGAGGTTCGACTGTGGAGGTCTGCAGGGAGCAGGCGGACGAGGCAGAGGAGCTGGCTGAACAGAGGGTGGTGGACAATGTTTTGAGGCTCTACCACCACCACCCCCAAGAGGTCCACCCCGACCACAGGGAGCTGGTGGGAAGAGGAAGGCTTGGCTCTATGCAGCGGAGGCTTACTACCACGGCACACCTAAGATGATTTGTGGTACTATATGTGTCTAATCCACCCTTGCTGCAGTTCTTATAGACATAGGTGCGGGTCATTCTTTTATTACCGCTGCCCTTGTTCGGAGCTCAGAGATTCCGACAGAGTCGTTGGCTCGATCCTTACGGCTAGAGAATCCTATGAGAGTAGACTCGACGATTACACACTGGTGATGGTAGTGTGATCTTACTCTAGGAGGCGATAGCTTCGGATGGGATCTTCTTGTAGTTTCTTTGAGGCCTTCCAACTTCATCTTGGGTATGGACTAGTTATCTATAGTCCATGCTCAGATCGACTGTATTAGGCACAAAGTGTAGTGTGTCTGCACGGATGGGACCAGGTTCAACTTCACTGGTGAGAAGGGAACCTTCACATCACAAGATGGGATTACACAGAGGAGAGGGAAGCCGATCACACATCAGTTGGCTAGTCTCATCCTCGGAGCAGTTGACGTGCGAAGTCCGAGTTTTCCTGTCATGGTGGATCAGTATGCAGACGTTTTCCCTGACAACGTTCCAGGACTACCTCCTCATAGGGAGGTAGATTTCTACATAGACCTGTACCCTGGGACATCACTGATATCTACTCCAGCATATTGGATGGCTCCCACTGAGCTTCATGAGCTGTGGGTACTAATGGAGGACTTACAAATGAAAGGATTCATCCGACCCAGTGTTTGACCATGGGATTCTCCGATTCTATTCGCCAAGAAGACAGATGGGAGCTTGCGACTGTGTGTCGACTACCGTCGCCTGAACTATGTGACCATGAGGAACAAGTACCCTCTTCCAAGGATTGAATATCTCTTCGATCATCTCAAGGGAGCATGATGGTTCTCAAAGATAGACCTCAGGTCAGGCTATCACCAGCTGAGAGTTCGAGACGATGATGTACAGAAGACAAACTTCAGGTGTCGGTATGGACACTACGAGTTCTTGGTTATGCCCTTCGGCGTGACCAACGATCCAGCAGTGTTCATGAGTCTCATGAACAGGATCTTCCAGCCTTACCTCGATCAGTTTCACGTAGTCTTCATTGACGACATACTGATTTACTCAACTACCGATGAGGAGCACACCTACCACTTGCGGGTTGTACTGGATACACTCTGAGAGCACAATCTTTATGGTAAGATCTTGAAGTGCTAGTTCTATATTCGAGAGGTTCACTTCTTGGGGCACGTCATCTCTAAGGTAGGATTTACAGTGGATCCCATGAAGATCGAGGCAGTATTTTCTTGGGAGCCACCCAGGAGCGTGACAGAGGTGCGAAGTTTCCTACATCTGGATGGGTACTATGAGAGATTTGTGCCAGAATTCTCCAGAGTCACAGCACAGCTTACAACTTTGACGAAGAAGGGGAAACCCTTCTTGTGTTCAGACAGTTGTCAGCAGAGCTTTCAGGAGCTGAGGCAGAGATTGACCAGGGAACCCATCTTGAGGCTTCCAGAGGAGGGCATAGGGTACGTAGTTTACTGCGACACATCAGGGACCGAACCCGGGTGTGTCCTGATGCGGGAGCGAGTAGTGATCGCTTACGATTCACGAAAGTTGAGGCCGCACGAGTAGAACTACGCTACCTATGACCTAGAGTTAGCAGCAGTGGTCTTCGCCCTGAAAGTGTGGTGGCTCGATCTGATGGGCGAGTGCTTTATAGTCTACTCTAACCACCAGAGTCTCAGGTACATTTTATCGTAGAAGGACCTGAACCTGAGACAATGGTGATGGATCGAGTTCCTCCAAGATTATGACTTTGAGATTGTCTATACTCCTGGGAAGGAGAACGTTGTGGCTGATGCTCTCAGCAGGAGATGGGGCAATCAGCTACTTGGAGAAGCGATGGAGCAGTTAGCTGCATTGCAGATATCCTTCGTGGATAGAGATGGGGAAGCCTATCTACAGTCCCTCACAGTCACTCCTCCACTACTTCAACGGGTCAGAGAGGCACAACGTGGGGATGTTGACTATGAGGCACGATGTGCTCAGATATCCTCAGGGCTGGCACCCGATGGATTTTCTGAAGGCAGGGAGCACGTCATCCTCTTCAGGGGACGTACCATGGTACCAGTTTCACTGCAGGAGGAGGTGCTGAGGGAGTTCCACACTTCCCCTCTAGCGGTACATCTAGGAGTAGCGAAGATGTATCAGGACCTCAGACGACAGCACTGGTGTCCAGGGATGAAGAAGGCTGTAGCATAGTTCATTTCTCAATGCCTCACTTTTCAGTAAGTGAAGGTGGAGCACCAGGTACCTACAGGATTTGTACAACCCTTAGTGGTCCCGGAGTGGAAGTGGGACAAAATATACATGGATTTCGTGACGGGGATTCCACGTACTTCTAGAGGTCACGACTCTATCTGGGTGATTGTCGACCGACTCACCAAGTCGGCCCACTTCTTACTGATTAGGGAGCAGGGATCAGTAGAGAGCTTGGGATGCCTCTACGTCTAAGAGATCATACGACTTCATGGTGTGCCATCATCTATCATCTTCGATCGATACACCCGCTTTACTTCCCAGCTTTGGAAATGGTTAAAGGAGGCTTTTGGGATGCAGCTACGCCTGAGCACTGCCTTTCCCCCATAGACGGATGGCCAGATGGAGAGGACCATTTAGACACTCGAGGACATGATCTGTGAATATTTCCTTGACTTTGGTTGTAGCTGGGAGGATCACCTACCCTTGGTGGAGTTTGCGTACAACAACAGCTACCACTCCACCATCAGGATGGAACCATACGAGGCACTGTACGACCGACCATGCAGATCACCTCTGTGCTGGACTGACCTGGGGGAGTCATCACTCGTTGGAACAGAGATGGTTCTGGCTACAACGGAGAAGGTGAAGATCATCCAGGAGCGGATGAGGACTGCACAGAGCAGACAGAAGTCCTATGCTGATAGGAGGCGGAAGCCATTGGAGTTCTAGGATGGCGACCATGTTTTCTTACAGGTCTCACCTCGATGTGGATTACGGAGGTTTGGCCAGGGCAGAAAGTTATCTATATGCTTCATCAAACCATTTTAGGTCCTCAGTAGGGAGGCGACGTGGCTTACTGCCTAGCCCTTCCACCTCAGTTGCACCGGGTGCATGATGTCTTCCACGCATCTCAGCTGAGGAGATACGTGCACGACCCGACTCACATCATCCACCATGGGGAGCTGGACATCGATGACGGGGATACCTTCACGGAGGTCCCAGTGGAGATCGAGGATCGACCGAAGAGGGTCCTACATGGATGGTCGATTCCTCTTGTGCGCATTCATTGGAAGCACGAGAACATCCAGGAGAGAACATGGGAGCGGGAGGCTCAAATGTGTGCTTAGTACCCTCATTTGTTTCCCTAGTTTATATTGTAGCATTACGGGGGTGTAAATCCCTGAGGTGGGAGTAATGTAAAGACCCAGAAATTTCAAGGAATTTTTTTAAAATACTTTGTAATTTTACGAGTCTGTGGCTTCTGACGACACCTGATTCCGAGGCCCGGTGTGCCCAGAATCAATTTCCAAAGTTTAGCTCAGGAACGTTCAGTGAACAAATGAGTGGTTTTTTCTATCTTTTGATCCGATGCTCGGAATTGAAATCTGAGGGCACTGATGAACTCACAGCACCGGTAATTGCTTAAGGGGACATTTACCGCAGTTGCGTTTTTTGTGAGTTTGAAGTTATATTTTGGGGTTTATTTAAGAAGTAAATAAAATTGTTGTACAATTTTATTTTATATATAGGGAGGTTAATTCTTCCCATGGGTAGTCAAGGGTGGGACCCACATCCCCCTAACTACCCATGGGTGGATGTTAGAGAGGTGGGGTGCACACGAGCCCCAACCATTCAATTTCCCTCTAACTCTTTAAAACCCCCTCTTTAATTTTGTAAAACCCTCCCTATTAATTATTTTCCAACGCGTTTAATTAATGGGGACCTTTCCTCTCCCTTCCTTTAATAAATTGTCAACACATTTATTAAATGTGGTGATTTGAATTTTGGGAAGTTACTTTGCGTGTGTAATAAAATAATAGGAGGAGCCTATTATTTTATTTTTGGGAGAGAGCTTTCGTTGTGAGAAGTAAGAACGAAAGAGCTCTTGAGATTTTGTAAGATCACCAACCTCCGACGAAGAACGACGTCTCTTTCCATGAAGAACGACGACGTGCCACCCATTCTCTTCTCCACGACAAGAGAAGAGACACCGCTTCCTCCTCAGTGCACTCCGACGTCACTTATGATCCCTTATCCCACGACGCCGACGTTCGACATCAATTTTTGAAGTAAGGGAAATTTTTTATATTTTTCTTTTATGAAAATTATACCCTCGTGCTTGGCGTTTAAATTGTTGGGCTATGATTTGAACCTTTAACGCGGTGGATGCGAGTTAACGAACAAGCCCAGACCCACTGCTATTTTTGTTCTTGATGCGCGGGGTGATTGGAGAAGATGAAACGAGACCAAAATGGAAAATTGGAGCCTTCGCAGTGAAGCTCGGGTCCCGAGATGACCGCAGGCGCAGACAGGAGCACAAACGGACCACCGAAATGACTCTGGTGTCCCGCGGCGGCGCCCCGGCACGCCGCTGGCAGAATCCCACCGCGGAATCGGCCGCGGCGGTGAGGGAGGAGGATCCCGTAGCTGCGTGGGATCCGAGTTGACTAGCGGCGCCACCCTAGCGCCGCGTTCGTGGAAAACGGGGGCCACGCCCCCCGCTTGGCCAACTGGCCGAGCCCGCACCCCCCCGACCGGGCCGGGGCGGGTCACGCGGATCGGGCCGCACCCAGCTGGGCCAGGCCGCACCCTACCAGGACACACTTGGACCCGGGTCGGGTCGACCCAGTTCGGGCCGACCTAGGGGGGTTGGGCCAGGTCGGACCGGGGCCAGACCCCCACTTCGGACCGTTTTTCGGTCTTTTGCCCATAAATTGAGCTATGTACCTCCGATCAATGCACTGTCAGTTGCGTAGGAATCCTTGGATTGAGACGTCCATTTTGGTATATTACACTCGAGGTTTAGGCAAAGTTTGGGTATGACCGGGTTGGTTCGAACCCAAAACCAACCGGACCCTTGGAGCGGAAATGCTTATAACTTAAGGACCGGACGTCCGATTGACGTGCCGTCAACTGCGTTGAATTCATTTTGTTGAGATGGTTATTTTGGCTTACTCCACTTGAGGTTTGGATGCAGCTGGAGTACATTCGGGTTGGTTTTAGATTAAAAACCAACCGGGCCCCTGGAACGGAAAAGCCAATAACTCTCAGACCGGGCATCGGATTGACGCACCGTCTGTCACGTTGGGTTTCTTTTGATGAGATAGAACTTTGGGATACATAAAATCTGGACTTCATGACAGTTGATGTATCGACTCTCTTGCTTGAGGAGCGGACCCTTCTGGAATCGAGCATGTTGTGTGCGGGAACCCTAGAGTTGGTTGTGACTGTATCGACTACTGTACTGGAATCCTCCGTGGGTTCGACAGCGACGACTACCATATTGGAATCCTCCGTGGGTTTGATGACGATGACTACTATTCTTGTATCCTGTGTGGGTCCAGCAGTATTGACCTCTGTACTTGTATCTTGTGTGGGTCCAACAGAGTAGCTGGTCTTGTATCCTGTGTGGGTTCGACAGCTTAGCTGGTCTTGTATCATTTTTGTGTCCGACAGCTTAGATGAATCTGTGGCTACATCTGATCATATCTATCACTATACGAAGTTGTATACCTGTTTGAGATGAGTCTTGACTTCAATCTTATCATCTATGTGATTGAATTGATTTCTGTGTGTACTGGGTTGTGTTCTCTTGTGTCGACTGGGTTGTGCTTGGGCTCGAGAGTTGGAGACAGACTATAATTGATGACTTAGGTATATGTATGAGAATATACCTAAGTAGAGTCGGTTGATACTTCGTTATTGTATATATTTTTTTGGTTTATCCTTCGTGGATTCTGAGAGACCTTCGGGGGTCTCGGGGTCCCTACTGAGTATCATATACTCACCCCTGCATGGGCTATGCCCGCACTACGTTGTGTTGGATGCAGACGACAGACAACACTGATCGAGGTGGAGGCTTGTGGAGCTGGATGGTACCCGGAGGTGGACCACTTGGCAGGGCGTACACAGAGTAGACGACTGGACCGAGGAGATGAAGAGACTATCTGTACCCACCCTTCTGGTGGGATTTCCGGAGGACGACTCGGTGCTGCTGTTTCACATTACCGCGGCTGTACTTTTTTTTAGTTGTACTGAACTTTAAGTTGGGTTTGTATACTGGCCCATTTAATTTTTGGCACTTACTTTTGTACTCATTTTTACTTAGTTCTTACTTCAATTGCGTACTCTGTTGTGTGTGTTTAATTTATAAAGGCAATGCCTTCCTTTTTTTTTTGGGATTTACGCCTTTCGTGCTAGTCGCCAGCCCTTGGCCTATGGAAGGCGGGTTTGGGGTAGTCACGACATGGGCCCTGAGGACGGGTCGTGATAGTGGATCCATCTCACCCATCAGGATACAATCCCTCATTAGGTACAGGCTCTCTGAGCACCCTTCCTAGATAGAATAAAACAGGCATATTCCTTCAAGAATGCACAAGTCCTAGGATATTTTCTTTGTGCCCTGATGTGTAAGAGGCCCTATGAATCTAGATGCACTAACCACCCTAACCATAGAATCCTTAGATATACCCTCAAGGAATTATATGTGTTCATGAATTTTGTCTAAAACCAAGTGGATAATGGTTTACTCAAGTTGGTAAACATCTCGATGTAAGTGACACATATCTCTATCGAGCCTGACAGAAATAGTGAGAGTTCAGGTGAACGAAAAATAGCTTCTATCCATGAAATACAGATGTACGATGAATGGTTGTCTTGTAAATATATCACTCATTCCTATAGAATTATTCATGTTTTTTAGGAAGTATAAAACCTATTACAGTTTCCTCAATTCCTCTAGTCATTTCTTCTTTATCTACATCACAACCCTCTACGTCTTAAAAGAGAAATCACAAATGATTTAAGGGAAATTAGTGTCCACCTCCAGCACCAAAGTAATCACATACTATCGATAAATTCATGCCTATAGAGTTGGGAATCACACCCGGGGTTCACCCAACACTGGAATACCCCTCTAATAACGATCATGAGTTTGCCTCCTTGAACATCATCAAGTTGGTGGATCCCTTCACAGCACCTGGCAATGAGGAATACTAAGTATACCCCACAGGTACCTCCGGTTGACGCCATTGAAGGAGAGGATGGGGTAATGTGAGTCACTATAATGCCTAGACCAGTGTCCCCAACCAAGTTGTGCGTGATAGCGAGACTAGGAACACGGTGTTACGTAGAGCTCTACACACATTGTCTTCTATGACCGCTCTGTCTGACACATCTCCATAGTTGCCAATATTGGTTGACCAAGAATATTAGTTGTGACTACATTTCAATTGGAGGCATCTAGCTAGAGATTACCCTAAACCTATTTATAGTCAGCCGACAACAGTTCATCTTGGTTCAGCTGGTTAGAAACCGGATATTTCTAGTGCCAACAAGAACCTAGAGGCAGACCAAACAAAATTTGTTCTTCCCCCAACCAAGGAGTGCCCTATTACAAGTAGACACATGCATTTTTCATGGAAGTATGAAATTATAAAGCACCTCACCAGCATAATTAAAAGAATCTCAATTCGTGAGGCCATCAATTTTTTAAAATAAATGCATGAGGCCCTTGTAGAAGCCTTGAGAATTCCCCTCCTGTTCTAATTAGAGATAGCTTCCATAGAGGCCTACAATGCAGAAGTGGTCGAGCAATAGGAATGTTACATCATCATCTCATTCTTTAGAGAGGACTGAGGCATCTCATACAGGGGAACATATGCCCGATGTAAAAATTAGGCCAATTCAATGGTGTGGTGGTCTGTCACTGCCTAGTCGACACGGATTCTGGGATTAATCTCATCCTGGCAAGGATGATCCACAAGTTGGGGTTGACTGAAGCAGATCTAACTCCTTGTGATTTAAATATTCAGGGCTATGAAAGAATTGAGCAGAGACTACATGGTAGGATTCAATTGAAGTCCTAGTTAGGTGGCTTGGTATCAAGCACTGAGTTCAGGGTTGTCTCAAAGGATATCCCCTATAACACACTGTTTGGTAGGCCCTAGCTCCATCTACATGTGGAAGTCCCCTCATCACATCACCATTGCCTCAAATACTCCCCCAACAGTCGATTAGTTGTACTATAAGGTGATGCGTCTCCCTTCGAATCCTATGAATCTAACTACCTGGATACTAATTATTATAAGATAGAGGGGATCTAGGTTAAGGCCAATGAGTTTGTGTGCACAACCATCACAGCCAGTCCGTTGGAAGACTTGGATGACAGTTTCATTCTCCCGATCCATCAACTGGAATGCACACCACCATATTTGGGAGGTTTTTTTTGTCATCTCTAAGGAGAAATGTTGTGGAATCCCTAAAAGTATATAGTGTTTGAATATTACCTCATACTCTTACATGACAGACCCGAGTGATACCGAAATCCCCCACTCCTATAAGGTACCGAGAGGTTCGTCCTTTGGCCACCATTTCATGGAACTCCCACATGTTTTGAAGACCATGGATGGATCATCAGAAGCTCACTCTCTACCTTTGCTTTGACATCAAGCATGAACCACATGATTAAAGGTCTAATGGAATTCACTCGACTCTCTCTATCTCCATTGTCTCAATAGAAATAGAATAACTTAGTGGAAATTTTGTATTCGGGAGTTAACCAGCCTTGAAGGGCCACCTCCTCATATTGATTCTCCTACCTCTGACGATGAGAGGGATTTGGAAGATGCTCCTCCTACATTTGAAGAGGGTGTCTCCACCACCATTGATGTGTTGATTCAGGTGAACCCCAGTACTGAGGAAGATATGAGGTTAATGCTGATCAGTGCAACAATACCCCTAGAGGAGGAACAGTAGTATGTGGCTTTCACGAAGCAACACCGTGATGACTTCTCCTGAAGTTATGACGAGATGCCAGGACCATAACCATCCACCTTCTTGGTCTCTCAGGAAGTCATCGTGGGTTCAAGAAGCCTTCCAAAAAAATGCATCCCTCTCATGATGCCATGGTTGAGGCCATCATTAATAAGCTTATGAAATCCAACTTCGTCAGGGAAGTCCAGTATCCCAAGTGGCTTGCACTACTAGATACTTTTGCATTAGATTTGACACATTTACGATGAATGTCCATCCCAAAAGGTCATTTTCGACAGGAGTCTGTCGTAAACGTCTCGTTTCAAAAAACGACATCACATATGAAGGTATTTGTAATGCACTGTTGTAAATAAAAAGTAATTACGATGGGTAAGAAGCACGTCGCAAATAATTTAGGTTTTACCTAAAAAATGGCAATTGTGATTGTCCGTTGCAAATAATATTATTTCTGATGGATAGTTAATCCGTCGCAAATACTTGACTTTTTTAAAGTAAAATACCAATTTTTAAATAATTAAAAATAATTAAAAATAATTTGAAATAATTAAAATAATTAGAAATAATTAAAATAATTAAAAATAATTAAAAAAGTTAAAAACCATTTTAAATAGTAAAAAAATTAAATAATATATAAAATATTTATAAATATTTAAAAATATTAGAAAATAATAAAAAATATAAACATTGAATAAAATTAAAAAAATTACAATTTTTAAAAAATTACAAATCATTAAAAATATTAAAAAAATACAAATAAATTAAAATATTTAAATATATTTAAAAATATAATAAAATAAATAAAATCCCATATAATAAAATTAAAAAAAAATTAAAAAAATTAAAAAAATTATAAAAAATTATAAAATTTAAAAATAATTTATTTTTTTAAAATATTAAAAATCATTAAAAAAATTAAAATAATTAAAATATTAGAAATAATAAAAAAGAAATAAAATAATTTTTCATATAATTTAAAATATTTATATATACTTTAAAATATTAGAAAATAAAAAAATAAAAACATTTAAATAAATTTAGAAAATTTAAAAATTAAAAACAATTACAAAAAATTACAAAACATACAAATAATTATTTTTTTTAAAAAATTAAAAATCATTAAAAATATTTAAAAACTAAGAATACTTAAAAATAATTAAAAAAAATTACTTATAATTTCAAATATTATACATACTTAAAAATATTAGAAAATAATAAAAAGAATTGTTTTAAAAAATAACAAATAATTAAAATATTAAAAAATTTAGAAAAACTAATAAATTTACAAAAAAAAAATTAAAAAAATTAAAAACATTAAAAATAATAATTTTTTTAAAATAATTGAAAAGTTACATATCATTAAAAATATTAAGGAATTAAAAAAATTTAAAAAACGTAATTTTTTTAAATCACTGAAAATAATTAAATATAATTAATAAAATTATATATAATTTAATATATTTATACATATTTATAATTATTATAAAATTATAAAAAAAATTAATAATAAAAAAAGAAAAATTTAAAAAATTTAAAAATAATTAAAAATAATTTAAAATAAATAAAATAAATTACATATAATTTGGAATATTTATACATACTTAAAAATATTAGAAAAAAATAAAAAAAATAAAAGAATTTAATAAAACAAAAAATATTTAAAAAAATTAATTGTATTAAAAATAATTCCATAATTTACAAATAAATAATTTTTTAAAAAAATGTAAAAATCTTTAAAAATAATTAAAAATATACAAATTGTTAAATAATTACAACTCATTAAAAATATTAAAAATATTGCAAATAATTAAGAATATTTAAAAATAATTAAAAATAATTTAAATTAATTAAAAATAATTAAAAATTGACATAATTTAAAACATTTATATATATTTAAAAATATTAAAAAAATGTGAAAATATTTAATAAAATTAAGAATGATTAAAAACATTAAAGAAATTACAAAAAAATACAATATTTACAAATAATTTAATTTTTTTAAGAAATACAGATCATTAAAAATATTAAAAAAATAAAAATAATTACTAAAAAAATAAATCATTAAAAATATTTCAAAAACTACAAATAATTTATTTTTTAAAAAATAAAATAAAAATGAATAAAAAATCAGTATAATTTAATATAATTTAATTAAAAAAATATTATAAATTAATAAAAAGGTGTAAATCATAGAATTTCCAATTTTAAGTCATTGAAGAAACGAATTTGTGTTAATCATGTATAAATGAAAATCAAATTTGTTATTACTCATGACCTAAAATTTGAAAACCTATTTATTTTTAACTTTTCTAGTAATTTATACTAATTTATATACATACACACATACAAATATAAAAATTAAATAGGGAATAATAAACTAGGTGAATCAAAGTCAGAATTAGATAAATTGCTAAACCTAGGGTTTTCCGAGAAATATATATATCAAATAGGTAATATATTAATATATATATATACACACAAAAATAAAAATATCAAGTATGGAATAAATTTTTTGAACCGATCCTAAATACAAAATAAAGCATAAAAATCAGATAAAATGCTCAAACTAAGGTTTTTTAAAAATAAATCATGTAATAAATTAAATAAAACCAAAAAATAAGAAAACCAAATACAAGAAGAATTCGTACCATAGAGAATCGAAGACGAATATGTAAAAAATCACTTGCAATGAATTTAATTTTAGTGGCACAAACCCAAAAATAAATCATATAATAAAATGGATAAAACCCAAAAATAAGAAAACAAAGACAATAGGAATCCTTACCAAGGAAAATCGAAGTTGGATCGATAAAAAAGCATTGCATTGGAGTAGAACGAAGGGGGTAGGATGGGTGATGTGTATCACAGTGGTTCAGGAGAAGTAGGAGGAGAGAAGAGAAAGAGAGGAAGTATAAAAAATTGGGGACACACACTATTTAATTGATTTATTAATTTTGAGGGGGTTTTAGAGATGGAATTATTGATTTCAGAAATTGTTATTCTATCAAAAGGATTTGCGATGAGCATTAATGCCCAACAAAAATGCTTTTGAGTTGAAAATCATTTACGAAGGAAGTAGAATCCTTTCGCAAATTCCCATCATGAGTACGTTTCATACTTAGTGGCAGGAAATCCCTCCAAAACTAGTTGTGATGGATGAAATATACCGACACAAATAATCGCTATTTATGACAGAATAACACATATGTTGCAAAAAGATAATGTATGATGACTATTTGCGATGTGTCGGTGCCCCATTACCAATTCCCCATCACAAATATTGGAAATTTGAGTTGCGTAGATAACATCGTTCTGGTTTGGAAGAAGAATAGGAAGATCTGACTCTGTATTGAATTCTCGGATCTCAACCGCAATTGCATATAGGATGGTTTTTCTCTTCTAGTCATAGAGCAGTTGATTGATGCTATAGTTGGGTTCTAGGCCTTCTATATCATGGATGGATACTCCAGGTACAACAAGATCTGGATGGACCTTGAGGATGATAAGTCTACCGCCTTTAGGGCAGTACAAGGGACCTTTTTCTATCAGGTAATTTCCTTTAGTTTGAAGAATGATAGAGACACTTATCAACGATCCATGGACCACATCTTCAAACCAATCCTTAGGAAATTAGTGGAAATATTATGGTTGACTTGGTGGTCAAATCTCTCTAGTGTTAGGACCATATTAGAGATCTTGAGAAAGTTTTCAGCTTCATTCGTTCTTGACATTTGAAGATGAACCTCTTGAAGTGTACATTTGAGTTTAACTTTGGAAAGTTTCTCATCTTCATCGTCAGATAAAGAGGTATCGAGATCGACCCAAAGAAGATAAAATCCATCATCCAAATGTATCCCCTAAGCAACCTCTGGGATCTCTAATGCCTTTAAGTATAATTAGCATATATACGCTATTTCATTGTGAATTTGAATGACAAGTGTAATCTCTTTTCGAGGATCATGAAGAAAGGCACCTTCTACCAGTGGGATGAAGCGTGATAAGCCTCCTTTGATGAAATCAACTAGTATCTGATAGAGCCTCTGATTTTGATGCCCCCATCTTAAGAAATCCTATGGTCCTCTACGTGACCACCCTGGAATAATATCTCGGTGAACTTGTCACCCAGAAGAATAATGAAGGTAGAGAGACCAGTTTATACTATCTTAGTTGTATGCTCCATGATAAATAGAACAGATACTATCATATTGATTATAGTTATCTCCTGATGGTTTTTACAGTACAGAAGTTACGACATTATTTGAAGCATTTCTAGATACACCTATTTTCCCGTGTAGACCCACTAAATTATATACAAAATTAGTCCATGATGATGGGATGGCTGACACACTACATTGTGATCCTTCAACAATTTGATATCTGGTTCATTATGTAAAAAACCATCATGGTTCACGCATTTTAAGACTTTCTAGTCACCCATACTGTTCCTAAATAACGGACCATAGATGTCGATTTCCTATATGAGGGTATCATTTTAGTGGATGAGAATATGTTGTGCTGGAAGATGCACTTCGATGGCCCCTCTTAGAGCCCAAATGGTAGAAATATCAACAATCCCGATCTTAATAGAGTGGTATTGGGTATCTTCTTCATCACCCTGACATAGGATGTCATTCCCTACTCATTCTTATTGTCGGAAGGCTTCATCAACAATGAGGCAGAGTATCAGGCTCCCATTACTATTCTCAAGTCAACTATTGAGATTTATGTCCCACACTTTCATGTGAAGGTAGAATCCAAATTATTCATTATACAGATAAATGGTGATTACATTGTTATAAATATAGAGCCCTTGCCCCTGCTAGACTGCACTCTTCAGGTGGTGTCCTAGTTCCCTTCTCAGACTAAAGTGAATCATGTCCCTTGATTGTGGAATGGTCAGGCTGACACCCTAGCTAGTTTAGCTGCCTCCCATGCAGTTCTTGATAAAGATGAATTATTTATTCATGTAACACTTCTAAGAGTCACTGATCCAATATTTTTAGAAAATGATGAATGGAATTAGGTAAACCAGTTGGATATAGATGATTTTACATCTAAACACTTGGGTTCCCCCAATGCATTTGAAAATCCCTATTCAACATATCCTTTATTTGAGTATACAAAGTGTGGCATTATCCCACTAGATCGAGCTAAGCATGAGATAATCTCACAGTGTGCAGTTTAGTTCCCTCTTCAGAGTAGGCCTAACATTGAGTAGACTCTTTATAGATATGGGTTTGATGGGATTTTACTCCATAACATCCAAGGAGATGAGATTCCCCTGTTCATGTATAAATTATATGAAAGTTATTATTGAGATCACCAGGAGGGATTGGATAACCAAATTTAGAGTTTGGGATACTTCTAGAACACCATGGTCCATGAATATGTTGAGTAAGCCATGAATACCACAAATTTCATAACCATGAAAACTTTGTGCATCGACTATTAGAGCCTCTCTATACCACTAAGTATTATTGGCCATTTTCTATATGGGGACTCAATGTTGTGGTCCCATATATACCATTGATAACTCATCGGTGCGTGTTTATTCTGACTACAACGTATTTTTTTTCCAAGTGGGAAGAATCAATTCCTCTAAAATAAGTCAAGGTCTGATTTGTTATCAAATTCCTGATCCCCCACATGATTAATCAATTCAGATTCACTCATGCCATTCTCACTGACAATGGTACCAACTTATGGGCTACTGATATGAAGAGAATTTATGAAAAGTATAACATCTAGTGAAATCACACTTCTTACTACCATATGTATAAAAATGGAAGGATCATGGAATTCAAAAAGACCCTATATAACATTATCATTAAGATTGTGGACCATAATAAGAAAATTGGCAATTCAATCTCCATAATGTCTTCTAGATGTATCGAAAAATGACTTAAAATTCCACCCAAGTAACCCTGTCTTCCCTAGTGTGTAGAACAGAAGCAGTCCTTCCCATTGAGGTTTAGTTTCCATTACTCCAAACAACATTCTATGACTAGAAGATATTAGATAAATCAGAAGAAGTTTATCTAGATTAGATGAAATAACTTTAATAGAAGATTCTACAATGATTTCATAACTTATAGAGGCACCAAAATCTGATAGAAATATTGTTCAATAAGAAGGTTCACTTATGATCCTTCCTCTAGGGTGATATAGTGCAGGCTCTCAGGACCCCAATGATACCTGACAAGAATTTTCCAAATTTGGAGCCCATATGTGGAGAACCTTATATCATTCAAAAGGCTATTCCAATGGTTCTTAGTCATTGATCACCATGTATTGGGAGAATATTACACATCCTACCAATATCAATTTTCTAAAGCAGTACTTCGTGTAAGGATCTCATGGTGTCCTAGTCACATGAAGTTAAACCGTACATTATGTTGTCCTCACCATATGATGTTAAACTACATTTACACATCCCAATAACATGATGTTAAACTGTGCGATTGGTCTAATATCTATGATCTCAAACTAATATCCAGGGGTGCAAACTCTATGACCTTAAACTAGGATCTCAAGACCAAGAATCATGACTTTAAACTATGAACAAGTATTCTAAGGAATGCATTGTGTGGTTTTGGGCGTCCTTATTCACCATTCATGTTAGGTTTTTCATGCCACCACACTATACATACCCATTTAAGATACTCAACCCCTATGGTACGATCATTATGACCTTAAAATAGAAGTAACCCTATAGTTCGAGTTATATGACTTTAAATGACAAACATTAACTTCCTCAATGCATGATGTTAAACTACATTATTACCCAAGAAAGGTTTAGGATTCCCCATATGATAAATACAAGATGGACATTATTTCCTCATAATATAATGTAAAACTGTGGTCTTATCCCAAAAAAGACTAGGATGCTTCTTAAAAAGAGATGGTATTACCCCATTTTGAACTGGGATGCCTTTGAATATGAGATGAAACTTACCTCATGATATGAACATGGGATTCCACATGAAAACCATGGGTTGCCTCATTTCCTTCACTAGATAGAATTTCCCACATCAATGTTGGTCTCCTACTATGTCGTGTTCTAGAACTACCCATGTCTTGATTCCCATTATCATGGGATAAGTAGGGATTCCCAGACTTCCCATCTCTATGAAAATCCACAAAATTATCAACCCTTTAGCCCGTTGGCCTTAATTATGATCTAGGATTATAAAAATAAACTATTTGTAGTGTGTTCCCTATTACTTGTATGGAACATGATTCTCCTTGGATCCATTCACATCAGGTTTTACCTCTTTCATGCCATGCATATACCCCTGTAGCGAATATCAACCCATAGTCAAACCAACACAACATTAAACTATTTTCCATGGTCTAGACCATACGACCTTAAATTGTGTTTGCAACCTTCTAGAAATACATATTGATTGATTAAATTCCTTATGGGATAAATAGTGACACCCAAACTTCTCATCTATGGGCCTATCCACAAATTCATCGAAACCTTTCGCACCATAGCCCCATTATGGACCAATATTTAAGACCACAAACTAATAGGCACACTCTGTCCAAGCCTCATGAATTTAAACATTTTATAAGCCTTATCAGGAATGTGTAGTGTGGAAGTGGGCTACCTTGGAACTCCATGAATATTGGTTTTGTCACTCTACCATGCCTCACATATCCATTTAAGACACCCACTTCCTATCCATCCGCCGATCCATGACATATGAATTTAAACCATTTACAACACCTGGGTTAAAATCATATTCCCTAATGTGCCCCATTTTAATGACCAAATATGATGTGGTGTGGAACCTAGGGTGTTAAATTACTCATGGACATTACCTCATTCCATTTCCAAACATCAGGAGTTTCTCATTTTGGATTTCCATCGTCCTTCAAATCCAAATTCCCCCCTTAATGGTGATTTTTCCTATAAAAAATGGTTCACCACCCTCCTTGGTTCTGTTCTCTAATACATATTCAAAAACATATAATGGATCTCATGTTTTGAACTTGTCCAATAGTCGATCCTGCATTTTCTCACCCCATCCTTGAATGGTGTAGTTGTGGACCCTTTGCTTCAAACATGTTCAATAGTCAATCCCTACCCATTTATCACACCTTATCCCAGCCTTAAAAGTCATGACATACCTTCTTTCCACCGCCCTATGTCATGGTGGAATTTTAACACCCTTGGTGTTACCCCTCCATGCGTCTGTGTGCATTGAGTAAGCAGGTTAGTGTCATTGGGACATTTCCAACTCGACTCCTCCTTCCCCTTACTATGTGCTTAAATGTGTTAGGGATATTCCCTCACCACTCCTTGTTTCCCACACCTATAATGAATCATGTTTCGATTAGGGGATTTTCTAGAGTTTTTACTCATGTGGTCGACCTGTACAAGACTGTGGTCCAAGAATTACCACATTAAACTTTGTGAATATCCTCTTAGAAATATGTTGTGCGACATGATCCCACTTAGAACTCATTCACATCAGGTTGTTCCTACCACACCATGCACACACCTTTTGAGATTTTCTCCCTATGCCTCCATGGTCCAAAATCTACTATCTTAAACTAGGAGATCAAATCCAAGAATCATTACTTTAAACCATATTCTAGTCTCCTCAGGAATATTTTGTGTGATATTGGGCCTCCTTGGTTCTTGTTCATATTAGGTTTTTCATTCCCCCATGATACATATACTCACTTCAGATTCCACTTGGTCCAAATTCTATGATAATAAACATGGAGCCTATGGTCTGAACTATATGACCTTAAAATAAGAGAAAAGCTCAGTCCAATCATCACAACATTATACTATGTGTGGTTCATGTTAGGGATATTTTATGTGGAATCATGTGTCCTCATAAGCCCCTCTATTTATGTTAGGTAACCTCCCATCAATGTCACATACATTCCTTCAATACACCCTCCTCATGGTCCATGCAACTCAACCCTAACTGTATGAGAACCACCCCAAATTCTATTTCTCGGTGTGAGGTATCCCATCATGATAGCATCCTTTACCCTCAAATATTGTGGTTGGGTAGGTATCATTCACACTGGTTCACTGCATCATTTTTTCATGATTATATACCATGATTCTACCCCACAGAATTAACATGGTATTCCCTATTGAACTAACATGAGGAAGAATTGATGAGCAGCTCGGTGCATAAGCCCTACATACCATGTCCCAGTGACTTGACATTAAATTGTGGGATGCATCCTGATCACATGAAGTTAAACTATATGATGTTATTTCCTCACATTATGACATTAAACTCCATGTCCAAAATCCTCATTGTATGCTGTACAATTGCATGTTCATCTTCCTCATTTCAATATGTAAAACTATAATGCATCTTAAGCCCTCTCCTAAGTGTCCCTTTCCTCTGGTGTCAGTCATATACCACATCATTCATTCAACCATCACTCATACATCTATTTATAGGCTGATATCCACACATACTTCTTGATTCCTCTACGGAGTGATCCTCATGATCGACCCTCACGAATAAGCTTCACGAGTGCGCTTCATGAAAGGGATTTGAATGCCAATTTTCATCTATTCTCCCTTAGAATCCAACCCTCCTTTTCCTTATCATCACCCATTATTAGTGGGGTCATTTTTTGGTGGCAGAATACGCATTTCATGGGAATATTGGAGGAAGGAATGACCTGTCCAAAGAGAATCCAATCCAAAACAGCCCAAAATCTATCTAAAGAGTCTGCTTCATGAGGCCCAACCCCTTAATGAAATCCCAGAGCTCATGAACCTCTTAGGATAAGAAGTTACCTCTGTGAATGTATGAATATCTATTGGTAGTCCTACACATAATGAAATTCAGATTCACAAAGCACTTTGTGACCACACAAATAGATTATGATGTATGCATGAGTCTATTATTCTGACTCGCAGATCCCCACCCATTTGTGAAGCACATAAGTTTCCACGAGCACTTCAATTATTCATGAAACAAAGTTCCTATAAATACCCCCTTTAGTATGATAGTTTAGGGATGACCTTTCGACTTCCAAATTTATCCCAATTCATGATCCTCTTGAGCTTCACAATCCAAAGTGATAATGGATCACCCAATGTATCTAGGCTTCAGAAAACCCCTTTCCATGGGTTATTCAATACCTCCCCTATGTTGGGGATGCATTTAGTGAAGGAATATTCCCATCATGAAGGAAGAAGGCCCTATGTGGTACTTGAGTCTTCTCAAACCATTCTTCCTTTTTGATTCACTATTCTCATGAATCTGGACTTCCCTATGAGGTAGGGCCACCCCGTTTCACAAATCTTACTCCTACACAAATCCCCTAAACTCCGAGAAGCACCAAATATTCTTGAATCCCTTGTTTGTGAGGCCCTAAGCTTAATGAAGCATCTATCAGGGGCTTGTTCATGGTGACTCCCTTATATTAACCCTACTTCATGAATTTTGAGTGTCCAGGGACCCCACACCCATCTAGGACCAGTCCAGATGCACCTTGAGTATTCATGTGACCAGTTCCATCCACTAATATGTCTACCCACTCCACTCTAAGTATGGATTAAGCTTCCCACATACATTTTTATTCAAAGAATATGTAACCTAATGCCGATTTCTTCTAAGAAAATTCACCCCAACATGGACCTCATGAATAGACACACCTCCCTTTGTTATACCCTAGTGGTTCCAACACCATTCCACACCCAAAGGTGTATGAGTGGTGGTTACATAAGCACTAGAGGTAAGGATCGAGTCCACCAATGTCTAAGATACATGACACAAAAATTCATTGTTCCACATCCATGTCATATTTCATTAAACTACATGACAAAATCTTCATCACATGACATTAAACTATAGTCTTACGCTATATTATAAGCACAAGATGCTCCATATATGAGTGGAATGGGATGAAATCCACACATATACCACTCATTTGGAATGAGATCCTCCACCCGAAAGCTTAATGCATAAGCCCCAAACCATTCCAACCAAGAGAAACCCTATTGTGAAGGGAATATTCAATGTGTAATACCCACACTAGCCCTCATCAGTGCTCCTTTTGCGACACGAATTTCCTTACCAAATGATATTAAACTACATGGATATATCCTATCACATGACATTAAACTGTGGCATCAAACTTCATGGGTTTTGATCATTTTATTCTAAACAGGGTATGTAGGATGCCTCCATGAGGTTAAATACTTACCAATGTTAAACTTAGGTGATCCCTCCTAGGGACGTACCTCCCTGATATACCTCAAGGGGAATTAAAATCAAATCTTCAAGACCACATTAAGAGGAATACAAAATAATGGTCAAATTAGGTGCTCTCACTTAGGGATGTTCCTCCCTGATTCACATCAAGGAGAATTCTGATAAACTATTTGGGACTGCCTCAAGGGGAATCCTAGACAATTGTAAAGTTAGGTTCTACCTCCTAGGGTTATACCTCCCAGATCCACCTCAAGGGACATTATTATCAACTATTTGGATCTGCCTCAAGGGGCATCCCAACCAATGGTAAACCTTGGTGCTCCCTCCTAGGGACGTACCTCCCTGATCTTCCTCAAGGGGAGTTCTGATCAACTCTTTGGATATGCCTCAAGGGGAATCCTGACCAATGGTAAACTTAAGTGCTCCCTCCTAGAGATGTACCTCCTGGTTCTACCTCAAGGGGAATTATGATCAAATATTTAGGTCTACCTCATGGAGCATCTTGACCAGTGGTAAACATAGGTGCATCCTGCAAGGGACACACCTCCTAGAACTTCTTCAAGGGGTGTTATGATCCTTCCATCTTGGGTTCGACTCAAGGGGTGTCCTCACTCAAACCATCTAGATGTGAAACCTTCCCTCCAAGGTACACACCTCTTAGATCTATCTCAAGCGACATTATGATCCATCCATATAGGGTTCACCTCAAGGGGTGTTCTCACCCGAACCATCCATGAGTGACACCTCCGCTCCTAGAGACACACCTCCTAGATTTTTCTCAAGGGGCATTCTGATCTATCTATCATGGGTTCACCTCAAGGGGTGTTGTCACCAAACCATCCAGGTGTGACATCCTCTCTCCCATGGGAACACATACCAGATCAGTTTCATGGGGAATTTTGATCCATCCATCCAATGTTCACCTCTAGGGTACTACTCATCTATCAAACCAGGTTTGGAATTATCCCTCATAGAAACACACCTCCCATTTCTTCCTCAAGAGGCACTCAAATCCATCAATTTCATCTCCATAAGACTTTAAACTCATGCCTTGACCCATAAATACATACCCTTTGCATATTTGTTGCATGCATGAGGTAAAAAGAGTTAGAAGACTCATCCCTCTAGGGTCGTTACGTTTTTATCCACATGGAATTCCTTTGGTTCGATGCCTTAATATGCCTTATATGAGATTCTCTCCCAAGAAGAATAATATAGTTGACTAATGCTCCCAACATCCAGACAAGCCTATTGATGCCCAACATGACTACTCTCATGATAGAAGGTTGTTTCCTTGTCAATATTAATACATTTTTTTTCCAAATAGAAGCAATTCAATTAACTAACCTCCACAAAGAGATAGAAATGGGAATAATTTCCAAAAAATGAATTAAATATATGAGAGAGACTTGGACTAGGTAATGAACTCCAAAGAGGAATCCATGGAAAGAGTAACCAATATCCCATATAGATCAAGGAGTAGACATCACCATTGAAAGTGATGAAATCCACCCAACTTTTGAAAGTGGGAATGTGGGTAACATGAATGCACATCATGTGTGGGCCCCAGATAAAGAATCATAAATATTGTAAAAATTGATATTTTGTTAAATAATAAAGTGAGAAATTAATTTTCCCTTATGTTCAATAATATAAGTTTATATCCCATGCTGTTTGATGAGAATGGAACTATCTAATTAAAGCTACGACCATGGTGTTTTATTGGAGATTTAATTTCCAGAAATTTAAAGAAAGATACATAGAGAACCTATGTTGATGACACAAACATGCAAGATGCATGATTAAAGATACCAAGATAATGGGATTGTATTATACAATGTACATTTATAGGAGGTTATATGTCATTATGATATTAAATTCTTTCTCTATTGAAGCCATGACATGTTTCTATATGTTAACTCCAGACTTTAGGTAGTGTAGACTAATTCTACTAAGAAAATATCCTAAATGGACACAAACTTTGTATATATATATCCTTAGTTAAATTTTATATGATTTTAATATATTGGATAAATATTATCTGTGCATTTGGTTTAATAATTATTCATGCTAGTTTGATTACAAATATTTAGTCACTAGTTATGAGAGAGAATATAAATGTGGGTTTAATTTTTAAGGAATATTTATTCACTAGGTAACTAAATATTAAATTACATGAATATATAATATATCTTAATTTTTTTATTCACATAGTAATAAAATATTTATTTAGTTACATGAATATTTAATAAATATTTAACCACTAATTCAATGAATATAATATTTATTTATTTTTTTGAGAATAATGAAATGATATTTATTTAATTAAATAAATATTCATTATTCAAGGTATGATAAATACTGGGGAGGATCATAAGACTGAATTTAATGGTATGATGATAAATTTCATATTAAAGATTATTAGAATAAATATTAAATTATTTATTCAAGAAAATAATATTTATTTTATCCTTGGGTTTAGCACATGTCAAGTAAATAATAATAATTTTATTATTATTTTTACATTTGGTTCATCAGGGTTTAAAAAAATAAATATGGAACTTCTATAATTATTAAATTATAAGCACAATTTATACCCAATTGTGACATTTTATGAAATTCTATCCATTTTCTAATAATTATTCAAAATGAGTTCTAGAGATAATTATCTCAAATCTTAGATAGATTTACCTCTATAAAACTCTCAAGAACTGAAAGTAATTCTTTTATAGAAGAATGATTCCTTCTCATATTGAAGGATTGTTCTATGATTAATAACAATCACCATAAGTATTATAACCAAACACATTATCACCCAAATGATTCTACAGTGATGATCAAAGGTATACATAACATGTGTCGATCACTGTTAGAGGGAATATACCCATTATTCATCTGATTCAATAACATTAAATCAAGTGGCATGCATTCGATCATTGATAATTTATAATTAAATGAAATGTATTTCATTATTTAAATAATTTTTATGAATTATTTTTAAAAACATTTTATCTTCTTGGTATTGAATTTCATGTTAATTAATATTAAATTTAATTCCATTGGTCATGAAATTATTCATTATCTACATATCATATTATTCATTGATTATGAAAGAAGATGAATTGGCATCTACCCAATAGATAGTTCCATTATGCATGAAACCCTCAGTTTGGATATAATGTATGAGCTTACTCCTTCTTGAAGTAGGTTGTTATGAATTGATATATATTTTTCAATAATATTTTATTATTAATACAAGTGGTTGGTTTTGTTTTTATCCTAAAAATTTACTTCCCAGAACAATACGTGACCTCCCACAAATCCACCATCTATAAAAATAATAATACAATATAGAACACCAACATATGAGAGATTGATCTTCTTTTGAGTGAAGGTTGATTTACCAAAAAATAATAACTCCTCTCCTTTGATCTAGAAAGTTTATTTTAAGTAATCAAAATTCACTTTATTTAATAAGTTTTATATTCAAAATCAAACTAGTGATTAAACCATGAACAACTTTGACTGCCCTACGAGCTACATGAATAACTCTGAGTGGATTTATATCTTTTTCTTCTAAAAAAACTCAACATTATAACTTAGGCATAAAATATCTTTAAATCTTCACAAAATTGTTGATATAATCTTAATATTTTATATTCTCAATTCTAAAATCTTGATAGAATATATTTTTTCTCTTCTAACCCACCCTCAGCATCATATGCTTCTTCTACTTCTCTCTAAAACCTAGTCTCAAATTCCATTTTCTTATGTATATAGGGGTGAGTACTCATAACCAGTTTTTTTTGTAATTTTGATATAATCAAGTATAAATATTTTCTATTTCCTAGATAAATCAATTATCTCAAACACAAAGATCATTAATTTCTCATTACTTTTAATATACTTGAAATGGTATAGTATAATATTTCATGATCCTGGAAAAAAGTATCATTAATTAAAATATTTTTTTTCAACCATGGTACTCGTGAAAATATCACAAACCTCACAATGTTATCATCCTCCAATGTTCTAACGTGTAGTTCAAAAAATTACCTTATGTTTTTCTCATTAGATAAACAAACTTAGATACTTAGAAGATCGATCTCTTCTTTCCTCAAATAAATCATAATTAGCATACCTTAATAACCAACCAACATGAAACATAAATGAAAATCATCATTTTATTTTAGTAGTAGTATATATATATGGTTCAAGAAAAAACTAGGCTCAAAATATTAAATCTTTATAATGAACTAAAATGGAATCATTGATTGATTATCAAGTAATTTAGGAATTTAAGACTAGTAAAAAATTTATCATAAACAATTTAATTATTCATAAAAACAAGAATAAATTAATGTTTGGTTCTTACTCATTCAGATGATCTTTTAAATGGTACTATAATTTATGATTTATTCACAATAGAATCATCATTTTTAGGGTACAAAAATTATTTTTGATGCTTTATAAATTGATTATTTCTTTTTTAATCAATTAAATTAATTTTTTTGACAAAATTGATCCAACATATTTTTATTTTTTTCACAAAGTATTGAATCATACACATTGGCTGGATAAAAAAAACATAAAGACTGATGTCACATACGCCATACCTTATGATAGATACACAACACTAGATGCACTAATTAATAAATGGGTTGACTTGTATGTAGTTTACCAATACACCTATATAGATTTCAAATGACACACACACAAAATATTTTTACTCATATAGATCATAGAATGACTCATATGCAAACCTATTATGGCTCATATGCAATTTTTTTTCCAATCCCATTATAAAGATATAAGACTAGATTCAGTTCAATACACCCCAAAATACTCTCAATAACTATAAAACACTTAAAAAACCTAATTTAATTGTTTGAAAATATATACAATAGACAATAATACTTCCACAATTCTAAGCGGTGCATCAATCTCCCTTTTCAATTTTTTTTCAACCTAATTTCAAATCCTTCTCAAACCGATCAAACTCATTAAAATCATCACTAATTTTATTAAAACTACAATAGAATCATTAAATAAAATCTTATCTGAAATGATATTCATTTTAAAATCACACAACAAGATAAAAAAGTGTTTTGATAGAATTATATCCACTAATGAAATTAAAATTTTGTCTAAGTGATTTAAATTATTTGTCCATGTAATTTCCAACTCCTTTTTATAAAAACTACATCTCATAAAAAACCCCCACTTTTTACAATAATAATTGTATTAATGAAGAATAAGTGCACACTCTATTTTGATAATAAAATCCCGATTTATAAGTAACAAGTAAAAAATTGTGAAACCTTTTATCCCCCTTTGACAACATAATCCAAATATTTATGGGTGTTTACCTTCACTAATACAGACAAGGATTTTAAAAGTGCTAGAAACCCCTTTCAACAGCGCTAGAAAAGTACTGTTAATGGAAGTGAAGTTAGGGGGGGGGGTCCCCTTTATTAGTGCTAAAACATTGCTGATAAAGGAGCACCGTTATCAGTACTATTTTGAGAACTGATAAAGGGCTAGTTGTCTGTGATGTGCTATTTATTTAACAGTAGACCCAACACCTGTACACCTACAGAAAACAACACCTTCACACGAACAAAGCATAAAAGAATGAAACAAAACACACATGAGTTTTGCAAACAATGATATATACATTTAATTAACACCATTGATACAAAAAAACACACTTCTATATACATTTTAAGCAATGTTTTATATGGTTAAAATTACAATTATCCAACAAATAGTTAAAAACAATAATGGTTTATCCTTTGAAATCAGTGATCCCCTCTCAAAAATTGTTGTCCATGGTATTAGTTTCCAAACAAAGCATACAAGCTCAAGAAACAAATTCCACCTTTATAAGAAAACAAATATTATGTTTGTAACATTAGAATTAAATAAATTAAACATTAATATGAAAGAGTACATTAATAGAATGACATTTTTTAATAAAAAAGACACATTTGGAGTTATACCGGTCACACTGTGCATCGTAATGAGGTGGGGATGATTCCTACACATCGAAAATTAGTTATAGATAATTGTTTTAAAATATTCAAAAAATAAAACTGGGTTTTCTCAGTTTTGAATATGTCATTTCTTCTTTTACTGAAATTAATATTAAATTTAAATGACACATTTTGATTTATATCGGTCACATCGTTAGTCAGATTGAGGTGCAGTTGATTCCTACACATCAAAAATGAATGATAAATCGTTTTCCTAAAGCATCAAAACAATTTGAATGTGTTTTCTCAGTTTGCAGTATTTCACTTTTGTTTTTTTTCTAAAATTAATGTCAATTTTAAATAAAAGGAGACACATAGAGTTATACCAGTCACATTGTGCACTAAATTGAGGGGTATTGGATTCTTACATGTCACAAATGACTTATGGGTCATTTTCCTAAAGTATAAAAAAATATGGATGTGTGTTCTCAGTTTGTTGTATGTCAGTTGTGTTTTTTTTCTAAAATATCATTTCAAACTGAAACATGCATTTTGAGTCATACTGGTCTCATCATGTGTTGGATTGATATGAGACTCCTTCATACACATCAAAAATTTCTTCTAAATCATTACACTAAATTAGTAATACAATTTTAGTGGGTTTTCTTGGTTTTTAGTGAGTGACATGTTTTGAGATAAAATGTCAATTTTAAACTCATAATATAAACTTTTAGCCATACCTATCAAATTATGTGTCGGATTGAGGTGAGATTGATTCATACAAATCAAAAATGACTGATGGATAATTTTATTAAAGTATACAAACAATCTGAATGTGTTTTCTAGGTTTTTTGTATGTCACTTGTGATTTTTTCTAAAAATAATGTCAATTTTAAACAAAAAGAGACACTTTGAGTCATACTATCCACATTGTTCATTGAATTGAGTTGATGTTGATTAATAAATGTCAAAATTACTTATGGATTATTTTCATAAAGTCCTAAAACAATCAGAATGTGTTTTCTTGGTTTTTAGTATGCCCGTTTTGTTTTTTTACTAAAGCGTCATCTCAAACTGGAAACATGAATTTTGATTCATACTATTTGCATCATGCATTGGTTTGATATGAGACAACTTCATAAATGTCACAAAGAACATATGAATCATTATAATAACTTATGAATACAATTGGAGTGGGTTTGTTTGTTTTCTGTGAGCGACACGTTTTGAGCTAAAATGTCAACTTTTAACTGATAATAGTCACTTTTAGCAATACCGGTCACACTGTGCATCAGATTGAGGTGAGATTTATTTTTAAACATTATAAATGAATCATGGATAATTTTACTAAAGTATTTAAACAATATGAATGCATTTTCTTGGTTTTCAGTATGTCACTTTTGTTTTTTTTTCTAAAATTAATGTCAATTTTAAATAAAATGAGACAGTATGAGTCATACTAGTCGCATTATGCATTTAATTGAGGTGAGATCGATTCCAAAAAGTCAAACATAACTTATGGATTATTTCACTAAAGTATGAAAACAATAATAATGTGTTTTCTCATTTTGTAGTATGCTAGTTATGTTTTTTGCAAAAATGTTATTTCAAACTGGAAACACGCATTTTGAGTCATATCGATCGCATCGTGCGTTGAATTGATATGAGACTACTTTATACATGTCACAAAGAACTTATGAATTATTATCCTAAATTATGAAGACAATTGGAGTGGGTTTACTTGGTTTTCATTGAGTGACATGTTTTGAGCTAAAATGTCAATTTTAATCTGATAACAAACACTTTTAGCCATACCAATCACACAATGTTTCAGATTGAGTTACTGTTGATTTTTACACATAAAAAAAGACTCATGGATCACTTTATGAAATTATCAAAATAATTTTAATACATTTTATTGGTTTTTAGTACGTCACTTTTTTTTCTAAAATTAATCTCAATTTTAAATAAAAAGAGACACTTTGAGTTATACCAGTCACATTGTATGTTGAATTTAGGTTTGGTCAATTCCAACATGTCACAATGACTTATGGATCATTTTATTAATGTATAAAAACAATATGAATATGTTTATTCAGTTTTAGGTATTTTAGTTTTGTTTTTTACTAAAATGTCATTTCAAATGAGAAACACGTATTTTGAGGCATACCGGTCACATAGTGCATTGGTTTGATGTGAGACTACTTTATACCCATCATGAAGAATTTATGAATCATTATCCTAAATTATTAATAAAATTGGAGCATGTTTTATTGGATTTCAGTTAGTGACATGTTTTGAGCTAAAATGTCAATTTTAAACTGATAAAAGGAACTTTTAGCCATACCTATCACAATGTGCATCAGATTGAGGTGTGGTTGATTCTTACATGTCACAAATGAATCATGGATTGTTTTCCTAAAGTATAAAAAAAATTCGAATTCATTTGCTATGTTTTCATTATGTCACTTGTGTTTTTTTCTAAAATTAATGTCAATCTTAAATAAAAAGAGACACTTTGAGTTATACAAGTTGAATTGTGCATTTAATTGAAGTGAGTTCAACTCTTATAGGTCACAAATGAATCATGGATCTTTTCCCTAAAGTATCAAAACAATCGAAACGAGATTTCTCAGTTTTCAGTATGTCACTTGTTCTTTTTACTAAAAATAATGTGAATTTTAAATAAAAACGGACACTTTGAGTCAAACCGATTCCATCGTGTGTCTTATTGAGGTGGGGTTGATTCCTACAAATTTAAAATGAATTATAAATCATCACCCTAAAGTATCAAAACAACTGAATACATTTTCTCAATTTTTAATAGGTCAGTTACTCTGATACCAACTATAATGACCTAAACATTTCATACATTGATATCACATATGAGTAGATTAATATTCCTTACATAAAAGAAATAAATTAAACATAAATATGAAAAAATGAATTAATTCTATGGAAAATTATTTTACCGTACAAACACAAAGATTACCTCTGTTATTGAGTAGATACATCATCATTTCTCTTCCTTCATAGGCATGTCACATGGACATAAATCTTCTAAAATAAATTAACCTTGCGAGGAATAATGAAAAACAAATGAACATTTCATTATATAATTTTTCATTAAAATTTTGATATTATATCGTAACATTACCTTTAAATATTTACAAAGGGTTTCTTTGGCCCATATATAAGCTAATAACCAAACTAATGATTGATTTTGCACTTGACAACTATTGGTTAACTACTGCTTAACATAGCAACTGATCTGAACTTTTGATCCGGCACCCTATGATGCTCTCATCCGACACCATATCTATGATATCATCATTTAGTGTTCACTTTTTCTTCTCTTCCTGCACCCATTTACCTAGTAAATGGGTGCAGGAAGAGAAGGAAAAGTGATAACTAAATGATCATATCATAGAGATGGTGTCAGATAAGAGAATCAACGGGAATCCATACCAAAAGTTCAGATGAGATGCTCTGCTAAGCTGTAGTTAACCAAAAATAGTGAGGAATCCTTATTTTTTTGATTAAATTTGTGAGTGATGCACAACAAATATTCTTCCAACACACTACATCAGTATAAAAAACAACATAAATGACCAAAATAAAGAATATAAATGATCCATACCATAATTGTTTAGGTCTAGTGATTTTGGAAACATTGAATCATAATGAACTAGTTCATAAGAGTCTCTCATTAAGTTATTCTTTACTATAAAGACAAATCATTTCAAAAACCATTAATCATAACCTAAGGATATGAAAAATAATAAAGGGCGATCATAGATGCTCAATATGTGTAAACAAGAGAGATATCAATGATCAAATAAGGATAACATAAGTAGTAGGAATTCACCTTCATCTTATTTGTGTACAATCTTCCATCAGGTATACTGCCCATTCGTTCTTAAACACATCTATATCATCTTGTGAATATTAGTTTTTTGGATAGTCATGGTAGTAATGAAAAAATATAAATACACAAAGGATTAATAAATATTTTAAATGAACTAGTAATTATTTTAAAAAATACGATTTTACAGATGCTAGTTTGTTGATGAAATACAATCTCTTTCATAAATTTACAAACATAATAACCCCAATAATTTCCATTTGTTTGTTTTGGACACTATAGAAACATATCGAAAAATAATCAATTTGTTTTATATGTGTTTGTATAGTTTAATCTTATTATATATACCATGATAGTTGTCCAGTTGTACATCTCATCGGAGTTCTTGTCCCTAGGCCTTGGATTCATTCCACGAAGTAGACGATATTGATTCACTTCCCTATTATTACAGAATCCTCATTAAAAGATAATATAAATTATATAACTAGATGTTTAGTTATAAAATGTTGGATATAGTTTATTAAAAAGTGAAAAACCCCATCATGCGGGGTCGGTTTGTCGGATGTCCATGCATTGAATCCAGAAAATAAATCTTTGGATCATCCTAATTGACCACAATGAGCATACAATGATGCCTAAAACACAAAAAATAATAAGTTATTAAAGAAATTAAAATATAGTTGATATGATTAAATTTTAGAGTTTTACCCCTACATAGTTGGTTTTAAAAATAGTCTGTCATCCGTAATTTTATTTTCAAATGATTTGAGCAGGGAAGACATTGTTTCACCATCATTATCGGAATTTATTTCTTCTTTTGAAGAGGTTATGTGAGGACTAAGGAGTTAAAATTTTTGTTAATGGGGAAATACCTTCAATTATTTTTCATATATATGCCTACAATAATTATGAAATGTATTTTGTCATAATTATAAAAGTATATCAACTTTCGTAAAATCAAATCATGAAAACATACCTCATGTAAACATTTATAACTGAGGTGCCAAGCCATTCATACTTGAGGATTTCATTTACATTGTCAGCACTAATGTAATCTTATTCTTCCCCTCTGTACATATTTTTTTTCGAAATCAACTGTGTGAGTATTTCCATCTATCAACTTTGTATCCACATGAACTTGCAATGATATAAAATGTGGATATAGAATGGGTGGGGTGAAGGTTCTCTCAGTAGATCATTTCGATCAGTTGGTTGATCCTTGATATATTTTTGAGCTGATATTTCGTTTCACCCTCTTCCCTTTGTCATTATATGATAACATTCATTGGTTGAAACCTTTTTTCATTAAATGTTAAAGGTCCATCTTGAAAAATAAATTGAATATTAATACCTCTTTGTCAACATGTTTTTATAAGAATTGACAGCCATGCGATGAATGTTCCAACATCTTGTTTGATCATATGAATGCCATAATCATTATTTGGAACATGCAGCATGGTTCCCAAATCATTAGCTACGTTAATCGACACTCTGACATGACTAGTTGGAAGTTTTCTTTTGTGTAGAATGTCACTGTGCATATTGAACACCGTATCCCTCGTTAAAATGTGATGGGAGGGAGTTGATATATATAAATCATAGTCATTTTCACCCTGTATAATATCAGTATTGGAAAGGAATCAGTGTCTTTGTGAATCAAATTTCATAGAAACAATTATTAGAACATTTATTATCTCAGTGAAGTCGGGTTTTTTAGGGGAATGGCTCGCCTCAAATCTGGTGGGGGGGGGATCTTTACTCACAGGTTGTTCTTAAGTTCTTTCTTATCTTTTCCTCCCCCACAAAACTTTCTATATGATCTCTCAAGAATTTTATTCTTCATGAAACATAGATAATGTTTCTCTCACCTTTTTCATTTCCTCAGTTTGATCCTCCTCTTGTTTTTCTTTCTGAAAATATGTTTGGGGTGTCACCCCAAAACCCACACCTCTGATGGAGCCATACTGTTCTGGTCACTTTAAGGCCATTGAAAGTATTTCTACATCTGGTGCAGGTGTTGTTGATTCCTGTGACTATGTTAGATATAAAATATTGTAAAATAAGTAATCATTGTTATATAATAGAAATTTAAAGGAAATCAAATTTATATTACGTCATACTTACACATGTTTCCTACAATTGTTTGTGTTTTCATCTATCATTATCCCCTCTTTATTTACATGATCCTATTTCCATAGCACATCCTATGGTATGGAAATGGCTTTTGATTTTGATTCATCCATCTGCATATAAATAGATCAACATGTTTATGATGTTAATATATGTCACATAAAAGTCTTACAGTAGATTTAAAAGACGTACCCATTTTTTCTCATGTGAAGCGTACCCTATACTTGCTTTATAGTTGGGGTATGATGGTTTTTCTGCCTGTTCCTTATTTTAATCACTTAGTTTATATTTTATAAATAAAAAAACATCAATCAAAGTGATGAATACAAGCAACATAAAAAAATGTATTATCAGACCCAATATACCTGAAAAATATGCTATGTACAACGGCTTCTAAACGCATCCCAGGCTCCTTGGGATATCAAGTGTGCATAAAGGGGATGTGGGTGCAACTTGATTTTCCCTTCAATATATTTAAGATGATATTTCGTTAAAATTGTCTAGAATCCTCTATGAATATTTATTGAAACTCTTAATACATATTACTTGTGTGAGGAATCTACTATAAATTCACTCTATGAGGGATGATGAAGAGTAAGTAAATGTTTTAGTATTTTATTTTATTTTAGTAAATTAAAGAAATGATCTCATAATTTTCCGTAATCTATTCCAACATTAGTGTCTTAAGCCTGGTGAAAACATGGTGGCACTGCTATACATCAATTGTCATGCATTATCAGGTGATGATTCTAATGTATCAACTTATCATGGATTTTTTTGGGTTAACATGTTGGCCTCACTTATTACATCCCACATCAAATTTTATGCATTTTGCTTTTTTTACTTCAGGATTTTGGCTGACACTATCAAACTACGACGCTCTTGTTTTTTTTTTGCATCTCTAGGGTTTCATTGCCTACCATTTCGTCAGTTTCAACATCATCATTATGTTCCTCCGAAGCGCTATCATCGACACTAGGACCAACAGTAATAGGTTGAGAAACCTGTTGCAACTCAGCACTGGGGCCAATATCAATATATTGAGAAACCTATTGTTGCTCTACATTGGGTCTAGTGGAAGTAGGTTGATAGACCTATTGTGCCTCGGTATTGGGAACATCAATAGGTGCAGAAGTCATTATCTTTATAAGTGATTGAACATTTAATTTAGATTACATAAAAGAAACAAAAAACATATAATAACATAAGGTAACAAAATGTATGTTATAATAAAAAACAAACTGATTATTGAACTCTATTTTTTAAAGGGTGAAGAGATTTGACCCCTCTATTGACTATGTAAATCCATTCATTGTGGTATCCTCTGAAATAAAAAATGCCGTCAACATTGGGACCACTGTGAAAAGACTGTGAAGTCTTAATGAAAAGGCCATCCTCCGTTGAATATTCATCTTACCCTTATGTTTTTTTGTCGATAACAGAATAATTTACCAGTTTCGTTTTGTGGGATCTGGAACATAAAATAATTGTACTGCTTATAATGCCATTATAAATAGTTCGTATTTCTCCCCTTCCTTAATGAAATAAACTTTCATGCATCCCAATTCATCTATTTTAATATCACTCTAGTTATCAACCCACTTTCATTATAAAATCATCCCTTGGAATTTCGTATAATCCAACTCTCATATATGTTTGATGATACCAAAGTATGACACATTCACATAAATTGGATTTCTATCCTTCACACAAGAAACATGCATCGCTTAGGCCACACATGTAACCCCACTATTCTGCATGGTACTATCTTAATAATTTTCATTAGTATATAATGTATATCAATCAACTACATAATAACTATAAGATAATACATACACACTTTTTCCTCCGTCTAGCCATCGAAGTTGTTCTGAAATTGAGTCTAGATTTTCATTTGACTTATTAAAAATACGGTCCCAAAACCATCCTATAAAGCGTCTATTATGTGTATCTAATATCAATTTTCAGCCCTATATGGATTCAAATGAATAATAATTTTTTATGGGTTTGAACATATGGGTCAACGTCGAAACTGTTATGCAAAACATAAAGGTGGCCCTGCTCCCGATCTGTAATATTGATTGTGACAACCTATCTTCTAGAAATTCCTTCACCCTCAAGCCACATAGTGTGACAATATTTTGGTAGGAAAATTCTTTCCAGACTAGATAGGTATTCGGTACATAATTCAATGGCTTTATCAACAATATATTTCTCCTCAATACAAACCTTTAGCCAACTTTGATTTTTGACACTCCCTTTCAAAATATTCATACGCCGCTCAATGGGTCACATCCATCTATAATGTATAGGACCACAAAGTTTAATATCTATCACCAATTGAACCATTAAATGAACCATCATATCAAATAATGTTGGTGGGAATTGCATTTCCAATTCCCATAATATGACGGAAATTTATATTTCTATAGTTGGAAATTTCGCCGGGTCTATAACTTTGATTCATATACTTTTGAAGAAGAAAATAGATTCATTAATATATGGTAGATATTTCTGGAAAAAATAATACATAAAGCTATATGAATTAGATCTTGCATCAAAACATGGCATTCATTTGATTTTAGACCCTTTAACTTTAAATCTCTCATTCACACGATATTATTTTTATTTGATGAATACCCCTTTGGAACCATTACGTCATTCAAGAAGTTTCTAAACTAATATATCTCCTTCCTGGAAAGAGTGTAAGCTGAAAGAGGAAGAAATGTTAATTTTTCACCCTTTAGTAATATTAATATTTAACAAAATAATTACACAAAATATGTTCAACTAGGGTAATCATCCAACTATAATCAATGGAACTAGATATGGTAAACAATACCCTTAACTCTCCATGAATTACTCAGGAAAAAAGTAGATCACACACATTTTCCCAACCACATGATCAATGGAACTGGCTATGAGAATGCCTTGCACTAGAATGTTTGAGTATCCCACATGTGATCTATATGCATTTTTGTAAACCAGTTTTTTGGTGTTTCTCTAGAAACATAATGTCTCGAGTCAATAAATATGGTAGTAAACTAATATATGGTGTGATTTTCCATAGATTTCTTATGGGTGGAAGGATTCATTACATGTGTTTCTATGGTTATTTGATTAGGGTGTCCATAAAGTGTCCCATTAATTCCTCTAGTGAAGTTGTTTAATAAGATTCGACGGAATTTAACTTGTAACAAAGTGGTGGTTCCATTGAAATGGGTAAGGTTTGGACTGATATTCAACGTTGGAGGAACTAAAACATGGAAAAAATGGCATACCAGTCATGCCAACAACCACCTCACCATAAAAACACACAATCGTGCTCACAATCACTACACCATACAAAAAACCAAACACAATTTCAGATATTACGAAAATCCCTTATTCAGTTCTATTTGTTAATTTAGGGGTTATCACTGATTTTTTATCATCATGTGGAATTAATTAATTATCCAAGTATATGTAAATTACCAATTTCTATATTAAATTTTTCAAAGGAACCAACCAACATGCAATTCATTTAGTTTATAAATAAGGACCACAAACGACCACGATTTTTACCAGGGCATTTAGCCTGTACAATTCAAAACATAGCCATCAATATCAAACAATAATTACTTGTTCACAAGAGGAAACAAATGAGTAAGAGGATAAAACTCACCGCTAAGGTGTAGTTCAGCATGCGGCAGGGGTGTGTTCACGGTGGAGGAGAGGTTCATGATAGAGGATATTTCTAATTAAAAAGAAAACATAAAAAAAACTCATATGTTATACCTATCCAAAATAGGTCCAATGATATTTAGTAATGGGAAATGTCTATTTAAATAGTTTTATTGGTTAATAGTGGGAATTTATTTTCCATCTATGATATATGCTTCCTGTTTATTTATTTTTTGCACATCTACTATTTTCCTAGATGTTCAAATTTTGAATGGGACATGTCTGGTTTTCAGGAGAAAGGTAAATTGTAATTTACTATAATTTAGGGGTAAAATATTCCACATTAATTTTATATTTTTCCTAGGGTATTCTTGCAATCTCGTATGGATCATGAATGCCTCTTAGGTTAGTGGAAGGTGAGGTCAATTGTTGGTTATTATACTAGTCTAGGCTCTATCATTACATTTCCAATTGTAACTAACCCATGTCCATTTAAATATAGTATGGGGGGTCAGACACAAATATATTCCTAACTTTACTAGAGTTACAATGGGAGTGGGTCTTGATTGTATCATATCTGATAAATATTTTATAGATTGGACATTAGAGTAGTCACTACTAAGGATTTCCTCATTTGTATTGTAGTAATGTTTCTTTAACCTAGTGTGTGAAGTAGACATCAGAAAATTATAGGTGATTAAAACTTATGTGATGAATTCATAACCTATGGAAAAATATATAGGAAATATCTTAAAAACCTCATTGAATATTAATAGTTTTGGTTTCATTTATCATATAGTTACATGTGATGTGGATTGTGTAAATGATAAGATTGGGGGGAATGATATAGAGTTGGAAATGATGATGTGGTAGGGTGTTTAAATATTCATTGTATACTTTTAATTAGAATGAGGTTGGTTTAAGTAAATATATTTAGGTTGGTTGGGTTATTCTATCATGAGGTTCAACAAGAATAGGTGCATCAAGCATCCAAGGATGTGCATCATAGACTAAAACTGGATGCTGGGAATGTAAGAAGGCTATACTTAAGGGGGTAATATATATAGAATTTATTTATATATGATGGTTTTTTGTATGTAATGTGACATAATGATGGTAATATAAATTTGAGATTGTATTTCATCTATTCTAAACTAGAGATATATATCATGTTTCTTTTTGGATGAGTTTGTTTTGAGTCCCAACATGATAGATGTAGATTCATTTCTTGGGTAAGTATAAAGGAACATAGAATTTATATAGATATTGGATATATATTGATGATTTATGGATTGTTTATGTTTTTATAAGTATCTCGTTATATGACTTGACAAAAGATATTTTCAAGTTGATCTCAGTGGAGAGAAGATTAATATGAAACTATTTTCACATTGATAATTAGAGTTCTCTAAAAATGATATGTTATTATATTATGTGGAATATATATTACATACATAATTGAAACATCACATGACTAGTTTCTTAATAAAATTCAATCATGGGAAATGATACTATTTTTTAGGTATTATTTCAATTAAAATACTCATGGATGAGTTGGATGCTCTTTGGGGTTGAGGGATGTTTCAATGTAAATGTGTTCTATCAATTTTAAGTGAATCATGGTATGTAGAATATTATTTTTTTCATGATCGTAATAAAAAATTGGATGATTTTACTTATACATATAGAATTCATGCATGTTCAGACCATGTTTAAAATGATCACCCTAAGATGATAGGTGAATCTTGGGGTTACATATTTAGAACTACTATCTTGATGATGTTAACCCCTTTTATATGATATTTTTACCTCATTTAAAGGAACTCATTAAATTATTCACTCTTGATGGTTCACTCACCAAAAAAAACACAAATGAATAAATATAAGGAAAACAAGTATTTTACATTTTTTACTATAAAGGGATACATCTAAAGAGAACACATCATTGATGATTCAATGTGAAAAAAATACAGTATACTCACCTTCAGTGGATTAAAATTTTAGTGATAGTCATTTCATAACAAGGTTATTATGATGCACAATTAATAACTACAATGATTTGGATACTTTGGGATGAAATGTAAAAACACACAGAACCATGAGACATACAAAACCAAGAAACAATTTAAACCTGGAAGCAGCACCCCCACCAAATCGCTCTTGAAAAAAAACACATGATGAAACCATTTACAAAACAAAAAATACCAGTTTTTTATAAACATGGACAAACAATACTTTACCCCAAGGATTTACCAAAAGGTTCCCAATTTCCTTTTTAAGCCATGTTAAAACACACAAAGCATTTGAAAGTGCTAAATGGGTCCTTGAGTTTCAAACATACACACATCCAAACATTTCAAAATTACCAAAAGGGATCTAATCCTTTTTAAACAGACACCAAATAATTTTCATAAATAATCCATAAAAAATCTAAAATGACGACCCTTTTATAAGACAAACCAAAAAATTTATCAACAATTGTACAAACAAACCAAACAATTTATGAACTATTATATAAAAAACCCAACCAGTTTATAAAAAATTTTGTAACAAGATCAATAGTTTATGAATTTTTTTTCCTGGCTAAATAAATTATAATTAATTTTCTAAGCAACACAAACTGTTTACTAGAAATTATATGAACAAATCAAACAATTTATAATCAATTTCATAAACCTTCCAAATAATTTATAAATAATTTTTTTTATAAAAAAATGAATAAATTTATTAAAAATTTTATAAACAGATCAAACAAATTACACAAACTAGAAAACACCATAATAAAATATTAAAGATTAATACAAAGGTTATTTTCATGTTGAAAACATTATCAAAACAGAATTTGACATCCACTAAACACAATTTCCATAATCACACATAAACATAACTGGGGAAAAATTCTTCAAAACTATTTTAAACAGAAAAAAACTAACTTGAAAACACTATAGAAGATTAACCAAGTGTGTTGTGAAGCTAGGAATCAAGTCAAAGAATTAAAAAAAAAATTCAATCATAGAAAGTACTTAATAGGAAAGGGAACTGCAGATTAACCTACCTCAAATGTGTGAAAATGTGAGGACGCTTCAATAGAAGGGAGAACAAGACATCGCAGACCCTCCGCACACCCTAAAAACCAAAGGAAATGTATCTCACCAAAACCCTACCCATATGGGTTCATCCAAACCCTACGCACCCTATGGAAACTAGGGAAACCACAATAGAGACTCATCGGGGGGAATCCATGCACTGTAGAGGAGGCTACCAGGATGGTCGTCGGATGAGGAGGGCGCGCCGGAGCAGGTTAGTGGACAAGGGGGGCGTATAAGGAGAATGAGGAGAAGGAGGTGGAGTAGGAGTAGGAGGAGGTATTAGCGTCAGTTGAGGAGGATGAGTCGGTGGCCATAGAGGAGGTGGATGAGGTAGTGGCGATGGAGGAGGAGGAGGAGGGGTCTTGGCGGAGGAGGGCTTGACTGCATAGGGGTTATCTTCGGCGAAGGATTGAAAGGGTGCGTGGGAGGAGGTTCCTGTTATGTTTCTTTTATAAAACCTGCTAGAAGCTTTATCATCACTATATAAAAGCACTAATAAAGGTATGTTTTATAAGTGCTAAAATTAAAAGCACTGATAAAACATACCTTTATCAGCGCTTTGTTAGCACTGACAAAGATAAGCCTTTATCAACGCTAAAAAAGCACTAATAAAAGACCTATTTATCAGTGCTAAAATTATAGCACTCATAATGACATATTTTATCAGTGATTTTTTAGCGCTGATAAAGATGGACTTTATCAGCGCTAGAAAAGTGCTGATAAAGGTATAATTTTAATAATTTATTTGTATTATTATATATTTATTTAAAATGATATATATGATGTATATGATATATATATATATATATATATATTTATTAATAATTATAACTATGAATAAATAAATATTTATTTATACTTATAAAAATATAATTTAATTAATTATAAAATTATAAGCAATATACTTATTATATTTATAATCATTTAAATAAATAAAATAAATATATTAATTATATATATTTAAAATATTATAGATATATATAATTATATTTCTTATAATTTTATAAATATTTATATGAAATATATATATATTTATAAGTATAATTTCAAATAAATAAATATTTATTTATTTAAATAATTATAAAATTATAACAAATTTATATATCTAATATTTATAATTTTTTAATATATATAATTAATATCTTTATTATAAATTAAAAATTATTTAAACATATTTGTATTTAATTATAACTATAAACAAATTTTTTATTTATTTTTCAATATTTGTGTAAATATTTAAAAATATATTCATAAAAATATATTTATTTAATTATATTTAACATATTATATATGAAATAATAAATATATTTTTTATAAATTAATAATTATTTAAATAAATATAAATTTATTTTTATTTATTTATAAATATTTTTATATATTTATAAAAATATATATTTAGTTATATATTTATAACTTTTAACTATTAAAATAAATATATTTGTTATAATTTTATAATTATTTACATATATATGTATTTATTTATTTATAGTTATAATTATAACTATAAATAGTATATATTTATAAATATTTGTATATAATTGTTAATATATATATATATATATTAATAAAATTATAAAATTATATGTATAATTTTGTAATTATTTATATATATATATAGTTATAATTTTAATTAAAAATGTATTTGAAAAGTATTTATACATGTCATTAAAAATATAATAAAATATATTTATTATTTTAATATATTTAATGTAATTTTATAAGTACATTTTTTAGAACATATATAGTTCATATGGGTAACATTACTAATTAATCAATATACCACATCATAGGACAACATGATGTATTTTATAAATGAACATTCATGCATGATACATAATATATACGCATGGTCAATATATTCATTGACCAAATTCATTGGAAAACACATATATATTCAATAATTTTAATTATAAATAAATATATTAAAAAGTATTATATATTTATAAATAAAATAATTATAATAAAAATATTAAATATAACAAATATAATAAATATAATGAATCAATCCAATAAATCCAATAAATCAAATAAATTAATCAAATAAATATAATTCTAGTAAATATCTAATTAATATAATAAGTATAATAAATATAATAAATATAATAAATATAATAAATATAATAAATATAATAAATATAATAAATATAATAAATATAATAAATATAATAAATATATTTATTATTTAATGTAATTTATTATAATATTATAATTTTTTAATTATATATATATATATAATTATAATCATAGAAATATGTTTTTCAATTAAAACATTATATATATAGTTTTAAATTATTAAAAAATATATTTTAATTATAAACATGCGTTTTTTATTTAATGTATATAAATAAACATTATTGTTGAATATAAATATAATAATTTTATATAAGTTAGTAATATTTTTTATTCAAAACTTTTATCAGCGCTTATAATAGCACTGATAAATGTACCCTTTATCAACACTATGAAAAGCGCTGATAAAGGGTACACCTGTATCATCCCTTTTTAGCGCTGATAATGGGTACATTTATCTGCACTTTTAGCAAGCACTGATAAAGGCCCACCCCTTTATCAGTTCTTTCAGTTTAGCACTGATAAAAGGCAGCGCTTCCCTTACCTTTTTTTGTGGTAGTGCTTACATACCTTTTTAAGTTCGGGGAGGTAGAAATTGGAGTTTCATCCTCAAATTAGATAATCTATCCATTTGAAATTCTTTGGTGAAAATATCTCTAATTTTTTTCTTCAGTTCAAACAAACTATTATTTTATATCACTATTTATAAAATTTTATATAATGAAATGTTACCCGACATTAACATTCATTAATAAAGTGTTGAACTAGATTCATGAAAAATATTTATTGAAATATAATTTCATATGAAATGTATAATGGTTTCTCAACCTAAACTCTCAAGTCATCTTATTATACTTTTATCCATAACATCTAAGTAAATTCACATATAAAAGCTATGCACTTAGCTTCATCTATGACTAATTTCACTAAACCCTATTAAATTCTATGCTAACCAACCCAACATTCACCAAGGAAGAATGTGCTACTTGAAGTGGATTTTTTTTAACAAAATCACCTGCCTAGTTAACATCAATATAGCTATGAAATATAAAATTAGTTTTTTATATTGTAGTTCGAATCCTAGTGTGATTTTGATCTATTACAGAATCCTATTAGTTTCGAACATGTGATATTCTTTGGGATCACTTTTATTTAAATCACACAATGTAACAATAAAGACATTGTTAGGTCTATAATTTTTTAGGTAGATGAATATTCCAATTAGATTCCAATAATTATTTTTATTTACACTAGTCCCATCCTCATATTCGATCAAATTAGTTCCAAAAACTATATAATAGTCTGAATCCTAGTGTGATTTTGATCTATTATAGAATCCTATTAGTTACGAACATGTTATATTATTTGGGATCACTTTTCTTTAAATCACACAATGTAACAATAAAGACATTGTTAGGTCTATAATTTTTTAGGTAGATAATTATTCCAATTAGATTTCAACAATTATTTTTATTTACACTAGTCCTAGCCTCATATTCGATCAAATTATTTCTAACAACTATTTGAGTTGAAGTACCTTTATTTTATCTGATGAATAAAGTCATAAAAAATTCTCTGTTATATTTTTATTTGGATAGAAAAATATAATAACCCCCTGAATGATTTTTAATCTCGTAAAATTGGAAATCTCACCCAAAATAAATATCTAAAATTTTCTCTTAATTTAATTTGAAAATTATTCACAAAGATGACATTTGTTACCAGTAAAAATTATTTCATCTTCATATAATATGAAAATTAGAGTCTATGAGAATATCTCCTTCACATAGAGATAACTATAGACTTTTCCTTTTGAAGAGGTAATTATTATCAACCAACCATACGTCATGGAATACCAATATACAAAGGATTATTTTAAGCCATATAATGATATCTTAATCCCTCACAACATGCTAATATATATTTTTAGATTAAAGAACTTAAGTATTTCAATATAATCATCTTCTTTTCATTCCAATCATGAAATTTTATTAATCATATAAGTAATTACAAAAAAAAAGATTGGAAAATAAAAAACAAAGAAGTCAGGGAGGACTAAAGTAGTGGATCCCCAGGCTGGCATCGCAAACAATGGTAGTGAATTATATGGTAATGGAACCAAGGTTAAATATATGAGGTGAGGGTTTTCCTGGCTACCCTTATAAGCCAGAAATTTGGCAACTTGATTACTTTCATCCCAAGTTTGTGATATTTTTTCGTGACTAATTTAGGACTTGCATATTCAAATAATATATATAATAGTCCATGGAGTGGTGTACCTCCCATAGTGAGCATTGAGGAGGAACCACCAAGGTGGTAATGTTGTAGGATTGATACACCTCCATCCAATTGATAAATCTTTCCCATAGAAAGAAATATTTCACATAAAATTGGTAATCTTGTAGTGTCTTTAAGATGTCACTTCAAGAAAATCCTAAGGGCTCAAGCCTCAACAATAGTGAAAAAATTAATTCAAATTGAATTCATTATATTTGGTAATAACCCTTGTAAACCACCATTTCTTTATTTATTGTGACTTCACCTTTATCAACAAATTATTTTTGAAAACCCACTTAGTGAAAATTATATAATTATTCTTAGGACTTTATACCATCTCGCAAGTGGAGTTAGTTTATATTTGATCATGTTCATATTTCATAGTATCAATACAATATTCATGTGTAATATTATCTTAATCTATTTTAGTTTTAACTGTAGATTTAAGTTTATTTTGGTAGTTAAGTCTTAAAATTCTCCTAATTTGATTAGGTGCATCTTGTTGGCCAATAATATTTCTAGAATCAATATATTTCTTCATACTTTTATTCCTATGAATTTGATATAAGTTTATACTTGTCCTACAATGCCCTGAAGGCCTTCATTTTTTATTGATTTTTGATAATCCACATCTCAAGGGGTGAGGGGGAAACCTTACAAGGCCCGTAGACATAAGTATTACATGGACCATAGGCCTTAGAGGAATTCATTTGCCCATAGGGTTCAAAAATTACATACAAAACAGACTAAGTATGTTAGGTTTTAGTCCTTAGACGAATATTTTTTTTATTCGAGTCCTTTGGACTCAATCTCTACAAATCCAACCCTTTGGATTACAAAAGATCTATCATTGAAAAATGTAACTACACATAATTTTTTATATTCTATGTCTTTAAGAATTTTGATGTATCCTATCATGTGTGATGAATACCCAATATCAAGAATCGATAGACTTATGTTCTGGCATTCTTTTATTACTACTTTTACTAAGAAATAATTTTCTTCCTGATTTTTTTTAAATTATTTTACATTTTCTTTGTAGGATAATCGTCTGGAAATATTTTTATGAACCTCTCAATAGAATTACCTAGTCTCTCACATCTTCAAAATTTTTCTTTCAAAACTTCAAATCATTTTTTAGTCAGAAAACTTGTAGAAATTTTGTTTCTTTCCCACTTTAGAGTTTCCCACACTTGATTCATGCCTTATTCAAGGTAATGAAATCTTGTACCAATTTGTGTAATATTTTTGGCTAAAGATACTATTATACCAATAATAACTATTGAATATAAATCTTCTGTTAAATCCATAACTATTTACATAAAATTGAATTATGTATTTTCAACTTTTATGTTAATATATGGACTTATTTTTCTTATTCATGAAGGAGGTTTATATTTCATGCATTATTCTTCCTTTATTGGATGATTAAGTGGTTTTCTCACTATCTTTTCTACTATGTATTTTTATATATTTTCAATAGGATATTTATTGTAAGACAAATTAGATTGATTTTTTTTGAGAATATTCAAGTATAGAATTAATCAAAATTAATGAGTTATAAATATCAACTATTGTTGATAATTTATCCTTAACTTCAATATTTTTTATGTCTTTTTTCACTCTTTATAACTTCTATTCATCAGTTTTATGTTTTTATTCTATCTTACTTATTTCTTCCATTTTCAACATAAGTGATCATTAAATATTGTTACTAATGTTTACAAATGTGGCACCATGTAGCCTAAATCTATTGATATCTTCAATGAGTTTAGTCTATCATTTGAGATATTTTTAATTTTCCTCAGATTTCTTCTAATCATATTTCTTTATAATTTTAATATACTTCATCAACATTGTATTTTTCTCAAGACAACATTCTAAATTATATCTGGGCATATTCTCCTTGTAATTCTCTTCACCACCTTCCACATCACTACTTTATGAGGTTTCTTGGTTTTCGACATGCTCCATAAATTTTTTTACATTTTTTAGTGATTCATATTCATATTGGATGGTTGAGGAAGAGTCTTAATCTACTTTTTTTCTAATCATATTTATTTTATTTATTCTTAAAAACCATTTCTTTCTGTCACCTACCTTACTCACTGATTTAAATCCTTTTCCCATTTCTTATGTTTATGTTTTTTCTTCTTAGCCACCATCATCAAACTGACATCTTTTCTTATTTATATATTTGACTACAAAACATTCAATGCATCCACATTAAATTCATTTCAAGGGGAGGTACTCCTTGTATTTTACCTTTCTTTTTCTTAAATTTATAGAGTTAAGAGACATGATTTTTTTTCATTATCCACATCATCATTTTCATAAAATTTATAATAAGGTTTATGTTCTTAGTCTTCCAACTTCATATTTCTCATTGCTTAAAAATATATCTAATCTTTACCTTTATTCCAAATGTATTGTGTCTTTTGAATCTCATAGGAAATAAGGATATTCTGAAACTCATATAAAGATATATCTAACCCAAATTCAAGAGAACAAATAATTGAATCAAATATATCAAGGATGTTCCTTATATTTTATTTACAATAATGGAATCAACTATATTTTGACCAAAACCCTTAATAATGCTCACAATCGCAATCACTATATTGAATTAATCATCAACAGATTCATACTCAAACATATTCACATATTCCAACATGGTTCTATAAATTTATAACTTGAATTTTTTCACTTTGAAATTACCTTGATAAATACATTCATGTTTATTCCAAATTTTATTAACAGTTTATATTACCCTCACTTTTATAAACACCTTCTAACTAAGAAGCGTCAAAATTGAATTTCAATATTTTCTATCAACCTAAAGGTTTATTTTGTCAATAAATGTCATTTTTCAACCTCTAAAAATGGATGGAAGTCAAAATATTTCAATATAAATAAATTAATGTACCTAGCATAAAAAAATAGAAGCATAATGTTTTTATAACCATGTAAATTCATTCCATAAAATATGGGAAACAATCTACCAAAAAGTTCACGTTGTCTATCAATAACAAAGAGAGAGCATTATAGAGGGAACCTTTAGCTCTTATACCAATTAAAATTCCATGGGATACTCTAAGAGGATGGTGAATCTATGTATTCTATTATTAAAATATCCTTCACTAAATTAAACCATTATAGTTTGTTAAAACTTGAACCTCTTGAGTAGATTAAACTCAACCACACCCAAAATGAAATGAAACCAAGAAGAGAAAATAACCCACTTATTTTTACAAGGTTCAACCACAATTTTTGATTTTAATACTTATTTAAATAGGTTTTATCTGTTTGTTTAGATTTTACACTAATATCTTATCATAAAAACAAGTTGTTGGGCCAGGTTTTATCCCGAACCCATGCTTACCAGCCTAATATAGTGCCTTATGAAGGTCCAATATATCACAATTGTACAATGAATTATTTTTTTACATATCTATATATATAGGAATTAATTTTTTTCTTGCATAAATAAAGTAATTGTGTTGAATAACTAAATACTTAATTTCTCATGTCTTATCAATATAACTAAAATGGTATAATATAAGATGTATTGAATCTAAAAAATTATCATAAATTTAATGTTATTTTTTAAACCATGATACTCATTCAAGCCTCACTAAATCGATAAGAGAATCATACTTACACATTTTGATTCAAAGTTCCAAAAATACCCACATATTCTTCTCTTCAGATTAACAAACTTCGATACGTAGCATCTCAATATATTTGTGCCTAAATTGGCATAGACTTAGCATACCTTAATCAATAACCTTATTGAAACACAACTAAAAATTATCATTGTATAGTATCAGTAGAAGATAATTTAGGTTCTTAAAAAACATAGCATAAAAATATATAAACTCCATAATAAAATCATCTTGCATCATTGCATAGTTAAAAATTTATTTAGGAATTAAATAACATGAAAGCATCATCCCATTAAACATTTAATTTTTTTTTGTTAAGTACAGAATAAACAATTTTTTGGTTTTTCTTCAGTTAGTTAATCTTCACAAAGATATTGTTATATAATATTTGGATATCATAGAATCATATTTTTTCTTAAATAAAAATTGATTCATGATTCATGACATAGTGAGGATTATCTTTGGCATTGACTATATTAATTTTCATAAAAAAATTATCTATTATATTTTTTTATTTTAAAAAATGTATTGACTCATATTAATTGGATGGATAATATATATAAAAATCCTAATGATAGTTACATCATGCCTGATGACACATACACAACACAGGATACACTCATACACATACAATATGACTCATATACAGTTTCAAAAGACACATCTATAGATTAGCAATGACACATACATAGAAATAGGTTAATTAGATGGATCCTAGAATGAATTATATAGAAACCTATTATTACTCATATAAAGAAAAAACAGTGTCAAAATTTTGTCTCAACATCATAGACTAGGTTCACATAAAAACGCCTCAAAAACTTCTTAATCATTTTAAATCACCTCAAAATCACTTCAATGAATTTTTTGATAATAAATAAATGAAATAATAATCCTTAAAATATTAAAAGGGTCCCTTAATTATGGATAATATAACCTTTTTGGAGATTTATTATATATTTATATCCCTTAGGTTTTTAAAATGATTTTCTAAAGTATTGAAATAGGCATGATCCCAACTTGAAACCCACACAAAAACTATGTATCCCATAGAAAAAAAATCCACCTTTCAAACACAACAATGATGTTGGTATAGACATATGGGGATACAAATATGGGATATTTATTTTATTTAAATGAAGATAAAAATTAATTTATTAAATTAATATTAAATATCCTTGCAAACATGATTGACAAGGAATCACATAGAATTACCTTCCATGGGTGAATATCATATCCTAAAATTAACCGAATGATCAAAAAGTTTTTTCCAAGGTAATTATCTAGGATTATTTTATTATTTTACCCAATTAGACAGATTAGGAATCCAAATAGTGAAATTATTTGGGCCTTTCTCAATGAAAAACTCAGGTCACTATAATTTCCAAACCTTATCATTTTTCATCCTCAAAAATAAAACATCCCAAATGGATTACCAATAAGACTATAACCACCATCACATAAAAATATGATAAACCTATGAATTATCTCCCCCTTATTTAGAATTTAAAAAAGCAAAAGAGGACTTAGAACACAAAAAAAAATCAAGAATAAGATCCGATTTTATCTCTTTCATATGGGGATTTCTTTGTCAAGATTATCCCTTCATCCCAAGTAATGATAATCTAAATCATGTTTCTAGGGAATACCCATACATATACAAAAAATCATATTTCATGATTCTTATCATGTATTTTTACCCAATGTATTTCCTAACCACATGATACCTATCTTCAGTACAATAAATCAAAATGATGTACCATCCACATAAACATGAAATGTTTTTTCAATAAAGGAATATACTATGAGAGTGTTGAGATACCCACCTTTTAAATGAGAAAACCTAAGGTATATAAATTAAATAAAGTATTATCATATAAAAACTCTATTAATCGGTGTATCTATGATAGCACCGAACCAACCCCACAATAGTTTAATGTGATATTTCCTTGAGTTCTGACATAATTTCTCATATACCCTTGATAATGAGTATATATTAAATTTTCAAAAAACATAACAAAAAGATATGACAAAACTCCTTATTTTACATTTTACTCTAATTATTGTAAAGGGAAAATATAAACACTCCTTACTCTAGTCTGGTTCTTATCCACTTCCATATATGACCTAGTTTGGTCATAATCTCTTATTTGATAAATCAATTGAAAAGAACATCCAAAATTTCACTATCAATATCAATTCTATACAACAGTAGACATCAATTCCTTAATGACCCATTCCATCACTATACAAAGTGGGTGGTCCAGAAACATTTATATGACATGGATTTCTCAACTCTATACCACAGGATAACACCTACCAAACATGATACATCCTAAACCCAACCTACACACCATTTAATTTCTATGTTTTGAGATATTAAAAAGAATTTTTTAATCCATACACTAACTATATGGAAATAAATACCACATAATAGAGTTGTTGAAATAATATTTGAGTACCAAAATATCAATTTCACATTCCCCACTGCAAAGAAATAATCCCAATTCATCTAAAATGATACCTCAATGTGAACTAAAAGGTAATATCACTATCCAACCTCTTCTAGAAACAACCATACTCACATTGAAAACAGCATAAATTCCCTCATCTACTCTAATCAGAAAATCTACATCATTATTTTTTATCAAAGGTTATACTTCCATAAGAAACAGTAAAGGGTATATAAAGGAAAGTAAAACAGTTAAATTATTCTAAATTTAATTTAAAAATCTTTTCTGAACTTTTATAAATGAAAATGATGATATTTTAACTATTAATCATCCAAAAATTGAACTTAAAATATCTTTGATGACCATGACCAATATAATAATATTAGCAAGAGTAAGTAAATAAATTCTAATAACTATAATAGAAAATTATCACAAAAATATTAATTCATTAACTTCCCATCCAATTAAAAATAAAATCTTCCCTTAAAATGATGCCTCATGTATAATGAAAATAAATCTTTCAATTAACCCCATATTTATAAGGATCACCTTCCTAGAGAAAATATTACCATAACCATCATCCTTAGAATGACATGTATCAATTGGATACACTGATCCCATTAATGAAATTTCCTAGGGATTCACACTTATCTATGCAGTTAAAAAAACTAGCATGTGTCAGATAAAATCTCACCAACAACAATTCTATTGTGATGGTCCGACAACTCACTAAAAAAATAGTTATCAGTTGATGGAGTAACTAAACTTACTTGTGGAAGACTATCACCCAAGATGTTAGGGGTACTAAAATAATTATATAATGGAACCAAACACCTATCATCAGAGGGGGGGGGGGAACTCTACAGATAAAGGATCCACACCCTTGTCATTGTGGGGGGAGGTAATAACTCTCCTGATAGAGGGTCCACACCCCTTTCATGGGGGGGGGGGGGGTGGTGTACCAACATTGCTAATAGTGGACCCAAACATTATGGGAAGTATATCTATCAAGGGGTTACCAACTCCATTTATCATATGGAGGTCCATTTATTTGTTGAGAACCAAGGGGTACTGACTCTATACCTAAATTGAAGGACTTGAAACCTAAATCTATGAGGGGATACCAACTCTATGATGTTTATAGAGTTCCCACACCTTTTAATATGTGTAATTAAAAGGTGTTTCTTACTCTCTAGACTTGGATCACATGAGGGAGACCCATGCCTAATTATTGTTACATTGCCAGTGGTTATCAACCTCATCCAATATGCAGGGGACGCATTGACCTACAAACAATGAATTATACCAGTGGGTACTAGAATATATTAAATATATGGGGTAATAATTCTCATCAATAATAATTGAAAATGGGGTAACCAAACACATTTATATATAATTAAATATTTCCCTCTTGAACCCATGTTCTGGAACCAAGGCTATGCTTATAAAATTCTATTGGTGCTATTGCACTATAATATAATGAGGACATTAACCCAAAATGCTCAAATTATTTCAAATAATCATGTTTCTCATATAATCTATAATAGGTATATTCTACACCTTTAATGAATAAACAATTCTATAATGAATTCAATATCAATATTGTAAAATGAAATCACTAGAAATAGGATTCTATGCCATTAATAAGAAAACCCAACAACTTCTATATGAAGAATGGACCATCATATAAATACCATATAATAAATTATTTATGTATTCATTCAAATCAAAATATTAAAAGAGACGTTGTATACAAATTCATTCCCCGCAGAAACATAGCTGGGTTCTAGGGTTAGATTACTATATTTATGCTCTTTATTACTTATGGACCAAATTTCTCAAACCAACCTAAAAAAACTCCTAATTGAAAACTCTATCACTAAGACAGACCCATTTTGATATATCTCAACCCTAACAAAACCCATAGGAACCCTGTCTGGGCTAATGGTGGGATTGGGTGTGCCACCCCTTTCTTGACTCTAATTTTCTAATGGAGATTGACAATAACAAAGAAAACATACCAAACATAGAAACCCTTAGCCTAATAGAAACATATGGCATATATAAATCTCCAATAATGCAATAAAATTATCAAATACAGAATATATCATATATAAAACACCAAAAATCACCCATAATTAATACAGAGGTAAAATATAGAACAATATAAAAGGTTCTATAAATATGATAAGGATAAAACTAACACACTAAATATGGTAAATAAACCTCCTCTACATCAGGAAACTTATAAAAAATCATCAGCCACCAAAATAACTGAGTATCCCTAAAAACATGCTCTTCCAACTCTATATCCTTGAATATAATTTACAAACTATATATCATCTATATAAACACAAAATGTATTTATCAGATTATCCAAACATGATTTAGTATAGAAATAAATTGTATAAAGCCTTAAAATAAGTGATAGGATTATATAACCACCCATCTTGAATTATCTATAAGGGAATAGTGATACAAATTGATGAGTCGAAGATAAAACTTCTCTTTCAAATCATAAATGGTTCAAATCTTTCATCAAAGAGAGATACCCAATAACCACTCATCACATCACAATGGGTTCCCCAAAATAAGACCCCATGGCTTAAGGAAAACTATAATACCACTTTGATCAAAATATATTTAATGGAAATAAAACAAGTCATCCATGTGCCTCATGCATGGCCTAAAAATTCCAAATCACTCCTAGAGTAACTGATATCTTGAAGCCCACACATATATGATCAATATTATGTGATATATAACATATTAACATGTATTACATATTGTTTAAGGAGGCATTTAGCAGAACAAAACAACACATCATTTTTATTTAAACAATGTATTTCAGAAAATATAACCCATTAGGAATCCATGCCTCAAAACACTCTAATCAAATATCAAATTGTAATTGAGTTCCCATACCTATCTATAATATGAACTTTGGAAGAGGGATAATTAACAACATAGATCAAAGATCTATAAAACATGAGATACCTAGCTTTATAACTACAACATCACCTATCATCGATTTCATATAGTTACCCTTACCACATATAAGAAAGAATGACTGTCTATGGGGTACCAACCCTTTTTAATGGAGGACCCTTTCCCCACTATATGGGGGGGGGGGGGAGGGTGATTATTGAATAAATATTTTGTGTGGGAAAATTAAAATCCCTTTAATAATTACAAGACTTGGGGGGGGGGTTCCTAACTCCGAGTTCATATCACTACCCCTCATTGGTATTAGAATCAAGGATTCAATGAAATGATATCATAAATAGTTCTCATAAGAACACGCTCATTCAAAAAATTTCAAAATAATACCATGAGAATGATGAATGAGTGTAAATACTTAAACATAAAAAACCAAAGAAAATATTTAAGATTGATACTTATTGAGATTCAATAGTAACAATACAAAAACTTACGGGCCGTTGTTTTCCATGGAAATTTAAATTTTTGGTCCCGAGGTAGGGTCATTTAAAAAAATTGATTTTCAAATCAGAAACCATAATGTTGGAACATATTCAGGAGATATTTTGGATATTGTTAGAGGCCTTAGTGGTGTCTTTATTACTCAAGTGAGTATCAGATAGGGGTTGGTAGTGTCACATGTATTTTGAAATACTATTCTAGGCCCATTCATGATGTCGAGGGTGTTCGTGTAAGCTAAGAATTGAGTTTAATGCGCTATTTATGGCTTGGGGTGGAAATTATATATTCTATTAAAGAATTATTTCAAGAGTTTAGAAAACATTAGAGGAATAATTTAGAAATTGGGGTGTTTAGATTTATATTGTGACTGGTGTATGTCATATTCCATGAATGAACCCATAGGGTGACAAATTTCAACAAAATTTTCTATTTCCTCATATATAAGATTCATCCTCGAAAGGGTTTTGGAAAATGGTAAAGCGTCGATACATGAGGGTCAATGTGTAAAGGTAACCTAGATGATATGTAATATCCATTATTGAGTCTCCCTGAGTAGGTAAACATAAAACAATGAAAAAGGAAATATATAAGTGTAACTTCTTGATGTTTTAGTATATATATTGAGTAGTCTAGAATTTATAAAATTTGAAATGATCAATTTAAATTACATAATATTGTTAAATTTTTAAACCTCCTAAAGGAGAGTATTTGAATGCTTAATTTACAATTTTTAATGATGATGTGAGAGAAATGTATCCAAGGTTTGGAAGTTCAAAAGAACTACTGGAAATACATCTGTCATAAGTTTAGTCTAATAGAAGTGAGTGCAGAGGAAGTGAGGAATTTTATGAAGATTTTATAAGTAAAATATATTACATATTTAATATTTTTCAGTTTAAATATATTCCACTTGGGTAAATAAATTATTTATAGGTTTTTGGCTAAGGGAAAAACCCTGGGTATGGAAAATATATAATGTGTGATGATATGTAAGATTTTATCATGTATAATGTATTCTTACAAAGAAAAATTTTAAAGTGTAGGAATCCTGGTGATATATAAATGTTAACCTTGGATATGTAAAGATCATAAAACATGTTATTTTCTCTTATATATGGGTACACTCATATGCAAGAGTCTGCCTCTATTTAAAAACCAGCTAAGTGTTAAGAGTCCCCCAGTAATACATAAAAGTATATATAGTTGATATATAAGGGTATAATAATTAATAAAAGTTATAAACTACATAAGTTTTATATTTAAGGAAGTCATAGATACATAAGGGTCCTCAAGGGGTGATACGTAAGGGTAACAAAATTTTATAGAGGTTATAAAATATTAATCTTGATAGAGTTTTGAATAGATTTTTCTAAAATAATAATTTAATTGATTTAAATAAAACATAAAGTGGGAAAATTAATATTTCATATAGAATGGTAGTATGTATTCCTAGGTGTCCTTCTCGTTTCCAAATTTTTCACCACGGAATAAATTCACGGATTTTTGGCTGTTTTTTCATGTTGTTTGTTGGAGGGAGTAGATAGAATAAGTATTTCTATGAGAGATAATTTATTTATTGTTTCTATAACTTTTTATATGTTTTTTAAAAGTTAATGAAATAAATTAAGAATTTTTATAGATTATTTGGTTCCATTAAAATGATTTGGATAGACCATAATATCTCAATGAGTAGAGTTTGGCCAATTCTGAATGAGGTTGGTGGCCTTAACATTACTGATTTACTTTATAATTTAGTTATTTTATATTATTATAATATCATTATGATATTTATAGATTATTGTGTTTTTTATGATATCACCCCATAAATAATGATTGTCTTGCATCAACCTTATATTCAACTTGGACTGCATAACTTTCTAAATTCATTATTTAAGGAACCGTGGTCGAATGATTTCCATAAGACCTTTTTTGGATTATAGGTGAAATGAGTTAGAATCTCTAGGTAAATGAGTTTTTTATTTTCCAAATGTGAATTTTAAAATGGTTTATTGAGAATAATTGATTTATAATGTAAATGGTTTTAAAAATGGGATTTCAAGGTTAATGTGATTATTTTACATAACATTTTTGAAATGTTATTTCAAAAAACAGTTGGGATTTACAAATAAAAAATTCATTGTGATTTTAGAAAATGGAATATCATGAGTAAATATGGAATTCAATGCAAATTATAAATTTACTATAAATAGGAATTTGGCTAAGTTTTTAAGAGAAATTTAGAAGGGCTTGGATGAGATTATTTTGTTTTGGGTGTCCTTTTTTGGGAAACCCACTTTTTCTAAATCATGTATGATTTATTATGCTTCATAAATTTGTATTTACAAGTATTATTCAATCATTTAACAATAATAAACTATTTTATAGTAATATTTTACCATGTTACAATATTTATGTGAAGTTTTATGGACTAACATACATGCAGTAATGTGACTTTCTATGATGGTGTTAGCTTTTTTGTTTAAAAATGATCAGCTGAATAATAATTTTTGTAATTAACTCATTATAGGTTATTTATTGATAAACTTTAATTTTTTTTATGGAATCATGAAAAATACTCTCAAGTGAACTAGGTATAACCTCTTTGTAAAATTGGGTCTTTAGTGAGATTTTTATCCATGATTAAGGAATGAAAGACCTAGTGGTTTGGTACATGTGATTCAGTGATAAATACATATTTTTTAGAGGTTTTGGGTGAATTAATATGTATATAATGGGTAATTTAACACCTAAATTTTAGGGATATTCTAGTTTTATAAAATATGGTGATGATTTTAAAAGGTTGGTGTTGGTTTCAGGAAGCTCTGAAGAGTTTTTGAATGTTTTTTGATGTTTCTATATGGTTCATTATTGGCATATAGTTAGGGAAAACATTGGGGTTTTCCCCAGGTATTCATGCAAGTGTATTTAGGGGAGTCTAGGTAGGTTCACGATTTATGAATGGTTCAGAGGAACCATGTGATATCTGTGAAGTTTAATTTTGTTATCAGGTACTAGTGATTTTCAAGGTTCTTGCATGGTTATCCTAACCCTAAAACTAAACCACCCACATTTTTAAAGTTATATAAAAATTATATTCTAAACTATTTATTCAGTTTAAATTATCATTATACCTTATTTGGAAAATGATGTCAAACTCTATGGTTTCATTATACAATTTCGGTGACTCCTTTCCTCCCATAGATTCTTCTCTAGGTTTATTGGAGTGTTCGACTTAGAAATTGAAGGTAATGCCTCCATTTCTTCTTATTCTAGTTCTTTATCATATTTTATCTTAGGTAAAACCCTAGTTCTAGGATTCCATGCCTAAATCGAGTGGTTATGGTCTGTTTTCATGGGGATTTTGTTATGGATCATCATACAAGGGTTTCTTGAGTATCAATCTATGAGGGAATAATGTGATTTCCCTTAGTGGCCTAGTTTCAGTTTAGTAGATTCAATCACTTTCAAAATTCTCCTAGAATGTGAAGGATCATAGTTTTATAAATAAAATTACATATATTTTGGTTATAAAACTCTTCCCAAATCTATTTTCAAAAACTCTCTTATTGGTTGATTTTAAAATATTAGGCTATGGATGACACACACAATGAATTCGATAAAAAAATTTAAATGAATTTAAAATAAAGAAGGTTTTGGGTGTGTTAACATGGAATGTACATGGTTAATGTGAACTTATTTTCATCTGGAAAGGGTCTTGTGGGTGAGACTTAGTTATAGTTCCATATTAGGAAAATTAGATTATATCATCGAGTTAGGTCTTGGTATTGAATGGATTGGTTTCTGATCATGAGTTAGAATATTCAGAGGGCCTTCTTTTAAAAGAGATATAGTGGGTTAGTGTAATTCATTGACATGTGGGTTTATTCGTAGATTATATATTGGTGTGGGTTTTTTCACTACATTTTTTATATCTATATCGATACATTTTTTTCTTTCTTTCATCTTGTTTTTTATAGAATATAAATTTGAGATAACCAGTTTTTATTTTGGGGGATTGCATGGAAAGTCTTTGGGATTTTATACTAATTCAATATACTAACCCCAATATGTGAAACTTGGTTCATATGAAGATTTGTTTTATTATGACATAGGTATGTGGAAGATTTCTTACTTCACATCTGGAGCATCATGATACTGCTTTGATGGTTGATTGGAGATGGATATTTGGAGTTAGATGAGTCTTAGAGTATAAAGTGATACCACCTTGGTTGTTAAGTCATGCATGTATTGGGACTAAAGTAACTTATTTTTCTTGTTCTGATTCTACTACTATGATTATCATATTATTATTCCATTATATTTTTTATAGTTCAATAACATGAAGCATGTTATGTCCCTACCTTATTACATTTTTAGGATGTTTACATAAGGTAAAAACATCCTCAACGATTTAATAAAGCCTGAAGAATTTATCTAAAACCACTCATGTAAAGGGGATGAAACCAAAGGCTAGTGGAATCTTGGTCTCACTCAAGAAAATGGGATGGGATCGGGCTTTCATAAATGAAATCAGTTTGGTATGGTCTATATGTTGGGATCGTATGCATAGAGATAGAAAATGACAAAAATTTAAATATAGAGAATAAAGGGTGTATCTGACATCATTATTCTTAACTTCAAGTTATTTGGGTGTTTTTGATATGAAAAGGTTTTTAATCATTTCTAGGATTTCTTTCACCTCATTATATTGGGTTTAGTCAATGTGAGTTATATATCATGCATTAATTAAGTGACCCCACTAGGATTGCATCATTAATTTGATATTAGATTTTCATTCATTGGTAAGTGATGACATGTTTAATTTTTTTACTAGTACTATTTTGTTTTTTATTATAGTTTAAATAGATGTTTTTTATTGAATGACATTCAAAGAATTGTGAAGTATGGTTTGGATTGTTTTGTTTGTTGATTATTTCTAGTACTGATTTTTTGATTCATGCACACATGAAGTTTGTTTTTTGTGATTTACTTATTTTATGTTGATTAAAATAATATGGATTTTGATTTAATATAGAACAAAAATGGGTAATGTCTATAATGATAATTAATTGAATAAACAGTAAGTATAATCCAAGCTATACTAAGATAATATTAATAATATTTTAAGGAGTAATAATAATCATAATAATATGTTTACTATCCTGATTTTCTAAAGATTGGTTCCATGCATATACTATATATAACCTTTACACTTATTTGATAGATTTTTTATCCTTATAATTAAATATTTTCATGACATGCAATATGTTGATTTAAATTTAATAATTTAAAATTTTAGTGCATATCATCTATGATTAGATAAAGAGCATGTTATAACTTTGACTTATTATTACCTTAGTTAATTTCAGAATCAATTAAAAATAATAGCATCTGTTATTCCATGTTATGCACATAATTAGTGATTAATGTTTAGTATAATGAGTTTAATATCATATAAAATTTCAAACATGTCTTAAAAGAATAACCTATGACTTGTATTTTGATACTTATTATTTTTAGGCTATTACTCATGAAATCATGATGAGATTTTGATATATCAATTTCAATTGTTTAATTTTTCTATTAATTGAGATTTTATATTTAGTAATATAATGTTTTATCTAAAATTTTAAAATTGGAATACAATTTAATGATATATAGAATTATAATATTTGTAACATATACTTCTTTTCATCTAGGTGGGAAATAATTTCACATGGTTTTGATTTTGGCACATAAAGAAACTGGTCATTATCTTAAAATAGTTTATTGATCATGAGTTTATAAGAAAATTTGTCATCCTTTTCATATATATGAAATGATCAATGCATATTTCTCAAGTACAACTTCATATCATGAGTTTATAAGAAAATTTGTCATCCTTTTCATATATATGAAATGATCAATGCATATTTCTCAAGTACAACTTCATAGTGGTTATTTGATTTGGTAGTGGTTGTTTATGTGATCTGGTTTGATGAGACATGTTTTGATGATAAAGAGTTTTTCAAATTAAAGAAATTTATTGGAATTTTTAGTTTTGAAAATTATTTCTAGATTTATAATTAATTTTAAAATATTATTTTCTAGAATTATTTAAGAAAATTTTCAGATTTTTTTTCAAATTTTTCTTGAAGACGCTTCATTAAAAATCATTCTTTAAATAGACATTGGGGGAAAAGAGTTGCAGAAAAGAAACCAATTATTATTTTGAAATATAAAATTTTCTGCTTTTAATTTTTTATAAAATGGGGAATTTATCCCTAACAGGTTTTAAATATCTTTTCTAGAAAGGATTTTTAATTTTTTTTACTTGTGATCAAACTCTAGGAAGTATTTAAAGAGTTTATTTGACTGTGATATTTTAGAAGATTTTTTTATTGGGAGTCTTATGGTAACTTTATGGAATGGGTAGTATGGAGGTAAATGTCCTATAAATAATGTTTTTGGATACTTACCTGGAATTATTTTGTTACTATTTGTGTTTTCTATGATCATTAGGCTTGCTTCATGTGTTATGCTGGTTTTGTTTTTGAGTTGTTGTACTTAATATGCTTGTTTTCTTTATAATAATTTCATGTTCTTATCCTTATTTTTTAGTTTATTATTGATAATTTGTGATAGATGATATTTATAGAATGGGAGATCATAGTTTCATCAGGAAATAATTTTTCATCGGATGAGTATCAAGACATGTAATGGGTAGCATGATATTTTGGGATTTATATTGGTCACCATGCTGAATTACCATTGAATGTTGTATTGATATTTATGATTTTTAATTCACTCTTATAACATCTAAATTAGTTTTTTATATTTTCAATGGGGTTGATCCATGAGTTAGAAAATATTTTTTAAGATAAGATAAATCCATACCTTTTATATTTCCAAGATAACTATAGAAATTGATAGTTACATTGACGGGGTGGGGATTTTGAAATAAGATTCGCTTTACTTCATAAGAACCAAACAAGGTAGATTTCTTTGATCAGGTGCGGTTATTCATGAAAAAATTCAAGGTTAGTAAACTTAATTGATGTTTTTTGGGGTTTGGGTAAGTAATGGTTCTTGTCTATGGCTTTAGTAACATGCAAGAAATTTCTAAGAACTGTTAAATAGAATCCTTCCTAGATACCTCGAGAACTATCACCCTCTATGCTGAGTGGGTTATTATAGGTTAATGTGAATGTCTTATAATGTATGGTATCATCAAATAATTATTTTAATAGATATCACAATTCATTTTCTAATATAGTTAGTCTTTGGTGTTGGGTTAGTAAAATATAGGACCATGAATGTATCATGGGATAAATCACTGACTTATAATTTGGTTGTATGGACTAAGATGATGTCTTGGTTTTCTATATGATGGATCTCATTCCTAACATGGGAGGAAAAGTATAAGGAATCTTAGTGGTTAAATATTAATTGTATTATCATTGATGAAAACCAAAATTATAGGGAGATTTCATGGAGTGGACAAAGAATCAAAATAATCTCTTTTGTATTGAGATCAAATTATGGTTCCTCCTTATGTTAGAACTATATCAAGTGGATTAGAGATTTATATATTAGGATGGTACCAAAGGTAGTGAATGTTGAAAACTGATAATTGGGAATGTTACAAAGATTAGTTAGACTTTTCTAGTAGTGGTTGTGAACCCTTAGTTTCTTTCACACCGAATTGTGTTAAATACATCAAAATAATGATGTTGTTGGGTGTGTATTTATGGAATCATTAAGTCAGTGTTTTTTTTTATTATTTAGTGGATTTTATCTAAGAATATTAGGCTGTGGGGAATTTTTGGTAAGTGTTGACCTTATATACTATGCTAATAATCATCACATTATATTAAACCCCAATATCTTTTGTTGGTTAGTTGAAAATGCATTAACATTGGGGACCTTGTTATCTATGACTATGGCATGCCACATTCTATCAAACATGGACATCTAGGGTAATATTTAGTCAAGGAGGATGTGTGTGATGAACTTTGTTAGTCTATAGAAATGTAAATTTACTTTTATTGAGTATTGATAGGGTTTCTATTATCCATTGATATTTTTTATATCCCTGTTTGAAGAATCATACCATCATCTATATTGATTTATAGTTTTTAAAGTTGTTTTTACGTTATGTCACAATATCATATGTGAAGGATCATGTGTTCTTCATGTATTCTCATGGATAAAGAACTCCCACCATGGTAAGAAAAAAGTTATTTATTATATGGGTGAGATACATTGAGATTATTTACTACATAAATGGGGTTGTTTATTGGGTAAAATTAAATTCCTAATGCAATGAAATGCATAACATTCTCTTATCTTCTTATTTTCATAGTGAGTTAAATTCTGGTTATATATTTTTTGAACTCATGAACCTATCAAGATGATTGTTCAAATTAGTTATTATTGTATTTAGAATTTGTGGATATACATGATACATGAATTCTAGGTTGACATTGTAATGGCCCGGACCTCTCCGGTCCATTACTTTGTGAAATGTTGGTGTTGGAGGTGTTCCGGGAGGTCAAGGGGACTTACCCCCAACACTTTGCCAATTTTACAGTTCTGTGAATAGTGTTTCCAGTTTTATGAATAGTAACAGATCGGTCTCACCGATCGGTCTGACAGATCGGTCTCACCGATCGATCTGACAGATCGGTCTCACCGATCAGTTTCACAGATCGGTGTGACAGATCGGTTTCACAGATCAGTCTGACAGATCGGTCTCACCGATTGGTCTGACAGATCGGTCTCACCGATCAGTTTCACAGATCGGTCTGACAGGTCGGTCTCACTGATCAGTCTCACTGATCAGTTTCACAGATCGGTGTGACAGATCGGTTTCACAGATCGGTTTCACAGATCGGTTTCACAGATCAGTGTGACAGATCAGTTTCACAGATCGGTTTAACAGATCGGTGTGACAGATCGGTTTCACAGATCGATTTCACAGATCGGTGTGACAGATCGGTTTCACAGATCGGTTTCACAGATCAGTGTGACAGATCAGTTTCACAGATCGGTTTCACAGATCGGTGTGACAGATCGGTTTCACAGATTGGTTTCACAGATCGGTGTGACAGATCAGTTTCACAGATCGGTTTCACAGATCAGTGTGACAGATCAGTTTCACAGATCGGTTTCACAGATCGGTGTGACAGATCAGTTTCACAGATCGGTTTCATGTACAGTAACGGTGGGTGAACAGTGTTTCCAGACTCCTACAGTTTTGCCCCTTTTTACGTTTCCTTTGACGTAAAATACATTTAAAGCCTTATTTTAAGGTCCTTTAAGGCCGTTTCAAATGCCATAAATCCTATATTAATTATTACTAAGGCTTGGAATGTTTTACTTGGTCAAACCGCGTGGGTTAATGCGATCCGTTTTTTATGGAGAATTAACCGGATCTTAAACCGTCGCCCCATAAATTCATAAAAAGGGACGAGATATCATTCTCCCTTGTTCTTTCCATTTGTTCTCAGCTAAGAGACACTAGAACCTTTCAATCCTTTCCATAGGAGTTGCACAATCAATCTTTACCCCGAGGATTGGTTCTGTTCTGTTTTGGATGCAACCGAGCCGTGTCGATCAATCTTCGATATAAGCATCCTCCGGTGGATGCAGTTGTCACGAGGGAAGGATCGTGACCTGTTGTGTGGATAAAGGACGTCAAGAACTCTTCGAGGTAGGGGATTCATGGCTTCTCTAATTGTTTATGTGCAACTGTAGAATTAGCATGATTTAGTCCTCTGGATCACAATGAAATTAACCTAAATAAATACTTGAACCGGATTAAAAGAATTGGTTGATCTCATGTTGTTGCTTTATACCGTGATAACGGTTTACCTCATGTTTTCCGAGATATAGTGATATCTATGTTTCTTTGATTTGTTGATCGTTCATGATAGAAATTGATAATGAACGTAAAGCCGAAATTAATTGTTAATTAATTGGCTAAAGATAAAGAGGCATGTAAATTAATCTGGTTATTGCAGTTGTTGTAGTTGTTCTAATTTGAGGATAATCAAATTAGGGAAGTAAGCATGGTTATTTAATTGTGATAGCTTGCTGATTAGGTATCCATGATTGGAACCTACGAATAACAAATCTGTTAATTCCATATGGATTAGAAAACAAATTATGTGGGAATTTCAAAAGGGTTCTGAGTTACCCACTTGCTTGTAAGGATGAATGCCTTGTGGTTTGGAGCTCTGAGTGCTCATTGTGTTTGAAGGCTGAATGCCTTGTTAAAGGGCCGAGAGCCCATTTTGTGATGTTTGTTTTCCTGCTGCTTGTGATGTGATGTGATCCTGGATGGCTGTTGTGATATGTGGAGGCATGGAGGCTTGTGGTTGTGGCAACGGATGATTCCTAGTGTGGCGAGATGCATCGGTTTATGCATATGGGTGTCGGGGAGGACACCAAGGGTGATGGTATGAGATTAATGTGATGGTTTAATGTTGGTGGTTTGGTTTGGGTGTTTATCTTCTTTACTTTTCCCCACTGCTCAAGGCAGCTGGTCTTGCTTACCCTCTTTCCGAAGGAGGCTAAGACACGCGGGGTAATACATGTGCTTTCCGTGTTTAGCCTCTCGATGGAGGATGGGTCTATGCTCTTTCTATAGGCAGTGAAGACTCGACAGGTAGTATATCTATTCACCGTGTTGAGCCTCCTTTGTGTTTAGAAGCATAGGATGTTTTTCTAGAATGCCTGGGAATGTGGAAAATTAATTCTGTAATGAATGTTTGATTAAATGGTGAAAATCCACGGGGATGGAGATGCTGGAATTTAAAGGTGATGTGAATCTTGAAAAGGAGCAGTTGTTTTTGAAAGTGATGCCAGTTCAGTTTAATGTGGAACTGTTCATTATTAATTAATGTTTAAAGAATTAATTAACGTACAGTGGAACTGATAAAATGAGAATGGAGTAATCTAATAAAGCTCTTCAAATGGTTGTGTGCTTGTAGGATACCTAGTCTTTGAAGTAGCAGCCTGGAGTCTGAGAGACGTTAGCTGCAGTTTTATCTAAGACTAGGTAATTCCCATAGTGTGGATGTGAGTTACTTATATATTCTGTACTTTTTGTGTTTATATACGCTACTCCACCCTGTCGGTAAGGGCAACTGACACCCCTGGGATTCTGAGCCCTGGGGGGGTGTTTTCCCCAAAATTCTGATGGGAGGTTGAATGACTGACTACCCCCTTTGGCCCCGCTCTCTTCTCTTGGTAGATCTTTGTGCGGGTAGGCACAGTGGTTAGTTTTACCCATATATGTGTGTAGAGGGCTGTGATGGCTTGTGGTTATTTCCCACACATATATTCTAGATATAGTATCCTATGGAATACTATAGGTGTAACGTGTATAGGCTGTGATGGCTTGAGGATCCTTACTCGGCGTATGGGCTGTGATGGCTTGAGGTATAATACTCGACGTATGATACACGTTATACGAGCTATGGTGGCTCCCGGAAACTACCTGGTTACTTTTGGTTGTGAGGACGGTGTGGTGCTTCGCCCAGGTGTCTGCGGGAAAGCCTATGTGGTGCACGAGGTGCAGATTGTGGAGCTTAGCCCAGGTGTCTGCGGGCAAGCCTTGGAGAGAGATGCACAGGACGTATGTCGTTGGGGAAAAGCGGCAAACCAGTGGGGAAGTAGTAGCGGGGTACCCTTGATATTCTTTACTATATGCTATATTCTTGTATGCGTTACTTGGTGAGAGTAGCCATGGTGAGGTTGGGAACATAGTATACCTGTTTAGGTGATGAGTTAGTTTCACTTGTTGTTCACTGGGCTTTAGCATGCTTTCTTTACTTTTCCACGAGAGGCTTGGGGAGGATCCTACTGAGTATACTGTTATACTCACCCTATGTACATATAAACTGTTTTTCAGGTCACTTGGAGCAAGTTGGAGATCAAGCGGGTTACTACTAGCTTGTGGTTGGAGGAGGAGTTGTTCGGGCTCGTGGTCGCTGCCGTTTTTCTTTCTTTTGGGTACTTTTAGTTTTCCCTTTCAGTTGTAGTACTTTTGTATGACATTTCATATATGTACCTGGGTTTCTTTTATATTTCAGTTATGAGTTGGAGTTGGTTGGAGTCTATTCTATCTCTCTCTTCTGCATGTGTTCTCTTAGAGGGTAATGCCTCCCATTTGTGTGTGTATTATACCCTTGGTGCAAGTCACCAACCCGGGGCCTACTGGAGGCGGGACTCATGGGTCATTATCTCCCTTCTCACATTGCCGACCCAGGAGGGGTACACTTTGTGGGGAGGGGGTCGTGACAGAGTGGTATCAAAGGTCTGGTTGAGGGATAGGATGGAGTTTGGAGTTAGGCACAGGTGAGGATGCATGGGATGGTAGGGAAACGGTGTCATTCATGTTTAGCAAGTGGGGTAAACACTGGAGACCGGTAGAGAAATAGGCGTTCAGGGCCCCCTATGATCTGTTGCACGGACCTTTAAGTTTACGATGGCTACTAAACAAAGTGATACTGGTTGCAGGGTAGAGACCTAGGAAAGGATCATGCATCATTATTCTTTGCGCCTGTGTTTGAATGGGTAGACCTTGGGATATGTAACCTAAAAATTAATAAAACAAAATAATTAATTAATTAATGTTGAATCTTCCATATTCCAGGCTTAGGAGCTCTAACGATTGTTATTTTACAGGTATGGCTCCAGGTCGACGTCCACGTCAGGTTTGCACAGAAGGTGCCCAGTAGGCTATTCTAGCAGATCGCCGCCGGGTAGAGGTTGACGACGATGACACTTGGAGGAAGACACTCCGAGAGTTCCAGCGCCAGAGTCTACAGAAGTACGAGGGCTCCGTTTCAGATGCAGTCACAGAAGACTGGTTGGAGGAGGTCGAGATAGGCTTCAGTTCGATTCGTGCTCGGAAGGAACACTGGGTGTCCTTGGTTGTGACGATACTGCGTGGAGTAGCGAGACAGTGGTGGTTCTTGTTTCTCGGGGATCGTGAGGAGTCAGCGATCTCATGGGAGGAGTTTCGAGACAGGTTTAGAGTCGAGTTTCTTTCGTCGACTGTGAAGGCGTCCAGTCGCCAGGAGCTACTCACCCTTTGACAGGGGAGCTCCAGTGTCCGAGAGTTTGGAATCCATTTCAGGAACCTTCTACGATATGCTTCAGACCTATTACCAGATGATGAGTCCAGGGCGAGGCATTTCAAGGAGGCTTTGCGTCCAGAGATCCAGCGCCAGGTCACCCCATTTATGCTGAAGACATATCTTGAGGTGCTGGCGAGGGCAGAGGTTGTTGAGAGGACTTTGACCAGGACTGGATCGTCACGAGAGGGGAATCGTCATGATTCCTCACGAAGCAGAGCTGTGGTCCGGGGTTCCCGGTTTTCAGGACATAAGAGTTTCCGTTCACCTGGGGGTAGGTCCCAGCCCTTCCCATCTCGTTTTTCCGGAGGCAGCAACTCTCAGGCCTATGCCAAGGGATCAGGCGCTTGTTTTTCTTGTGGTGGTCATGGTCATCAGCAGCGGGAGTGCCCGACTTTTCAGAGCAGTCATCGTGCACCAGGCGCTCCACTCCAGGTTCCTCCGTTGAGGCAGTTCCAGCCGAGGCAGCAGCAGCAGGTTGCACCAGCCTTAGATCACCATAGGGTAGATGGAGCAGGCAGAGGACAGCCCCATGACGCTCCCCGTCCTCAGAGAGCAGAGCACGGCCGTGGTGGTGGTCGTCAACAGGGTCAGAGAGGCCGTGGAGGTGGTCGTGGTCAGCTTCATGCTCTAGCGTTGCCAGCTCCAGGCGAGCCAGACGTCGTCCGAGGTACCCTTTGCTTGTTTTCTACCTTGGTGTATGCCTTGTTTGATTCAGGAGAGACACACTCCTTTATATCCCCTACCCTTGTCCACGCTTTTGGACTTGAGGTAGAGAGGCTTCCAGTGCCCTTGGCGTTGACTACGCCAGTTGGAGGTCGAGCTAGCTTGTTTGAAGTATGTAGAGACTGTGAGCTAGTGTTGGGGCAGCACCGCTCTTGGAGAGATTTTCTATGTTTACGAATACAACCATATGATGTCATCCTCGGCATGGATTAGTTGTATTCAGTGCAGGCTATTGTGGATTGCTACAGGAAGAAGGTCATTTTCTTTGATGAAGATGGAGAGGAAGTGGTGGTTGTTGGTGAGAGAGATCCTCGAATGAGTCATAGGCGAGTTCCTTCCTTATCATCCCTGATGGCTGGGATGATGCTGAGTTCTTCAGAGGTTCAAAAGTTGGCGTTTCCTAGGGTCGTAAAGGAGTACCCTGACGTCTTTCCAGAAGAGGTTGTATCCTTACCCCCTCGACGAGATATCGAGTTTGGGATTGAGCTACAGCCAGGAGCGTCTCCTATCTCTATGTCTCCGTATAGGATGGCCCCTTCTGAGTTACGAGAGCTACGTATTTAGCTCGATGGTCTGTTGCAGTGTGGTTTTGTTCGGCCAAGTGTGTCGCCGTGGGGTGCACCAGTTTTGTTTGTGAAAAAGGCCGATGACAGTTTGCGGTTATACGTCGATTATCGTCGATTAAACAAAGTGACAATAAAGAACCGCTATCCTCTACCGCGGATTGATGACCTATTCGATCAACTGAAGGGTGCAAGTTGGTTCTCAAAGATCGACTTGCGGTCAGGATATCATCAGATGCGTGTAAAGGATGAGGATATCCCGAAGACTGCTTTACGCTGTCATCATGGGCATTATGAGTTTGTTGTAATGCCATTCGGTGTGACAAATGCTCCAGCTGTTTTCATGGGGTTGATGAATGCTGTGTTCCGTGAATTCCTGGAGAGTGATGGAAGAGCTATCAGCTTTGCATCTTGATATGGGAGAAGTTGGGGGAAGAGGTTTTCTTTTCCAGATGACGGTGCAGTCATCCCTGATGCAGAAGGTGGAAGAGTCTCAGTTGGGTGATCTAGAGGTGGCAGTTTGGAGAGACAGAGTTGTTTGTGGTGAGGCCCCTGATGGTTGGTCGGAGGATGAACAACACCGAGTGTTGTATCATGGAAGGCTGTTTTTTCCCTTGGCGATGCGCGAGACGGTTCTCCGAGAGTTCCATAGTTCACCCTTGGCAGTACATCCTGGTGTGACGAAGATGTACCGATCCTTAAGGAGTCAGTTCTGGTGGCCTGGGTTGAAACGTATGGTTGCAGAGTGTGTGTCTCGATGTTTAGTCTTCCAGAAGGTGAAGGCCGAACACCGTGTTCCTGGTGGTCTTCTCCAGCACTTAGAGATTCCTCAGTGGAAGTGGGAGGACATCTCAATGGACTTTGTTACAGGTTTACCTCGAGCTCCGGGAGGACATGATGCTATATGGGTGGTAGTGGATCGTTTAACAAAATCATCCCACTTCATAGCGATCAAGGAGTCGAGCTCAGTGGAAGTTTTGTCGAGGCAGTATCTGGAGGAGGTGGTGAGGCTTCACGAAGCACCTAGGACGATCATTTCTGATCGAGATCCTCATTTTACCTCTAGGGTGTGGAGAGGTCTCCAGCATGCTTTTGGCTCTCAACTGTTCCTTAGCACTGCTTTTCATCCTCAAACGGATGGTCAGACAGAGCGAACCATCCAGACTCTTGAAGACACGTTGCGCTCTTGTGTTCTTGATTTTGGAGGTTCATGGACGAAGCACTTACCCTTGGTAGAGTTCTCTTACAATAATATTTTTCACTCTAACATCGGCAAGGCGCCGTTTGAAGCCTTGTATGGACGGCCATGCCGTTCTCCGTTGTGTTGGACTGGGGTCAGAGAGTCCGCAATTCTCGGACCAGAACTAGTGAAGAATACAACAGAGATGGTTCAGGTGATTCGTGAGAGGATGAAGACATCACAAGATCGTCAGAAATCTTATGCTGATCAAAGAAGGAGACCCTTAGAGTTTAATGTTGGGGATCAGGTGTTTCTAAAGGTGACTCCCCGTCGTGGGCAGCGAAGGTTTGGTCGTGTAAGTAAGCTTTCTCCCCGGTTTGTTGGGCCTTTCGAGGTGTTGGCTCGTGTTGGAGCTGTGGCATATCGAGTAGCACTTCCCCCTCACATGAGTCGGATACATGATGTTTTCCATGTATCACAGCTCCGTCGTTATCTTCATGATGAATCTCATGTTATCGATTGGGGAGAGATCAATATTAACCAAGATGCAACCTTCGAGGAGCGACCTGTGGAGATCCAAGACCGTAAGGAGAAGGTGTTGCGTGGGCATTCTATCCCCTTAATTCGTGTCTTGTGGCGACACGGTGGCATGGAGGAGAGTACCTGGGAGCGTGAGTCACAGATACGTGCTCAGTACCCAGATTTGTTTAATGTTTAACTCCTTTATTTTAATGATGTTTCCTCTCTGGTTAGACCTTTCATGTTTTATTTATGTACCTTTGATGTGATATTATGTTTGAATTGTTTGGGTATGGATTGTTTGTTCCCGGATGTCATAGTTTTGTTCCAACATTCGAACAACTCATGGTGGTATTTCCCTGAGAGGTATCTTATGGGGTGGTTGTTCGGACCCCTCTTCTCTTCTGGGTTGGTTTTTAATTCTCGAGGACGAGAATGTTTTGAGAGGTATATAATGTAATGGCCCGGACCTCTCCGGTCCATTACTTTGTGAAATGTTGGTGTTGGAGGTGTTCCGGGAGGTCAAGGGGACTTACCCCCAACACTTTGCCAATTTTCCAGTTCTGTGAAAAGTGTTTCCAGTTTTATGAACAGTAACAGATCGGTCTCACCGATCGGTCTGACAGATCGGTCTCACCGATCAGTTTCACAGATCGGTGTGACAGATCGGTTTCACAGATCGGTCTCACCGATCGGTCTGACAGATCGGTCTCACCGATCAGTTTCACAGATCGGTCTGACAGGTCGGTCTCACCGATCGGTCTGACAGATCGGTCTCACCGATCAGTTTCACAGATCGGTGTGACAGATCGGTTTCACAGATCGGTTTCACAGATCGGTTTCACAGATCAGTGTGACAGATCAGTTTCACAGACCGGTTTCACAGATCGGTGTGACAGATCGGTTTCACAGATCGGTTTCACAGATCGGTGTGACAGATCGGTTTCACAGATCGGTTTCACATATCGGTTTAACAGATCAGTGTGACAGATCAGTTTCACAGATCGGTTTCACAGATCGGTGTGACAGATCGGTTTCACAGATCGGTTTCACAGATCGGTGTGACAGATCAGTTTCACAGATTAGTTTCACAGATCAGTGTGACAGATCAGTTTCACAGATTGGTTTCACAGATCGGTGTGACAGATTAGTTTCACAGATCGGTTTCATGTACAGTAACGATGGGTGAACAGTGTTTCCAGACTCCTACAGTTTTCCCCCTTTTTACATGTCCTTTGACGTAAAATACATTTAAAGCCTTATTTTAAGGGCTCTTAAGGCCGTTTCAAATTCCATAAATCCTATATTAATTATTCCTAAGGCTTGGAATGTTTTACTTGGTCAAACCGCGTGGGTTAATGCGATCCATTTTTAATGGAGAATTAACCGGATCTTAAACCGTCGCCCCATAAAATCATAAAAAGGGACGAGATATCATTCTCCCTTGTTCTTTCCATTTGTTCTCAGCTAAGAGACACTAGAACCTTTCAATCCTTTCCGTAGGAGTTGCACAATCAATCTTTACCCCGAGGATTGGTTCTGTTCTGTTTTGGATGCAACCGAACCGTGTCGATCAATCTTCGATATAAGCATCCTCCGGTGGATGCAGTTGTCACGAGGGGAGGATCGTGACCTGTTGTGTGGATAAAGGACATCAAGAACTCTTCGAGGTAGGGGATTCATGGCTTCTCTAATTGTTTATGTGCAACAGTAGAATTAGCATGATTTAGTCCTCTGGATCACAATGAAATTGACCTAAATAAATACTTGAACCGGATTAAAAGAATTGGTTGATCGCATGTTGTTGCTTTATACCGTGATAACGGTTTGCCTCATGTTTTCCTAGATGTAGTGATATCTATGTTTCTTTGATTTGTTGATCATTCATGATAGAAATTGATAACGAACGTAAAGCTGAAATTAATTGTTAATTAATTGGCTAAAGATAAAGAGGCATGTAAATTAATCTGGTTATTGCAGTTGTTGTAGTTGTTCTAATTTGAGGATAATCAAATTAGGGAAGTAAGCATGGTTATTTAATTGTGATAGCTTGATGATTAGGTATCCATGATTGGAACCTATGAATAACAAATCTATTAATTCCATATGGATTAGAAAACAGATTATGTGGGAATTTCAAAAGGGTTCTGAGTTACCCGCTTGCTTGTAAGGCTGAATGCCTTGGGGTTTGGAGCTCTGAGTGCTCATTGTGTTTGAAGGATGAATGCCTTGTTAAAGGGCCGAGAGCCCATTTTGTGATGTTTGGTTTCCTGCTGCTTGTGCTATGATGTGATCCTGGATGGATGTTGTGATATGTGGAGGCATGGAGGCTTGTGGTTGTGGCAACAGATGACGCCTAGTGTGGCGAGATGCATCGGTTTATGCATATGGGTGTCGGGGAGGACACCAAGGGTGATGGTATGAGATGAATGTGATGGTTTAATGTTTGTGGTTTGGTTTGGGTGTTTATCTGCTTTACTTTTCCCCACTGCTCAAGGCAGCTGGTCTTGCTTACCCTCCTTCCGAAGGAGGCGAAGACACACGGGGTATGCCACGTGCTTTCCGTGTTTAGCCTCTCGATGGAGGATGGGTCTATGCTCTTTCTATAGGCGGCGAAGACTCGACAGGTAGTATATCTATTCACCGTGTTGAGCCTCCTTTGTGTTTAGAAGCATATGATGTTTTTCTAGAATGCCTGGGAATGTGGAAAAGTAATTCTGTAATGAATGTTTGATTAAATGGTGAAAATCCACGGGGATGGAGATGCTGGAATTTAAAGGTGATGTGAATCTTGAAAAGGATCAGTTGTTTTTGAAAGTAATGCCAGTTCAGTTTAATGTGGAACTGTTCATTCTTAATTAATGTTTAAATAATTAATTAACGTATAGTGGAACTGATAAAATGAGAATGGAGTAATCTAATAAAGCTCTTCAAATGGTTGTGTGCTTGTAGGATACCTAGTCTTTGAAGTAGCAGCCTGGAGTCTGAGAGACGTTAGCTGCAGTTTTATCTAAGACTAGGTAATGCCCATAGTGTGGATGTGAGTTACTTATATATTCTGTACATTTTGTGTTTCTATACGCTAATCCACCCTGTCGGTAAGGGAAACTAACACCCCTGGGATTCTGAGCCCTGGGGGGTGTTTTCCCCAACATTCTGATGGGAGGTTGAATGGCTGACTACCCCCTTTGGCCCCACTCTCTTATCTTGGTAGATCTTTGTGCTGGTAGGCACAGTGGTTAGTTTTACCCATATATGTGTGTAGAGGGCTGTGATGGCTTGTGGTTATTTCCCACACATATATTCTGGATATAGTATCCTATGGAATACTATAGGTGTAACGTGTATAGGCTATGATGGCTTGAGGATCCTTACTCGGCGTATGGGCTGTGATGGCTTGAGGTATAATACTCGACGTATGATACACATTATACGAGCTATGGTGGCTCCCAGAAACTACCTGGTTACTTTTGGTTGTGAGGACGGTGTGGTGCTTCGCCCAGGTGTCTGCGGGCAAGCCTATGTGGTGCACGAGGTGCAGATTGTGGAGCTTAGCCCAGGTGTCTACGGGAAAGCCTTGGAGAGAGATGCACAGGACGTATGTCGTTGGGGAAAAGCGGAAAACCAGTGGGGAAGTAGTAGCGGGGTACCCTTGATATTCTTTACTATATGCTATATTCTTGTATGCGTTACTTGGTGAGAGTAGCCATGGTGAGGTTAGGAACATAGTATACCTGTTTAGGTGACGAGTTAGTTTCACTTGTTGTTCACTGGTCTTTAGCATGATTTCTTTACTTTTGCATGAGAGGCTTGGGGAGGATCCTACTGAGTATACTGTTATACTCACCCTATGTATATATAAACTGTTTTTCAGGTCACTTGGAGCAAGTTGGAGATCAAGCGGGTTACTACTAGCTTGTGGTTGGAGGAGGAGCTGTTCGGGCTCGTGGTCGCTGCCGTTTTTCTTTCTTTTGGGTACTTTTAGTTTTCCCTTTCAGTTGTAGTACTTTTGCATGACATTTCATATATGTACCTGGGTTTCTTTTATATTTCAGTTATGAGTTGGTGTTGGTTGGAGTCTATTCTATCTCTCTCTTCTGCATGTGTTCTCTTAGAGGGTAATGCCTCCCATTTGTGTGTGTATTATACCCTCGGTGCTAGTCGCCAACCCGGGGCCTACTGGAGGCGGGACTCGGGGGTCATTATCTCCCTTCTCACATTGCCGGCCCAGGAGGGGTACACTTTGTGGGGAGGGGGTCGTGACAGACATATAACCTTTATATCTTTATTTTGTTAGTATTGATGAATCTCTAAGGAATGATGAAGATTATATAATAATATACTGTACTAGTGTTATAACCTTATGTATTAGAGAAATCAACTTCTAGTATTCCATGGATAGAAAACCCACTCGTGTGGAGAATATACACCACAAATTTTTGAATATATTATTTATATAACAAACTTTTAAGTTGTTAAAAGGTTGGTGTTGGTATTTGTAATTTCCACAGAGTTCTATGAAGTTTCATAGGCTTTTAGAGGGTGTTCGGTTAGTGCATGATTAAGAAACTAATGTGATTCACCCAAGTAACTGTGCGGGTATATTTAGGGTGTGTAGTCAGGTACACAGTTGGTTCATGGTTTGGATGAATTGATCTGTAACCATGAAATAATGTTTTTTTTTCAAAAATTTTCTTTCACATAATTTGAGCATGATTTTTTCAAATCATGTTACTAAACCATTCTTATAATTAAATAATACTGAAAATTGGATTTTCAACATGATTTTTCCTTCAAAATGACAATTCATCCTCCCGTGGCTAGAGATCTCAAACTATATGTTTCTATTGGGTGATTTTTGCGATTCCTTTCCTCCCAGATCTTCTTTTCTTGGATTATAGGATCATTCAACATATAAATTGAAGGTAAAGCCTCAATTTTTCTTCTCCCCATTACTTCTCTCATTTCCAATTTGGGAAAACCCTAGTCTGGGGATACCCTTACTAGATTGAGTAGTTAGGGTATGTTTTGATGGGAATTTGTTTATGGATAATTGAATGATGGATTCTACAACCTCAATCTGTGATGGAACTATTTGATTTCATCTTGGTGACATTGGTTGAGGTCGGTGTCTTCCCTCTTTTCCCAATTTCTCCTAGAATGTGAATAAAATTGGTATTTAATAAAAAATTTCTTACGATTTTGGTTAGAAAAACCTTGATAAATATCTACTAGAAAACTCTATTGTTGGTCAGTCTAAGAATCTTGGGTTGTAGGTGACATCCACAACATATTCAAAAAATTATATAATGGGATTTCCAACAAATAAGGTTTTTGGTGCATGAAATTGGAATGGAAATGGTTAGTGTGTATTTATATACATAAGGAAATTTCATAATGGGAGAGACATGACCATGGTGTAAATTCAGGAACACTAGATTATACCAATAATTTTATACTTGGGACAAGAGGGGAGGGATTTGTCTCACGAGTTGTACTATTTAGAGAACCAGATTTGACAAGAGATTCATTGGGTTTGTGTAATGAATGGGTACATGGATTATTTCCTAGTTTATATTTTATTGGGATTATTTCAATACTATTTGGTATATCTATCATAATCACTAGTTTTTCTAATTTCATCATGTTTTATATAAAATAAAATGTGAGGTTACTTTTTCTTATTTTAGTGGAATATGTGGGAAGTATTAGGAATTGAATACTGATTTGATGTACTCACCCACCTTAAATGAACCATGGTTGGATATGAAGACACTATTTATCATGATATAGACAGGGTGTAATTTATTAGTTCTAAAATGGATCATTATGATGATTATATCATGGTTGATTGTAGTTGAAGCTTAGGAGCTAGTCAAATCATGGAGTCTAGATCAATTACACCTTGGTACATCAGTTTTACATGTAGTGGGATTATAGTTCCTTATTTTTTATAGATTTCTACACCAACATTGATTAACATCTTGTTATGATATTGGACTTTATTCTTGTTTGATATCATCCATAATATTATGTCTCTTTCTATTCTGACTTTTATTGGTTTTTTTTAATGAAGGGAAAAATATCCCTGGTGATTTAGTAATTCCCTTGACATTTACTTCTAGCCTTTGGTGTTTAGGGGACATCACTTAAGGTTATTGGTGTCTTGATCTCACTCAAAAGATTAGGAACATGATGCGACATTATAAGCAACCTAGAGAGGTTATTTTTGTGATATTCTAAAGGGATATCCCTATGGTTCTTTTAGACATAACATGTTTTGTTTGGATAATGATTGTTTTTATAAACTCATTATTTTAGTATTCTTACTATATTCTATATGCTGTGATATAGAAATGATGTGGCCTCTGTTTATACAATTGTACACATTTTTCTTGTAGAATGATAAATAATTTGATATGAATATTTTTTCTAATTATAAAATATTTAATAGCTGATGATTTTTGCACTAGAATTTTCAATTTTTGAAAATATTTTTAAAATTTGGATTTTAGAGATTAAATTAAAATATTGTTGAATTAACATAGTTTTTTGAGTTTAATTAGAAATGTATTTTTAAAAGTGTTTTTATGAATTTTTTAAATTTTGAAGAAATTAATCCAATAATTTAATTCCATTGAACTATTTTTAGTGGAAATGACATTTTCAAATAATATGATTTTAAAGTGGAATTTTTTTTATTTTTAGATTCATGAAATGTTTTCTCCAAAGAACTGAAATAATTTTTTTTTTATAGTTAAATAAGTTATTTTTAATAAATAATTACACTTTATAAAAGGTTCTTAGTGTTGAATCAGATGTTTTACTAAAATATTTTTTATTCCTTTTTGTTTTTGGAAATCACAAACTCATTCTTTATACTTATTTTACTAACTTTATATGCCTAAATTATTTTAAAATATTTTTTGTAGAAAACATAAAATTTTAACCTATATAGAATTAGTTTTTATGTTTCTAGGAATAAAAATTACCTTTCTGCATTTTAATTATCATAATGAGTATGGATACAAAAACAATCGTATTAAACCTTATCATAAAAGTTATAAGACTTTCTATCTTAGATTTCATAATGAAAAAGTACTTATAATTAAAATGATACCTAGACAGATTAATATCATAATCATACCTATAAAGAATAATCATAATGAATGTTTTATGAAAGTCAATTAGATAGACTTAGTTTATGTTACAAATATGAAAAAATGATTTCTAATAAGAATATAAGAGAACGACTGTTGTTGAGTTAAGGAAGATAAAAAAATCTCACTATTGATGATTTATTTCAAAACCTTTTCAATATGAGGGTAGTTTAAAAGGTTATGTAGGGAAATAAAAGAAAAATAATGAAGGTGTTTCTTTTACTACTACATCGTATCCAATAAAAGATCAGAATCCTAAAAAGGTTGTTAGGGCGATAAAGAAAAATAAAGTTGTTGATCAATTTGACTTCGGTGATTCTGAACATTCTAAATGTAAAATTTTAAATATTTCTTGAATAATGAATACGATTATGGGTAAAAAGGATTCTCAATATCATTAGAATAAATGTAACAAAGGCTTGAATGATAAGAAGGATTTTGAAGTTACTTGTTTTGAATACAAAAGTGATGGGCATATTCGACCGGACTATACCAACTTAAAAAGAAAAGGTAGGAATGATATACATTATGATATGAATCAAAATAAGTTTTATAATTTAAAATTAAAAAAAGTTCTCAAAGATGACAATACTTGGAGTGATAATGGAGGTGATTCTTCATATAATTATTCAGATAATGAATTTCCAAATAAAATAAAAATTGGTATTCTTCCTATAATACCTATTGAAAATCAGTGTTTTATATCAAAGGTACATACATTCAATTCTATAAATAATATATATTTAAATTACAATTATTTAGATGAGAAGGATTCTATTTTTTTCACATAAAGAACCACCCTTAGTATAATATAATTATTTACCTTCTTATGATAAAGTGTTTAGATTTTCCAAAATCCTTGAAAATGAAAATTGAAAAGTTATTTAGAAACTTGAAAAGAAAAATTCTACTATAAATGTTTTAACAAAAGAAGTATCAGATGTTTCTAAAGATCTTGATAATAGAACTTTTTGAAATTGAATCCATTTCAAATAATGTTGAAAAATTTATTTTAAAAAAATATAGATATTATAAATATTTTTTAAAATTAATTTCTAAGAAAAATATTTTAGTAAGTAAACATTCTTTTGAAACAATTAATTGTGAGGACAATAATTTAGTTATCAAACTAAAGTCTAAAATTTCTTCATTAATATTTTTGTGTAAAACTATACTTCTGGTAAAAATTATTTTGATAAAATATATAAAAAAATCTTTCCTTATGGTACTAGTTCTATAATAGTGTATACTCCTTAAAACCAGTTTTTAGTAACATCTACATTGTTAGGAAAAGTGGGCATTTTTTTAACAAAATACCAAAGTTGTGACCACTAGAATAATTTTTTTCCTCAATAAAATTTAATCTTCAGGATTTCACAAAGACCATTTTTCAAAACAAATTCTGATTCCAAAAGTTTTGTTTTCTAACATTTTTAGACCAAAGAAGTTTTTCATACCAAACGTAAAATTGATTTTTTTTCATGAAAAAAAGGAAGTACCAAAAAAAGAACACCTAATACATGGATAGTGGTTTTTATTGACATACGATTGGTAAAAATATTTTCTTTCATAAGATTATCAAAAATTAAAGGTAGAAAAGGTACCTTCGGAGATAATGATCAAGGATAGATTATCGGTATTATAACGACCCGAACTTTTCTTACATTACTATTACATCATTAAAAAGATAAAAAACATAATATTATTACACATGGAGGATCCAAAGGTTTAGTGTCTTGGGAAAACTAGGACCATGCATGACAAATACAACATCAACCATAAACATTTATTTAACTTCTTCTTCACTAGCTTCTTAGTGGCACTTGTCCTCTCCTTAGTACATGTAGCCACCTGAGGATATACATCAAAAGGGGTGATCAAGAAGCCCAGTAAGAGTATAGATAAGAACAATATATCATGGGGTGAGCATAATCATGACATAGGCAAAGAATCATGAACATGAGAGGAGCATAAATAATAGACTTGAAATGTGGCAATGCATAACAAATGAAACATAATGTCTTAGTGGTTAACTACCACACATACTTGTGAACAAAGCTATCATCATGTTCACACATCATTTCACATTTACTCATGAGATTCATCACTTTACCCAATGCATTGGAGCACTGTATAATTCCGGGCGCACCCGTCACATCATAACATTATCATTATCATGATTGCCACATAGAACACATATCAAACATGTACATAAATAACCCATGGAAAGGAATGGGTTTCATCTCTTAATAACACATTCATAAGATTTGGGTTCCCAAAAGAAAGTGGGAACATCATACTTGATACAAGAACTATCAACCTTGAATGAGAGGTAAAAGGTGAGATCTTGAAAGAAGAGTTCTTTTGGAAAACATTTTGATGGATATAAAAACCAGTGAAAAACATGTATATCCCATAAAAGTAAAGGAAATGATGAACAAATGATCTTTGAGGAGTAACCATATCAAAAATGGAGTGAAAGAGGGAGAACCCGAAGGAAGAAAATTGGGTTCGAGATTTCCCCTTACCTTGTACTCGAATGCCTCCTTCTCTTTAATGTCCTGTATAATGAAATTATATTCATTAATTAGAAATACAGAACCATGTGTACATTAATAGGGTTTATTATTGTTTCATTATGTTATATTATGTTCCTTTGGATGACTTATAGAGTTTAAAAACATTGATCGAGGATGTTCATTTTCATGGTTTTTTTGAGCGGTCCACTTGTATTCTTAAGTTGATGTTTGGGTAGATCATGGGTAAACATCCAGAACTGATATTAAATGTAATTAATGATATTACAGAATCTTGAATGATTTTATAATGAGTTATATTAGATCCAAGTGGACAAATCATTAGATAAAAATTTAATGATGGTTATTTGGGTTAATTAGAGCGGTTTTTGGATCACAACGATCTTGTTTTAACATTTAACTTAGTAATAAGGCCATAGATTATTTCTAGAACTTAAAATATAACATAATATATATAACATATTCTGGTTCAACCATAAAAATGGTTTCATGACCAGATTGAAGGTAGAAATGGAAGAAGAGAACATGTCGTTTTTGAAGGTGATAAATTATCACCACACGAACAACGTTCTCTTTAATAAAATAAAAGGAAGAGGGAAAGGGTGTGGGGTGATATAATATAACATTAGAATCATAAAATTACAGTATATATATAATAATGTATTTACATAACAATTTGGATGAATATAGGTAGGGAGAGATCAAGAAAGGAACTTGAACTTGAATGGAAATTAAAGGAGAAGAGAGAGAGAAATTACATTTAGAATCCTTCTCTTGAGATACTCATTAATAAAATCTAGGCTTCGTCTTTTGATGAGACCAACAGATTTTGGACGCGGGAAATGAGCTAGGGAAGGTGTTTTTGGCAGATTTTAGAGAAGGCTTGGAGCTTGAGAGGTGTGAGGAAAAGAGGGAGTGAAGGGTGGCTTTTATAGTAGAGGGGAGAGGGGTTTCCTTAATATAAAATTGATTAGTTTATTAATTTCACCAAAGACAAGGAATAGTGAGTCTTGGATGACCAATAATAGTAATTTTATAATGTAATCCAGAACCAAGTGGGCTTACATCATCAGAACATCATCGATGACTCAATTAATACATTATTTAGCTTTTATTGTGAATTATCGGATTCCACTATTCATCAAAAATTCAAGTATCTCAGAAAAATCCCAAAAATTTACCCCAACCATTTTTTGACGTGTAGAATCCAAAAATGAATTCCATTTTTCAAAAAATAATTTTATAAATATTATTAATTTAATATTTAAATAAAATCATAATTTACTTAAAAAAACAGTTTTTAAGATTTAAACTGATTTTATAATTCTTTCAAAAATTACGTAGGGTCTTATAAAATTATCTAAAAACTATTAGAAATTGATTCAATACTTTATGAATACATTCCAGGGGAATAAATATTCTTGTAAATTAATTAATTAATTATAATTAATTATTTATGACTTAAAAAATACCAAAAACGTTTACTAAGGTCAAATTATCACTTTCTATGATGTCTAAATTTTATTTTATTATTCATAGGTAATGTTACTCTTATTTGCTATTAATAAGGGTCATATTACTATTCATAAGGGTTAGTTACTATTCATAAGGGTAGGTTACTATTCACCAAAAAATATTTTTGTTTCATTAGACTCCAAAAACTATCTTGAACACAACCGTGTATGTCAGATTTTTAAAATTCCAAACATAGGGGTGACAAAATTATGTTTAAAGGTCACTTATCACTTATTAGTTCATTATTTTGTGTTTTTATGACATAGATATAAGAAGGGAATTTTCTATTGAAATACTTTGGGTCATTACATTCTCCCCCCCTTAAGAAATTTCTTCCCCGAAATTTCACTTTACACAAATAGGTGAGGGTACTTCTCCTTCATTACCTCTCCTCGTTCCCACCATTTTCTAAAATAGAAAAGGTTAGAACAAAACATAAGTAAACAATTCATGAATAACTTATTCATTTAAAAAATTATACCAAAAACATAACATATGGGATCCCTAGGTAAATATTCTTGTGTACATATTTTTACTTATTCTCATGCTAGAGGTTTTCTCTAGGGTTTACTAATCCTAATTCCCAAATTAACTAAACCTTTCCTCTGATACCAACTATAGCGACCCGACCTTTTCTTACATTACTATTACATCATTAAAAAGATAAAAAACATAATAGTATTACACATGGAGGATCCAGAGGTTTAGTGTCTTGGGAAAACTAGGACCATGCATGACAAATACAATATCAACCATAAACATTTATTTAACTTCTTCTTCACTAGCTTCTTAGTGGTACTTGTCCTCTCCTTAGTACATGTAGCCACCTGAGGATATACATCAAAAGGGGTGAGCTAGAATCCCATTAAGAGGATAGATAAGAACAATATATCATGGGGTGAGCATAATCATGACATAGGCAAAGAATCATGAACATGAGAGGAGCATAAATAATAGACTTGAAATGTGGCAATGCATAACAAATGAAACATCATGTCTTAGTGGTTTACTACCACACATACTTGTGAACAAAGCTAGCATCATGTTAACACATCATTTCACATTTACTCATGAGATTAATCACTTTACCCAATGCATTGGAGCGCTGTATAATTCCAGGCGCACCCGTCACATTTAAACATTCATATTGCGCTATATAATTCCGGGCGCACCCGTCACATCATAACATTATCATTATCATGATTGCCACATAGAACACATATCAAACATGTACATAAATAACCCATGGAAAGTAATGGGTTTCATCTCTTAATAACACATTCATAAGCTTTGGGTTCCCAAAAGAAAGTGGGAACATCATACTTGATACAAGAACTATCAACCTTGAATGAGAGGTAAAAGGTGAGATCTTGAAAGAAGAGTTCTTTTGGAAAACATTTTGATGGACATAAAAACCAGTGACAAACATTTATATCCCAGAAAAGTAAAGTAAATGATGAAAAAATGATCTTTGAGGAGTAACCATATCAAAAATGGAGTGAAAGAGGGAGAACCCGAAGGAAGAAAATTGGGTTCGAGATTTCCCCCTACCTTGTACTCGAATGCCTCCTTCTCTTTAATGTCCTGTATAATGACATTATATTCATTAGTTAGAAATCCAGAACCATGTGTACATTAATAGGGTTCATTCTGGTTTCATTATGTTACATTATGTTCCTTTGGATGACTTATAGAGTTTAAAAACATTGATCGGGGATGTTCATTTTCATGGTTTTCTTGAGCGGTCCACTTGTATTCTTAAGTTGATGTTTGGGTAGATCATGGGTAAACATCCAGAACTGATATTACATGTAATTAATGATATTACAGAATCTTGAATGATTTTATAATGAGTTATATTAGATCCAAGTGGACAAATCATTAGATAAAAATTTAATGATGGTTATTTGGGTTAATTTGAGTGGTTTTTGGATCACAACGATCTTGTTTTAACATTTAACTTAGTAATAAGGCCATATATTATTTCCAGAACTTAACATAGAACATAATACATATAAAATATTCTGTTTCAACCATAAAAATGGTTTCATGACCAGATTGAAGGTAGAAATGGAAGAAGAGAACATGTCGTTTTTGAAGGTGATAAATTATCACCACATGAACAACGTTCTCTTTAATAAAATAAAAGGAAGAGGGAAAGGGTGTGGGGTGATATAATATAACATTAGAATCATAATATTACATTATATATATAATACTGGATTTAAATAACAATTTGGATGAATATAGGTAGGGAGAGATCAAGAAATGAACTTGAACTTGAAAGGAAATTAAAGGAGAAGAGAGAGAGAAATTACCTTTAGAATCCTTCTCTTGAGATCCTATTTAAGGAAGCTAGGCTTGGTCTTTTGATGAGACCAGAAGCTTTTGGACGTGGGAAATGAGCTAGGGAAGGTGTTTTGGGCAGAGTTTAGAGAAGGCTTGGAGCTTGAGAGGTGTGAGGAGAAGAGGGAGTGAAGGGTGGATTTTATAGTGGAGGGGAGAGGGGTTTCCTTAATATAAAATTGATTAGTTTATTAATTTCACCAAAGACAAGGAATAGTGAGTCTTGGATGACCAATAATAGTAATTTTATAATGTAATCCTGAACCAAGTGGGCTTACATCAGCATAACATCATCGATGACTCAATTAATACATTATTTAGCTTTTATTGTGAATTATCGGATTCCACTATTCATAAAAAATTCAAGTACCTCAGAAAAATCCCAAAAATTTACCCCAACCATTTTTCGACGTGTAGAATCCAAAAATGAATTCCATTTTTACAAATTAATTTTCTAAATATTATTAATTTAATATTTAAATAAAATCATAATTTACTTAAAAAAACAGTTTTTAAGATTAAAACTGATTTTATAGTTCTTTCAAAAATTACGTAGGGTCTTATAAAATTATCTAAAAACTATTATAAATTGATTCAATAATTTATGAATACATTATAGGGGAATAAATATTCTGTTAAATTAATTAATTAATTATAATTAATTATTTATGACTTAAAAAATACCAAAAACGTTTACTATGGTCAAATTATCACTTTCGATGATGTCTAAATTTTATTTTATTATTCATAGGCAATGTTACTATTATTTACTATTCATAAGGGTCATATTACTATTCATAAGGGTTGGTTACTATTCATAAGGGTAGGTTACTATTCACCAAAAATTATTTTTGTTTCATTAGACTCCATAAACTCTCTTGAACACAACCGTGTATGTTGGATTTTTAAAATTCCAAACATAGGGGTGACAAAATTATGTTTAAAGGTCACTTATCACTTATTAGTTAATTATTTTGTGTTTTTATGACATAGATATAAGAAGGGAATTTTCTATTGAAATACTTTGGGTCATTACAGGTATAAGTAACATTTTTCTTCTCAGTAAATCTTTAATTTCAAATGTATTGTTTTTTGAATGAATTAAATGCCGACTTATAAGAATAATTCAATTATGTGATGATAGTTACCTTTTGAATTTAACAATTGATAAATATTTAGTAAATAATTCCAAGGACGAATACATTATTTCTCCTAATCGGTATGAGAATGTTTATACTCTTAACGTGGAAGACATTAGGATCCAAGAATTACCTTACCTTAGTGAAATAGAATATCATTATTCTTTATAGCATAGATGGTTAGGACACTATAGCCTTATAAACTTATGTAAATTTTCTATGAAAAGGATTATTAAGGATCTCCTGAAAGATAAGTTTTTTTCTTCAAATGCTTGTGACGCTTATCAATAAGGTAAGAAATATAAGTCCAGTTTTAAATATATTAGTGAAATCTAAACTTTTTATGCTTTACTATTAGTTCACATGGATATTTTTGGTCCTACAAAAATTGTAAGTCTTGGTGGAATGTATTATGTATTTTTTTGGTTGATGATTACACTAGATATACATGGGTCAATTTTATAGAAGATAAATCTAAAGAATTTTGTTATTTTAAAACTTTTATAGCCAAAGTTAAAAATAAAAACACCTTCCTTTGATAACTATTTATAGTGATCATGGTGGGGAATTTTAAAAGTTTGATTTTGAAAATTTTTATAGTAATAACGGAATCACACATAACTTATTATCCCCTAGAACATCCCAAAAAATTGATGTTGTTGGATGAAGAAATAATATACTTCAATAAATAATAAGAACGATATTGAGTCAGTACTCAATTGCTAAACATTTTTTGGGCTGAAGTAGTTAGTACTTCCTGTAATACAATAAATTGAGTATTAATAATAACTTTTCTTAATAAAAAACCTTATGAATTGTAGAGTAATTAAAAGCTAAAAGTTTCTTATTTCAAAGTATTTGGGTGCAAGATATTCATTCTGAATATGAAATAAAATTTACATAAATTCACACCCAAATCTGATGAAGGAATATTTTTAGGTTATTACACTACTTATAAGGAATAAAATGTTTTTTAAAAAATTATTATATTTTTGAGGAAAAAATAAATGTTTATTTATTTAAAACCAATCCTTTTATTTTTAAACAAACCCAACTAAAATCCTCAAAAGTGTTTAAAAAACTGATTTTCAAACATTGTTAGAAAATTACCGTCTGAAGGAAATTAATCGGGAAATAGTTTCTAAAGTATTTAATCAAAAATATTTTCCAACCTATTTTGATGGAAAATTCTTAAAAAAACTAAAAAATCAATTGTCTCTTAGGAATCATCCTATTGAAAGTATTATTGGAGACGTTTATCAACCTATTAGGACAAGATGTTCCGTATGAAATTAAGTAGAGAAACTTTCTTTTCTTTCCTAATTTTAACCAAAAAATCATAATGAGGATTTAGGTGTTGAGGATTGGATAAAGGCCATGAAAGATGAACTAAATGAATTTGAATGGAATAATGTATGGACACTGGTTAAATGATCTAAAGATACTTAAATAATTGGAGTTAAATGGATTTTTTCTGAATAAGTGTGATAAAAATGGAATAATTATTAAAAATAATGGAAGGCTTGTTGATAAAGGTTATAAGCAACAATAAGGAATATATTTTAAAGAATACTTTTCTATGGTAGCATGATATGAATCTATTAAAATTATATTTCCCTTTATATCATTATTCAATTTTAAACATTTTCAAATGGATGTAAAATGTTATTTAAATAAAATTTATGTACAAGATGAATTTTTTTAAACAACCTCCTAGTTTTTAAGATAAAAAACATATTGAGTAAATTTATAAACCTACCAAAGAATTATAGATATTTTATCATTACCCTAGAGCTTGGTATGATATATTACAAGGATTATAGTAGAACAACGATTATGCCAAGGGAACTGTTGATCCAAAAAATTTTATAAATAAAGTTAACAAAAACATTATGATTATAGAAATATATTTTGATGGAATTATATCCAGATCAACTTGAAAATCATTAATGGATTCATTTTTGAATATTACGAAATACCTATTTTATATGAGTATGATAAGTTAGTTAACATACTTTATTGGTTTTAAAATTTCTATATAACCAGAAGGAACTTTTATATCTCAAAAAAATATATAAAATATGTTTTAAAAATGTTTGGATAAGATAAAACTAAAATTAATAGAACTCCCATCGATACATCAAATGAAATTGATCTTGATGATGTTGGGAAACGAGTTGATGCAATAATTTTTAGAGGTATGATAAGAAGTTTACTATACATGATAGTAAGTTGAATAGACTTAATGTTTTTAGTATTCTTATGTGAAAGATATTATGAAAATACAAAATAATCCCATATTAAATCTTTTTGATGAATTTTTCATTATCTAAAGTAAACTATGAATTTTGGAATTTTCAATTTTTCTGAATTTTTTTGAAGTAAAATGTTTTTTGGATGTTGAATTTTTTGGTTGTAGAATGGATAGAAAAAGTACCATAAGAACTTGTCATTTCATAGGAGACTCATTAGTTTCTTGGTCATATAAGAAACAATACTCAATATCACTTTCCACTTCTAAATATAAATATGTAGGAGCTATATGTTTTTGCGCTGAAGTGTTATGGATGCAACAAACAATCACTGATTATGGAATTTTTTTCTTCAAAAAACTAAAATACTATATGATTACACTAGTTCCATTTACTTAAGTAAAAACCCTTCACACCACGCTCGTGCAAAACACATAGATATTTTGAATCAATTTCCATGGGATCACACACTAAAATAAGTTATTATTTTACAATTTATCAAAATGCAATAAAAACATTCTCATTTTGTTGCAAAACCTTTACCTTTTGATAGATTTGAATAAATTAAACATAATCTAGGAATGATCAACATAAATTAATAATTCACATCTATTTGTTATTTACTCATCTCCTTATATTAAGTTAATCATTATCATTGGGTGAGTTTGTATGTTTGTTATTGTTTTCTTCAAAATTTAAGATTTTCTAAAAAAATCCATAAGGGATGTCTCAGAATCATTTTTTATCTTTTTTAAAAGTAAATATTCCTAAAATGAAAATCAGGTTCATAACACCTCACAAATTTTATAGATCCATGTTTTATAATGTCTTATAGATCTAGAATGTTTTTAATGAGATTATATAGTGTTAATAACAGTATAAATTTTATTTTAAAAATTTATATATTTAGTTTTTGTGTTAAAATTATCATAATAAGAATATAAAAACTATTATAAGGTAATTAAATTTAGAAATTTCAAGAAGAAAATGACATTTGTAAAAAAGAAAATTACCATTCTGAAAGGTAGTTTTCATATATTTTAATGTTTCCATCACTCCATTATAATTAGTTATGATTACTATTGTTATTTATTTTGTTTTTTTTTATAATTTTTTATGCATTTATTTCCAATATGATGAAATTTATTAAAAAACCTAAGGAGTTTAAAATACTTTTAAATTTTATTCGGAAGATTTTCAACTATCATATCAAAAGGCCTATTAAATCAAACATTATATTGTTTTTGGAAGTTGACATGTCATATTGATCACCTATATAAAGGATGAACCCCCTATCCCACATCATTTTATTGAGATTTTCTTACATCGAACAACTACTACCTATAAGGTTCCCAGTATAGAGGTGTTTCTTTTGATCTGATTAAACATATACGGTGTAGATCCGATGACTAAAAAAGATAATTTATAAAAATGGTTTGTCTTCTTATAAAGGTTATGATAAAATAAATTCATTAAAAAAATATGATTCATCTTTAAAAATTTATGTTATGTTTCAAAAATGGGAATCAATCTATGTAGAAAAAGAATATATTGAGATTTATAACTGTTATCCATAACTTATGCATGAGTTTTATGATTAATTGAATTTCATAAAAGAAAAAGATAATTATTCTTTCATGATGTATGAAAAAATTAATTTTCCAAACAAAGAAGTTATCATAACTGGTTGGTGTACCGTATGGAGGATATTATCATTTTAAATCTCCTAAACATCTTGATACCCATAGAACTTTGGATAGAATTAAAGCTAAAAAATCTTTGTTTTCTCATGAATAATAAAATAGGGAAGTCTCTAAACTTACACTTGAAAATTATCTAATAGATTTATGGATGAAATGTTTTTTGATTTCTAGAAAGGGAGAACGAGAAAATTTGAAGGTCACAAACAATTTGGTATTGGATTATTTGATCAAAATGTGGAAGATATATTTTTGTTAAATTCATTCCCGTAACTTTTAATAATGTTATGAAAAATTCAAAAAAATCTGAAATTATTATCTTCCAATTTTTCTTGAGAAATATGAATCTTGGATTTTTGAAGTTAATCAAAATTTAAAACATGTCTCTTGCCATGAGGGAGAATGATTCTTTTTTCAGTGAGGATACAGTAAAAATAATGAAGTTCTTATTTGGCGAGAAAACCAAGAAGTTTGTTAAAGAATCCAACACCACTACATCGATGCCCAAAATGTCAATGAAGTTAGAGAAAAATAAGGAAAAGGGAATAAAATATGAATCTTCACCATTGAAACAATTAAATAAATAAAAGAATAAAAAGGAAGTTCATGATAATGTTTTTAAGGAATATATGAAACATAAAGCTGAAAATAATCCTAGTTTTCTTAAAATCAAATTAGACACTACTGAGGCTATGTCCATCAGAATTCATGATTTTTAATAGCATGAGAAGGATGATAAAAAAACAAAATAAGAGACTATGAGAATCTATTTGGTGTGAAAATTTCCTGAAAAATGTAGAAACAAAATCAATAAAATTTTTATCGACCTCCGATCAACCAAACCTAGATGTTGGGTTAGTACTAAAAGAAACATCAATGGTTCATGCTATTCCCACATCTGATAAAGATAACGGAAAATAAAAATCAATAGGTCAAGAATTTATTCTATTAGTGACAGTGGAAAATAAATTAAAACTAGTTTCTTTAGAAAAAAAATCAGAACCTGCTTCTTTAGAAAAACTTTCAGTTTTACCTTCTCAAGAGATATAATTGACACTGATTTCCCAAGGAAAATAAATAGTCATAATATCTCGACAACATGAGGAATATCTCAATTAATAAGTTAGTGATCATGTTGAAGGCCACCAGAAAAGAGTCTTGAAAAAGAATTAAGAGAACTAGTTGATAGAAAAATATGTTTCTAATATAGATGATAAAGAAGGTCAAGAAGGAAATGAAGGTTAAGATGTTGAAGAAGAAGGTCAAGATGAATATAGCGAAAATATTAATAAAATTATTGATGATCAAAAAGAAAAATACATTGGTGACAAAGAAACTAATTCCAAAATATTATCACTGTCACCATCATCAACATCATCATCAAAATCAAATAATAAAGAAATATAAAGTTTAGAAGAAGAATCCTCATCAGGAGAAGGATATTATTCATCAAAGAAGGATGAAGATTATTAGGTTTCAGATACAAAACCTTTTGCAAAATACTCGTACCGATGAAATAGATATTATTGTAATTTACGATGACAAAGTAACTCCTAAGAAGGTTGTAAAAGTTAAAAATAAAATTTCATAGGTTGATAAGCTTAAAAGTAAAGTTAATATTATTAGAAAATTCTATAGAAAACATGATCATCTTAATATATATTTATTAGGTTCTACTGGAACTACTTATTTAAAGGGTTCTTATTATATTATTCATTCTTTGAAAATATTAGAAGGCATTATTCCTTATTTTTTGATATTAGAATCAAGTGTTTGGTTGCTACAAGATAGTATTTCTCAGAAAACAGACTCTATCAAGATACAGACTGAGTTAGTCATTTGAATTGAGGCTGATTTAATAAATTTTCCTAAAATTTACAATTCCCATATAAAATCATACAATTAAATGGTTAAGTTGTCTCATGATATGGATTCTGATGTTCAATCTCATGATGATTAAATTCCATAGATCAAGAAGTTAATAATCACATCAGATAAATCCTTCAATCAATTATAAAAATATATGGCTGAAAGTGTAAAGTTTATTGAATAACTAAAAGACCATACCGATGATTGTAATGAAGTGGTTGATACTATCAGGATCAAAGTCTTTGGTTTGAAACATGAAATGGAAAGAGTATGATTCTGTGAAGATGATCATGTTCTTTTAAAATAATAGAACAAGGAACTTTCTGATGAAGTAAAAAATATCAATACTGAAAACCAAACCCTGAATAATAAGATGAAGAAGCTGAATAAGGATCACGATGATTTCATGAATATAAAGTTGATTTTGAATGATCTCATGAAGAATTAATGAATTTTATTTGAACTCTTTTTTGTATTTTCGTACTCATAATTTTTTGGAATCTTTATTCATGAAAGATTTCATCCAATATATTTTCATTGAATGTCTTTCTTTTTTTTTGATTTTTATATAATTAAATGTTTTATATTATTTCATAAAATTACTTTTCTAATCTCTAACATTTCATGAAACTCCAAAAAATTTCCCAATTATTTTTGAAAATCCCAAAGTGGGGATATTTCTATAAAGGGAGGCTTCCTATAGTAAGGGGAATATATTAAAAAAGGAGATGAATTTACTTCTCAAGAAGATATGATACTTTAAAATGAATTTTATCATATCCAGAATAATTATAAACTCAAGGTAGAGTTAAGAATCAAGTTCTATTTCTGAATATGATATTTTTAAGGTCACAGACTCTAAGTTTCTAAATGTTTTATTCAATTTTATTTCTAGGGGTTGTGATTTCTAAAAAAGAGGGAAATTATTGAGTCATAAGTTTTACTTCTAACTTTTCTATTAATTTTTTGGTTTAGAAACCACATACACTTTCATTATAATTATTTTAAAAACCTTATACATCCAAATTATTTTAATTTTTTTAGAAAACATAAACTTTTACCCTACTAAGAATTAGTTTTTACATTTTTATGAATAAAAACTAGATTTCTTCATTATGATTATCATAATGAGTTTGGATATGATAAAAAATCATATTCAGCCTTAAAAAACATTTATAATACTTCCTATATTAACTTTCATAATGAAGAATACTTTATAATTAGATTGATACAAGGACAGATAAATATCATACTCATACCTGTAAATAACAATCATAATGAAATTTTTATAAAAGTCAATTAGACACACTTAATTTATATTTTGAATATGACAAAATGATTTATAATGTAAGTGTAGGATCAAAATATAGATATATATTTCTTAATTACAATAGGGATGAATCATATGATTAAAAACTTTTGTTTTTATCCTTAAGAAAATCTATGTTTAACAAAGTTAAACAAGATGGATTTAAAAAACCTATTTAATTCTTAATAAAGAAAATAACTTTCTTAGGATAAAGAAACTTAAGAAAAGTTTATTTAGGAAAATATTTCATGTTAAAGTGTATAAAATCTTATTTATATCAGATTATACAAAGAAAATAATGTGTAAGAAAGGTACACTTCTTATCTTTAACAAAATGTATCATAATTAATTTTTTTAACATAACATGACAAGTATAAGAATTATTTAATCCAAAGAGAAGTTTATCCAACAAACATGAATAAAGGTACCTTGATTTATAATTTCCAGAAAGTATGCCTCAACGACACCAAGGTAATCCCTCGATATAAAGATCAAAATTTGTTTTTCTATTCCTGAAAGACCTCGATATTTAAGGTAATCAACACATATGTGTTCCTATACTTGTAAGACCTAGATTGATCAGCAATAATGGAAATCACACTAGGCAGGTCGAACAAGATGTTCTCATCTTAAACAAGTTGTTCACAAAATTTTCACAAGGCAGAGCAAGAAGAGTTATTGTAGTACGTAGGAGTTCCACACAATAATTATTTTTTCAAGCATTGAAATCACTGGTTATTTATAGGAGAAAATCCCAACAGTTAACTTCCTCCTCCAACAATCATATATTTTCTTAAATTTTGGAGGGACTTGTACACATGTCACTCAGACCTTGATTAGTTAAAAATAGATTGTACGACATCGTTTCATGTAAGAAAACATGGGAAACATTATCATGTGTAAGAAACAATATCATTTTTTAATATCTGATAAAATGAAACATTGCGTTAAAGAAATGATGTATCTGTAAGAAAATCATTAAATAAGATTAATAAGATATTTAAAATCAGTACCTATATTTTGATGAATTCGGAATCTGATTTCTGAAAATATCAGTGTATGATTTGAGAAGAAATCAGAGTCGGATTTCAGGAGAAATGGGAGTCTGATTTCAAGATAAATCGGAGTTTGATTTCAAAAGAAATCGGTTTCTGATTTTAGGAGATATTTGAGTCAAATTTAAGAGAAACTAGAGTATTATTAAATGATAAATCAGATTATGATTTCAGAAGAAATTGTAGTCTGATTTCAAGAGAAATCAGAGTCTCAATTATGGAGGAAACCAGATTCTAATAAACTTTATGGTTCTATGTTAGATAAGGATATGATTTTTTTGACTTAAGGAAAGATGGTTAAACATGGTTTGAGAGGAAATATATGATAAGAATTAATGATCTTATCTAAAGTGAAAACCTATTAGTAGAGAGAAAATTTTCCTTATGAAAATATTTCTTAGTGAAAGATAATTTTCCTTACGAAAATGTGTTTTTGATTTTACAAACATAAAGGAATGAACAAGTCATAAGGAAACTTATAGAATCAACAATCTCCCTCTATTTGGAAAGCCTAAATTTGTTTTTGTAAAAGAATATAAGAACTAAGGGTTTCATTTTTAATCTTAAAATAAACACTTTTCTCCCTTTTTGGTCATAGCCCATGATGAATATGACTAACTCCCCCTTAGGTTTTGAAGTCCTTAAGGATAATATTATTGTATTTCATAGATTAATTAATTATTCATTACTAAAGAATTTATTCTTTACATAATCTCCCCATTACATACGAAATATATTTCATTATATTATTTTTGATCATTCATTTCTCCCCCTTTGTGATTTTTAAAAAGTAATGGAGGGAAATAAAAAAATTGTACCTGAACGGTTAAGAATATGAAAAAATACAATGGAATGATAAAAAATTTAATTAATATGGAAAAATTTGTTACAAAAAAAATAAAACAAAGGATTGGAGTTTAATATAAAATATTCAACCTTATTTTCTCATTGGGAATCATATTTTTTAGGTTAGCTTTGAGATTCTTCAATTCTTTATGATCGTCTTCAAACTTCTTGATCAACTGATTTTGATCCTAATTTTTTCTTTTTGAGATTTTTGATCCTGTATTCCTGAGACTTAAGAATTTCTCCTTAAGACTTTATCACTTCTTATTACTCTTTGAATTATTCATCCATTTATTTCTTGAGTCCCATTCCCATTTTAGATTAAGAGAAACTGTATTGAGATTCCCATTCAAATATGTATCTTCCTATTTCCATCTATATTTCTCAACCTTTATATTTTCTAAAATACTTATTGAAATATTCTTTATTTTGTTATTGGACTTATAGAAATAATTCTTTTACTAAATCAGTGAAATCATAATTTTTTTTAAGATCATATACCAAAGGTTTAGACCACTTAGATATTGTAACACTTTAATATTTTATGAGAAGTATATTTTTTTATGTATTATGTTATATGCAAAGGAATCTTTCACTTCACACAAAACTATCTTGGCTTGCGTTACACACAATCGCGACCTTACTCAATAGCGTGTGTAGTACGCAATACCGAGTTTCACTAAACAACAATATATTATTATAATATTATAAACTAGCCATTATGAATAGTATTAATGGAATTTTAAATTTTGTAACATTATAATTCATCTTACACATTTTCTAGAATGAGGTATAAAAACAAAATCAGTTTTTTGGAAAAAAGAAGTATTTTTCAAAAAATGTAGTTTTACCGCCTTTTGATGGCGCACCCATTTTAAATCTAGTTTTTGAGATGTTTATAAGTTCAATTCGACAAAATAAAATTATTTCTTGAAATCAGGATATAAAAATTTAATTTGGAAATTTTTTTCATATTATTATGATAACTTTCATATTTTGATGAATAGTAACAACACACTATATTTTAATTAAAAACTACTTTTATCATCGCAATAATTTATATTTCTAGATTATATTTTTAATTGTTTTTAAAGTGTAATTAGAATATATTTTTACCATTTAATCCAATTTTGGTAATTGGAATTAATTTCACTTTGAAATTGGACATAAACAAGTGATGATCTTTTGATAGTTATTGTTTCTTAAAAACACACTATTTGTTTTGATAACGGGAATTACTTTTAAAAATTAATTAATGACACTTCTACGTTTTGAATTTGGAAAAAATAGACATCATTTTTGAATTCATAATATCAAATATTGCTTAGGCTGAATTTTTGGTATTTTTCTGAAAAACATCAATTTTTGATGAATAGTGAAATCACTGAGTTTTTGGTTAAAACCGACTTTTTATTTAAATAATCATTTATTTTATTTAAATTTATTTTAGGTCAAAATAGATACATAATACTTATATAAGTACAATTAAATTCATTGGAATAATTTTATAATAATTTTAGATTTATAAAAAATGGTATTGAATTTTTCACCGTCTTTTACCCACCTCCTAGGAGCTTTTTCAAATGTTCATAAAACTTAATTTTACCGCTTCTGTGAGTTGAATTTCAAAAATCCGAGAGACACGGTTAATATCAAGGTGTAAAATGTGGTTCAATTAGATAAAAATAATTTTTGGTGAATAGTAACTTTTTAAATTTATTTACCACGGTTAAAAGTAAATAGGGTAATTCAAGGTTAAAAGAAAATTATAATAATTCAAAATTACCTTAACACTTGTCCAAACCTTATTGGATGAGTAATGGCCGACCATGAGCATCATTGGGTCGATTTTGGGACCCCATGGAGCTACTTATGAAAGACAATGACACATTAGATTAATTTAATGTAAAGACAAAATTGGCATTAACAAAAAATCCTTTAGTAATTAATTTTTATAAGGGTCTATATAAATTATCATTTCAAATATAAATATTCATTGGAAATCTAAAAATATTTCCTACATGTTGGTATTTTTTTTATAATTTTTAGACATCAAATAAATTAAATTATTTATGACACAATAATGATGCAAAATTTACCTCATTAATAAATGATTTAAATAAATAAGATTATAATGATTAAAATATTTTCCAAAACATGTACAATTCTGATTGGATGATTTTATTTAGACCATGAGTCATCTTATCTTCATCTTTAATGATTGTTGGACCTTTTGAAACCGAATATAAGTTTATAAGAAAATAATATTTTCACACTTTCCAAAGGTGCCCCTATCCTCCCTTATAAAAGGGAACCTGCTCCCTCTCCACCTGACACCACTTTGAGCCTTCAAGCTCAGCCAAACCCTACCCATTTCACTTCCCCACTTCCTTATAAACCTACTAGAGGTACTGGTCTTCTCAAAAGACCAACTCTAGTGCCCTAAGAGAAAGTTCAAAGGAGGCACTTCGAAGAAGAGGTAATACCTTCTATTGTTTTCTTCAAGTTCCATTCTTCTTCTACTAACTCTTCTTTAGTTGTTTCATTATGAGGTAATAAAATCAGTATCCCTCATATACTGATATGTTATTATAAATATGAAACAACCCTATTTCATCTCTTATCCATCCTATGGTAAACAAAATCATCGCGCATGCATACTTCCAGAATACTGTCTTCACGCCGTGGTGTAATACCTTCTTTACGCCATGGTGTAATACGTTTTCCCATGATCATGGGAACGATATCATCGCTCGTGCGTACGTACGGCCTACCGTCTCCACGATGTGATGCGACTCGTTCTACATGATCATCATTGAATAATGATTATATAAATGAATTTAATGAATGAATATGATATATATTACACTAATAACATTATGTAAATGATGTATCTATATCCTATAATGAGGAATAAGAATTTATTCGACAAAACACGCATAAGAACATACAGCAATAAACACCCGAATAACAAGTAGAAATGAAATATTACTACTACGGAGATACAAATATGACAAAATATGATATCATAACAATGAATATGATTCTGTAATAAGTCAATTAACATTATATAAACCATATTACAGGAGGTTTGGATTCATACGAAGCATATCAGACCTAAGGTAAGGGAAAATATCATAATCTCATTTTTATCCGAGATTGTTAATACTTAAGAATTTAATGGGGAATATTTATCATCCACATCCATGTTTACTCAATATGTAATATTATTTCTATCCTCATACAATTGTTTAAATCCAATTTTACCCTTTGGTATGTTTTTAGTAAAAGATATGAAAGGAATCTTTTGTCGTTTTTCGTACGAGGTACTTTTTGACTTTTCCGGCCAAAGTATGAGAAGAATGTTTTTTTAACTTATACGGCATGAATGGATTTTTAGAACATTATTTCCAAGAAGCTTCCATTAAAAGTTTTCAAGTTTATTTTTAATCTACTTCTTTTAGTTTAAAATTGTATGACATGTTAGGAAAGGAAAAATGTTTTTGAAGTAGAAAGGATATTTTACTCAAGAATGGAGTTCAAGTGTTTTATCAAAATTATTTTCTATCTAAGATAAGATAGAGTTCTGTTTCTATCCCTATTTTTACATTGATTTGATTGTTTTATGATGGAATTAATTTTATGATATCCTTTTATCTTATATGGGTTATGTTTTGATGTCATGATGTTTAAGAATCCCATTTTTATTACATGGGTTATGTTATGATGTATGATTTATGATTTTGTGGCGCACATAAGAATTGTTTCATTATGAGATGGGTGGGACCTAAATCTCCCTCCAATGCATTGGGTAAAGATTTATATCTCATGAGATAGACATGGCTAGAACGACAGGTTAAATCAGTTCAGTGATATAGGACTGGAATGAGGAGTGAACTCAGTTCAGTAATGGACTTTGTCCTCTATGATGGTCTTGGCAATGAGCCTTGACTAATATGAAATGATTTTCTATGATTATTTGTGTGTGACACAAATTTTCATGTTTTATGTTATGATTATTTGGGATTACTTTTCATTACTATGCTTTATCCCATGACATGATATTATGACCTCTTTTGCAAGTTAAGATTTTCAAAATGTTGTGTTCTTATGAATATGATATGACTGATATTTTTTTTGTTTACCCTTACTGAGCATTTTAGATCACCCTTTTGTATGTTTTCTTTTCCCCAGGTCAGGAAGAAGGATATTAAGTAGGATATGCCATAAAGGGACTCTAGATATGATGAAATAAACGGGAGATAATGTAGTTGATTTTATGAACCAGTTGTTTATGTTTCCCTGTTTCTAAATACACTGTACCTATATGGTCCTTTCATGTTTTTGTTATATGTTGTAATAAGTATGTTTCAACTCTGAAGTAAAAACAATTTATGTAAAGTATGGGTCGTTATAGTTGGTATCAGAGTGAGGTTATAGTCAACCTTTGGAAACTAGGATGTGAAATCCTTAGTAAGAACCCTAGGGATAAGTCTAAGCATAGAAAACAATCTTAGTGTTTTAAAAATGGCCAGGAAAAACCTATGATAAGACCTTAAGTGTGAAATTTTATTCTTGATTATGTGGTTTTCCTATTATAAATAGTGTTACTCACACTATTCTTCTTGGTTTTAGTCAATGGATGGAACCTGAAGGAACTGTGTTAATGCGGAATGCGACGGGCAATGCAATGATTGTCCCCCTGAGCAACGAAACATTATGGGAGCTAGAATGAAAAATATTATAGTCATGATCACACAAATTTCTCAAGATATGAATCATGCAGTACTTACAAACGAGAAAAGGAAGGAGCAACATTCTGTTGAATCCTTCATGAGGTAGCGTCCACCCTCATTCAGCAGGTCTATTGATCCATTAATGGCTGAACAATGGATCAGTACCACTAAAAAGATATTTTAAATTCTTCAATGTTCTAAACATGATAAAGTCATCTTAGTAGTATATCATTTGGAAGGTGAAGCTGATCAATGGTGGAATCATATCAAGAATATGATTCCAAGAGATGAAATTGAGTCCATGGAATGGGATGAGTTCAAGAACTTATTTTTCAATAAGTATTTCCCTGTTATTCTTCGAACAAAGATGGAGAAGGAGTTTCTTGAACTAAAGAAAAATGATGATGAATCGGTTGGTACCTACGAAGCTAATTTTACAAGACTTGCAAGGTACGCTTCCATAATTTTTATCCAACCTGAGAGTAAAATCGATCGATTCTTTAGTGGCTTAAAACCAAGTCTTCGAAGGGCGTTAGCCATAAGGGACTTCAATAGCTATGAGTAAATTGTTCGATGTGCTCTCAAGGTTGAGATGGAGATTGGAGTAACCCATTAGTCATATGGGTTTGATAAGAAGAGGAAAATGGAATTCAAAGTAAAATCTAAAGACCACACTGAAAAGAAGACGAGTTTTCCTTTATGCTAAAATTGTGGAAAGAAACATGGAGGGAATTGTCTTAAAGGGACAAGAAAATGTTTTAAGTGTGGAAAAGAAGGTCATCGAGCAGTTTAATGTTGAAATAATGGGAAGAAGATGTTTAATGTTGTGAACAAATAAAGGGATACACAGAATGCACCTCCTACACTTTAATGTTTCAAGTGCAAGGAGATGGGGAATTATGCCAATCAATGACCAAATCCAAGGGTTGTTGATGATGATTGACGTCAAAAAACTCTTAAGGCCAAAGAGAAAGGAAATTCACATGCAATTATTATTGGCGATGTGGAGTACAATAACGAAGTGGTGAAAGGTACACTTACCATCCACTATAAAGTAGAAAATGTTTTATTTGATTCTGAATCCATCCACTCTTTTATTTCTGATGAATTTTCTAAGGGTATCTCCATATTACCTCAATAATTAGATGTCGAGTTAGATGTGACAACTCTTAATGGCACAACGGTCGCATCAAAAGCTTATAATTCTTCTCTGATTGAAGTTTGTGGAAAAGTGCTTCCTAAAAATCTTGTGATCCTTCCTATAGTGGAATTTGATGTGATTCTTGGCATGGATTGGCTTTTTTTATATGGAGCTCAAATCTATTTCCAAATAAGGGAAATCACATTTAATATTTTAGATCAATCTATGATCGTCTATCGATGCAAGGATGAATATAACCTTCCAGAGGAAATTTCTTCCTTCTTATGGGTCTTGATTCCAATAAATGAAGGTTATTTATCTCAAATGGTTGGCGAGAAACTCACAATTAAGAATATGCACATTGTACGGGAGTTTGATGATGTCTTTCCAGAGGAATTTCTGGGTCTTCCACCAAATCGTGAAGTTGAGTTTTCAATAGAACTCGTACCGGGTGATTTTCCTTTTTCAAAGACACTTTATAGAATGGCCCCAATTGAGTTGCAGGAATTGAAGAAGCAACTACAAGAGAATCTTTACAAAGGATTCATATGCCCTAGTGTGCCACCTTGGGGATCACCTGTTCTGTTTGTTAAGAAGAACGATGGATCAATGAGACTCTGCATTGATTATCGAGAACTTAACAAGATCACGATCAAGAACAAATATCCTCTCCCGCACATTGATGACATATTTGACCAATTACGCGGAGCTCAATACTTTTCCAAGATTGATCTTCGTTCAAAGTATCATTAATTAAGGGTCAAAAGGGAGGATATACCAAAGACGACTTTCCGTACATGGTATGGACACTATGAATTTATAGTGATGCCTTTTGGTCTTACTAATTCCCCTGCTATATTCATGGATCTAATGAATAGAGTCTTTAGAGACTATCTTGATCAGTTTGTGGTAGTCTTTATAGACGATATTCATGTCTATTCCAAGAGAAAGGAAGAACATGAAGATCACTTGAGAATTGTATTGAAGACCCTGAGAAAGGAGAAGCTTTATGCCAAATTTACCAAGTGTGAATTTTGGCTTCAAAAAGTTCTATTCTTGGGTCACATAATCTCAAAAGAGGGGATATCTGTGGATCCAGCAAAAATAGAGGTTATCGAAAGATGGTCGAGACCAACAACAATAACTGAGATCCAAAGTTTTCTTGGTTTGGCTGGATATTATCGACATTTTGTAAAAGATTTTTCACGATTATCTAATACACTCACCAGGTTGACTTGAAAAGGATTTTTATTCGTGTGGACGGAGGAGTGTGAAGAGAATTTCAAGGAGTTGAAAAGAAGGTTGTCCAGTGCACCTGTGATCACACTTCCTTGTAGTGGAGAAAGGTTTTTGATCTACAGTGATGCATCCAAGAAGGGATTGGGGTATGTTCTCATGCAAAATGATATGGTGATAGCTTATGCCTCATGGCAGTTGAAAATACAAGAGAAAAATTATAGCATCCCGCCATTTTATAACAAAAACTTTCATTACATTACACAAATCTGAGGATCGTTAAGGTTTAGTGTCTTGGAAACAAGGATCATAATACATAAAAAAAACATAAAACATTCTTCTTAAACACTTGAAAGGCGTCTCCTTATGTTCATTCTAGGTTCATTACTGCATCTCATAACCTGGGGACATACATCAAAAGAAAGGGTGAGCAGAAGGCCCAGTAAGGGAAACAAGAGGAACATTTTACATGTGAACATGAGATACTTCAATAAGGACATGAAAAGAACTTTAAGGCATGAGAAAGAAATCATGAGGCATTTCATAATAAAAATAAAATTTTTCATAACTTGAAGATGTGGCTACATCATTTAACATAGACAATCATGAACATATCACCAAGGTCCATCCCCAAGGTGTCATTTGAAAATTACCAAGGTTATTCACCAAGGTATCGTGAAAATTGTAATCTCTAGTGGTTACATCATTACCCAATGCATTGGAGCGCTATCAGGGAGCACCCTTAAATTTGCCTTTATTATCATGTGAGCCACATATATCATCATCAAACATTTCATAAATAACCCACATAGCATAAAATAAATGGGTTTCATTTCATAATCATAACGTTTTAAAAACTGCTTTAAAGACATGATCTTTACGTCACTTTAAACCCACGGAAAGGGAAAGCGGGTCTCATGTATGTAAATCCCAGAATTTAGAATGGAACATTTTGATATATATGTGAATACCCTTGTAGAAATAAGAGCTTTGAGTATTCACTTTATAACATAAAATAATTTTTGAGAAAAGAGAGAGACATTTTGAGGGGAAAATTCTGCAGCATAACAGCTAAGTTTCGGGGCTTTAGAAAACATTGAAATGAGAGGGGACATGGGTCACCCACTCATAAATGATACATAAAACAGTAGGGTGAAAGAATAAGAAGGACATACGGACATGGTAATGAAATTTTAGGGACATACCATTTGAAATGAAAAACATGGAAGGAAAAAAGATTAGATTTCTCTTATGAAAATTCGGCAGCCTTACGGCGTCACTTAACTTTAAAAGAAAATGATTTGACAAGATCAAATAGGGTCCCTCATCATATGATCATAAGAGATCAGTATGATAGATATAGAGATCATACCCCAACATAATAAAAAGGAACTTGAAAGACTTGACATGAAAATCAAACTTGAAAAATGAGAAGGGTGAAAGAATCCCTTAAAAATTCGGCAGCCTAACGGCGTCACTTAAACTTTCATAAAACGAAATGATGAGAGTAAGAGGGGATCTCTCATCATATAAAAATGAAAGGGCAGTAAGAGGAATATAAAAGAACATCCTCTCACATAAAAACATGGAGCATAATAGGAATGACATAAAAGAGATTTCATGAAAAGAAAGAGAGGGGTCGGATCCCTTACCTTAAAATGTGACTCTTGAAACTCAAAGGATTGGACCTTGAGGGCTTGGGGGAACCTTGGGAGGACTCTTTTGAAGGTAAGAAGACCAGAACTTCGTTGGGGGAGAGTTGGGAGTGAAAACTAAGGGAGGAAAGGGTGGGTATTTATAGGGAAAGTGAGGGGACAAAGCATTAATGGCCAAGGGACACCTCACTAGTGGTTTTGGCAAAACCATGGGCTTGCCCATGGTATTTGCCCATGGTATTGGCCACTTGGGACACCTCACACCTTATCTTACTATTCATAATTCGACCATATTGAATATATACTTAATACATCATTTAATGATGTCATTAAACACCCGTAACTTAAAAACTATACTTTCACTATTCACCGAAAATTCAACTTTCTCAGAATAATCCCAAAATTTCACCTTAACCAAATATCAATTCTCTGATTTCAAAAATGAAATCCATTTTATAAAAATAATTTTCTAAATATTTTTAATTTAATTTTTAAATAAAAACACTATTCATCGAAAATTCATTTTTTTCAGAAAAAATCCCAAAAATTACCTTAACATAATATCGATGCTCTGAGTTCAAAAATAAAGTCCTTTTTATAAAAATAATTTTCTAATTTTTTTTAATTAAATTTTTAATTAAAAAACACTATTCATTCGAAAAAACTAATACTTGAATAATAATTTATGAAACCGTTATTTAACCATTTTATTGAATCACATTACTTAATCTAGGTGTCTAAATTATATTAAAATTTTCTTTGAGTGAAATTACTAATCCATTTGGTCATATTACTAATCCTAAGCGTAAAATCACTATTCATAATTTACTATTCATCAAAAATTAAGTTGATCTTATTAGACTCCAAATTCCTTAATGAACACTTTTGTAGAAGACCATTTTTTGAAAATCATTACACATCATTAGTTATTTAGGGTTTACATAAATATTTCAAAATATCCCTTTTTCAAAATTCATCAATAAAATACATTCTAAAATTATCTAGACATTTGAAATTTCACAAACATCACTAAAGGAAGAAATCTCAATTTATTCACCCGAAAGGATTACACAAGGAAGCTAGGGTCTCATCACATAGCCCCTTATAACACTGGCATAAGACCTAAGTGTAAGGTGTGCTATGGTGAGAGAATCTGAGGGAGTCTCAGATAACATTGCCCTAGTAGCAATCTCCACTAACTTGAACTTCTCCTGCAAGCGTTTTCGTTCAAGCTTGACACGCTGGAGCTCGGCTTGGGCTTGGTCCAAAGCGAAGCCCACAGATGCTACCTCCTTCCCAAGCTCTGATAAGTGGGCTTCGTAAGGGTTGAGTCTACTGGATGAAGCCATCGACTCCTCTTTCTGCATTAATCATTAACATCTTATTAAATAAATAAGAGTAAGTTAATATACTACTCAAAAAGATTGGGTCGTTACATTCTTCCCCCCTTAAGAAATTTCGTCCCCGAAATTTATACTTGAGGCCTAGTCGAAAAGGTGAGGGTACTTTTGCTTCATCATTTCCCCAGGCTCCCAAGTCGCTTCTTCATACTTATGATTCCTCCACAACACTTTCACAAGGTGGGTAGTCTTGTTTCGTAGGACCTTGTCTCTACGGTCCAAGATCTCCACTGGCTGCTCCTCATAAGAGAGGTCATGTTCAAGTTGTACCACCTCTGGGTTCAGTACATGCGAAGGGTCAGGTATGTACTTCCTCAAGAGAGATACATGGAAGACATCATGAACTTGAGCTAGGTTCGGTGGAAGTGCTAGACGATAGGCCACTGCTCCTATGCGATCAAGGATTTCATAGGGGCCAATGTACCTAGGGCTGAGCTTCCCTTTCTTCCCAAACCGCATGACTCTCTTCCATGGAGAAATTCGAAGGAAGACTTTGTCACCAACACCAAACTCCAAGTCCCTTCGACGATTGTCAGCATAGCTCTTCTGCCGACTCTGAGCAGCCTTTATGTGTTGTTGGATGGCATGAACCTGCTCTGTCATCTCTTGCACAAGATCAGGCCCAAGAAGCTTCCTCTCACCAGTTTCATCCCAACAAGTAGGAGTTCTACACCGCTTTCCATATAGAGCTTCATAGGGTGCCATCTGAATACTCGCATGGAAGCTATTGTTATAGGAGAACTCCACTAATGGGAGGTGTTGATCCCATCCACCTTTAAATTCCATTGAGCATAATCTCAACATGTCTTCGAGTGTCTGAATAGTCCTTTCAGATTGGCCATCAGTTTGAGGATGATAGGCCGTACTAAAATTCAATTCAGTATTCAGAGCATGCTGAAGACTTCTCCAGAATTTTGATGTGAATCTTGGGTCACGATCAGATACGATGGATAGTGGTACCCCATGCAGCCTTACCAATTCCTTCACGTATATCTTGGCAAGCTGATCCAAAGAGAAATCTTCCCGAATAGAGATAAAATGGGCTGTCTTGGTGAGACGGTCCACAATAACCCATATTGCATTGTTTCCTTTGGATGTTTTTGGGAGACCAGTTACAAAGTCCATGGTGATATTATCCCACTTCCATACTGGTATGGGTAGCGGTTGTAATACCCCCTTAGGAAGTTGTCTTTCTGCATTTACTTGCTGACACACCAGGCACCTTGTAGTGTAATCGGCAATCTCCCTCTTCATGTTATCCCACCAATAATGATCACGAAGGTCTCTATACATCTTAGTGCTTCCCGGATGTATAGAGAAAGTTGAGCTATGAGCTTCATCCATCAGTTCTTTCTTTATCTCCAGAATAGATGGAACACATAGTCTTGTACGAAATTTCAATACACCTTCTTGATCAATATTGAAATCAGGGAACTTCCCATCCTTTACAGCCTCGAACTTCTCCTGCAGCAAAGGATCTTCTTTTTGAGCCTTCTTGATCTTCTCTAGTAATGAAGGTTGAGAAATCATTTGGGATAGGGTTGATGATGTCCCTTTCCTTATAATTCCCATGTCCAGTTTTACTAGATCTTTAATCAAGGGATCTCCCAGGATCCTCATTGTTGCCAGAACAACAGGATCTTTCCTGCTTAACGCATCCGCGACTTTGTTTGCTCTACCAGGGTGATAATGAATTGAACAATCATAGTCTTTAATAAGCTCCAACCATCTCCTTTGTCTCATGTTCAATTCTTTCTGTGTGAAAATATACTTTAGACTTTGGTGGTCAGTGTATATATCACATTTCTCCCCATAAAGATAGTGCCTCCATATCTTTAGAGAAAAAACAACTGCCGCCAGCTCTAGATCATGCGTAGGATAATTCTGCTCATGAATCTTCAACTGTCGAGATGCATAAGCAATTACTTTGTCATTTTGCATGAGGACGCACCCAAGCCCTTTCAGAGATGCATCGCTAAAAATAACGAATCCTTCTCCGATAGAGGGTAGTGTTAATACAGGTGCAGTAACCAATCTCTTCTTCAGCTCTTGGAAACTTTCCTCGCATTCCTTTGTCCAGATAAACTTAACCCCTTTTCGAGTCAACTTGGTTAGTGGATTAGAAAGCCGTGAAAAGTTTTTCACAAACCTCCTATAATATCCTGCTAAACCAAGGAAACTACGAATCTCAGTTACTGTTGTGGGTTGAGGCCACTCCTCCACAACCATTGTCTTTGCAGGGTCAACTGAGATACCTTCATTGGTTACGATGTGCCCCAAGAAAGCCACTTGTTGTAACCAAAACTCACACTTGCTGAACTTCCCAAAGAGCCTCTCCTTCCGTAGAGTTTTCAAAATAACCCTCAGATGATTTTCATGCTCCTCACGACTTTTTGAATATATCAAAATATCATCAATAAAAACTACCACAAAGTTATCAAGGTAGTCCTTAAAGACTCTATTCATCAAATCCATGAAAATAGCAGGAGCATTAGTCAAGCCGAAGGGCATAACAGTAAACTCATAATGCCCATATCTTGATCGGAAGGCAGTCTTTGGAATATCTTCCTTCTTCACCCTCAGTTGATGATAACCAGATCGAAGGTCAATCTTAGAGAAGAATTGAGCCCCACGAAGTTGGTCAAATAAATCATCAATTCTTGGAAGAGGGTATCTGTTCTTCACTGTGATCCCGTTTAGTTCTCTATAATCAATGCATAGCCGCATTGATCCATCCTTCTTCTTCACAAAGAGAACTGGTGCTCCCCAAGGAGACACACTCGGTCGGATAAACCCCTTCTCCAACAAGTCTTGGAGTTGTTTCTTTAGCTTCGCTAGCTCCACATTTGCCATTCTATACGGAGTCTTTGATATCGGTTGAGACCCAGGTACGAGTTCAATGGAGAACTCTACCTCTCTTTCTGGGGGAGGTCCAGGTAACTCCTCAGGAAATACATCCATGTATTCCTGAACAATCGGAACATCTTCAATTTGTATGCTCCCTTTCCTTTCTTCCTCATCACCGATTAACTCCATAAAGAAAGCTATAGGAGGTGCTTCTAGATAGGGATCAGTTCGGGATATCTCTCATCGGAAGATAACTGTAGGTCGTTCATTCAAGACTACTGAGATTTCCTTACTTCTGCATTTGATCTTAGCATTATACTTTGAGAGCCAGTCCATCCCTAGTATAACGTCGAATTCCATCATGGGGATGACTACTAGATTTGCGATAAGATTGTGCTCACCAAAGTAAACACTAGAGTCTCTAAACACTGTTGATGCATGGATAATCCCACTTGGATTCTTGACTGACAACTCTACCTCAAGCAATTCGGGGATTGATTCTATATTCTTTGCAAACTTGGAAGAAATAAAGGAATGCGTAGAACCAGAATCAAATAAAGCACTTGCTAGTTTTGAGAGGACAACAAGAGTACCTGCTACCACATCGTTCGGAACTTCAACTTCAGTTGTTGTGATAGCGAAAGCACGACCTTGCTCCCTTGGCCTCTGCTGAGGTTGATGGTGATTCCCCTCCACCGCCCTCGGATTTGGACATTGATTAGCAAAGTGCCCAAGCTGTCCACACTTGAAGCATGTGACTTCGGGTAGGGCCAGAACCATCTTTCCTCTTTGTTAGTGTTGGGAAGTTGAGGCTTCACATCACCACGACAATTTCGAGAAATATGGCCTTCTTTTCCACACCTATAGCACTTGCCACTTCCGATCAAACAGTTCCCCGGATGCTTCTTCCCACATTTATTGCATGTGGCATGTTGCATATTCTTTCCACCTCTTTCCTGATCAAAACTTCTTCCCAGGCTCGGTTCTAGAGTTCTCTTCTTCTCATTAGATTTGTGAGACCACTGTGTCTCCCCAAACTCTAGTTCAACTTTCATAGCACTTCGAACTATTTCTTCATAGCTATCGTAGTCCCTGTTGGCTAGATTCTTCCGCAGATGTGGTCGTAGTCCGCCAAAGAATCTATCAACCTTCCCATTAGGGTCCATGACAAATCTTGAGGTATAACGGGAAAGCCTTGTGAAGTTCATCTCATAGCTTCCGACAGATTCGTTCTCCTTCTGCTTCAGCTCGAGAAACTCTTTCTCCATTTTCGTTCTCATGGAACGAGGGAAATACTTGTTAAAGAAAATCCCCCGAAATTCTTCCCACTCCATAGCTTCCATCTCTCCTCGTGTCTTCGTGTTTTTGATCAGTGACCACCACTGATCAGCTTCTCCCTCTAGGCGGTAAACAGCAAGGGTGACTTTTTCTTGTTCCGAACAATGAAGTACAGAAAAGATCTTTTCAATGGAGCTTATCCATTGTTTCGCAACCAATGGGTCAGTAGATCCACTGAATGTTGGCGGTCGTTGACGCATGAAGGACTCAACAGAAAGTTGTTCCCTTCGTGGTGAGGTCGGCCTCTCAGCTTGATTCAAGTTATTACTCATAACTTGAGTCAGTTGGTTCATCATTCGCATGAATGTTTCCATTCCGGCTTCCATCGGAGGGCTGTCAGCACATGGTGCATTGCGGTCACCATCGGCACAGTTTCTCCTATTGCCCGCCATTTTCTAAAAGAATAAAACCTTAGTGAGAAACTTATTTCATTTATGAATCTTTTAACTAAGACTTCATGCTTAGACAATTATACTTCTCTATAATTCCTTCATAATGATTCATAAAAAGCATGTGATTAACCAAACATATCCCCCGGGAGTGTCGTAACCAAGAGTGCAGCAAGGCCCGTTATCGTGCACCAGTTCCCGTTCGAATCTAGCTCAAAGCGGTGTTTTCGGGTTTTACCCCTATGTACATCTGTGCCAGAGCCGCCTCTACCTGCTCGTATCCAGACAGGGATGTATTTGTTTGATAGACCACTTACTCAATACTTACCAAAATACCAGGAAGTTTTCCTATATTTAAACTTTTCTATAGGGTTCTTCCTAAAGTTTTTATATCCTAATTTCCACAAATAACTAAACCATCCTTTGATACCAACTATAGCATCCCGCCATTTTATAACAAAAACTTTCATTACATTACACAAATCTGAGGATCGTTAAGGTTTAGTGTCTTGGAAACAAGGATCATAATACATAAAAAAAAACATAAAACATTCTTCTTAAACACTTGCAAGGCGTCTCCTTATGTTCATTCTAGGTTCATTACTGCATCTCATAACCTGGGGACATACATCAAAAGAAAGGGTGAGCAGAAGGCCCAGTAAGGGAAACAAGAGGAACATTTTACATGTGAACATGAGATACTTCAATAAGGACATGAAAAGAACTTTAAGGCATGAGAAAGAAATCATGAGGCATTTCATAATAAAAATAACATTTTTCATAACTTGAAGATGTGGCTACATCATTTAACATAGACAATCATGAACATATCACCAAGGTCCATCCCCAAGGTGTCATTTGAAAATTACCAAGGTTATTCACCAAGGTATCGTGAAAATTGTAATCTCTAGTGGTTACATCATTACCCAATGCATTGGAGCGCTATCAGGGAGCACCCTTAAATTTGCCTTTATTATCATGTGAGCCACATATATCATCATCAAACATTTCATAAATAACCCACATAGCATAAAATAAATGGGTTTCATTTCATAATCATAACGTTTTAAAAACTGCTTTAAAGACATGATCTTTACGTCACTTTAAACCCACGGAAAGGGAAAGCGGGTCTCATGTATGTAAATCCCAGAATTTAAAATGGAACATTTTGATATATATGTGAATACCCTTGTAGAAATAAGAGCTTTGAGTATTCACTTTATAACATAAAATAATTTTTGAGAAAAGAGAGAGACATTTTGAGGGGAAAATTCTGCAGCATAACAGCTAAGTTTCGGGGCTTTAGAAAACATTGAAATGAGAGGGGACATGGGTCACCCACTCATAAATGATACATAAAACAGTAGGGTGAAAGAATAAGAAGGACATACGGACATGGTAATTAAATTTTAGGGACATACCATTTGAAATGAAAAACATGGAAGGAAAAAAGATTAGATTTCTCTTATGAAAATTCGGCAGCCTTACGGCGTCACTTAACTTTAAAAGAAAATGATTTGACAAGATCAAATAGGGTCCCTCATCATATGATCATAAGAGATCAATATGATAGATATAGAGATCATACCCCAACATAATAAAAAGGAACTTGAAAGACTTGACATGAAAATCAAACTTGAAAAATGAGAAGGGTGAAAGAATCCCTTAAAAATTCGGCAGCCTAACGGCGTCACTTAAACTTTCATAAAACGAAATGATGAGAGTAAGAGGGGATCTCTCATCATATAAAAATGAAAGGGCAGTAAGAGGAATATAAAAGAACATCCTCTCACATAAAAACATGGAGCATAATAGGAATGACATAAAAGAGATTTCATGAAAAGAAAGAGAGGGGTCGGATCCCTTACCTTAAAATGTGACTCTTGAAACTCAAAGGATTGGACCTTGAGGGCTTGGGGGAACCTTGGGAGGACTCTTTTGAAGGTAAGAAGACCAGAACTTTGTTGGGGGAGAGTTGGGAGTGAAAACTAAGGGAGGAAAGGGTGGGTATTTATAGGGAAAGTGAGGGGACAAAGCATTAATGGCCAAGGGACACCTCACTAGTGGTTTTGGAAAAACCATGGGCTTGCCCATGGTATTTGCCCATGGTATTGGCCACTTGGGACACCTAAAACCTTATCTTACTATTCATAATTCGACCATATTGAATATATACTTAATACATCATTTAATGATGTCATTAAACACCCGTAACTTAAAAACTATACTTTCACTATTCACCGAAAATTCAACTTTCTCAGAATAATCCCAAAATTTCACCTTAACCAAATATCAATGCTCTGATTTCAAAAATGAAATCCATTTTATAAAAATAATTTTCTAAATATTTTTAATTTAATTTTTAAATAAAAACACTATTCATCGAAAATTCATTTTTTTCAGAAAAAATCCCAAAAATTACCTTAACATAATATCGATGCTCTGAGTTCAAAAATAAAGTCCTTTTTATAAAAATAATTTTCTAATTTTTTTTAATTAAATTTTTAATTAAAAAACACTATTCATTCGAAAAAACTAATACTTGAATAATAATTTATGAAACCGTTATTTAACCATTTTATTGAATCACATTACTTAATCTAGGTGTCTAAATTATATTAAAATTTTCTTTGAGTGAAATTACTAATCCATTTGGTCATATTACTAATCCTAAGCGTAAAATCACTATTCATAATTTACTATTCATCAAAAATTAAGTTGATCTTATTAGACTCCAAATTCCTTAATGAACACTTTTGTAGAAGACCATTTTTTGAAAATCATTACACATCATTAGTTATTTAGGGTTTACATAAATATTTCAAAATATCCCTTTTTCAAAATTCATCAATAAAATACATTCTAAAATTATCTAGACATTTAAAATTTCACAAACATCACTAAAGGAAGAAATCTCAATTTATTCACCCGAAAGGATTACACAAGGAAGCTAGGGTCTCATCACATAGCCCCTTATAACACTGGCATAAGACCTAAGTGTAAGGTGTGCTATGGTGAGAGAATCTGAGGGAGTCTCAGATAACATTGCCCTAGTAGCAATCTCCACTAACTTGAACTTCTCCTGCAAGCGTTTTCGTTCAAGCTTGACACGCTGGAGCTCGGCTTGGGCTTGGTCCAAAGCGAAGCCCACAGATGCTACCTCCTTCCCAAGCTCTGATAAGTGGGCTTCGTAAGGGTTGAGTCTACTGGATGAAGCCATCGACTCCTCTTTCTGCATTAATCATTAACATCTTATTAAATAAATAAGAGTAAGTTAATATACTACTCAAAAAGATTGGGTCGTTACAAAAATTACCCAACTCATGATTTGGAGTTAGCTGCGGTAATCTTTGCATTAAAGATTTGGAGGCATTATCTTTATGGTGAAAGGTGTGATATTTATACTGATCAAAAAATTTTAAAGTATATTTTCACACAAAAGGATCTAAATATGCACCAAAGAAGATGGTTGGAGCTAATTAAGGAGTATGACTGCTCAATTCATTATCACCTTGGGAAAGCAAACAAGGTGGCAGATGCATTAAGTCGACAAGACCATGCTAGCTTATCCATGATGAGGATCACAAAAGATCCAATATTTATGGATTTAAAAAGAATGGATCTTGGAATTATAATGGAAGGGGAAAAATATTATCTTTCTCAAATGAATGTTCAACCATATATACATGTGAAGATTAAAGAGGTAGAAAAAGAAGATGTAGAGTTACAAAAGAAGGTGAGAAATGTTCCTGAATTCAACCTTTATTGTGATTGGATAATAAGGTTCAGGAATCAGGTTTGTGTTCCTCCAATCCGAGAATTAAAGAAGGAGTTGCTGGATGAAGCTCATAGTTCTTCATTAACTATTCATCATAGAAGCACGAAGATGTATAGGGACTTGAAAGAGTACTTCTGGTGGGATGGCCTGAAAAGAGATGTGGCTGAATATATCTCTCGATGATTGGTTTGTCAGCAAGTTAAAGCTGAGAGACAGAAGTCTAAAGGGATGTTACAACCATTACCCATACCATAATTGAAATGGGAAAACATCACTATGGACTTTGTCAATAGACTTCCTAAAATCTCCAATGGAAATAATGCTATCTGGGTTATAGTTGATCATCTTATGAAGTCGACACACTTCATTGCTATTAGGAAAGATTTCTCTATGGATCAGCTTGATAGGACATATGTAAAGGAAGTGGTAAGATTGCATGGAGTACTAATTTACATTATATCTGATCAGGATCTGAGGTTTACCTCGATGTTCTGGCGATGTCTTCAGCATACTCTAGATACATAGTTGAGTTTCAGCACTGCTTATCATCCTCAAACATACGGTCAATTTGAGAGGACAATTCAAACTCTAGAAGACATTTTAAGAGCTTGCTCTATGGATTTCAAAGGTGGTTGGGATCAACACCTACCTTTGGTGGAATTTTCCTATAATAATAGCTTTCACTCCAGTATTTAGAAGGCTCCTTATGAATCTCTCTATGGAAAGAAATGCAGGACTCCAACTTGCTAGGATGAATTTGGGGAAAAAAAGCTATTAGGACCTGATCTTGTTGATGAGATGGTATAAAAGGTCTGATCTATTCAACACCACATAAGATAAGCTCAGAGTCGACAAAAAATTTATGCCGACAACCAAAGAAAAGACCTAGAGTTTAAAGTGGGTGATAAAGTGTTCTTACGAATACCTCCTTGGAAGAGAGTAATGAGATTTGGGAAGAAGGGAAAGCTGAGCCCTAGGTATATCGGTCTTTTCAAAATACTAGATTGTGTTGGGAAGGTAGCTTACCAATTGGCGCTCCCACCGAATCTCTCTCAAGTTTACAATGTGTTCCATGTATCTCTCCTGAGAAAGTACATACCCGATCCTTCACATGTACTCAGCTCAGAAGTTGTACCGCTAGACCAAGCTCTTTCTTATGAAGAACAACCGGTAGAGATTCTGGATCGTAGCAAAAATGTTCTACGGAACAAGACCACTCACTTGGTGAATGTTTTGTGGAGGAACCACCAATTAGAAGAAGTTACATGGGAGCTCGAGGATATGATGAGGGAGAGGTATCCTCATCTGTTTGTTACGAAGTGACAAATTTTGAGGGAGAAATTCATTTTAAGGGGGGGTAGAATGTAACACCCTAATATTTTATGAGAAGTATATATTTTTATGTGTTATTTTATACACAAAGGAATATTTCTCTGCACAAAACACTAGCTTGGCTTGCTTTACACACAATCCTGACCTTCCTTAATAGCGTGTGTAGTACGCAATACTGAGTTTCACTAAACAACGATATATTATTATAATTTTATAAACTAGCCATTATGAATAGTATTAACTGAATTTTAAATTTTATAACATTATAATTCATCTTACACATTTTCTAGAATGAGGTATGAAAACAGAATCAGCTTTTCAGATAAAAGAAGTATTTTTCAATAAATGCAGTTTTACCGCCTTTTGATGGCGCACCCATTTTAAATCTAGTTTTTGACATGTTTATAAGTTCAATTTGACAAAATAAAATTCTTCCTTGAAATCAGGATATAAAAATTTAATTTGGACAAAAATTTCATATTATTCTGATAACTTTCATATTTTGATGAATAGTAACAACACGCTATATTTTAATTAAAAACAAATTTTTTCATTGCAATAATTTATATGGATAGATTATCTTTTTAAGTGATTTTAAAGGGTAATTAGAATATATTTTTACCATTTAATGAAATGTTGGTCATTGGAATGAATTTCACTTTGAAATTGGACATAAACAAGTGATGATCTTTTGATAGTTATTGTTTCTTAAAAACACGCTATTTGTTTTGATAATGGGAATTACTTTTAAAAATTAATTAATGCCACTTCTATGTTTTGAATTTGGAAAAAATAGACATCATTTTTGAATATGGAATATCAAATATATCTTAGGCTGAATTTTTGGTATTTTTCAAAAAAACTTCAATTTTTGATGAATAGTGAAAACACAGAGTTTTTGGTTAAAACTGACTTTTTATTTAAATAATCATTTATTTGATTTAAATTTATTTTAGGTAAAAATAGATACATAATACTTATATAAGTTCAATGAAATTCATTGGCATCATTTTATAATAATTTTAGATTTATAAAAAATAGTATTGAACTTTTCACCGTCTTTTACCCACCTCCTAGGAGCTTTTGAAATTGTTCATAAAATGTAATTTTACCACTTCTGTGAGTTGAATTTCAAAAATCCGAGAGACACGGTTAATATCAAGGAGTAAAATGTGGTTCAATTAGATAAAAATAATTTTTGGTGAATAGTAACTTTTTACTTTTATTTACCACGGTTAAAAGTAAATTGGGTAATTCATGGTTAAAAGAACATTATAATAATTCAAAATTAACTTAACACTTGTCCAAAACATATTGGATGAGTAATGGATGACCATGGGCATCCTTGGTGTTGATTTTGGGACCCCATGGAGCCACTTATGAAAGACAATGACACATTAGATTAATTAATTTAATGTAAAGACAAAATTTGCATTAACAAAAAATCTTTTAGTAATTAATTTTTATAAGGGGCTATATAAATTATCTTTTTGATTATAAATATTCATTGGAAATATAAAAATATTTCCTACAAGTTGGTATTTTTTTATAATTTTTAGACATAAAATAAAATAAATTATTTATGACACAATAATGATGCAGTATTTACATAATTAATAAATGATTTAAATAAATAAGATTATATTGATTAAAATATTTTCCAAAACATGTCCAATTCTGATTGGATGATTTTATTTCGACCATTAGTCATCTTATCTTCATCTTTAATGATTTTTGGACCTTCTGAAACCGAAGATAAGTTTATAATAAAATAATATTTTTACACTTTCCAAAGGTGCCCCTCTCCTCCCTTATAAAAGGGCACCTCCTCCCTCTCCTCCTCACACCTCCTTGAGCCTTCAAGATCGAGAAAAACCTGCCCATTTAACATCCCCACTTCCTTAGAAACCTACTAGAGGTAATGGTCTTCTCAAAACACCAACTATAGTTCCCTAAGAGAAAGTTTAAAGGAGGCACTTCGAAGAAGAGGTAATACCTTCTACTGTTTTCTTCAAGTTCTATTCTTCTTATACTCCATCTTCTTTAGTTGTTTCATTATGAGGTAATAACATCAGTATCCCTCATACACTGATATATTATTATATATATGAAACAACCCTATTTCACCTCTTATCCATCCTACGGTAAACAAAATCACCGCGCATGCGTTCGCAAGGAATACTGTCTCCACGCCGTGGTGTAATATGTTTTCCACCACCACCTTACTTGGATGGGAATAATGGTGTAAATAAATAACTATATATGATTATTTTAAATTGGTATTGATTCTGAAATATTATACATACACTTCAATACAATTCCATGATCATGGGAATGATATCATCGCTCGTGCGTATGTACGGCCTACCGTCTCCATGATGTGATGTGACTCGTTCTATATGATCTTCATTGAATAATGATTATATAAATGAATTGAATGAATTAATATGATATATATTACACTAATACCATTATGTAAATTATGTATCTATATCCTATAAAAAGTAATAAGAATTTATTCAACAAAACACGCATAAGAACATAAAGCAATAAACACCTGAAAAACAAGTAGAAATGAAATATTACTACTAAGAAGATACAAATATGACCATATATGACATCATAAAAATGAATATTATTGTGTAATAAGTCAATTAACATTATTTAAACCATATTACAGGAGGTTTAGATTCATACGAATCATATCAGACCTAAGGTAAGGGAAAATCTCGCAATCTCATTTTTATCCGAGATTGTTTATACTTCAGAATTTACTGGGGAATATTTATCATCCACATCCATGTTTCCTCAATATGTAATATTATTTCTATCCTCATACAATTGTTTAAATCCAATTTTACCCTTCGGTATGTTTTTAGTAAAATATATGAAAGGAATCTTTTTTTGTTTTTCGTTCGAGGTACTTTTTGACTTTTCTGGCCAAAGTACGAGAAGAATGTTTTTTTAACTTATTCGGCATGAATGGATTTTTAGAAAATTATTTCCAAGAAGCTTCCTTTACAAGTTTTAAAGTTTATTTTTAATCAACTTCTTTTAGTTTAAAATTGTTTGACATGTTAAGAACGGAAAAATGTTTTTAAAGTAGAAAGGATATTTTCCTTAAGAATGGAGTTCAAGTGTTTTATCAAAATTATTTTCCATCTAAGATAAAATAGGGTTCTATTTCTATCCCTATTTTTACATTGATTTGATTATTTTATGATGGATGGGTTATGTTTTGATGGCATGATCTTTAAGAATCCCATTTTTATTACATGGTTTATGCTATAATGTATGATTTATGATTTTGTGGCACACATAAGAATGGTTTCATTATGAGATGGGTGAGACCTATATCTCCCTCCAATGCATTGGGTAAAGATTTATATCTCATGAGATAGACATGGCTAGAACGGCAAGTTAAAATGGTTCAGTGATACATGATTGGAATGAGGAGTGAACTCGGTTCAGTAATGGACTTTGTCCTCTATGATGGTCTTGGAAATGAGCCTTGAATAATATGAAATGTTTTTCTATGATTATGTGTGTATGCCACAAAGTTTCATGTTTTACGTTATGATTATTTGGGATTACTTTTAATTACTATGATTTATCCAATGACATGATATTATGACCACTTTTGCAGGTTAAAATTTTCGAAATGTTATGTTCTTATGAATATGATATGACTGATATTTCTTTTGTTTACCCTTACTGAGCATTTGAGCTCACCCTTTTGTATGTTTTTTCACCAAGTCAGGAAGAAGGATATTAAGTAGGATATGCCAAAAAGGGACTCTAGATATGATGAAATAAACGGGAGACAATGTAGTTGATTTTATGAACCGGTTGTTTATGTTTCCCATTTTCTAAAGACATTGTACCTATACGGTCCTTTCATGGTTTTGTTACATGTTATAATAAGTATGCTTCAACTCTGAAGTAATAACAATGTATGTAAAGTATGGGTCGTTATAGTTATTTCTTTACAAGATCTCATATAGGCGTCATATCCAATCTAAAAAGTCTTGAACTCAGCTTCATGTTTGATATACTTTTCAATAATAAGATTTGTTGAATTTGACTTTTAATTTATTATTTCTTAAAGAAGATAACATCTAGAATTAATGCTTGTAAATAAAATAATGGTATTCAAAAGGTTCTTTCAAGGAATAAACCACAAAAATCATGTCCTAAGCAAGATGAAGACTCTAGGATAGATTCTTTTATTGGAGAGGGATGTTTTTCTTGCTCATCTACTTTCCTCTTTGATGTTCCGAAAACATCCTTCTTAGATTTTGAAACGTTAGCTTTCTTAGGAGAATCAATGACCACTTACTTACCTTTATTAGCTTTATATTTTCCCTCCTCAACTTTCAAAGAATCATGATAACTATTAGTAACTTGGACTATTTAATCACCATCATCAATTTCTTTATCAGCACCATTATCAATAATTTATTTATAAAACAATTGATGAAAAAATCATGATTAATACACTCATGATTTTAAGGTTTATCAACCTAATCATAAGCATCATCATTTTTCAGAAGAGATTGTTCTTCTAAAATTATCTTGGTGGATTCATCATGGGATGTTCTTATAGATAGTTTGTCGAAAGGTCTCTACTTCTATTGATATTCTTCTACCATCCTTATCACATCATCACTTTACTATTCCTATTATTCTTATTATTCTTCAACTACGGGTTCTGGAATAGAAATATCATTCTTTCTCTTATCAGTAACTGGAGTCTTGGTTGGCACTGGTTCTTGCAAGAATAAATTAGGTACCTAAACTTGGTCAGATTACTTCTCAGTATCTTTAAGAAAATATTGGATAATTTCACCATCTCACTTTTTATTATTTAACTTATGCTCTTTCTCTTTCCTCTCAGGATATTTAGTTCCTTGTATTTTAAGGCATTTTCCTCAGTAGTGTCTAACCCAAAAACTGCATCTCCTTCCTTTTTCTTCTTCTTGAGCTCTCTCCATTTAGAAACAAATTCATCATAAAAAGTCCCTTGTTTCTTCATCTTTGGTGGAGCAGATACTGACTCAGGTAATGGTTCTTGTTCATTCATTTACATCTGTTTACCTTTTCACTTCTTAGCAGTAGGTTTGGAGTATTCTTCAACTTCACTTTTCTTACTGGCATCTTGATCATCCTTATCAACAAATTAAAAGAACTCTCATCTCTTAACAGTAAAACTAATCTTCATCCTTCTCAGGATATCATCACCTACCAAAATAATATTGAAAACTTTATCCTTTGAGATGGAAGGGATTTTGAAGGATTATAAGCACAATACAATAATATTCGACAATATTTTTGGATAAATTATGATCTGAGACTTGATGGTACCATTCTTGATATTGCGGATGGTAAAAAGAATTCACTTGATGAGGTTCAACTTACTTACATTCAGCTAAAAGTCCATCATGAAGATGTCACATATCTTAAGGGAATCCTTGTCTCCCTTTCTCAGAATTAGAAAACCTTGCATCCAGAGAGCTAGAAATCTATGATTTATGGAAATAAGAGCTATATTCAGTGTCTTTACTCCTTTAAGTCCAAGACACTGAATAGATTTATACTAATCAAATGAACCTTACTTATCTAGAAATATGTGAGGGAAATGGATTGCCTCTCCTTCATAAGTTATATCTGAAATACTTGATGCTTTATTTAAAGATAAAGAATAATTCTTTCCATAACTCTTAAAAGAAAAAATATCCCTTCCACCTTGTTCATAAAAATTAACTATATTATAAAATTATATAAGAAGATCAGGATATACTAGATCCTGATTCTTCTCCTTGGCTACACATAGATTTTCCCATCTAATCCTATTTATGAATTTTTAAAATAAGGAGTCTTACTTGACAAAAAAATTTGGATCCTGAAACCTTTTTAAACACCCCAAGCTTCCACTGTTTACTTCTCTTTGAATAATACAATAGCTTGCGCTGTACGCAACTTCGAGTTCTAACACACCACGACCAAGAAATCTAGCCATTATGAATAGTAATACCCACTTTTTGAAATTTTATATAATTTATTTTTTAAAATGGGCTTCATTTTTTAATTTAGAATATCAAAATTAGCTTAGGTTGAATTTTTGGTATTTTTCTGAAAATATTCAATTTTCGAGAATAGTGAAAAACACTTCGTTATTGTTCAAAACCGATAGTTTATTTAAATAATTATTTAATTTATTTAAATTTATTTTAGGTCAAAATAGATACATAATACCTATATAATTTAAATGAAATTAATTGGAGTCATTTTATAATAAATTTAGATATATAAAATTTTATTGATCTTTTTACCATTTTTACCCTCCTTCTATGTGCATTTGCAAATTTGCTTAAAACATAATTTTACCACTTCTGTGAATGGAATTTAAAAAATAATAGAGACACAACTGAAATATTTAAGTAAAATTTGGATCAATAAGATGAAAATAATTTTTGGTGAATATCAACTTTTGACTTTTATTGACCATAGTTTAAAGTAAATGGCATAATTAAAGGTAAAAATGATATTATAATTAGCCTGATACATGTCCTAATTCTATTGGATAAGCGTATTTAGACTAAAATAAACATTAGGAATAAAATATGATCCTTATTTTCCACTTGGATAAGATTAAGACATCTATGAATATTTTATTTTAGGAAGTGTTAAAAGTCTTAAATTCGAAGTTTAATAACTAAACCATTTTTAATATAGGGTTATACATAAGTTAAATTAGACTATAAATATTTATTATAAATATAAACATATTTCCTAAATAATGGTATTTTATTTATAATTTTTAGAAATTAAATAAATAAATTTATTTATGTCACAATATTTGATGCAACAATTACCTTTTCAATGAGAGATTTAAATAATTGATATTATAAAAATTAAAATAAATGTAAATTGATACTTTTGATGCATTTAAAAAAATTTCTAGGTAAATATGACATGTTAGGGTTGATTTAATGAATTTTTTGAAGTAATCATGTTGTTATGACTTAAAAAAAACAAAATACCAAATAGTTCAAAAATGACATAAATGAGTTTTAAAAAAAAACTATTTTATTAAATGATATAATATAAAAAAAATATAATGTTTGGCCAAAGGACTTAGATAAGGTTAGATATATCAATAATAAACAACTTGAGGTTCTCTTGGAAGTTTATAGTCTGTTTATTAACCATGTAATATAAAAATACAAAGAGACATGGTAAATGTCAAACTATTTAACTAAGAGTAAAATCTAATAGATAAGGTTAATATGGTGACCTAAACCTATCTAAAACCTATTGGCTGAGAGTTTTTAGACCCTTACCCACTTTATCATCCAAATAAATCCTTTTTGTGCCATTATAAAATGAAACTAATTTTATTATAAAATAATATTTCAAGATTTTCTTAAAGTGCCCCTCACCTCTCTTATAAAAGGTCACTTCCACTTCTCTCAAAATAACACCTCCAAAGATATTTTGATCAGCCAAATACTACCCATATATCCTCCCAAATACTCTAAATTAAAAATAAAGGTATTCCTTTGATCAGAAAGCCAACTTAAGGAGCCCTTTTGATCAAATCAAAAGGAATCACCCGAAGAAGAGGTAATAATTTCATCACCTCATTCAAAGTTGTCTTCTTCTTCCATTTCTTGTTTCTTTGTTGTTACAATAACAAAATAATAAATACAGTATCTTATTCATACTATAATGTTATTATAAATCTGGTATGACCATATTCATTATTGTATCCATACTATGATTGACAAAGTCACCATACGTGCATACGTACAGCTTACCGTCTCCACGTCGTGGTGTAGTTGTTATTCAAACACTTAATTATTTGGATGGGTATAACAATGTTGTATAATTGATGTAAATAATAAATATAACATGTTAATGATTTTGTATATATGATATAAAATTCAATTATATATGATTTCTCTTTCAATTGAATGAGATTGTTGATTGTTCGTACGTAAGGATTACCGTCTCCACGAACGCGATGAGATTCATTCCACATCGTAACCATTCAAGAATAATTTTCATTTTATGGTTAAAAATAATGTTTAAGAATATAATATAATTCTATATATGAATCAAATACATCCTATCCCTAAAAGAAATTACTTAAGTAGCAAAACATATAAAGGAAAATGAATCAGTTAACACCCGAAACAATGATAATACTGAAATATTATTAATAGAGAAATATTAAGAAGATCCTACATGATATCATATATATATATATACTTTATTTATTATTTAATAAAAATGTTTTAACTATTATACAGGAGGTTAAATTACCCTCAACCAAGTAAAAGTACAAGGTAAGGGTTAATTTCAAAATCTCTTTATTATCCGAAGTTGTTTTTAAGTATCTACAAATACTTCTTTATCAAACACATATTAGTTTCTTAAAAATTTATTTCAAAACATTTTTACTATTTTTTAGACTATGGGTTAAAATCATTTATAACTTTTTTTTAATTTTTATAAAATATTTTGAAAGGAATCTTTCCTTTATTTTCGGAACAAGTTAATTTATTACATTTTTGAAAAAATTAAGGTATGAATATTTTTTAATCGTATACGGAGCGTGAGGCAATTTTATGCCGTTATAATATTTTCAAATCTCACCTTACAAACTTATAAGAATATTTTCAAAATAAATGAATTATTTTTATGTGACTTTTAAATGATTTCAATATATAAAGAGATACTTTATCAAATAGTTTTGATTTCATTTATGTCAACATCCTTTAATGGATTTTACACTTGTTTGAAGTTGATTTATTATGATACAATATTACATATTGTATTGAAGGTTTTGTGCTATGTATGAATATGTATGTGTTATTTTTACCATTCATATTTTATGGTTAATTTATTAACATTTTGTATGCTAGTTTTAATATGAATGTTTAGGTTATGTTTCAACCTTTTCATATAAGGAATGCATTGGACTTAGTAAGTGATGGGTGGAGCCCACTATATCTCCTCGATGCATTGGTAGGTATCATGAGACAAAGTAGTATCTTGGTACAAGGCCTTGAAAAAATCTTATTTTTATTCTTGTAACAAGGCCTTGACTATGTGGTTATGATGTCCGACATTATGCATTCCATCATTATGAAATTGGCGATTGATATTTCATGTGATTATTCGACAAGTATAATATACATGTGAATATGTAAATGGAATTATTTGATTTATATTTTCCATATTATACTGAAGTTTAAGTTTAAAAGGATTTTGTTTTAGACTTATACATTTCCTTAAATGTTTATACTGATTTATGATATTTTCTGCTATATTGTTATCCTTACTGGGCATCTAAGCTCACCCCTTTCTTATGATTTATTTCTCTCAGGATGCAAAGAATTATTTTATGTTTAAATTAAAGGATTATGATAAGGAATAAGAGTGTGTTAAAATGGGACACAATGATGTTTTATTTATTTATTTCTTTATGTAATGTAAAACTTATGTATGTATCTAGTACTAACAAGGCTACTAAACTAATCATTCTTTTGATACTTGATATTTTGTGATCATTCCAATGTTATGTAATAATGAATAGACTCTGGGTAACTAGGTTAAGGGCATTATAGTTGGTATGAGAGGAATTTTAGTACAAACCTTGGAAACTAGATTTAGATAAACTCTGATTAGTGCACATTAACCTAAGATATATTTTGAGGATTAGTATAGAATAACTTCCTATAATTTTAATAATGTAGAGATTTTGTGTATTTTCTAAGAAATACATCCCTGTCTTGATATGAGTAGGCAGAGGCGGCTCTGACATAGATGTACCTAGGAGTGAAAACTCCGATAAGGAGTTTCGGGCTTGACCAGGGTTATCCTGGAACACAACAATGAGCCTTGTTGCACTCTTGGTTATGACACTCCCATGTGATATGCTTAGGAAAATTCACATTTTCATTATAAACCACTATGAACGATTTATGATTATATATTTCCTCAAAGAAAACATTTTTATGATTATGGATTACATCCATAAATTGTTTAATTTATGTTAGGTGTTTAACAAGTTTGGAATTATGTATTGCGATTCATAAATTAATGTAGTGTATGCCATTATTTAGAAATGGTTCATAGTGGAAGAAATTTAAACTATATAAACACATGTAATACATGTAGGGACTTCCCCCTTACTCAAGATAATTATAGTGGAGCTGGTGATGCAACTGGTGCTGATCATCTTATCATCATACTAGGACAACTCACTCTGGTTATGAATAATAACCTTACCCGTATGGAGAACCCTGATCCACAACGTGGAGGATCGATGTTATACCGCTTCATGTGGAAAGAAACACTACCATTCAATGTAACTAAAGATCTATTTTTATCTGAGCAATGAATAAGTTCCTTAGAGAAAATATTTCATGCTTTGGGGAGTAGTGAAAGGGAAAAAGTTTTCATTGATGTTTATCACCTCATGGGAGATGCAGATCAATGGTGGTTATTAATTCAAAACACAAAGTAAGATAAAGAAGTATCAAATATGGAATGGAGGGAGTTTAAAGAGATTTTATTATAAAAATAATTTCTTCCTGAGCATTGAGCGGATATGGAATGGCAATTTATGAGTCTAAGGAAAAAAGAGGATGAGTATGTTGCAATGTTTGAGGCTAACATTACAAGGTTAGCAAGGAATGCTGTAGATTATATATGTATCCATAGAAGTAAGATTGATTTATTCTTTGATGGGTTAAAATCTTTTCTCCATCGAGCATTAGTCTCAAAATCCCTATCATTGTACAAAGATATAGTCTCATGTGCTATCAAGATAAAAAAAGAATTCTCTAAGTCTTTCAACTTTAAGAAAAGAAGGAGAAGAAGAGATCTTCTGAACACTCTAGAAATGGAAATAAGTGGAAGAAGGGAAAAGTTGAATATCTATCCCATGGTAAATGTGGGAAGAAATGACCTGGTACTTTCCCGAAGGGAATGAGAGTCTGTCACAAGTGTGTTGAAAAATCCCACCAAGCTCATGATTGCAAGGGAAAGAAAGAGGTTGTCAATGTAGAATTCTATAATTGTAGAGAAATTGTGAATTATGAAAATGAATATCCTATTCCCCAAGGAAACTTACCTTAGAAAAGGTCAAGGGAGAAAGACCAAGCTTATGCGATCACTACTACTGAGGTCAAAGCTCTGAATGATGTGGTGGTAGGTAATTTAATGGTTTCTTCAAATTTATCCAATAATTTATTTGATTCTGGATCATCGCATTATTTCATGTCTTCCCAATTTGCAAAGAAAATTAGATATTTCAAATTTGATTCAACAAGGGAGTTGTCAGTAAAAACTCCTAAGGAAGTATCATTGCAACAACGTTTTGTCAATAAGTTCCCATTAGGGCATATAAACGTGATTTATCTGCTGATCTCATCGTCATAACCATGATTTAATTTTATATAATCCTCAGTATGGATTGGATTTCAGACCATGATGTGAAAATTTATTGTAAGAAGAAGGAGGTTACAATTTTTGATGATGATGATAGAGAACACCTTATATTTAAAGCAAAAACGTCACCATATGATTCTTATCTAGATCCACTCCCTATAGCTCTACTAAATTCAATTGTTGGGGAGGAAGATAATGAAAAAAATTATGGGTGAGGAAAATAATGTTCAAATATAGTATGTACCTATTGTGCAATAATATGTTGATGCGTTTCTAGAGGATTTATCTGTAAATCCTCCAGAACGAGAAATTGAGTTTTCCATTGATTTAATTTCTGATTCAATGCCCATATCAAAGACCCCTTATTGTAGGACACTTTGGAATTAGTGGAGCTAAATAAACAACTAGAGGAATTTAGTAATAAAGGTTTTATTTTCCCTAGTGTTTCTCCATGGGGATCCATGGCTCTTTTTGTTAAGAAGAAAAATTGATCTATGTGGTAGTGCATTGACTATAGGGAGATCAATGCAATAACAATAAAGAACAAGTATCCCCTACCCCGCATTAATGATTTATTTGATAAACTTTTTGAAGCTAAATATTTTTCAAATATTGACCTTCGATCTAGATATCATCAATTGTGTGTGAAGGAGGAAGACATTCCAAAGACAACATTTCATTCCAGGTATGTGCATTTTGAGTTTATAGTAATGCCTTTTGGACTGACTAATGCACCCTCTGTATTCATGGATATAATGAATAGAGTTTTCAAGGAATATGTTGATTAATTTGTAGTATTATTTATTGATTATATATTGGTTTACTCCAAAAGATAAGAAGATCATGAAAATCACTTGCGCACTATTTTGAAAACTCTTAGAAGAAATGAATTATACGGGAAGTTTAGAAAGTGTGAATTCTGGATTTAGGAGATTTATTTTCTAGTCCATATTGTCTTTAATTATAGAATATATATAGATACTTATAAGAGAAGAGAAATCCAAGAATTTCCATCACCAATGACTATAACTGAGGTACATAGTTTTATTGGTTTGGCAGGTTATTATCGGCGTTTCATCTAGAATTTTTCCTGATTGGATAACTCATTAACCAAGATCATGCGTAAAGGGGTTAAATTTTTTTTGTAAAAGAGTGTGAAGAATGTTTTAATGAACTTAGGAGAATATTAGTCAATTTTATTATCTTGACTCTACCATATGGGAATGATGAGTTTGTTATTTTTAGTGATGCTACAAAGAAAAGACCTGGTTGTGTCCTTATGTCGAATGATAGATTTATTGCCTAAGCATCAAGAGAACTAAATATTCATGAAAAAAACTTTCCCACACATGATCTTGAGTTAAAATCTATAATAATTTCTCTGATGATATGGATACACTATCTCTATGGTGAAAAAATGTGATATTTATACTGATCAAAAGAGTTTAAAGTATATTTTATCAAAAAAATAACTCAACATGAGGCAAAGAAGATGGATCGAACTACTGAAGGAATATGATCACACCACAAAATACCACCCATGGAAGGAAAATAATGTTGCATATGATTTGAGTAGAAAGGATCATCGAGTTATGCACAGGACGAGAGTTGAAAAAGATCTTATATACATGGATCTATTAAAGATGGGTTTGGGAATAACCATGGGAGGTGAAACATCAAAAGAATTTAAAATGGTTTCCAAACCATATTTACTAGAAAGGATAAAAATTCTTCAGACTCATGGTGAGGAGTTTCAAAAGAAAATTAAGGTTGTGAATGATGGGAGATTTATCAACTATGTGTATGAAGAAGGAATTTTGAAATTCGGGAAAAGACTTTGTGTTCCTAACATACCAGATCTAAAAATGTAATTGTTGGATGATGCTCATAGATCCAATTTCTCTATACACCCTAGTATTAATAATATGTATAGAGTTTTGAAGGATCATTTTTGGTGGGACAACATGAAGAGGGAGATTGCTGATTATATGTTAAGATGTGTGGTTTGTCAACAGGTGAAGGCTGGAAGACAACATCGTAGAGGAGTCATGAAACCTCTTCCCATACCTGAGTGGAAATATGATGATATTACGATGGAATTTGTCATGGGGTTACCAAATACTCCAAGAAGAAATGATGCAATATGGGTCATTGTTGATCGTCTTACCAAGCTAACACATTTTCTTTCCATAAGAGAAGATTTACCACTTTAACGTTTAGAAATACTATATATTAATGAATTTGTAAGACTTCATGGTGTACCCCTATCGATTTTTTCTGATCGTGATCCATGTTTTACATCAAGATTCTAGAAAATTCATTAGAAGTCCCTAGATACAGAACTTCATTTGACCACTGCCTACCACCCTCAAACGGATGGAAGATCAGAACAGACTATTCAAACATTGGAAGATATGTTTAGATCTTTCTCACTTGACTTTCAAGGTATGTGGGATTAGTATTTACCTCTGGTAGAATTTTCTTTTAACAATATCTTCCATTCAAGTATTCATATGGCACCATATGAAGCTTCATATGGAAATAAATTTCAAACACCAACTTGTTGGGATGATGTTGGTGAACGAAAACATGTAGGCCCTGAACTTGTTGAGGAAACAATGGAAAAGGTGAATATTTTCCAAACCCACATAAAAAATACTCAAAGTAGGCAAATGAGATATGCCGATAAACGAAGGAAGGATTTGGAATTTCAGGTAGGAGATCTTGTTTTCTTGAAGGTATCTCCATGAAAGGGAGTTATATGGTTCGGTAAGAAGGGTAAATTAAGTCCCAGGTACATTGGACCTTTCGAAATTCTAGAACAAACTGGGGTTGTAGCTTACCATTTGGCCATGCCGCCAAGTCTCTACAAATTTCATGAATTGTTCCACATATCACTATTGAGAAAATACATGCCAGACCCAACACATATACTCACCTATGAAGAAATAGAATTGGAACCCGATCTGTCTTATTGTGAAGAGCCTGTCAAGATTCTGGATACCAGAGAACAAGTGTTGAGAAACCAGACGACTCGTCTGGTAAAAGTTCTATGGAGAAATCATAAGATGGAAGTGGTGACGTGGGAACCTGAGGAACATATGATGAAGAACCACCCGAGTCTTTTTATGTAGTGATATTATAGAAATTTATAGGATGAAATTATTTTAAGGAGGGAAGAATGTAACACCCCAAGATTCCATTGTACGCTTCTCTTTGAATAATATAATAGCTTGCGTTGTACGCAACTCTGATTTCTAACACACCACAACCAATCAAACTAGCCATTATGAATAGTAATACCCACTTTTTAAAATTTTATAATTTTTTTTTCAAAAGGGACTTTATTTTTGGATTCGGAATATCAAAATTATCTTAAGGTTAATTTTTGGTATTTTTTTAAAAACTTTCAATTTTTGATGAATAGTGAAAAACACTGTGTTATTGTTTAAAACCAACTTTTTATTTAAATAATTATTTATTTAATTTAAATTTATTTTAGGTCAATATAGATACATAATACCAATATAAGTTCAATGTAATTAATTGGAGTCATTTTATAAAAAGTTTAGATATATAAACGTTTATTGAACTTTTTACCGTCTTTAACCCACCTTGTAGGCGCATTTGCAAATTTGCATAAAACTTATTTTAACAATTATGTGAATTGAATTTCAAAAATATGAGAGATGCGGTTGAAATCAGTAAGTAAAATTTGGTTCAATAGTATAAAAATAATTTTTGGTGAGTAGTAACTTTTGACTTTTATTTACCACAGTTAAAAGTAAATGGGGTAATTAAAGGTAAAAATGAAATTATAGTTACCCTGAAACATATCCTAATTATATTGGATAAGTTTATTTCGACTAAAATAAACCTTAGGAATAAAATATGATCCTTTTGGTCCACTTGGATTAGATTAGGAAATTTATTAATATTTTATTTAAAGAAGGGTTAGAAGTGTTAAATTCCAAGTTTAATAACTAAGAAATTTTTAATATAGGGTTATACATAAGATAAATTAGACTATAAATATTCATTATAAAGATAAAAATATTTCATACATAATTGTGTTTTATTTATAATTTTTAGACATTAAATAATGAAATTTATTTATGACACAATTATGATGTAGTAATTACCTTATTAATGAAAGATTAAAATAATTCATATTATAAATATTAAAATAAATGTAAATTTATACTTTTGATGAATTTAAAGAATTTTTTAACTTATTATGACATGTTAGTGTTGATTTAATGAATTTTTATCAAAGTAATCATGCTATTATGACTTTATCAAAAACAAAATACCAAATAGTGTCAAAATTGACACAAATGTGCTTTTAAAACAAATACTATTTTATTAAATGATATAATATACCTAAAAATATAATTATATACCAAAGGACTTATATAAGGATATATATATCAATAATTAACCACTTGGGGTTCTCTTGATAGTTTATAGTTAGTTTATTAAGCATATAAAATTAAAATACAAAGAGACATGGTAAATGTCAAACTATTTAACTAAGAGTTAAATCTAAAAGATAAGGTTAATATGGTGAACTAAAAATTTCTAAAACTATTGTTTGAGAGGTTTTCAACCCATCACCACCTTATCCTTGAAATAAATCATTTTCGAGTCATTAGAGACTGAAAATTAGTTTATTATAAAATAATATTTCAAGCTTTTCCTAAAGTGACCCTCACCTCTCTTATAAAAGGGCACTTCACCTTTCTCAAAATCACACCTACAAATACATTTGGCTCTTCCTAAACCTTCCCAATTATCCTCCAAACTACCCTAACTTCTTCCTAAATTCCTTCCAAGAAATCCAACCTAAGGATCCATTTTGATCAAATAAAAAAGAATCTCCCATAGAAGAGGTATAATTTCATCACCTCATTCAAAGTTATCTTATTCTTACACTTCCTATTTCTTTGTTGTTCCCTTAACAAAATAAAAAATCCAATAAATTTTTCATACTGTGATTTTATTAAAAATATGGTATGACTATATTCATTATTCTATCTATCCTATGAATGAAAAAGTCACCATACGTATGTACATACGGCTTACCATCTTCACATCGTGGTGTAGTTGTTATTCATACACAACATTATTTAGATGAAATGATAAGGATGGATCCTCTCTCCAGTTATTCTGCTCTCTCCCCTACTAGAAAATATTGAGGGCCGGCGGAGGTCTCCTTTGGTTCCTACTCTTTTATCTGGCTTTCAGTAGGTGGAAGGCGCTGATTGTTTCCCCATGTCTTCGGTTCCTCTTCCTCAGACGTTTGGTGCTTCTCTATAGAGGGAGTCAGATCATGCTTTGAGTGTCTGGTCTAAGGGTGCTTCTTTTAAGGGCATTATCTACGGTGTTGCGTGCCCGCCAGTGGCTGCTGGTGGAGGGGGACCCCTACAAGATGGAAGGGGATCTCCTAAGATCCCTGAGATTGTGTTGGAACCTCGGGGCTCCATGTTGGTGAAGTGGTGTCCTTTAGTGGTTCTGTCCAAGCATGAGTTGCATATGGATGAATCCTTCCATGATCTTTCTTGGTTGTTCATTTCAAGCACAACAAGCCTTCCCTGGAAACACTCAAGAGCTTCATGGACTCATGGGGCCCTTCAGCTCTAGCGGTGGTGTCTTAGCTTTCTAGGGTTTCTTTTTTGCATTCACCTGTTCTCCTTGGATGAATTTTCCACTGCTTGGGTTCAGGAAGATAGGCGGTGTGGATCATGGAGGTACTCTGTTTCTTTTTGGTCCTGGGATTACTGCTTTGGTAGAGATTCCCCTTTGGAGGCGGTCTGGTTAAGCCTTCCTGGTATTCTTCTACCGCTTCAGAACCTAGTGATATTAAGGGTGATTGGAGACTCCTTAGGTTCCTTCTTGTGCTCTGATGATGCTTCCAGGAGCCTCCAAGCTACTGACAAACCTCGCATCTGTGTGGTGATGGACCTTTTGGTGGTTCGGCCTACCCATGTGTTGGTTAGGGACGATAGTGGCTTCAGTTGGTGGCAAAGAATCTTATACAAATCTCCTTCATGGTTTTGTGTCATCTATGGCCTGCATAGGCATACGGCTAATGTATGCAAATGGATACATTCAAAGACCTGTTCTTCAAGGGAGGGTGATCGAGATGGTACTTCCAAGGCTAGGGAGGCTTCGGGTTCACTCCCTTTTCGTGAGGCGTGGACGCCTGATCCTAGTATACAAGATGGATAGGCTGGGGCGGTGGTTCTAGTGGCATCGCCATCTCTAGAGTTTCCGGTAGGGGAGGAATATGTTACCATTGGGGGTCGAATAATTTTTAAAATTCAGATGGTGGTCCCTACCCAACTTTTGTGGAAGCTGGCCCTGCCATGACATACGTCCTTTTTTCAGGCTCTTCATTGGTGTTTACGGACCTGAATGTTTGGTCGCCTGACATCCATGATGACCCTTGGGAGGTGAAAGATTTGGTTACCCCTTCACATGATAAAATGTCCTTTCAAATTGATAACAGATGATCTACATGCTTCTTGTTGAGTCCCTGTAAGGCCATGACGTATTCCCCTCCTTCGTATAGCTTTTCATCTTAGTTATCCCCGAATATTCTGCACCGACCTCTGATGATATGTATAATGTCCAGTAATGCTGCTTCGTAGAAGGAATCTCTCCTTGCAGGGGTGGCGAAGGTGATCCGTTCTGCCCAGGATTATCCACAGAGGTTGTTGATGATATCTCTATGGGAAGGTGGAGTGGAGGAATGGCTATTTCAAAGCCCTTTAGTTAACCGTTTGGTTCTCTCGGAAGAGCCTGAGTAGTTACCAAAGAAGAGGATTCTCTCTCCCATCAGGTGTCCACCATTTGATTCCCCCTCTAGACCGTTCACCCACTCATGATCCAATGAAAATGGTGTCTCCCCATGTTTGTCACTTTCCAACACCTCCGACCATAAAAGTCGGAGGAATATATGAATATGTTTTCCGTCCTTCTCTGGAATGCTCGTGGCTTCAGGGCACAAGCCAAAATAGCCTTTGTTGCCTCCGAAGCTGGGAAGCATCAGGCCTCGATTATCATTATCATCAAACTGAAACAAGAGCCTCATAATCTTATATTAGTTTAAAAAATAATGGGTTACCCATATTCACTTCATAGTCAACCGAAAAACAAACATATTTGGGTTTTCTAGAAAAATTATGTGTCATTCGAGCTGGTTGATATCATGTCGCATTGTATTAACATCATAGTTTTTTTAGATGGGTCAGTTTACTTCCTGTCACTGGTTTACGCTAGAACTAACTAGGTCGATCTTCAGAATCTGTGGCGGCACCTCGAAGTGTTGAAAATGAATCCTCTCCCATGGTTCGTTGGGGGAGACTTCAACACGATCACAAATCCATCAGAGAAAAAAGAAAGATTGATCATGAGAAATGGTGGTATTTTGGATTTCAATGAATTCATTTATTCTACAGGTTTGTTCAATCTAGGGTCCATCGGCCTCAAGTTAACTTGGTGAAATAATAGGAGGTGCTCCAGTTGTATATAGAGCCTACTAGATAGGTGGCTTACTAATATGTAGGGGATGGACTCCTTTTTTAAATCTTCGGTCACTCATCTTCCACGGCTTCTATCCGACCATGCAACACTTATTCTAAAAATCCGAAGGGAGAATCCCTGAAGGACCTCTTTCCATTATCTAAATTCATGGAATAAGGAAGAGATCTTTATGATCATGCTGAAGGAGCCATGGGAACGTGGGGTTGCTGGTAGAGCCTGAAACGAACTATTCAATGGATTGAACTGACTCAAAGCTGATTTTAATTGTTGGCTTGAGTCACTAACCCAAGATGATTATAGGGTGGAAAGAATTAAAGTAGATATTAATAGTCTATAATAGTTCACGGTTCTCTATGAAGACTCTTAAGTCATAACTTCAGCGCATAGATTTTTCTGTTGCACACCACAACTGATAAACGAGCAAGAAAATTACTCTTTTCTTCGGTCCCTTCGGTTGAGGAGATAAAGGAGGCGACCTTCAGGTTTCACCGTGACATCGTTCCTGGGCCGGATGGGTTCACCTGTGATTTCTATGTGGCTACTTGGAAGGTGGTGGGACCTCAGTTGGTGGAATCCACGAAAGACTACTTTTGAGGTGGTTCCTTTAACAGAAATGTGTGTGCTTCTAGAATTATTCTCATCCCAAAGATCAAGTACCCCTCCAACATCGGTCATTACCGGCCTATGTATCTTTGCAACATATTCTAGAAATTCATAGCCTCTCTCATATCAAATAGGCTGGGTGGAATCATTCCTAGGTTGATCTCGAGGGAACAACATGGATTCATCAAAGGATAGAGCATACAAGGGGTAGTGAGAATAGCGAGTGAACTGGTGAATGATATCAATATAAAATCGGTTTGTTCAAACGTGATTTTCTAGGTGGATATAGATAAATCTTATGACAAGATGGAGTGGAGCTTCATCGTCCGAGTAATGTGAAGATTCAAGTTTCAATAGTGGTTCTGTGACCTTTGTTTCTGGTCCTTCTCTTCACCATGGCTGTCCATCTCTCTTATGGGAAGATGCTTCAGTTTCTTCAAATTAAGTTGCGAGGTACGCCAATGAGATCCCTTGTCTCCATCCATCTTCATTTTAGCACAATACACCTTATCTAGGAACCTCAACCAATGTGTAGAGTCTGAAAGGTTAGACCCTTTCAGGATCATGTGTGGATTTGAGATTGTTTCACATCTCATGTTTGCGGAAGACATATTGATTTTCATTAATGGAAGGTGTAGATCCCTTAGAAACCTCATGGATATCCTATTTTCCTATGGGCACTGAAGTGGGAAGGATGTAAACTAGGGTAAGATCCATGTTTTCATTTCCAAAAGATTCTCAGGAAGATGTATCAGGGACATGCAAGACATTCTGGGCTGCCATTTGAATCAGATGCCAATGGTCTACTTAGGAGTACCTCTTTCTCATGGGAACATTAGGAAGCACCACGTTTAATACATTACCAACCGAATTCTCAGGAAAATCCTCAACTGTAAAAACAACTTCCTTTCTTTTTGTGGGAGGGTGACTCTCATTAACAACATGTTATCTTTGATACCAGTGATTTTTTTCTCATTGATTAGGCCCTCCAAAGGGACTATCGCTTGTATGGAGAAAATTCTTTCAGCCTTCATGTGGGACTCCAGACACGAGGACCACTATCATTGGGCATCATGGGATCGTATGGATAGGTTGATTGAGGAAGGTGGAGTGGGTCTCCATGACATTTGGGGAAACATCCAAGGCCTATAAGCTCAGATATATGGGATAATGTTAGGGGAAATCCCTATGGGATTTGTTCTTTAAGTGAAGTTATGGTGATCACCGGTCAACAGAGGGGGGGGGGGGGGAGGCCCTCGTCACTCTCAGATTGCCTTCTACTTGTACTCACATCTTGAGAAACTCAATGGTTCGACTCGGTGGATTTTTGGGCATGGGGAGGTCCGATTCTGCAAGGAAAACTGGTCGGGCGAAACACTGAACTTTCCTGGATTCCCCCATCTAGATCTCTGGTTTAAAGAGGTTAATGAAATTACTAGATTTATTCATTCTAACCTTACTCCTGTTCAGGTGAAGGCTTTTGAGTAGGTGGTCATGGAAGATGTTCCAGATACCTTCTATTTCACCAGGACATCATTGGGAAGATTACCATCAGTAAATACAAGCGGATGCTTCATGAGGAGGGAATCTGTGATATCTGGGCTGCTAGAATTTGGTGAAAATAGATTCCCACAAAGATGAACTTCCTCACATGGAGAATCAGGAACAATGCTATCCCTATGGAAGACAACATACAGAGGAAAGGGACCCCCCCTGGTCTTTCGCTGTCTCTACTACATGTATCCTAAGACGGAATCAGCTACTCATATACTTTTCCAGAGAAACTGGGCACAATGTTTATAGTCCTGGTTCTCTCCCAGTCCAGGTTTGACCGAGGATAAGACTAAACTTCAGTGTCACATGGAATCATGGTTTCAGGGATCGGAGGGTAGGGTGATGGAGAGCATTGTCTAAGCCATTAATCTTTCATCTATTTGCTGGAATCTCTGGGAAGCACAGAACAAGGTTTGGTGGGGCTCCTATGTTTCTTTTCTATTCCTTACAATGAGACTGAAGTCACTGATCATGGATATGAGACCATTGATGAATGGATAGAAATCATCAGATACAGTGTGCATGTTGCTTAATCACCCATGCATGCCTAGAATGGAGGGGGGACGTTGGATCCGATGGTCACCTCCCCTTAGAGGTCTGATGTTAAATGTGGATGGAACCCTTATTCAAGGGATGATGAGAGGAGGAGGGGTCCTCCACGACTCATGAGTCTCAGTGATTTTGGGGTTTAGTGCCTTCTATGGAACGAGATCCTCCTTAGGGGAGGAGACGGAAGCACTTCTCTCTGGTTTGGCATTGTGTAGAAGTCACTGTTTCCATGTAGAGGAGGTAGAATCTGATTTTGATGTTTTGATGAATCCATCCAAGGCCGTTACAAGGTTCCATGGGATATGGTTTTCCAATTCCATAGATGGAGGAGGGAGTTGTGGAGGGGGAAAAACTCCATCTTGTTTGGAGGGAGGCAAACTTTGGTGCCCACGTGCTTGTTCGGCTGGGAAATCCAAGGGAAGATATTAATATTTATGATAGTCTGGGTTCCTTGCCTTTGGATTTTTGATCCATTATACAAGGGGATTCCTTGGGATTTCACCACTTCCAACCCCCTTGAAAATTCATTTGTAATATTATCTGGTCTCCAAGTATAATAAAAAAGAAAATTTCAGTCAGTTAGTCATTATTTGGATGGGTATAATAATGATGTATAATTGATATAAATAATAAATATAACATGTTAATGATTCTTTATATATGATATAACATTCAATTATATACGATTTCACCTGCAATTGAATGATATTGTCGCTCGTGCATATGTACGGATTACCGTCTTCATGAACACGATGAGATTCATTCCCCATCGTATCCATTCAAGAATAATTTTCATTTTATAGTTAAAAATATTTTTTAAGTATATAATATCATTCTGGATATGAATCAAATACATTCTATCCATAAAAAACAGTACTTATGTAACAAAACATATAAAGGAAAATGAATCAGTTAACACACGAAACAATGATACTACTGAAATATTATTAACAAAGCAATATTATAAGATCACATATGATATCATATTCAGGTATATAGTTATTGTATACTTTAATAACAATTTTTTTAACTATTATACCAGAGGTTAACGTACCCTCGAACAAGTAAATGTACATGTTAAGGGTTAATTTCACAATCTATTTATTATTCGAGGTTGTTTTTATGTAAGTATCTACTAGGAATTATTTATCATCCACATTCATTTTTCTTAAAAATGTATTTAGAAATTTTATTACTATTTCCTAGACTATGGGTTAATGTCATTTATAACATTTTTTTGCATTTTTAGAAATATTTTTTATTGGAATCTTCCCGTCATATTCCGAACAAGGTACTTTAATACATTTTCGACAAAATTAAGGTAGGAATGTTTTTTTAATGTATATGGAAGGTAAAACTATTTTATGCCATTAAAATATCTTCCAAGATTCACTTACAAGATTATAAGAATATTTTAAAAATATTTTTTTTTCTTTTTATGTGACTTTTAAATGATTTAAAAATAGAAAGAGATATTTCTCTCAAATGGTTTTGATTTCTTCTATGTCAACATCCATTAATGGATTTTACACTTGTTTGAAGTTGATTTATTAAGATACAATATTCCATATTTTATTGATGGTTTTCTAATATGTTTGACCGTGGATGTGTTATTTTTACCCTTCATGGTTTATGGTTAATTTATTAACATTTTGTATGCTATTTTTAATACAAATGTTCATGTTATGTTTCAACCTTTTTATATTAGGAATGCATTGGACTTAGTATGTGATTGGTGGAGCCTGCTATAACTCCTTGATGCATCGGTAGGTCTCATGAGACAAACTAGTGTCTTGGAACAATGCCTTGATAAAATCTTACTTGTAGTATTGGCATGAGGCCTTGACTACGTGGTTATGATGTCCGACATTATGCATTCCATCATTATGAAATTGGCTATTGATATTTCATGTGATTATTCGACTAGTATAATATCCATGCCAATAAGTAAATGAAATTATTTGATCTATATTTTCCATATTATGCCAAAGATTATGTTTAAAAGGATTTTTTTAGTCTTATACATTGCCTTAAATGTTTATGATTATTTATGAATGTTTCTACTATATTGTTATCCTTACTGAGAATCTGAGCTCACCCATTTCTTAATTTTTATTTTTCCCAGGATGCGAAGAAGTATTTTACGATTAACCTACATGATTACGCTAAGGGATAAGAGTGTGTTCAAAGGGGACACAATGATGTGGTTTTTCATTATTTCCCAATATAATGTAAAACTTATGTATGTATCTAGTACTTCCAATGCTACTAAACTAATCGGTATTTTGAGACTTGATCTTTTGTGATCATGCCAATGTTATGTAACAATGAACTGACTCAGGGTAACTAGAGTCAGGGCGTTACACCTTTCCTTATGAATTAGACAATCCCTGAGTTTCTTGTTTGATACAATCAAATTCTGTGGGGAAACTTCAAGAGACATTTGGTCTATAAGGGGAAAAGTGAAAACTGAACGATAACTTTGAAGAGTAGCAGTGCTTTGGTGAAAAATCACTTGGATAACTGATGTGGAATGCGAATGGGGGGGGGGGGGTCTTTTATATATGATTTACTGTGACATTTCATATTCCCACGTCAATCAAATGGTTGATATTACCTTGATCTGATCTGGCATTTGATATTAATGTTGAAGAAGGATTTATAGGTTTCAATATTTTTAGGTTTTAAGGAATAGTTAGATTTATGGAAAGTGAATATGATATGGTTTTCTTAAAACATGATTCAAATAAAAAATAAAATGAAATTACAATGATATAAGTAAGAAAAAATATCTTCTAGATTTCTCAGAAATATTTTTCTGTATTGATAAGGTTCCCCTTATAAAACATAGGTTCCAAAAAGTTTAATTAGGTAAATAAAAACTTTTAGCTTCACAATTTTTTTGTTCCAATTTTTTTTTAAAAAGTAAATATAAAAGAGCACACATATATACCCCCTATAAAAAGGAGTATTTTAATGTTTGGAGATATGTATTAATTATTTTAATATGGATGATTAACTTATAGTTATCATTCCAAATTTTTTTTTAATTAATTCAAATCTATTATAGGGTAAATATTTTATAAATATGTTAGCAAGTTGATCTTGTGTTATGATAAATTAAAGAATGATATCTCTTTTAATTGTGTGATCCCTAATAAAGTGATTCCTAATGTATATGTGTTTTTTCATGAGAGTGATATGGATGCTTATTTTCTTAGGGAAATGACATTAGTACTATCAGACATTATTTCTGTTTTGGTAGAACTTATGCCATAGTATGTGAGTGTGTTTTGTGTCCACAAAACTTAAGCATAACAACTTCCAACTGGTACATATTTAGCTTCAGTAGTAGAAAGTGATACTGAGCGTTGTTTCTTGCATGAACAAGACACTAATTAATCTCTTAAGAAATGAAAAGTTCCATATATAATTTTCCTATCCATTCTATATACACTAAATTCATCATCCAAAAATATTTTTAAAACCAAATCATTTCTAAAAGAATAGAAAATTCCTAAATCCATGGTTCCTTTTAAATATAAAAAAAATATTTTCACTTATTTTAAAAGGGATTATTTTGGATTAGACTGATATCTTAAACATAAGAATATTGAAAACATTAAGTCATGATGACTATCTATTAAGTATAATAGACATCTTATCATAACGTTAAAATATGTTTAATCTACTAGTCTCTGTCTACTATGATAATTTTGGGAGTGAACCCGCAATAATAAGATTATTTGGGGAGTAAACCCATTACACTATGACAGATATGAAAATGATCATTGAGTAATTTGGAAATTATTTTCTATAATTATGTGTATACAATAAATCTATGTATTATGCCTATGTTATGATCACATGTCTTATGTTCTTTTATTCCTTTTGGATTCATGTCATATGAACTTCCAATATTTATGTCATGTCTCAGGTTTATGATCTATAATATGTACAGTAAGTTTTTAAAATGTTATTCTCATGTTCTTATACCATTATGTTAATATTATATTGTTATCTCCCTTTTCACCCTTACCAAGCATCAATGATCACCCTTTCTTATTTTTCATTTCCCTAGTTTATGAAGAAATGTCTTATGTTGGGTATGTATATAAATATTACTTAGTGGTATGATATTTATGGGCAACATTAAATGTATTTAATGAAATAATAAGATAATGTATCTTTCCTCCAAAGACACTAACCCTATATGGTCCATGAGCTAGTATTTGTTTTTTAAATTTATTTAATATAATTCTAAAAAAATGTTATATTTTTGTATGAGAAGTTTGGGATGTTATAGTTGTTATCCGAGTATTTTTCTAGTTAAGGTTTGGAAACTAGGATGGAAAACTTTTAGTGATATCCTGAGGGAAATGTCTAAGTATATGTCTAGAAATATGTCTAAGGATATGTCTATGGAAAATTCTAATTATAGGAAAATATATAAGAATATTATTCATGGATACAGTAAGAGGTTTTTATGAAATTAAATGAATTTCTAAATACTACAAGTGGATGTGAATTTGGAACAGTTGTATAGAGGGGTAATAACTCTAAAAAGGGGTATTTAGATAGACTTGATCATCACATAGTGCATGACAATATGCCTTGCTTCATAACTTGTTTGTTAGCTCAGGGGATATTATTTTGAAATTCACATTGTCCTTATAACCCATCATGACGGATTGGAATAATGACCAGGAGTGACCAAGGTTAAACCTATGGAGTTATATTTTGAAAAGAATGTGTCATGATTTTGACACCATATAAGTTATTTTTATGACTATTTTGTTTCCCACTATAATGAGTGTTCCTAAAACTTTGAATTTTGGTTTTAGTTAATGGACAGATACTAAAAGAAATATTTTAATTCTTAGTGAAATGGAAAATGAAATGATTACCCTCATAATGAACCAAATGTTTTGGGAGATAGAATGAATAATATTATTGCTATGATCACAAAAATTTATTAGGCTATTAATGATGTATAGATTTTGAATGAGCAATGAAAAGAGCACTATTTTCTAACGTTTATCATGAAAACAATACAACATATTTGAGTGGTTCTAGTAACCCAATAGTTTCTTAGAAATGGATCAACACCATTGAAATTATATTTTTTGTTCTTCAATGTTTGGAAAATTAAAAATTCATTTTATCCATTTATTATTTAAAAGGAGAAGAAGATAAATTGTGAACTCTTATAGAAAATAAATAACAAAAATATGAAATTGAATCTATGGAGTGGGTTGATTTTAAGAGATTATTTTTCAATAAAAACTTCCCTTACATTATTCATATGAAAATAGAGAAGGAATTACTTATGCTAAAGTATAAGTATGATAAATATATTGGTACCTATGAAGAAAATTTTAAAATAATTGTGAGATATTCTTATGGAATTATAATCTAACATGAATGTAAGTTTGATATATTATTCAGAGGATTAAAACAAATTATCTGAATTGAATTATCCATAAGGGACTTCAAAATCTATGAATAAATATTTCGATGTCCTCTCAACATGGAAATTGATATTGGAGTTACCTATCAATAAAATAGTTTTTATAGGAAAATAAAGACGATGTTTAATGGAAAAATTAACAAACATGGACAAAAGAAGATTATATTTCCTTCATGATCAAATTGCGGTAGTAAAAATGGATGAAACTATCATAAGGGGAATATTAAATTTTTATGTTTGGAAAGGAAGGAAATCAGGTCAATGAATCTTGATGTTATTGGAAGAAGTTATCTAATGATAAAAATAGAGGGAAAGCAACAAATAATTCCCCCCCCCCCCCACTCTAGTGCTTCAAGTGTAAGGAGTTTGGTCATTATGTGAATAAATTCACCAGTCTAAGTGTTAATGAGGCTGATAAGACACAAAAAACATTTAAGGCAAATGAAAAATGGAAATCTTATGCAATACCAATGGATGAGGTGAATCATGATAGCTTGGGTACACTTATCCTCCACTCCTTAGTTGGGAATTTAATGTCTGATTTTTTATGAAGGAGACATATGATAATATTTAGTTCATACCTTAGTGGAACTTGATGCAATTTTAGGAATTTATTATCTAACTCTACAAGGATTTTGGTGTAATGAAATCATATTTGATATTCTATTAGTGAAAGGATGAATCCATGCTTCTAATGGAAATGTTTTTATCCAAGATAATAAATCATTTAAGGAATAAAGGGTGAATTAAATTTTGGAATAATATATGCCTCCATGAACAATTAAAATTAGGGCTATGCATACCATCACTGGTTTATGAGTTTAAGGTTGATCATAAGTTAAAAGTCTTATAAAACCCATTTGAGGTTTTATGCGGTGATATTTTTTCAAAAATAGGATATTATGGGAAACATTTATGGTAATACAATCCTTTGGCTATGTTTTTGTGAAAAAATTAGTTGAGGAGGAATTCCTTAAAATTTTATATACATAAGATTAAAGGTATTGGAAACCTTTGGGGTTTAAATTATCTATGATGTTGAGGTAATTATGGGTTATTAAAATTTTGGAATTTTAAATGAATTATATTAATAAATTTTTGAAAAAAAGTGATAAAACACATTCTGGGTTAAAACCCATCACATTCGATAAGGAAAAGGTTTTATAACCAACAACCGAAGGGTGATAAGGGTATACCACTTGAAATTGGTCTACGTGAAAGTGTATTTATAGTGGGAAAACCTGAAGGGAAATATTTATGATTAAATATCTTAGTGTTAGTAATGTTATCAAGTTAAGGATACAAGACAAATGTTCAAGGGGATTATCCAACCATTATCTATATGATAATGTAAATAGTAAACCATTATCACTGATTTTTTCATAAAACACCCCAAAAAATTTAAATTGAATAATGAAATATAGGATATATTCAATCTCCTTACTAAGTTCACACAATTCATGTAGAGACCCGAAGCTTGATGTACATGGACATTACATTACTTTTGCGGAATACTTAGTACATAACAAAAACACACACACAAGGATCGTAATAGTTTAGTGTCTTTGGAAACTCGGAATATAATATTCTAATCGTGGTGAAAGATCTTCAACATCTCCCATAAATATCTTCCTTTTTTTTACCTAAAACCTTTCTTTATATCTTGGGGAAAAGAAAACATAAAAGGGTGAGCTCAAACGCTCAGTAAGGGTAAACAAAAGAAATATCAATCACATCATGTACATAAGCACATAACTTTTGGAAATATTAACCTGTAAAAGAGATCATAATTTTATAACCTGGGATAACTCATGGTAGTGAAATGTAATCAAAATAACCATAACTTAAAACATTAAACTTTGTGGAATACACATATAATCATAGAGAATCATTTCTTATTATTCAAGACTCATTGCCAAGACTATCTTAGTGGACAAAGTCCATTTCTGAACCGAGTCACCCTCGTTTCAGTCCTGTTTCACTGAACCGATATAACCTACCGTTCCAGCCATGTCTATCTCATGAGATATAAAATCTTTACCCAATGCATTGGAGGGAGATATTGGTCCCACCCATCTCATAATTATACCATTCTTATGTGTGCCAAAAATCATAAACCATACATCATTGCATAACCCATGTAATAAAAATGGGAATCTTAAACATCATGACATCATAAAAAAATTCATATACGATAAAGGAATTCATAAAAATAATTCCATCATAACATAATCAAATCAATGTAATAATAGGGATAAAAACAGAACCCTTTATTATCTTAGATGGAAAATAATTTTGATATAACAATTGAACTTCATTCTTGAGGAAAATATCATTTCTACTTCAAAAACACTTTTCCTTTCTTAACATGTCATAAAATTATAAACTAAAATAAGTTGATTAAAAATAAACTTGAAAACTTGTAAAGGAATCTTCTTGGAAATAATTTTTTAAAAATCCATTCATGCCGTATAAGTTAAAAAAAACATCCTTCTTGTACTTTTGCCGGAAAAGTCAAAAAGTACCTCGTACGAAAAACGACAAAAGATTCCTTTCATATCGTTTACTAAAAACTCACCGAAGGGTAAAATTGGATTTAAACAATTTTAGGTGTATGGAAATAATATTACATATTGAGGAAACATGGATGTGGATGATAAAATGCACCCCAGTAAATACCAAAGTATAAAAATCTCGGATAAAAATGAGATTGTGATATTTCCCTTACCTTAGGTCCGATTTGCTTTGTAAGTGTCCGAACCTCCTGTATAATGATTTAAATAATGTTATTGACTTATTATAGAATCATATTTATTTTTATGATATCATATATGTTCATTTTATTAGCTTCTTAGTAGTAATATTTCATTGCTACTTGTTATTCGGGTGTTTATAACTTTTTGTTCTTATGCGTGTTTTGTCGAATAAATTCTTATTCTTATATTTAGGTTATAGATACCTAATTTCCAGAATGGTATTAGTGTAATATATATCATATTAATTCATTCAATTCATTTATATAATCATTATGAAATTAATATCATGTAGAAGGAGTCGCATCACATCGTGGAGACGGTATTCCGTACGTACGCACGAGTGATGATATCGTTCCTATGATCGTGGAATTGTATTGGAGTGTATTTATACTATTTCAGAATCCGTATTACTTTATAATAGTCATATATAGTCATTATTTACACCATTATACCCATCCAATTAAGGTGGTGGTGGAAAATAGATTACACCACGGCGTGGAGACGGTATTCCGTACGTACGCACGCACGGTGATTTCGTTTTCCGTAGGATGGATAGATGGTGAAATAGGATTGTTTCATAATTATATTAACATATCAGTATATGAGTGATACGGATGTTATTACTTCATAATGAAACAACCTAATAAGAATAATTGGAAGAAGAAATAAAGGTGAAAGAATCGGTAACAGAAATTACCTCTTCTTTGAAGCGCCTCTTTGAGACCTCCTCTTAGGGCACTAAAATTGGTCTTTGAGGAAGACCAGAAACTCTAGGATGTTTCTAGGTAAGTTTATAAGAGAATATGTCAGGGTTTGGCCAAGCTTGAAGGCTCAAAGTGGTGTGAGGAAAAGGGGGAGGAGGTGCCCTTTTATAAGGGAGGAGAGGGGCACTTTAGGAAAATCTCAAAATATTATTTAATATTTAAGGTCAAATTTAGTTTATAATGGTTCCAAAGGGTCTTATTTCGAAGATAAAGTGGGTATGGGTCTAAATAATCTCATCCAATAGGAGTTAGACAAGTTTAGGTTATTATTTTAACCTTATCAATTAGATTTAACTATAAGTTAAATAATTTAACTTTTACCGTGTCTTTTTGTTTTCTTACACTATATGGTTAATAAACATACTATATCAAGCCAAACGAACCCAAAGTTGTTTATTATTAATATATATAATCTTATCTAAGTCATTTGGCCGAATCTTAGATTTTTAGGAATAAAATAACAATTAATAATATAATATTTGTTTTGAAAACAAATTTATGTCAATTTTGACACTATTTGGTACATGATTTTTATGAAATTCATAACAGAATCATAAGTTCGAACCAAGTTACGTAAATAAACCATAACATGTCATATTAACCTAGAAAATTAGTTTAAGTCATAAAAAGTCTCCAATTACAATTATTTGGGCATTTATAACATCAATTATGTCAATATTTCATTAATAAGACAATTACTGCATCATCTTTGTGTCATAATAAATGATAATTATTTAATCCCTAAAAATTCTAAATAAATTCCTATGATGTAGATAATTGTAGTATCTTTCTGGAGACTATTCATGTTTTAAGTTTCATGAAGTTTATCACTAGATTAAAATTATTATACTTATAAGATTTAAGAAAGTGACATGTTGTCACATTCTTTGGTTTTAATAATAATTAAATTATTTTCATTGAAAAAATTTAATTAAATGAATATAATCTGACCCTTAGGTGATATGGGTCGACTTTTAGTCATCCAATAGGATTTTTACATTTGATAGGGTAATTTTTAAATATTATATTTACCCTCAATTACCCGATTTACCTTTAACTATGGTAAATAAAATTTACCGTAGTTACTATTCATAATTCCCAAAAATAAAAAGTAGCTTATTAACATAATTTGTATCCACTGATTCCAAATATGGAATCCATTTTTCCAAATTCAATACACAAAATTTAAATTAATTAAATTAAAATTAATCCCGTTGTCGAAAGAAAACAGGTTTTTCTTTAAAACATTGCAAAAGATTGAGTTGATTTAACCTACGAATTCAAGGTAAAATCATTGATAATGACATAAATTATATTAAATGGTAAAAATATATTCAATTTATACTTTAAAAACATTCAATATTATAATTTAACCACATAAGATTTTATGATGAAAAAAGTTGTTTTTAATTAAAATATAGCGTGTTTTTACTATTCATTAAAATATGAAAGTTATCGGAAAAATATCAAAACTTTATATAATGTAATTTCTTATATCCTGATTCAAAAGGAAAATTTTATTTTGTCTAATTTAACATATAAATATGTAAAAAACTATATTTAAAGTGGGTGCGCCATCAAAAAGCGGCAAAACTGCATTTTTTGAAAAATACTTATTTTACCCCAAAAATATATTTTGTTCTTATACCATGTTTTAGAAAATGTGTAAGACGAATAATAATGTTATAAGATTTAAAATTTAGTTAATAATATTCATAACGGCTAGTTCATAATAATATTATAATAATATATCGTTGTTTAGTAAAACCCGATATTGCGTACAACACACGCTATCGAGGAAGGTCGTGATTGTGTGTAATGCAAGCCAAGTCAAGGATGTGTGTTATGCAAGCTTCTTTTGGTGTAGCGTAAAACACAAGAAATTAATGAAATTAAAAAGAACATTTTTCATAAAATCTCGGGATGTTACATTCTACCCCCCTTAAAAGGAATTTCTCCCTCGAAATTCGTCGGGGTTATAAATGGTTTACTATTCGAAACTTTCTTTAATAGAAACCCACATCGTAAAAAGGAATACCAAAACCAATCTTTAAAAACAAAAGTATGAAACGTAATGGTTACCCAAATAAAATAATCACTGTGTTTCCACATAGGTGAAAATATGGATATGGAAGAGAAATCTAACCATCATGTTCTGATTGAGAGTGGTAGAGAACATGGCTATGGAAAATCCAGCAATCACAAAGCCATAAATTTGTGACGATCTAGGGTACCATCTGATTCATCGGATATAAGGGCACTAGGACAACATTTTTGGTTTTCAAGATCATTTCCCTAAAGTTGAAGAATTTGAATTAGAATAAATACTTACTTTATTTTGGTACAATCTCACTGTGGTTCGTGCCTTGAACAATTTCCACTTCATCTCTTAAATAAATGAAGTTGAATTTGTTATTCGTGAAGTGTTAGCAGATCATGTGATAGAATGACGGGTCATTCCATCTGTCTCAAACAAAAGGTTAGAAAAAACTATATACATAAGTCGATCTATAGTGAGATTAATCATATATGGTTCCTAAAATGGACTTATACTTCATATATCATACTGCTTAATATAATAAAACTATTTTCTACTAAACAGGGACTTCTTGTAGGCCAGTGGTAGGCAATAAAGGCCAGTCGCACTTCGGTTGTGGGTTCGATTCCCACAGCCTTGTCCGACGCGATGAGATGTCGCCCGTCCTACAGGTTGTCCTTTTTCTAAAACTACATTACTATAAAATCCAATCAGTAATATCGAAAAAAGTTCTATCCTTAAACAATACTTAACATATGTCCAACATAATCCATTCCAATATTTAGGCTTATCTAAAATACTTCGGTCCAAGCTCATAGTATAAAGAAAACGATTACTTGAAATGTCATCAACCAAGCATGTGAATACCATCATTTATCCCCCATATATATATATTGTTGGTCACATTCCAATCATGTGAATACCTTAATCATGTATTCTCTTGAAAAAATGAATACCCATTGAACCATAGTGAAAACATGAATGCAGTTAAAAGTTAACACTTTCCACATACCAAAATCCTCAAAATTATATATACTCAAACCATGATATCACTTAGTCCTTATATCATTCATGAGCTCATGAATACTGTTAAACATTTCATTTTCTCGTTTTCCCTTCATTATGCGCATATCATCTTATTTTCAAAATATATCAATCACTTTGAATACCACATTAGACAAATAAATAAATATTTCAATACTCCATGATACAACATTATTTTGGAATCCCATTACATAAACACTTAATCATTCCACCACATCGTTGTCATATTCAACATCGCCAATAGTGATCACATGTGACTTCCCTTTGTCCTTTTCCTTAAGCGGTTGCTCATGTCGATCATCACTAACCCTTGGATTAGGGAATTTATTGGCATAATGTCCCATCTCCATGCACTTGAAACATTGAAGTGTAGTAGGTTTATTCTGTGTATCCCTTCCTTTGTTTGCATCATTAGACATCTTCTTACCATCATTACGACATTCAAATGCCGGATGACCTTCCTTTCCACATTTGAAACATTTACTTGTCCCTTTAAGAAAATCTCCACCATACTTCTTTCTACACTTTTAGCATAAGGAAACATTCATCTTCTTTTCACCATTATTTTGAGATTTCTCCTTGAACTCCATATTTCGTTTCTTGTCAAAACTATGAGATGGATAAGTAACACCAACTTCCATTTCTACCTTGATAGCACAACGCACAATTTCTTCATAGCTACTGAAGTCTCTTATAGCTAATTCCCTTCGAAGACTTGGTTTTAAGCCACTGAAAAATCGATCAACTTTACTTTCAGGTTGGATGATAATGCCATATTCATACCTTGCAAGTCTTGTAAAATTCTCTTCGTATATACCAACAGATTCATCATCCTTCTGCTTCATCTCAAGAAACTCTTTTTCCATCTTTGTTCGAAGAATACGAGGGAAGTACTTACTAAAAAACAAGTTCTTGAACTCGTCCCATTCCATGGACTCAATTTCATCTCTTGGCCTCGTATTCTTGATAAGATTCCACCATTGATCAGCTTCACCTTCCAAATGATATACTGCTGAGATGACTTTATCATGCTCAGAACATTGAAGAACTGAAAATATCTTTTCAGTGGTATTGATCCATTGTTCAGCAACAAGTGGTTCGGAAGACCCATTGAAAGAAGGTGGACGTTGCCTCATGAAGGACTCAATAGAATATTGTTACCTTCTCTACTCATTTGGAAGTCCAGAATGATTCATAGCTTGTGTAAGTATAGCAATAAGATTTTGCAATCCATCTCCCATAACATTTGTTTGTTCAGGAGAGCAATCATTGCATTGTCCATTGCATTGATCAATACAGTTCCTTTGGGTTCCAGCCATCGTCTAAAACCCAAAAATAATAGTGTGAGAGGAAAAAATCATGATAGGGAAAACAACATAATAAAGGGGGAGTACCTTAAATATATAACATCTTAGGTTTAATTCTATGATCGTTAGCATAATTCTAGTACTATAACCTATACGTATACTTAACCTTAAGGACATCCCTAGACATACCTTATAAATATCTCTAGGGATCTCACTAACATTTTCGCATCCTAGTTTCCAAAGGTTGACTAAACCTTTCCTCTGATACCAAATATAGAGACCCGGAGCTTGACGTACATGGACATTACATTACTTTTGCGGAATACTTAGTACATAACAAAAACACACACACAAGGATCGTAATAGTTTAGTGTCTTTGGAAACTCGGAATATAATATTCTAATCATGGTGAAAGATCTTCAACATCTCCCATAAAGATCTTCCTTTTTTTTTACCTAAAACCTTTCTTTATATCCTGGGGAAAAGAAAACATAAAAGGGTGAGCTCAAATGCTCAGTAAGGGTAAACAAAAGAAATATCAATCACATCATGTACATAAGCACATAACTTTTGGAAATCTTAACCTGTAAAAGAGATCATAATTTCATAACCTGGGATAACTCATGGCAGTGAAATGTAATCATAATAATCATAACTTAAAACATTAAACTTTGTGGAATACACACATAATCATAAAGAATCATTTCTTATTAGTCAAGACTCATTGCCAAGATTATCTTAGTGGACAAAGTCCATTTCTGAACCGAGTCACCCTCGTTTCAGTCCTGTTTTACTGAACCGGTATAACCTACCGTTCCAGCCATGTCTATCTCATGAGATATAAAATCTTTACCCAATGCATTGGAGGGAGATATAGGTCCCACCCATCTCATAATGATACCATTCTTATGTGTGCCACAAAATAATAAACCATACATCATTGCATAACCCATGTAATAAAAATGGGAATCTTAAACATCATGACATCATAAAACAATTCATATACGATAAAGGAATTCAAAAAAATAATTCCATCACAACATAATCAAATCAATGTAATAATAGGAATAAAAACAGAACCCTTTATTATCTTAGATGGAAAATAATTTTGATATAACAATTGAACTTCATTCTTGAGGAAAATATCCTTTCTACTTCAAAAACTCTTTTCCTTTCTTAACATGTCGTAAAATTATAAACTAGAAGAAGTTGATTAAAAATAAACTTGAAAACTTGTAAAGGAAGCTTCTTGGAAATAATGTTTTAAAAATCCATTCATGCCGTATAAGTTAAAAAAAACATCCTTCTCGTACTTTTGCCAGAAAAGTCAAAAAGTACCTCGTACGAAAAACAACAAAAGATTCCTTTCATATCTTTTACTAAAAACTCACCAAAGGTTAAAATTGGATTTAAAAAATTTTATGTGTATGGAAATAATATTATATATTGAGGAAACATGGATGTGGATGATAAAATACACCCTAGTAAATACCAAAGTATAAACAATCTCGGATAAAAATGAGATTGTGATATTTCCCTTACCTTAGGTCCGATTTGCTTTGTAAGTGTCCGAACCTCCTGTATAATGATTTAAATAATGTTATTGACTTATTATAGAATCATATTTATTTTTATGATATCATATATGGTCATTTTCTTAGCTTCTTAGTAGTAATATTTCATTGCTACTTGTTATTCGGGTGTTTATAACTTTTTGTTCTTATGCGTGTTTTGTCGAATAAATTCTTATTCTTATATTTAGGTTATGGATACCTCATTTCCAGAATGGTATTAGTGTAATATATATCATATTCATTCATTCAATTCATTTATATAATCATTATGAAATGAAGATCATGTAGAACGAGTCGCATCACATCGTGGAGACGGTATTCCGTACGTATGCACGAGTGATGATATCGTTCCTATGATAATGGAATTTTATTGGAGTGTATTTATACTATTTCAGAATCAGTATTACTTTATAATAGTCATATATAGTCATTATTTACACCATTATACCCATCCAAGTAAGGTGGTGGTGGAAAATAGATTACACCACGGCGTGGAGACGGTATTCCGTACGTACGCACGCATGGTGATTTCGTTTTCCGTAGGATGGATAGATGGTGAAATAGGATTGTTTCATACTTATAATAACATATCAGTATTTGAGTGATACTGATGTTATTACTTCATAATGAAACAACCTAAGAAGAATAAGTGGAAGAAGAAATAAAGGTGAAAGAATCGGTAACGGAAATTACCTCTTCTTTGAAGCGCCTCTTTGAGACCTCCTCTTAGGGCACTAAAATTGGTCTTTGAGGAAGACCAGAACCTCTAGGATGTTTCTAGGGAAGTGGAGAAGAGAATTTGGCATGGGTTGGATGATATTGAAGGCTCAAAGTGGTGTGAGGAAAAGGGGGAGGAGGTGCCCTTTTATAAGGGAGAAGAGGGGAACCTTAGGAAAATCTCAAAATATTATTTTATATTTAAGGTCAAATTCGGTTTATAATGGTTCCACAGGGTCTTATTTCGAAGCTAAAGTGGATATGGGTCGAAATCCTCTCATAAAATAGGATTTAGACAAGTTTAGGTTATTATTTTAACCTTATCAATTAGATTTAACTATAAGTTAAATAATTTAACTTTTACCGTGTCGTTTTGTTTTCTTACACTATATGGTTAATATACATACTATATCAATCCAAACGAACCCCAAGTTGTTTATTATTAATATATATAATCTTATATAAGTCATTTGTCCGAAACTTATATTTTTAGGAATAAAATAACAATTAATAATATAATATTTGTTTTAAAAACTAATTTATATCAATTTTGACACTATTTGGTACATGATTTTTATGAAATTCATAACAGAATGATAAGTTCGAAAAAAGTTACTTAAATCAACCATAACATGTCATATTAACCTATAAAATTAGTGTAAGTCATTAAAAGTCTCTAATTACATTTATTTGGGCATTTATAACATCAATTATGTCAATATTTCATTAATAAGACAATTACTGCATCATCTTTGTGTCATAATAAATGATAATTATTTAATCCCTAAAATTCTAAATAAATTCCTATGATGTAGATAATTGTATTAGATTTCTGGAGACCATTCAGTTTAGATGTTTCATGAAGTTTATCACTAGATTAAAATTATTATACTTATAAGATTTAAGAAAGTGACATGTTGTCACATTCTTTGGTTTTAATAATAATTAAATTATTTTCATTGACAAAATTTAATTAAATGAATCTAATCCAACCCTTAGGTGATATGGGTCGACTTTTATTCATCCAATAAGATTTTTACATTTGTTAGGGTAATTTTAAAATATTATATTTACCCTTAATTACCTGATTTACCTTTAACTATGGTAAATAAAATTTACCGTAGTTACTATTCATAATTCCCAAAAATAAAAATTAGCTTATTAACATAATTTGGATCCACTGATTCCAAATATGGAATCCATTTTTCCAAATTCAATACACAAAAGTTGTAGAAATTAAATTAAAATTAATCCCGTTGTCGAAAGAAAATGGGTTTTTCTTTAAAAATTGCAAAAGATTGAATTGATTTAACCTACGAATTCAAGGTAAAATCATTGCTATTGACATAAATTTTATTAAATGGTAAAAATATATTAAATTTATACTTTAAAACCATTAAATATTATAATTCAACCACATAAGATATTACGATGAAAAAAGTTGTTTTTAATTAAAATATAGCGTGTTTTTACTATTCATTAAAATATGAAAGTTATCGGAAAAATATCAAAACTTTATCTAATGTAAATTTTTATATCCTGATTCAAAAGAAGAATTTTATTTTGTCAAATTGAACATATAAATATGTCAAAAACTAGATTTAAAGTGGGTGTGCCATCAAAAGGCGGCAAAACTGCATTTTTTGAAAAATACTTATTTTACCCGAAAAATTTATTTTGTTCTTATACCATGTTTTAGAAAATGTGTAAGATGAATAATAATGTTATAAGATTCAAAATTTAGTTAATAATATTCATAACGGCTAGTTCATAATAATATTATAATAATATATCGTTGTTTTGTAAAACCCGGTATTGCGTAGAACACACGCTATCGAGGAAGGTCGTGATTGCGTGTAATGAAAGCCAAGTCAAGGATGCATGTTGTGCAAGCTTCTTTTGGTGTAGCGTATAGCACAAGACATTAATGAAATTAAAAAGAATATTTTTCATAAAATCTCGGGATGTTACAATTCATCACTACGATATATGATTTATCTCAAGATAAAATTTCTAGGATATATATTAAGGAAATGGTAGGGTTTCTTATAGTAAAAAATTCAATATTATTTTATCAAGATCTATGATATACCGCATTGTTCTAGGGAGGTTTTTAGAAATATCTTGAAAAAGAGTTGAGTTTTAGTACTGTGTATCATCATCAGATATGTGGTCTGTCTGAGAGAAACATTTAAAACCTAGTGGATATTATAAGATCCTATTCTATGGATTTCAAAGGTTGTTTCAATAAACACATTCATCTTGTTGATTAGCCATACAATTTTAAGAACCCGATTCTTATTTTTGAGGTACGCGCTTCTTCTTTTATCTTTTCCTTAAGTGTTTTTGAGAAAATATAGAAAATGGGGAAAAATCCTAAATTTTGGTGCTACACGTCATGTACTTTTTCCACACGCCGTGTACTTTTGGCCGTGTTGGGATGTGTACAAGGGGCGTGTAGCCATGCCAGCAACGAAGGGTGTAGGAACCGACTACAAGTTGTGTAATGGTCCTTTACACGCCGTGTAGTCAATAGGCATGCCAAAACAATAAGGCGGTGGAGCAACCACAAGCTAGGCGGCAGTAAACACCATGTAGTCGGGAGTACATGCCGTGTACTCATGTCGACGGATGAACAGTTTGGTGGTGCCGCCAGAGAAACACTTCAATGAAGGAAGTACACGCCGTGTACTTTGAAGTACACGCCATGTACTTTTTTTTACTTAAAACAGGCAGTAGCCAAACCTGTTCATAGAATTGGTGTAGAACTGGAGGAAGGAGCTCGGGAGGATAGCCGAACCTTGGGAGATCCGCTGATCGAGCACCGAGAATCCGATCTCGCTTCTGTCGATCTCATTGGAACCGTGTGGGTAAGCCCTATCTTTTCCTAGCATGTTACTGACCAATTCTTATCCTAACGGGAGTTATTTGGGTTTAATAAAGTTTTCTTCTTCGTCAGATCTATGTCGTTCTTAGGTGTTTCTTGGATCGACGTTCGTGTATAACGCTTGTTGGCATATAAGGCAGGTGGCTTTGTGTTAATTTTTCTAACTATCGTGTATTTTTTGCGTTTTTGTGCCACGAACCCATGTTGGGGTGTCGTGTGGCTGAGGTCGTTGCTATATTAAACACCTAGAATTGATTAGGTGATGTAATTATGATATTAAAATGCTGGTTGGGATCATTGATTCGATTTGAAACCACCCCGGGGGTGTGTTCCACTGTTTAGCCATTTGGCCAGGATACCCGAGGGTATGCCTTTAAAGTAGTAATTGTTGAATTTCCTTGATAGGAATTGATTTTTACTTCTTATTTACATGTTGGGCATGACCCGACTACATGTTTACCCTAAGGGAGTTTTTGTGATTAGCCTGTGGGCACTGCACTATTTAGCATGTGGGAAGTAGTTATTTCGGTCTGAGGGCAACTTCTTCCGTGCCTATGGGCAGTTGACTCTGTGCCTGTGGGTGACACTACCTACACTTGAGGGAAAACTCTGTTATGCCTGAGGGCAGATTCTTGTGTTGGATACTCTTTACTTGAGGGTAGGGGTTTACGTGTCTGAGGACATTAGTTGGTTTCTTAGAATATTCACTATGGTGATATTTTAAATTAAATGATTAAAAAGGATATTAAAATGGAAATATAACTGGTTAAGCTAGTTACTTATTAGTACTTCTTACTTTATTGAATTTTACTACTGCACACTATTGTTGCATGCTTACATGCAGATTGGCACGGGCCTTTGGTGGGTGCCTACTGAGATATATTTCCCACACCCTGTTTGGGTCATGCTTTTCAGCCAAAACAGATTACATTGCTGCAGGTTTGGATAGGGGCAAGAGTCCCTTTACAGGTACTTGACTCTTGCTGTGGAGTAGGAGGGCATGGGACCGAGCCTAGGCTCGCGATGCCGCTGCCAGGTGTTTTTCTTTGTTTTGATGTACTATGAATTTTTGTTATACTATCTTGATGTATAACATGTTCTAGCTCTTTTCATAGAACTTGAAACATGTAGCATCATTATTTATATACTGTTGGTTATATCCACTGCTGAAGTTATTTCAGTTGTGTATGGTTTACTACTTCCACTAATCGTTTTATGTTTTATTTTATATTCCGTTGCGCTACACTTTGAAAAATGAGGGCATAGTTTCCCCACTATCAGACCTGGGCCCTCGCTTCTAGTTGGAAGCCTCTGGAGTTTGGGGAAATGTGCTTGAGGTCACGTGGCGAACTGGGTTCGGGGCACCCGTTGCGTGACACCCGGGTCCGAGACATTACAAAGTGGTATCAAAGGCCGATTCTTTTAATGGACTTACTATTTGGAGCCTTAGTCAGGGATAGGACGAATGGTAGTTGGTAATAAGCTATGCCCGGGCATAGCTAACCCGTGTACAGGGAAAAGCCAATGTAACTCGTGTTGCAATTTTATTGATTTTGAAAATTTTACGGTTTATTTGATTTCACCGTTGGGTGACGCACTTGAGATTGTGCTGTTATAATTTATCTGTGGGTTCTATTTAGTTGCAACCCAATGAGATGAGGGTATTACATCTCATGAATCATTTAGGAACATGCTAGAAATCACATGCCATGCATAGTTTCCATGCCATGTTGGTGCATTAGAAATCTCATGTTGTTGTGATAGTTGTTGTGCTAGTAAAGCATGCTGTCGTGATAGCTGCTTGATAAATACCTACATTGTGATATGGTATTTTCGTTTCATCCTGTTTATAGAATAGACGCCAAACTTCGGTTTTTGGCGAGTATGGGCCCCCATTGACAGGAATGTGTTGGATCATTGACTGTTTATTTGTCATAACACAGAAACGATGTCAAACTTTGATTCTTGGGGAGTATGGGCCCTCACGGGTCGGAATTTGACACTTAGGTGTTGTTTTTCGGTATTTTCTGGGTTCCAGGGAAGTTTCTGAGGCATACTTCCCAGAAACCAAATATACACGCCGTGTAGTATCTTTACACATGCCGTGTATGACCTTCTGTTCAGGAAGAAAAATGAACTTTTTGAGTACACACTGTGTACCCTAAGTACACGCCGTGTAGTCTCTTCCTGTGTCACAAACCTTGTTGGCGACGACACGGGGAGGGGAAGAGCTTGGAACAAACACGCCGTGTATCTTTAGTACACGCCGTGTAGTGTTGACCCAGAGTCCAGCTGTGTAACTAACAACAGGGGTTGGTGAACTCCTGTACAGAACACGCCGTGTCAATGATGAACACGCCATGTAGTGTGACCTGGGGACTCAGCCGTGTAACTAAAAACACAGGCCGGTGTCACCTCTCCTTGAACAGACCGTGTAACCGTGGGACACACTGTGTAGTCTTGACCGAGGACAAACCGTGTGGTTTATCCATGTGGATGGGAAACGTGATGGTGTACACGCCATGTGCGGGTGTAACACGCCATGTAGTTTCAAGCTGAGTAGTCGGACATGTCACAAGCGACACGGGCAGTTGGAAAATAACACCATACACACCGTGTAGTTTTTGTTCAATGGGATCCATGTGGCTTCGCCGTGTAGAAGGACTTGGGAAGGGGGAGGGAAGTCAAGTACACGCTGTGTAGTCAGTATACACGCCATGTAATCTTGTTTTGAAATTCTTGAAATGGATTCTCCCTCTTGTTTCCTTGGTGGTTACTTCTCTTTTCGGTCTTAATAATCTTGAATCTAAGGCATGATTTTGACCTTGTAGTGTCATACCACTTAGACGACCATGCATTGTTCACCAGGAGAGCGGCGACGACTATACTCCAGAGATGGTGGGCCATGGGCTACAAGTGGATCCTCCAGCAGAGCCAGATGCGGCGGAATATGTTATACCAGACATAGGCACGGATGCGCAGTTCTATGAAGGCTTTATGCGGTTCATGCAGACCTTTCAGGGAGCACTATAGGCTGCCACATCTATGGCCGAGCTGACGCAAATTTTCCAGCAGCAGCATTCGCCTACGTTTTCCGGGGATGGCAGACCACAGGCTACAGAGTCTTATTTGGGGTTGATGCAAACTATTTTCGAGCATCTTGAGACACCTCCAGGGTGGAGGGTCAAGCTCGTGACATATATGCTGCGTGATTCCTCCAAGAGGTGGCGGGATGTTACCACCCAGTCAGAGCATCACAGGGACATGGAGGGGAAGTCTTTCAAGAAGTCTTCTATGAATTTTTCTTCCCGGAGACGCTGAGAGCAGATAGATCTTGAGAGTTCATGAATATGCAGCAGGGCGCTATGTTAGTGATGGACTATTCTGATCGTTTTATGGAGCTTCAGCATTTTGCACCAGTTCTAGTGGGTGATGAGACGTTGAGAGCCAGACGTTTTGAGGATGGTCTTCGGTATGACATCCGAGCACTGGTGAATGTTTTCAGGTTTCCTTCTGTACACGCTATCATGAATCAGGCGCTGATTTTGGAGAGGAACCTGCGGTAATCTAGTGGTGTGGGCCAGGGCGGTTCAGCACCAGTTACTGGTATTATTTCTGCTGGCAAGAGGAAGAGACAGATGGACTTCTCTCAGGGTGGCAGTACTAGTCAAAAGAATGCTTCAGGTGGCCAAGTCATGTGCTACCAGTGTGGTAGAGAGGGGAACAAGAGACCACAATATCCACGAGACCCAGTGGAGTGCCGATCTTGCGGCAAGTTAGGTCATCTGCAAAGCTTCTGAAGGGAGTTTCCATCAGTGGCTAGTGAGAGGGGTTCTGTTCAGACTCCATGTGTGGGAGCAGGACCAGTGGCTTCTTACCAGTCGGGGAACTGGAATATGTCAGGGCGTGTAGGTAGAGATGGTGGTCGTGGCCATGGTAGCCAGACACCAGGATCTCAGAGGCAGTAGGGTGGGACAGCTCAGGGTAGCTAGGCAGTGTCATAGGGCCGCAACACTGGGCAGACATATGTAGTGCAACACACCCAGCAGGAGCAGGATCCTTGACCTTCTACAGTCAGATGTACTATTCTAGTAGCTTCTGTCTTATCTTCGGTACTTTTTGATATGGGTGCTACACATAGTTTCATATTTGTACCCGTTTTGGAGAGACTTGGACTCTATGTTTCTACTTCATCCAATATCATGACGCTAGACACTCCGTTGGGGACTAGAACGACTTGTGTGTGTCTGTGCAATGAGTGCCCCCTTGAGGTTGGAGGGTGTCACTTTATTTGGGACCTCTATGTCTTAGAGATGACGACCTATGACAAAATTCTCGGGATGTAATGGTTGGTTCCCTATCGAGCCTTTGTAGACTGCTATCGTCGCAGGGTGCGTTTCATGTCACTAGAGGGCAGAGAGTTTTTATACAAGGGAGAATGGGATGTTCAGGCGAGTCGAGCTGGACCGGAGCATCATGGGCGAGGTGAAGTCACAGTCCAGATAGAGTGCTTATATCTGGATGATCAGGGGACTTTTCAGATGGATTTCCCTCTAGTTGTTTATCGTTTCAGGGATGTCTTTCTAGAAGACTTTTCAGGTCTACCTCGGGTGCGAGAGGTGGATTTCTCTATTGAGCTTGTGCCAGGCAGAACAACGGTGTCCATTCCTCCTTATAGGATGGCTACACCTGAGCTGTAGGAACTCAAGAGGCAGTTAGAGGAGTTATAAGAAAAGGGTTTTATCTGACCCAATACTTATCCTTGGGGTTCTCCGATCCTTTTTGCGAAGAAGGCGGACGATACCCTCAAACTTTGCGTGGATTATCGGAAGCTAAACCAGTTAATGGTTAAGAACCGATATCCCTTTCTGAGGATTGATGATATTTTTGATCAGCTTCGTGGAGCACGAGTGTTCTAGAAGATTGACTTGAGATTCGGATATCATCAGCTGCACGTGAGACCATCATATTTACCTCTTACAGCTTTTCGGAGTATATATGGTTTTTAGGAGTACTTGGTTATGCCATTCGGACTCACGAATGCGCTAGCAGTTTTCATGGATCTGATGAATCGTGTGTTCTATCTGTATCTTGATTCTTTTGTGGTAGTATTCATGGATGAAATCTTGGTGTACTCTCACACTCAACATGACCATGAAATCCATCTTGAGATCATATTGAGTACACTGAGAGAGCATCAGCTATATGCTAAGCTCTCAAAGTGCCACTTTTGGATAGACCAGATTCACTTCTTGGGTCACATTATCTCAGAGGCAGGAGTTCCAGTAGACCCATAGACGGTGAGATAAATAGTTTCCTAGGAGAATCCTATGAACGTGTTCGAGATACGAAGTTTCCTGGGGATGGCCGGTTACTACAGACATTTCATACAGGGCTTCTCCCGCTTAGCAGCACCGTTGACGGGTCTGACTAAGAAGGGTGTGAAGTTCGTTTGGTCAGAAGTTTGCGAGACAGCTTTTCAGGACCTGAAGGGAAGGTTAACTTTAGCACCGATCCTAATACTCCCAGAGTAGGGGAAGAGCTATACAATTTACTGTGATGCATCAGGTATTGGGCTGGGAGCAGTGTTGATGCAGGGCGATCAAGTCGTTGCGTACGGGTCTCGGCAGTTGAGGCCACATGGGAGGAATTACCCGACGCATGATCTCGAGTTAGATGCAGTTGTTCATGCATTGGGCTATTGGAGACATTACCTTTTGGGAGAGCATTTTGTTGTTTTCACCGACCACAAAACCTCAAGTATATCTTTACTCAGCATGACCTGAATCTGAGGTAGAGGAGGTGGGTCGAGTACCTACAATCCTTCGATTTTGAGCTTGCCTACACACCTGGTAAAGGTAATGCAGTAACAGATTCACTAAGTAGGAAGACTCAGATACAGGAGGTGCAGGAGGCCAGTGGTGAGTGGGAGATCATGGCCTTGTTCTCTAAGATACATCTGGAGGTTCATGACAGTCAGGGGTAGACTTCTCTTTCCTCGTTAGCTGCGACTTCTACTCTCCTGGAAAGAGTGAGGATGAGACAACTATCTGATTCAGAAGGCCAAGTTCTATGGGAGTTGGTGGCAAGTGGGACCCTTCTCCTGGTTGGACGATAGGTGGTGATGAGGTCCTGCATTTCCATGGACGAGTATGGGTTCCAGGTGATATACGCGAGGAGCTGATGCGTGAGTCTCATGCTTCAGCTTGGGCAGTTCATCCTGGGGTTACGAAGATGTATCCTGACTTGAGGCGTCAGTACTAGTGTCCGGGTATGAAGAGAGATGCAGCTGGTTTTGTTCCGAGGTGTTCCACCTCTCAGCAGGTGAAGGCAGAGCACCAGAGACCAGTTGGGATGTTACAGTAGTTACCCATTCCAGAGTGGAAATGGGTTGATGTCGCGATGGATTTCATTACTGGTTTATCGAGGTCACCTCAAGGAAATGACGCCATGTGGGTTGTTGTGGACAAATTCACGAAGGTAGCTCACTTTTTTCAAATCAAGGAGACCTTCGGAGTTGACGAGCTCGGAAGGATGTATATCCGAGAGATCGTACATCTCCATGGGGTCCCTAGTTCTATCGTTTCAGATAGGGACACCCACTTTACATCTCATTTCTGGCAGAGTTTTTAGAGGGAGCTGGGTACACAGGTGCTTTTGAGCACATCATACCACCCTCTGACCGATGGCCAGTTAGAGTGTATGATATAGGTGATAGAGGACATCCTGCGTGCATGCATCCTAGACTTTGGGGGCTCTTGGGAGAAGCATATACCCTTAGTCGAGTTTGCCTATAACAATAGTTTCCAGGAGACTATTGAGATGACACCATACGAGGATTTATATGGTAGGCCATGCCATTCACCTTTGTGCTGGTTAGAGGCAGGTGAGGCAGCTTTACTAGGGTCACAGCTCGTTCAGGAGACTTCTGAGCAGGTCCAGTTGATTCGGAAGCAGATGGATACCGCGTAGTCTCGATAGAAGTCATATGCTGATCGCCGCAAACGACCTTTGGAGTTCTTGGTTGGGGATCAGGTTTTCATGCGTGTTTCGCCAAGGCTGGGACACAAGCCGATCAGGAGACATGGTAAGCTTTCACCAAGGTATATGGAGCCATTTGAGATTCTGGAGAGAGTCGGGCTGGTTTCCTATCAGTTGTGGTTACCGAAGTGGTACCAAGCCATGCACGACATCTCCCATGTGTCTCAGTTACACCGCTATCATTCAGACCTGTCTCACGTTTTTCAGCCTGAGGAGGTTGAGCTAGAGGAAGATGCATCCTTTGAGGAGCATCCGATTCGTATCGTTGATAGGAACACAAAGGTTCTCCGAGGCCGGTAAGTTCCTCTCGTATGGGTGCTATGGCAGCATGGCCGAGTACAGGACGAAACCTGGGAGCGGGAGACCGATGTACACGCTCAGTGGCCAGAGCTATTCTGAGCTATATCTTCTCCACCTTGGAAAGGAAATTTTGGGACGAATTGCTATAAGGGGGGAAGTTTGTAAGAACCCGATTCTTATTTTTGATGTATGAGCTTATTCTTTTCTCTTTTTCTTAAGTGTTTTTTAGAATATATGGAAAATGGGAAAAAACCTAAATTTTGGTACTACATGCCGTGTACGTTTTCCACACGCCATGTACTTTTGGCCGTGTTGGGATGAGTACACAGGGCGTGTAGCCATGCCAGCGACGAAGGGTGTAGGAACCGACTACACGTCGTGTAGTAGTCCTTTACACGCCGTGTAGTCAGTCGGCAGGACAAAACAGTAAGGCGGTGGAGCAGCCACCAACTGGGCGGTAGTACACACCGTGTAGTCTGGAGTACATGTCGTGTACTCATGTCGACTGATGAACAGTGTGGTGGTTCCGCCAGAGGAACAGTTAAATGAAGGAAGTACACACCGTGTACTTTGAAGTACATGCACTGTACTTTGTTTTTTTCACTTAAAACGGGCAGTAGCCAACCCTGTTCACAGGATTGGCATAGAACCGAAGGAAGGAGCTCGGGAGGACGGCCGAACCTTGGGAGATCCGCCGATCGAGCACCAGGAATCCGATCTCGCTTCTGTCAATCTCGTTAGAACCGCCCGGGTAATCCCTCTCTTCTCCTAGCGGTTTTCTGACCAATTCTTCTCCTAACGAGAGTTATTTGGGTTTAAGAAAGTTTTCTTCTTTGTCAGATCTACGTCGTTATTGGTCATTTCTTGGATCGACGTTCATAAATAACGCTCATTGGCCTATAAGGTAGGTGGATTTTTGTTAAATTTTCCAATTTTCATGTATTTTGTGCGTTTTTGTGCCACGAACCCATGTTGGGGTGTCGTGTGGCTGATTTCATTTCTATATTAAACACCTAGAATTGATTAGGTGATGTAATTTTGATATTAAAATTCTAGTTAGGATCATTGCTTGGATCCGGAGCCACCCCGGGGTTGTGTTCCACTGTTTAGCCGTTTGGCTAGGATACCCAAGGGTATTACTTTAAAGTAGTAATTATAGAATTTCCTTGAGAGGAATTGCTTGTTTACTGCTTATTTACATGTTGGTCATGACCCAATTACCTGTTTAGCCTGAGGGCGTTGTTGTGATTAGCCTGTGGGAACTGCACTATTTAGCCTGTGGGCAATAGTTATTTCGTCTTGAGGGAAACTTCTTCCGTGCCTGTGGGCAGCAGACTCTGTGCTTGTGGGTGACACTACCTACGCCTGAGGAAAAACTCTGTAATTCCTGAGGGCAGATTCTTGTGTTGGATACTCATTACCTAAGGGTAGGGGTTTACGTGTCTGAGGACATTAGTTGGTTTCTTAGAATATTCACTCTGGTGATATTTTAAATTAAATGATTAAAAATAATATTAAAATTGAAATATAACCGGTTAATTTAGTTAGTTCTTAGTATTGCTTACTTTATTTCATTTTACTACTTCACACTATTGTTTCATTCTTACACGCAGTTGGGAACGTGACTTTGTTGGGTGCCTACTGAGATATATTTCTCACACCCTATTTGGGTCATGCTTTTCGGCCCAAACAGATTACTTTGCTACAGGTGTGGATAACGGAAAGAGTCCCTATACAGGTACTTGACTGTTGCTATGGAGTTGGAGGGCATGGGACCAAGCCTAGGCTCGTGATGCCGCTGCCAGCTGTTTTTCTTTGTTTTTCTGTACTCTGTATTTTTGTTGTACTATCTTGATGTATAACATGTTCTAGCCATTTTCTTAGAACTTGAAACATGTAGCATCATTATTTATATACTGTTGGTTATATCCACTACTGTAGTTATTTCAGTTGTGTATGGTTTACTGCTTCCGCTGATCGTTGTATGTTTTATTTTATATTCTACTATGCTACAATTTGACAAATGAGGACATAGTTTCCCCACTATCAGACCTGGGCCCTCGCTACTAGTCGGCAGCCTCTGGTGTTTGGGAAAATGCGCTTGATGTCACATGGAGAACCAGGTTCGGGGAACCCATTGCGTGGCACCTGGGTCTGGGACATTACAACAACAATTGCTTTCCCCAAGGATTCAAATGGAACCTTATAAATCCTTATAGAAAATGAGGTGTATACATCCAACATTCTGGAATGTAGTTGGTGAAAGATAATTATTGGGACCTGTTATAGATGAAGAAATGGTATAGAATGTCAGAACTATTCAAGAACACATATGTGCGACATTAATTCATCAGAATAGTAATGCCGACAACAGTCAGTGCATTATGGAATTCAAAGTTAGTGACATGGTGTTTCTAATAATTTATCCATGGAAAAAGGCTATGAGATCTAGCCTTAATGGGATAATAATCCCTAGGTATATCAGTCCCTAGGAAATTCATAATCATATAATGATGTTTTCATATTAGTTGGAGCTACCACTAAACCTCATAAAGTTCACAATGTTTTCCAAGTATATCTCCTAAGGAAGTACATACCTAATCCATAACATGAACTAAAGATAGAGGTCATATCATTAGAGTAAGATATTTAATATGAGAAACAACTAGTGGAGATTTTTAATTGTACAAATAATGTTCTATGAAACAATACCACTCACCTGGTCAATGTTTTGTAGTGAAACCACTAGCCTGAGGAAGCTATGTGGGAACCTAATGATGTTATATAGAAAGAGTATCCTAATTTGATTATTCAAATGTGATATAATTTCAAATAAGAAATTTATTTTAAGTGTGGTATAATGTAACATGTAAATATTTTATGAAATATATATTATTAATTTAATTTCTTCAATAACTTGTTCTACACACAACATCGAGTTTTAAGGAGACATGACATACTATTAAAATATTATTATTTAATATGATATATATCGCATAGACATTAGAATGGTGGGTGTGAATAGATTAAATATTTTATGAAAATATATGTTTTACACATGTATGTAAAATTAATTCATTGATGATCGGTTAATTGTAAATGAAAATCAGAACCATTTGAATATAAAGGAAATGTTTTTCTGTAAAATTATTTTTCCTACGCACAAATTTTTTTTACCTTACCAAATTAAATAAATAACTTTTGGTGAATAATTTTAATAAAATGGAAACCATATATATTAAATCCAAATATTAACATTCATATGATTATTTTTTAAGGAATAAAGTAAGATGAAATCCAATTTTATGCTTAAAAACAACATTTTCCACAAAAGTAGATTTCTCGCACATTGCGAAATTCTTTTTAAATTAATTTTTTATACTTTTAGAAAATTTTATTCAAAAAATAAAATTCATTTCTAGAATCATTATTTCAAAATTATCTTAGGTTGAATTTCAGAGAATTTTCTAAGAAGAAATTTTTTTCGATGAATAGTTAAAAATACTGGTTTTTATTAACAACTGTTATTTCAATTAAAGAATTTAAAAAATTAAAAATTATTTTAATCTGGTTTCAGAAAAAAAATTATATTTATTATATATATATATTAATCTAATAAAGGTCATTTTAATTTATTTAATACTGAATTGTTTTATAAAAACTTTTTAATGTTTTGATCATTTTCTCTTTAGAAAACCACGTTCTCATCATATCCACAAGTTTAATTTTAAAATAAAAATCTCCTATTTTATTGAATGAAATTTGGAAAAATGGATTAAATATCTAGAATAAGAAAAAAAAATTATATTATCTAATATTATAAAAACATTTTTCTTCTCTAATTAATAGAAAAAATAATAAAAATTAATTACTATAGTTAAAGAGAAAATGAGTGTACCTGGGTGTTAGACTAAATAAAGTGGTAAAAAAACAAGAAACAAGTAAGTAACATATTTTATAGACATATTTCGACCTTTTAACCTCCAATGTTCAATTATAATTAATTTTTAATACATGTTTCATTTGAGAAATGTGGGTAAACCTTTTTCTTTTCCATAATTACATGTGTGACACTCACCTAACTTATAAAAGGACACCCACTATCATATACTATTAAAAATTATAAAACCAATTGGATTAGATTATACCATAGAAAATAACTCCCTTAATTCTATAATCTAATCCTTTAAGCATTTTTTCATCAAAAATCCACTGTAGGAAGGCTTTTGATGCAAACCAAAAGAAGTTGTCTGAAGAAGAGGTAATATTCTTAACCGGTAATTTCATTTTATTTCTTCTTCAACCTGATTTAATTATTATTAAAAAATTATTATATAATAAATAAATTATATTTATTATAATAATATGTTTTTATTGTAAGTTAATAACATATAACTATCCCCTCTTCCATCAAATTAGATACAAAACATCTTTTGTTTGAAGAGCATACTACCACCTTGTGAACTGATGTTATTTGTTTTCCATCACAACCTCTAAAGGATGTATACACAGATATTTTTATTATTTAAATATGATATATTTGATATTATTACTCTTTTAGAGTCAAGGTATTAAATATTATTTCTAACATTCTATTCATTGGGAATATGATAACGTCGTTCGGGTGTACGGCTGACTATCGCCTCGTGACGCGATGTGATTAGTTCATTACATACAATTTACATGGAAGGTAATAAGGATAGGATTAATAAAAATATATGAGATATAATAAACTAAAATTATTATTTAAAGGTAATATATTATTTATCCTTCATTTTTTCTAATCATTAGAAAATGGAAACACCGTTCATGCGTTCATACGAACTACCGTCTCCATGAATAATGTATTTCATTTTATATATCCAAATTTTATGGATTTATAGAAAAAAAATATAAAAGATATATATGATATCTATATCATGGTTTTAATTATGGATATTATGTAACCATTATCTAAGTAGGTGGATTGAAAATACCAAACCTAAACATAAGTGGAAAAAAATAAGTTATTACCATAAATGCGATTTTAGAAATGAATTATGTATAAGTGGGTAATAAAAAGTCACAAGTAAATAATATACGTTATGATATATAAGATTACATTTTTTAATAAATGAAAAATAAACTTATATTTATTTTAAAGGAGGTTTGCACATGTTTGTAGGAAGTCGATACCATTTTCGTCTCACTTTTATTTTCTATGAGACACTTTCCATATTCACCTCATGTTTATTTTAATGTGGTGTATATACTGACCATGAATGTAATTTAAGATTATTCTCATGAAAATTATTGGGATTTATAGATACATTTTAGTATCTCTCTTTTATTGGATTTACAGTTCTATGGTTTCCAAAGTGGTAAGACATTTTTTTTCTCAACTTGCCTTCTTTGGGACATACGTTGTGTTATGAAACTATCTTATTTTATGGGGTGTATATACAGAACCTTAATATTGTTATATCTTGAATATATTTATTCTCATGATATTATATGTTTTATTTAATTTTATTCTTTCACGAGGCTTACGACTCAAAGTTACCAAAGTGGTAAGATATTTCTGTTATATTCTCATTATTTATTGGGATTGTTTATGATTATTCATACAATAATGAAGTAATATAATATATCTCTCGAGAAACTCTTGAATTTTATATCCTATATTTATTTCATAGGAATACATGTTATCAATTCCTTTTTCTCTCGTCATGTACTCAATATTCAAAAACAATTTTTTCTGAAGTAAACTGACAGAATTTATCTATTCGGTCCAAAAAAACATTTTCTTATATATATATGTTTTATAAAAATGTTTTCAAAATTCTTTTAATGTATTTATAAAGTATTTTTGAAAGAAATTTTTACCCATGTTTTATTTTTTCGAAAAAAATTATAAGTAATCTTCATGTTGTTTTCCAAAGAGGGCCTCTTTGGTATTTATAGAACATGTGAAAAGAGTAATTTTTTTTTCTAATGTGTATGAAATGAATGTTATTTCCCACAGACATGACCGATAAATGATTTAAATATTCCTTTATATGTTTATAAAGTTCTTTTGAAATAAAATTATTTTGAAAACTATTTATGAATTTTTTGTTTTAAAAATTGATTTTCAAAGCCAAAAAGGAATTTTTTCAAGAAATGTTACAAGAGATAATTCAAAATAATTTTTCATATAAGATGAAATACTTTTATTTTTATTATTTATTATTGAGGATATTATACAATGATTACATTATTAATATTTTTATGAATGTTTTATGTTTATTACGACAAGATGTTTATGAAACCCATTTCTTTTCCATGGGTTACCCCATGATAAAATGATTATAAAACCCACTTACATTTCAACAAGTTATGATTTGATGAAATGATGATGTGTATATGAATCCCATTTCTTTTCCATGTGTCACTCTATGATAGAATTATAATGAAACCCATTTATTTTCATGGGTTCCGATATGATGAATTTTTTATGGTCTTATGAAACACATTTGTATGTTTTTCATTTTGTGATGTGTGGGACCTATATCTTCTTTAAATGAATTTGTTATAGATTGAAATATCATGAGATAAATAGGACAATAATGGCGAGTGAACTCAATTAAGTAACAAAATTTTTCCAATATGATTTTCTTGGGAGTGAACATGGACTACTAATATGGTTAGGGGAGTGAACCCATTACACAATGATAAACATGGTAATTAGCCTTAAATACTATGGAAATGATTTTATATTCTTATGTGTATGCTGAAACTCTAAGTCTTATGCCAAAGTTATGATATCATATATCAGGTTCTTTAATTTCTTTATGATTGATGTCGTATGAACTGCCATGATTTATGTCATATCTCATGTTTATGATCTCTAATATACATGGTATGTTTTTCAAATGTTATTCTCATATTCAATGAATTTGGTGGTTATAGAAAACATCATACTGGTTCTACAACGGTCTTTATTTGTGGTCTCCAGATCCTTTTAGATCTAAAAGATTTCATCACTCCCCTTGTAAGAATGTGATTCAGGGTAAATGACATTGGCTGATCTATACCGGATTGGGTTTGTTTATTTTTATGGTGTGGCATTGGATTTAGTTTGAATTGCTTTGAAAATCTCTAGGGATGATGGTGGGGGAATCATGCAGATGTTTGGGCATGAGGCTGTTCCGGTGTCTTCAGCTCAATTAACAGGCACTTGTTTTGATGGAGGTGATTCATGATAGACTTTGTTGGTGTTTTTCAGAGTGGTCATGGTCCCTTATATGTCATTAGGTAGATGGTTCTCTCTCCAGTTTGTGCAATGGCTTAGAAGCTAGACAATCATTTGGGTTTTCTAACTAAAGTTCAGAAATATTTTTTCTCTGTATTGAAAGCTTGATGGGGTACATATGTCACCGGGAGTTATGGTTCATTATCTTATTTCATTTGGATGTGGATTATTCACCTTGAAAGTAACATAATGTGGGAGGCCTCGAAAGAGGGATGGGTGTGATGGCACCCATCATTCAGAGATCTATCATTTTTTTTGTAGATGGATGGGCACTTGGTCATTGATTTTTGTAAAGCGATTTTTGTCTAATTTTGCGGTGCATCCGGTTGACGGTGCAATGATGGCCATATATGCACCAATGGGTGGGAATCTTGAAAGAGATATGGGTTTTGTGGAACCCATCATATGGTCCTAATCACATATGTTTTTGTAGGTCGGATGAGTACTCTTCCATGCTGTGTTGACTATCATGACACAATTTTGGTAGGGGCGACACATCATCTTTGATAAGAATCATTGTTGTACTATCTGACTATAGGGGGGGGATGATACTTTTTAAAGTGAATTGTTATAATGTACGTTTCCTTTTGGGAATTTGTGACCATGTCAAGACTTTCAGGTCATATTTCTTTTAGGATTTTTTCATCTGGTTCATGTAATGGGTTTCCCCTTTTCCTTGTTTCAAAAGGGTTTTTCTCTTTTTTTTTTCAAAAATGGGGGTTTTATCCTCAACACTAAAAAAATAATATCTAAAATGATATAATATTTATGTATAATAAATTTGGGTCATGATATGTCTGAAAAGGTTTAGATCATTTTTAGACAAAAAAGATTATGTTGGAGTTTTATTAAAGATTTTAGTAAGATTGATATCCATATCTCTAGATTTATTTTGAAGGAAGATGAATTTTATTTTAATGAGGAGATTTGGGAAATAATTGATAAATTGAATAGGAGACAAATTAACTCACACTAGTGCAGAAAACATTTTTTACGTCGGTTATTTTTCATTATTTACGTCGATTTTTAGGCGACGTTAATACGGACGACGTTATAAATAACGTTTTTTACGTCGGTTATTTAAAACCCGACGTAACATCCCTAACATCACGGGGGTTTATCACGTCGGTTATTTCTAAACCTACGTGATAAAACGCCTGGGATATCGTTTATCACGTCGGTTATGACATAACTGACGTGATTAACCCTTCCCCGGGCCTATTATCACGTCGGTTTCTTAAATAACCGACGCGATAAAAAGGCCTGGGAAACGTTTTAGCACGTCGGTTATCCAATAACTGACGTGGTAAATCGATTCCCAGGCCTTTTAGAACGTCGGTTATATTAAGAACCGACGTGATAAAAGGCCCGGGAACGGTTTAGCACGTCAGTTCTCGAAAAAACCGACGTGATAAACCCCTACCGATTTATTTACCACGTCGGTTATAAAATAACCGACGTGAAAGCGATATTTTTTTTAAATAATTGCACTGCTCTCACCAAAAAACAACCAGAAACCAAACAACAAAAATAATGCCAGCCCTCCCCCAAGCCCCAACTGAACCCCACCCTCATCTATACCCACCTAACAACCTGGCCAGGCCTCCCCCACCACATTGGAGCCCCACCACAACCCTTGGACACCCTCCACCCCTTGGACGGCCCCCCCACCCTCATTTACACCCCCACGACCCCTAGTGTAGCCTCAAACACCCATTGGACACCCCTCCCATATCCCTTGGACACCCCCCACCCCTTGGACACCCCCCACCCCTTGGATAGCCCCCCCCCCCACCCTCATTTACACCCCCAAGACCCCTAGTACAGCCTCAAACACCCATTGGACACCCCCCCACACCTTGACAGCCCTCCCAGACCCCTTGGACACCCCCCGACCCCTGGACACCCCCCCGAGCCCTTGGACAGCCCCAAACACCCCTTAGACACCCCTCCCATATCCCTTGGACACCCCCACCCCTTGGACACCCCCCGCCCCTTGGAAAGCCCCCCCACCCTCATTTACACCCAACCGGCCCCTTGGACAGAACTCCCAGACACCTTGGACACCACTCCCATATCCCTTGGACCCCCCACCCATTGGACACCCCCCACCCCTTCGACAGCCCCCACCCTCATTTACACCCCCCCGAACACTAGGACAACCCCAAACACCCCTTGGACACCCCTCCCATATCCCTTGGACACCCCCACCCCTTGGACACCCCCACCCCTTGGACAGCCCCCCCACCCCCTGGACACCCCCCCGACCCCTTGGAAACCCCCCCGACCCCTTGGAACCCCCCATCCCCTTGGACAACCCCAAACACCCCTTGGACACCCCTCCTAAATCCCTTGGACACCCCCCCACCACTTGGACACCCCCACCCCTTGAACAGCCCCCCCACCCTCATTTACACCCAACCGACCCCTTGGACAGCCCCAAACACACCTTGGACACCCCTCCCATATCCCTTGGACACCCCCCACCCCTTGGACACCCCCACCCTCATTTACACCCCCCCGACCCCTAGGACAGCCCCAAACACACCTTGGACACCCCTCCCATATCCCTTGGACACCCCCCAAACACCCACCCACCCCCTTGGAACCTCTCCCCCCATACCAAAATCCAGACCAGAAAAACCATCAACAGTAGACCAAAATAAGAAGTAGAGAAAAATTAAACATTCACTTATATAACATTCAAAACTTACACTGTCAACTTCAAAAAAAACTAAATCCAACCTAAACGACTACGAAATACACAATTACATTAACAATATTCAAAATTACATTTTACATTACAAACAACTAAAAGTCAATCAAACCTGTAAAATAATTTGACCACTCCACTTGTAAGTGTTTGATATCGTCAGCAGTAAAGGGTTGAGGGTCATCAAAAAGCTACAAAGGAAAAGGATAGTAGTCAACGTGTATAATGAATAAATCAAATTGAAATATTATGAGAAAGAGGAAATCTTACCAGGTCAAAACTCAGAACTGTCCCAGTTGTTATTATTTCATACATAAATCTTAACATGTAATATCCGCATTCGATGATGCCTTGTTGCTCATGACATTTCTGTTTGAATGAGTGTAAATTCAATATATTATTTTTATGTAATAAATCAAAATGTACAAATTATAAATGGATATTTACCTTCGCATGTACATATTTGATCTTGAAATTCCTTTTCTTTGCGCTTTTTCGAAAGTGGACCCATGCCCTGTTAGAAAATAATACGAATGGGGTAAAATTAAAATTCATTATAATATATAAAACTATTGTGAAATTGAAACTTACGTTTCCAATATATTTTTAAAACTTTCTCGCACATCATCATGGAGAGAGCATATCAAATAAAGTGCTTTCTCCCTAGGGCAAAAAACCCCTAACATCCAATGATCCCTGATAAAAGGAAATTTAACGTTAGTGGTTTTTTATTTTAAAAGATAATTAACTCTTTGAGAGGGATGTGTTTCATACCTCTCACAAAAAGGCATCATCCAACACTGTGTGATTACATTCTTTTCAAATCTATCAGCAATATAAATCATTCTTTGTTCCTCATCCAATGCACATGCTTCAGGGGAAATCAATTGTGGGTCCACGAATCCATATACATCTGTCAGCTCATTCCTCTCACAAATTTTATACAGATACCTAATACAAAGCAGACATAAGTATACATTTTTAATAAATATAACGCAAGGAAAAGGTGTTAAGACTTACATGATAAAAATTTGCACCACGTTGATGCCCAACTTATCTCCAGTGACAAACTCCATGATATCAGTTTTCATAATCCCCACACTTAGTTCACGTCCACAGACATAAGCTTCCATTGTAAAGTCATAATGATCCGCCAACAAATTTGAATATCTTGACAATTTGTCAAGACTGATAGTATCTGCATCTGATGTCATAGCTATCTGTCTTTGTTGTTGTCTATACAGTATTTCTTTACCTTTGAAGTATTCCTGTAAAAATAAATTGAAAAATATATTAGTTTTCAAATGATAAAACATTAATAAAAATATAAAATAAAAGATATAACATCCATACCTCTATGGTAATGAGTCGAAGAAGTCTGGATGGCCAAAGTAAAAAATGGCCGATACTATGTCCAACTATCGTCACCTCATCTGTAGGTAATGGTATCCGAGCTGATCTATCTATAATATCCTGTACAGTGACCCTCTGATTCTCTACCTCTAACTGTTGATGATGAACTGTATCTCCTATACAATATACCATCCCATATGCAACTATATGATGTTGAGGATCATCAACATACAACTCACAATAAGTAGGTAGCTGCGGCGGAGGAGGAGGATCAAAAATGGGGTCCGCAGGCTGAGGTGGGGGAGTGGGAGCTACTGGGAGAGGTGGAGTGGGAGCTGCACCCTGAAATTGTCTTTGCAAGTCTGCAAACATAAACTGCACCGATTCTCTAATCTTTTCCTCCATTGTCGCATTAATATTATGGACTTCAGCCTCCAAGGATTCTATTTTTTTTATAAACTCCCTCAACGTTAGAAGTTGAGGAACGTGGCAACACTTTTCTTACCGATACACCTGCCGGATATCCTCTTACACGGCCAGGATGTTCGGGCTTTCCCAATGCCATAGATAAAATATCTTCCCTCCCAGATGGTGTAAATGTCCCCTGTGAACTCTACTCCTCAAGAGAGTCCAGTAATAATTAATTGAACATTTCTATAATGATTGGAAATATATGACAAAAATAGTAAACTTAAATAAATAAAATAGATATCTTACAATCTTCTCAACTACGAGTCTCGATTCTTCCGAAAGATATTTTCCTTTTTTGCCCTTCCGAGCTCTTTTCCATTTCTCATGTCTAGATGGAGGGGATGGAGGGGCCACCTCTCCAGAGCTTGAAGACTCAGCTCTTAGTTGTTGAAATTTTTCTGCCATCATTTGTTCTTCCAATAATACATACCCTCCCCGAGATAAACTATGATGGTATACATTTTTAGATTGGATCTCTTGATGAGATTTCCTTGTTTGCTGTAAATTAAGAATAAGTAATCATTAACAAAACAATAATAAGATCATTTATATAAGAAAGCTTATAAAAGTTTACATTGCCCTTACCAAAAATGATTCTTTTCTTCTACTTTCAAAAAATTGTCTCCATGTGTCTTCATCTATAAAAGGATATATACGACATGGATTCTCACGACTCCTATGACCATAAATGAAATCAGATCAGAGGGTTGATTTGAAATCCCTCCATCTCCTAGCAGCCAACGATAAGCATTTCTTCCTGACTCCTCCAGTGTCAGGAATATCAAATGTCATCTGATAAAAAAGAGGTTAAAAATATTATATATACTAGAAACATTGAAAGAACAGTCAAACAATAGCAAAAGATCTTACCAAAATGGTCTCCCACAGCTGAGAAATTATCGCCTTATACACACTTCTCCAATCATCATAGAGAATGCTTACTTTTCTCTTAGCCTGAGTTGCTACAAAACCCTTAAAATCTTTAGCATTTGGACCTCTAGGAAGATCATCATCATCAAACTCCACGACTATCCTCTCCTCCTTCGTACGGGCAAGTGATAATTTTGGTAAACGTGTGCACCCACGCTTACCAACCTTTGAACTCTTTTTCGTAATAGGAGCATGTGAATGTTCCTCCCCAGATGTATGACCAATATGCTCATCTCCAGAATCATGTGGCTGATCAACTGATTGATCTGTCATTTTCCTTAAAATCAAAAAAACAAACATTAGTTCACAAATATACAAATTCAAATATTGTAATACTACTTAATCAGAAAATAGAAAAGTGTACTAAATTACATAATAGTAAACATTGGTAATATGGTAAGCATGTTAAACAATGATAAACATGGTAAACACAGTCTGTTGTACCCCTCTCTCTTGGATTTTAATGATCACAATCACTCTTATTATGTTCTAACTTGTTTTCAAGTGTTTTTGTTGATAGGCAAAAGGTTTCCAAGGAGTTGGCCCAAGAAAGCTGAAAAGAGGACTCACTGAGTCCACCGGTCAGCCAGTGTGAGCTCACCGACCAGCCGGAGGACCCAAGCAGTAGACTTGCCCACTGCCTGGTGTCACCGGCCGGCCGGTGGTGATCCACCGGCCTGCCGGTGGACCAGACAGCCTTGCTCTATCTGGGCCACCGGCCGGCCACTGGCTCACCACCGGCCGGCCGGTGGACCAGACAGAGAGACTTCCTCTCTGTCTGGACCACCGGCAGGCCGCTGGATCACCACCGGCCGGCCGGTGGACCAGACAACCTTGCTCTGTCTGGACCACCGGCCAGCCGCTGGATCACCACCGGCCGGCCGATGGACCAAACAGAGAGCCTTCCTGTCTGTCTGGACCACCGGCCGGCCGCTGGATCACCACCGGCCGGCCGGTGGACCAGACAGAGAGCCTTCCTCTCTGTCTGGACCACCGGCCAACCGGTGATCCCCCACCGGCCGGCCGGTGCGCCCAAGACTTCTCCTCTTTACGGTTTTTATTGTTTTATCATTTTGGTTTGATATATGTTTTAATAAGTAAAAAATTTACAATATCTAACATTATATGAAAAAACTAAATGTAAACAAGAAATAAACATGTGTTACCTGTAATTTTAGGAATGTACAGTTGGATTGTTTTCCCAAATTCCTTCGTCGTGATCGTTCCTTATGGCACAAACCATGTCTTCAACATACTCATCATTATGTTCTATTAATCTTTCCATGGAAGTAGGGATCTCACATAAATCAGCATCTTCATAAAATTCATCCTCACCAACATATTGTTTTTTCCCTTGTAAAATAACAGCCCACTGCATATTTGATTGATCTACTACATAGAAAATTTGTTTGGCATGTGTTGCCATTATAAAATAATCAGCTGTGTCTTCCAATCTATTCAGATTAACAAGTGTCATTCCAAATTCATCGTGTCTGACACTGTTGTTACCGATAAACCATTTACAGTTAAAAACAGGAACTTTAATTTTAAAGTAATCAGCCTCCCATATGTCTTCAATCACTCCATAATATGCACTTGATGCCGAAATTGGGTTTCTGTCCTTAGCACTCGAAAAATGCATTGCTTCTGCAAACACCAATACACCACTATTCTGAACTGCACTTCTATTGTCCTGAGCTTTCGTATGAAATGTATAGCCATTAATGTCATAAGCGGACCATGTTATCACATTTAAAGATGGACCACCCACTATCCATTTTAATGTCTCTGATACATCTGATCTACCAAGCAAGGTCTTTTTAAACCATGGCAAAAAAGTTTTGTTGTGCTCATTCAAAATCCACATTTCTTTCTTCTTTGGATGACATTGTTTCAACTCATTAATATGCAATGTGATATACGGTTGAACATCAGCTATGTTATTCAAGATGTATGATTCTAACTTCTTCATCTGTTCAGCTGACAGTGATTTGACTTTCAAGCCACGAATCCCCTTTCCCTCATTATTAACCCGTTCATGGCGAGATGGATGCAAACCTATGTGTTGCGCCGTAGCCAAGTAGCTCGTACAAAACTCTGCTACCTCCTCAGAAATATACTTTTCAATAATGGAGGCTTCAGGTCGATATGGATTTTTAACATATCCCTTTAATATTTTCATATACCTTTCAAAAGGATACATCCAACGAAGATATACAGGTCCACAAAGCTTTATTTCTCGAACCAGATGAATCATTAAATGCACCATCATATCAAAAAAAGTAGGAGGAAAATACATTTCCAAATGACAAAGTATAAAAATTGCATCCTTTTCCAAAATGTTCAAAGCATTCACATCAATCGCCTTGTTACAAATTGAATCGAAAAAATAACACAACCTCATTATAGTATTTCTGACACGGATGGGCAATATTCCACGCAGTGCAACTGGTAGAATTTGTTGCATCATGACGTGACAATCATGTGATTTCATACCTATCAACTTCAAGTCTTTCAATGAGACAAAATTTTTTACATTTGAAGAATAACCTTGAGGCACTTTGATATCATGAAGACACTGACAGAAGCTACTTTTCTCCCTCTTCGATAATGTATGACAAGCCGGGGGAAGAAATGTTCGTCTTCCTTTAGGAGTGGGAGCTAAATCCAAACGTATTCCCATTGATAGTAGGTCTAACCTTGCATTCAACCCATCTTTTGTCTTTCCTTTAATATCTAGCAATGTTCCGATCAAAGAATCACAGATATTCTTCTCCACATGCATGACATCAATATTATGTTTGACTTCATGATACCTCCAATATGGTAGCTCAAAAAATATTGACCTTTTCTTCCAAATATGTCTATCATTACCAGATTTCTGTGTCTTTCCCAATGTCACATCAAGGTTTTTCACCCTCTCAAAATACAAATCTGGGGATAAAGGTTTTGGAGCAGTATCAAATTCTTGTGAGCCATTGAATGCCTTTTTTAGTCTTCTATAAGGGTGATCCATAGGCAAAAACTTTCGATGACCCATGTACATTGTTTTCCTCCCATGATGCAATTGACAATATGACGTCTTTTGTTCGCAAATTCGACATGATTTATGCCCTTTAACACTGTATCCAGAAAAATTTCCATATGCTGGGAAGTCATTTATAGTGAATAGAAGCACTGCATGCAGTTGAAAATATTCCATTTTATAAGAATCATACACCCTAATACCATCAGCCCATAACAGTTTCAAATCATCAATCAGCGGTGACAAGTATACATCAATATCATTGCCGGGTTTCTTTGGACCAGAGATCATGATACTCAACATGACATATTTGCGCTTCATACAAACTTCAGGAGAGAGGTTGTAAATTACCAATAAAACAGGCCATGAACTATGTGTGCTACTGAGGGTTCGGTATGGATTCATTCCATCTGTGCACAAGCCTAGTCTCAGATTTCTAATTTCATTTCCAAATGTAGGGTACTGGGCATCAATTTTCTTCCATTGTGGACAATCAGCTGGATGACATATTTTTCCATAACATACCCGCTCATCAGCATGCCATCTTAACCTTTTTGCATCATGTGAATTAGCAAATAAACGTTTGAAACGAGGAATTATAGAAAGATACCAAAATACCTTTGAAGGGAGCTTTGTAATCTCTACATCAGCTTGTGATTTTTCTTTCACCTTATACCGTGATGTCCCACATTTAGGACACTCTTTCAGAAATTCATATTCCTTCCTATATATAATGCAGTCATTCGTACATGCATGTATTTTCCTGTATCCAAATTCCATCAGGCATAATATTTTTTTGGCCTTATAATGTGAATCTGGAAGATTGTTATCTTTTGGAAGAATGTCTTTCATCAATTGTAGCAGCTCTGTAAAACTTCTGTCACTCCATCCATGTTTCTCCTTCAGGTTAATCAATATTAACACCGCCGACAAAACCGTAAAATCTGTACAACCAGGATATAATGGTTTTCCGGCATCACCATATAGACGTGCAACTGTCGGTTCTATCTCAATTTGTTCTGCTACAATATCGCGAATCATTTCTTCAATTCCATCGGAGTTACCATCTTGCGATTCATTATCATCAGTGACATTCTGTCCAGTTTCGCCATGCCAAATCCAAGGGTTGTAACTCGGATTGAAACCATGACAAATCAGATGATCTTTTATCTCTCTACTTTTCAACTTCTTCATATTCAGACATTTCAGGCATGGACAGAAAAAAAATTTCACTACTTGGAACATTTCGTTTAGAAAATTCCAAAAAGGCATCAACACCTTCCTCATATTCATTGCTCATTCGATGTGCCGTAATCCAACTTCGACTCATTATTACCTATAACAAATAGAAAAAAAAAATATATTTTTTAGATAAGACAAATATATGTTTATATGAAAAAAATCATAATTTGAATGTAAACAATTTTGAAATATAAAACAAATCGATGTGTATTTAAAAAAATATGCTTGAATATTATTTTTTAAACAAAATATAGTAAGATATAACACCCCCCGACCCCTCTGGACAGCCCCCCGCCCCTCCTGGACACCACCCCCCACCCCCTACCCCCTTGGACACCCCCTGGACATCCCCCAACCCTCTGGACAACCCCCCCACCCACCCGGACAACCCCAAATACCCTCTGGAGAGGCCGCCACCCACTTGGACAGCCCCCCACACCCATCCACCCCTTGGACACCCCGCTGGACACCCCACCGACCCCTATGGATAGGCCGCCACCCCCTTGGACAGCCCCCACACCCACCCATCCCCTTGGACACCACCCTGGACACCCCCCGACCCCTCTGGACAGCCCCCGACCCCTCTAGAAAGCACCCCCACCCCTCCTGGACACAACCCCCCACCCCCGACCTGCTTGGACACCCCCCTGGACCCCCCAACCCTCTGGACAGCCCCCCACCCCTCCTAAACACCACCCCACCCCCTACCCCCTTGGACACCCCCCTGGACACCCCCCAACACCCACCCACACCCTTGGACAGCCCCCACACCCACCCACCCCCTTGTAAACCCCCCTGGACACCCCCCAACCCCTATGGACAGCCCCCACCCCTCCTGGACACCACCCCCACCCCCTACCCCCTTGGACACCCCCCTGGACATCCCCCAACCCTCTGGGCAGCCCCCCCACCCACCCGGACAACCTCAAATACCCTCTGGAGAGGCCGCCACCCACTTGGACAGCCCCCCACACCCATCCAACCCCTTGGACACCCCCCTGGACACCCCACCGACCCCTCTGGACAGGCCGCCACCCCCTTGGACAACCCCCCACACCCACCCATCCCCTTGGACACCACCCTAGACACCCCCCGACCCCTCTGGACAGCCCCCGACCCCTCTAGAAAGCACCCCCACCCCTCCTGGACACAACCCCCCACCCCCGACCTGCTTGGACACCCCCCAACCCTCTGGACAGCCCCCCACCCCTCCTAAACACCACCCCCACCCCCTACCCCCTTGGACACCCCACTGGACACCCCCCAACACCCACCCACACCCTTGGACAGCCCCCCACACCCACCCACCCCCTTGTAAACCCCCCTGGACACCCCCCGACCCCTCTGGACAGCCCCCCACCCCTCCTGGACACCACCCCCCACACCCTACCCCCTTGGACACCCCCCTGGACACCCCCAACCCTCTTGATAGCCCTCCCACCCCCCTGGAATCACTGAAAATTTACCATAACAAGAAGTTGGGCCATTCAAAGAATGTTTTTAGGTGTGGAGGAAGAACTGAGTTTCAATATATAGAGAAGGAAATCGACATTAGGTTGTCTATTCCAGGTGTGGATTTGAAGGAGTTAATGTTTGTTCAGTGACCCAAGAGATTGAATCAGAAATTCAGATGTTGTGCCATTTTCTCATGATGAGGATGAATAATTGGTGGGGTTTGACTTTTAAATGGAGAGCTTAGCAGACCATCATATTTTCTATAGATCAGTAAAGTATGTTAGCATCGAACATAAGGCTTAAGGGATGTTTTCAGATCCAAATATGTATGTTGATGGATGCAATGGATCTAGTAGAGGTTCTAGAAAGAATGGTGGTTTTATTTGTTTAGGATAAGTAGTGAATAAAAAACTAGTTAATTTTTTACTTGCTGAAAAGAGGGTATCTAAAATTTTTAACATGCCGAGGGGAAATCTGGCGAGTCCTCCTCGTGAAACTTTGTTTGCAGGGGGTGAAAATGGTGATGTGATCCCAAATCCATGCACCTATGCCATGGTTGTGTGTGAATAAAGTAGTAACAACTGTAAAAGGGCAACCCATCCAAATGGACACGCCCCAACCCTCTCGGGGATTTATAGAAAACGATGAAAAATTAGTGAAATCATAAAATTAGTAAATATTGCAAGTAGAACTAATAGATCTAGGGATGATAAATAAGATTATGGTGCCAAAACGAGTTAAAAGGGTTCACAATCGAAGAATCTTATCTAGTTTCAACAAAAAAATCACAACACATATATATATACTATCCGAGAAAAAAAACCAACGAGTGGGAGGATTACCTGAGTGCTGCGAGTTTAGATGATTGATCCGAGGAGATTAAATATGAGAAACGATGATGGAAAAATGAATCTAAACCAACGAAATGGACGAGCTGATTCGGGTTTACGCGCGAGAGAGACGAGTCGCGACTGTCGAAGGTAAACTCGCGAATGACAATCCACGGGTCTGGGTAAATTTTTAAATGAGTTATCACGTCGGTTATTCAATAACCGACGTTATAATTTTTTTAAAAACATTTATAACATCGGTTATTCAATAACCGACGTAAAAACCTTCCTCCGATTCTTTTGTTACGTCGGTTATTTTATAACCGACGTTATAAAGGGCTCAAAATCCGCATTTTTTTACGTCGGTTATTCCATAACCGACGTGAAAAACATATGCGGATTCTTTTTTTACGTCGGTTATTTTATAACCGACGTAAAAAGGCCTTCAAAAACCGCGTTTTTTACGTCGGTTATTTTTATAACCGACGTAACAAACACCCCCCGATTCTGTTTTTTACAGCGGTTAATGTATAACCGACGTAAAAAACGAAGCCGCGCGATTAATAACGTCAGTTATAAAAATAACCGACGTAAAAAACCTCATTTTACATATTATGACGTCGGTTTTATATAACCGACGTAAAAAATGGTGACGTAAAAAACGTTTTCTGCACTAGTGTCACCAATTATTCTGACACAAAATTTAGAATAACCATTTGATCTAATTTATGATAAATCTAATAAAGTTGTTGGAGAAGTTATTTCTCAAAGAATTGAGGGTAAACAAAAAATATTTCTAATATATCTAGGAAGTTATATTCTAACCAATTAAACAACAGATGAAAAATGTAGTTTTTAGTAGTTTTCTTTTATTTGGTATTATTTAGATCATATTTTCTTTGTACTAACAATTTTTTGACCATGAATCCCTTGGATATTTGATGATGAAGGAATATTCCAATCTTAATATTGTGATATGGATGTTAATGACATAGAATTTTAGCATAGAAATAAAAGAAAAAAATGGATCGTATAACTAGGGGTCCAATCAACTAAGTAGACTATCCAACATGCAATAAGGGGAGGTCCCATCCCATACACTAATATTGAACATTATTACAAGGAGAAACAATACTTGATTGAAGGTGAAGTTCCATGGTTTGTATACAAAGTAATTTAGTAATATATAAAACTCCAACCCAATTAAATCCCCACGAAAGTAAAATAATAAAATTTTAATTTTGATATTACCTTTGAGATGATCAATTTATTGTTAAAATATACAATTATCAAATGATAAGAATACTATTGCCTAAAAGTGACATAGAATCAGTATTTTAGTTCTATCACACTTTAGATTATGGAGGCCACATTAGACCTTAAAGGATTTAAGAAATATTTTTAGAATATTTCATCTATTATCCTACCTTGTTTAGATATACACATAAATTGAATAAAAAAATTTGAATTTTTTTAGTTTTCTAGAAATATTTCATGAAGAGAAGAAAAGAACCAAAGTCCCATTAGATATTTTTTTTAAAATTTAGTGATTTTTTATGGAACTTTTACCAATGTAATATGAAAATTATCATATTTTTCTTTTAGCATATTAATTTAAAAAATGGGTAGAAACTAAATATAGAAGAACTAATGATTTAAAAGATATTATTGGTTTTGTTAGGGATAACATATTTTATAGATTTGGAATGAACAGATTCATAATCAATGATCTTGAGACTAACTTTTAAAATTGGATAATTTGGGACTTATTGAGAAAATATGGAGTGCATTATAAAGCATCAACACCCTATCACCCCTATAAGAATGCCCCAACTAGAGTTTCTAATATTAAAATCAAAGGAATTATGGAAAATAATATGAAACCAAATAAGAAATCTTGGAGCTAGTGGTTATAATAAGACTTTTACACTTACATGATAGACTAAAAAACACCTATAGAAATGATCCCCTACCAATTGATTTATGGGAAATTTTACCAAATGCCTATAGAATTGGATCCCAAAACCAAATAGGTTGTGAGAAATTTGAATATAAATATTGATAGATTAGGAAATGCGAGCCCACTATGGCTAAAATAAATAGACTAAATTAAAAGATAAGATCTCTAAATTTCCAGGATTTACAAAGAGAGAACAATTATGGATTCTTAAAATATAATTCATCCAAATGCCTTATATCCTAGAGATATAGTGTTTCTATACAAATATTGACTCAAAAATATTTTTTTGTCAATATCACTCCAAAAATTTCAAGATGGTATCATTACTACTAAGAAATACCTTGAAATAAGAAAACAAATGTTCATTATGCTGTTGGATGAGTAAAAAAATCCCAATTTTGACTTCCAATCCATACCATGGGAATGATTTTTTATACTTCTCATAAGATTTTCTTGTTTTTTGATAGATTATTTGGTACAATGAATTATTTCCCATAAATTTTAGTGTTTTTGGGGATTCCTCTCTTTATAAAAGAGTTTCTCTTTCATGGTCTCACTTGGATTTCATTGGGCTTTTTCTAAACATTATGGTTTTATCAAATGCTTTTATAGACCATTTCACAACCATTTCAGGTGCTGATCAACCTGATGAATGTGTTCCTATCAAAGCCATCAAATATGTTAGAGAATTATACAAACAAGGAGCCACTTATAATGACCAAACACACTAGGGGTGAAAATGACCAAGGAAAAGGAAATATGATGTAGTAGAAAATATAAAAAATCAGAGACAATGAAACTGATTTGTGTATTTTAAATTCCAACACGCTAAGAAAACAAATCTCAAAACTAGTTCTTAAGGGAATTACAAAGTAAATGGAGAATTATGAACAAAAATATTCTAAGAATACTACTATTATTCCCGCAATAATAAAAATAAAATTCCTATAGATTTCTCTATTTGGCATCAATATTTTTCATTGAATGGGTGCTTTCCCCTAGGTGGAATTTGGGTTTTAGTCAATGGGTAGCAACTAATGCCTCTTTCTAGAAGAATTATAATGACAATTTGATGATAGGACCTAGCCATTGTTTTTACAATGACATCTTTTGGATTGTTTCTCTTTGAAGCCTCAGATTGTATCTCTCCTTAAATCCTATACTGGTGTAAGCTCTTTACACCACATGCTTTATTTTCAAATTTTGTTTATTTCAAAAAATTCTTGTGGGGAATTAATTGGATGATAGATTTATATCGATGATTTTATAAAACAAATTAGGATAATTCATCAATTATGTATGTGCTAGGTAACTTTTTAGTTTAAATATTTTTAATATTTTTTTTCATTTTGTTGTATTCAATTTATCATTTTTAGTGTGTTTTTGAAACCTATGAGATTTAATTAAATACCCTTTTATACATTTAGTCTATTAAAATACTGAGAATCTTATTTTAACCAAACAATAAAATTATATTAATGAGAAAATAAAATTTATTTCAGAATCTAAATGATTAAATTTCATGCAAGACCCACTATTTTTTGAAACTCACGACATGAAATACTGCCCTTTATTTTAAAATGCATACCCAAAATGCTTATGAACCAATTTCAACATTGTCTTTATAATGAATTATTTTTTGAGAAAACCAAGACATACATTAATAATAATATTTTTATGATTAATCTAATGAAAACCTAATAGAATTAACGAATATGGTGAATTACGTTATTAATGTACTCTTTGATTTTTAAATCCACTTTTCAATGAAAACTTTTTTAAACCAACTAATACATCAATCCTTATAGTAATTAATAGTCATGAATGAATTTTATTTTTTTAGGTAGCCATGTTATAATACATGTATCATTATCTACCTTTATATAGTATCCTTTTCATGGTTTAAGTTGAACTTAATTAGGGGAAAAGGAAAATTTTATTGAAAAAATATTTTTCAGATTATGTTTGAATTTAATGAAGTATTTATTGAAACTTTTTTACTCATATTTTGGGAGTAAATCATGGTAGAATAATTAAAAAAATGTTCTTGACATCATCTATGGCTATAGATCGAGATCCACCACTATTTACTGTGAAATTGTTCCCCAATTTCAATGAAAAATATGATTATAAATATAAATAAAATACTGAAAAAAAGATATTAGGAAAATGATAATAAATTGATGATTATTATATTTCTATTAATGTTTAAAAAGGTTAACCTGCACTAGGAGATATATAAGGTCCCACACCATCATTATTTGTCTTTTGAATCCCCTAATTCCTTCAAAAATAGAACCAATTTGTTTTTGAGAAATCTAATATAGGTAAGAAAGGAAGGGAATGTTTCTACTGCTGAATTGAGAAAAGGGTGTGGTCTGTCCATGTAGAGTTAAAATAAGTAGATTTAGGGGAGTGTAATAGGAAGTTATGGAGGAATATATCCTTTGGGTAAACTGAAATCATGTATTAAAATTTATCATGGACCCAAAACCACCTCATTTTTTATCAATAATTTTAAATTCAAATAATATGAACCCGATTGCCTTAGAATCACTCTAATAAAGCCCTCATGACATCGAAAATTATTTGAGTAATTTTTGGGAGATGTAGGAATTCGTCAAACCTATTGTGAAACTTGTGTGAACATGGAATTAGAAAAATCATGATTGAAAAACAAACTTGATTCTTGAGTGTACTACTCTAAATTTATGTTTAAGGGTGTATGATGTGATGAAATAATTGGAAATGAATTGAATTTACATAACAGATAAAATTTAAAAAATAACATTAATGAAACATTATGACTTTAGAAACACGATGTTGAAAATAGGAACACACATTGGATAGGTATTTGTATTTTATTTGGAAACCTCTTTTGAAATTCGCTTGTTTGGAGTCCATGGATTAAGTGTGGGGGAATTTAAAATACAATATATTTATACATTTTTTATTGAGATTCAATGATTTTAAACCCACCATTTTAATCAATTCTAATGTTTCTATGATAAATTTTATTTTAGGGAATAATTTTGGATAAATTTGGAAAATTCATAAAATAATGATTCTTAATTGTTTATTTTACCATTTAAATTATTTGAATTAAGTGTACATTTATTTATTGATGTATTGGTGATTTTTTCATGTATCTAGAGTTAATTATGAATAATAAAAATGTTGGGAGTGGATTTGGAGAATTATATAAATTCATTAAAATCATACATGTGAATTATTTACATAAAAAAATTCTATGAATGCATATATAAGTGATATATGGGAATTTGGCTATGAAAATCCATCAATGTATAAAAATTTAATTATGTAATTATCCAAATATTTGAAGTAACCACATAATATAACTCAATAGATAAAAATTCATACACATATGACAATTCACCTCCGTTGTCATCCACATATGGGGAATCATAAACACAAATCTTTAGCTATACTTTTCTCCATATAGGGGATAATCAACTATATAATGAAATCATCAACTTGTGTAACAGTCCTCTAAAACCAAGAATAGAGAATCATTTTTCTCTTCAATCAGAATTATTATGAATCCACATCAACACTCATATGGATATTTAGAGGCTACCACATAGATCTATACATGTTGGGTTTTTTAAAGGATCAATGAAGTAAAATAGAAGTTTCTAAGAGAATAATATAGGGATATAAATTTATAACAGTGAGAAACAAGGAGGATTTTATTAAATACAAAATGAGGAGATTCTGGTTGTTTGAAAAGTGGATCTGAAGGTGGAAACAATTAATCTTTAATAGGAATGGAGGGAACACTATGAAAAGTGGGAGAAACTTTTTTCACATTGTACATGCCTCTAGAATATATAATTATATTTTCTCCTACCTTCTTTTCACATTTTCATTTTATTTTTATATATATTTTATAATTTATTTATGTTCACCCTCTTCATAATTTCCCTTTATATATAGTGGTAAACACCGAGTGATAATGTAAGGGATGGCTAAATCTATATGTGATGTTTTTCAAATTTTTAATGTAATAACACCTTTATTTCTTATGTTAAACTTGTTTCAATATTAAAATATTAGTTTTTATTATATAATGAGATCATATATAGTTTTAGGTTATTTAATTAATCCTTGAATTGGTATATGACCAATCTTTTCCATCCACCTAGTGTTGGTATTTATAGGATGTAATCGACTAGGGATAAGTGTTTAAGTGCTTAGTGAATGTCATTACATGTGAAAGGGGTAATGGGGACTCTAGGATGTGTATGAAAACTAATAACTGATTGGGAATTTACTATGTACATAATGAGGGTAAAATTAAATAATTTAACACATATAAAGGTGAGATGAGATCTTAGTTATGTATATTTTCATGAAAACTATCTTATCAGGGGATAAAGACGAAGAGATTTTGGAATCTCTCACTTACCATACTAGAAAAATAAGATTAAAAAATTCAGAAACCATGATAATATTACAGTAGGTTAAGGAACCCATGACCTGATCATCACTCCATAAATGATTCTAAAAAGCTAGCTTTAATTTCTACCTTTGTTTTCGAAATAACTAAAAATCCAAAATTGAAACACCTTTTTGATTTTCCAACTTTTAAATGAAAAAATGTTTTTAGGTGAATTAATCTCATTAAGAGTACCTATATTACTGAAACATCTAAATTTTAAATAGATAAAAATTGATTTTCCACACCTCATAAGAAGGTTAAGTCCATGTAGTTTGGGGTTTTCCATTTGACCTAGAAATGGGGGATATTTTCACCTGTAAAAGAGGATATCTATCAGTATTACCTTTATTAAAAACTTTTTTATGCAGTTTCAAATATACTATTATCCCTAGTAAATACCTCATGTTTTGTATTTAATATCGCAATAGTGGATGTATATTTAGATTTCATCCTATTATCACTCCAATGTTGACCAACAAACATGATATATGGCCGTGGGACCTTTTCATAAGTGGATGGATATTTAGATTCCATCCTCTTATCACTCAAATGTTGACTAGTAGACATGATATATGGCCATGGTACCTTTCCACAAGTGTATGGTTCTTCTTATGAAAGAGGATGAATATTGGGATTCACTACCTAAATAACTTATTATGTGTAATGAGTTTCCTATAAGGTCATTTCAGGCTATTGGCATTCCTTTCCTCAATTATATTTTTAGTGATGAAACTTTAATTTAAATTTTACAAGAATTTTCTAAAAATGCTATGGTCATGTTTTATGGTGGCCTTATTTGCACACGAGGACCTAAATAATTTTATTATATATTCATTTGTTTTAACATTTTTGGTGGGTGTGTTACACTATCATAACTTTGAAACTTATATTTATTTCTTGCACATCTAATTGATCACTATTTCAATCAGTGTATTAAGGTGATAAAGAATCCTATTAGGTTGTTGGACATAACCCTTACCCATGAACACAACATGAGGTTTGATGTTTTTGTGTATAGATTCATGTTTTTTCTCAAGAAATATTATTTACTTGTGATGGATATGTGGTTTAGGTCATGGAGGTTTTGGTGGCTGGGGATTTGGTAGGATGATTACATGAGTTGGTCTAGAGGACAATGTAGCTAATTTTTGGTTATTGATTAGCAAATGTACTAAACAGTCCACCAATATTCAGATTTATTTGATGGTTTATATTATAAATATATATGTATTACTTATGTTATGTATTATTTGTTTCATCATATAGTTGTGTACTACTTTATATTCCACCATATAGGGGACCTCTTGGATACTTTATTTTTTTCTATAGGTTCTGAGATTACGGTTATATAGATGGGTAAAGTAAATTTTTATATACTCAGGAAAAAACCAAGGGAATAATATTAGAGGCCATACGATCCTCATTAATTTTTAGGTCCTCCCCACTGGTTAGTAGCTTCTAGTATATGTGGAGGTTTACCGAAGGTAATGTTATAACCCCAACTCGAGTGATATTTAGGCAATATGGGTGAGTATGTTACATCAAATACAAATAAAACTAACATTCCTTATCAAATATTATAAATTGAAGTCAAAGTGGGATATTTGAATAAAAAAATAAAAAGGAACTCTATGTCATTCTTCAATACCCCTATTATTTTTATGTCATTATAAAGTAACCCTAGAGAACTTCTCCAATGGATCTTGTGTTTATAACTCCTTATCTTATCATAAATAGTTTTTTATCTATGAATCAACTCCTAGAGTGTATTGTAGCTTATACTTGGAGGAATAATAATCTATATAATTCATGCGAGGGGTGAAAAAACTATCATAAAATCATTAAAAACTGAATAATGAATCCAATTCCTACTCCAGTTACTCCATACAAATAAGTCTCTATCATTTTGGAGGAAAAATCATTTATTAAATAAAAACAATATAAATTGGGACTATAATAGTGATAAGGACACCACTATTATAAGCTACATGAAAAAAAAATCTCATAATGAACTATTTTCTTGGCTGATTATGATATCTAAGTGATAATATATGAAAAAATACATTGAAGAAAAGAACACTACATACAAATTTTATGCCTGATGCACAGATCCTTGGTAGTATCTTGGTATGTACTAATGAATTCTAGATATTTTGTATTTTTCTATATGGAACATTCATAAAATTGGAATGGAATGTGGTTTTCACCAAATATATTGAAATATACTACTATTCCATGTAATGAGGTGTATAAAACTGATAATATACTTTCTAATACACTCCATAAATGCCATATAGGGTGGATGGATGTGTATTTGGTATACCCCAAGTTTCATCATTTACTCAAAATAGAATTTATTTTCCTTATAATCACTATGCTAAGTCTAGGGAAAACATAAGCATACACTTCAGGCAAACTGCTCATGTACTATTGATTGAGATGGTGGGTTTCTTCAAATAAACACAACATGTGATATTTAACTACATCATCGAACCCCAGATATTGAATAATGTAGATCAATATGTTCAATTTTATTGTTAAAAAACACGTGATCACAAATTTGATTCTAGGAAACCTTAAATATAATTTTATTATAATCTTCATTCAATTGAGGTCTCTGAATTCACCACCTTCACTAAATACCAGAGCTACCGAATCTTGTATACTCCATCACTCGATCTTAAAATTTGAGTTCCACTCATCATAGATCACATAAATACTTCACCTCCATATTCTAATTATCATCCTGCCCCAAACATATCCCATCACCACATCCCATCCCACATCAGTTCCTACCTTACTATAAAACCATCTTACTCACTACTAAGGGAAACCTCTATCAAAACAACTTACATTTTGAAGGTCAATGTTGATTTATCAATATATAAAGAAGAATAAGTTGTGTGGAAAAGATAGATTGAGAAAAGGGTAAAATATTAGCTATTAAAAATATATCCTACGTATGGATTACTATTTATGTATAATAAAAAATGGGATTTTGGATAATGAACGCCTTATTATCCTTTTTTCATTTGGGTATGTCATTCTTCAATGAATAACACACAAATAGTGAATTCAAATTAACTAATAATAATAAAATTACCATCCTTTCCAAAATAAAAACAATTTCAGAATAATGTATTCTTCATTATAATTATTTATAATGAACTATATATGGTAATAATCCATGCATAATAAATTTAATCTCTAAGAATGAATAAAAAATCAATAGAAATAGTCTTACCTGGATTGATGATAATTAAATATTAAATGTTTGATCACCGATATGAGATAATCACCGTTGAAACCAATATCCCAATTATCTCCTTTTTGAACAAAAGACACATTATCTCTAGGTCGAAATTGTTTATATATCTCATTTTTATAGATTTTTAGATATTTATATATCTGTTATTAGGAAAATAAGTGGTTTTTAAATGTTTTTAAACTGGACTAGTCCTTATATGAATCCCTCAAAACTAATATTCTATTCCTAGAAAAAATTCCCTATTTTTGAAATAACCATGGTGCCACAAAATCCTTACAATTCTCTATTTAAGATATGTTGATCTTTTCTTGTACAAGATAAAAATAAATTTATTAAAAAAATATTAAATATCCTTGAAAACATGATTGGCTTAGAAACATTAAAAATTATCACATAAGGGTGAGCATAATTTCCTAAGAATAACATAATTATAATTAAAATTTCTTGAGGTTCATTATGAGGATTAATTTTCAATATTACCCATTTAAGGGGACTACGACCCTCAAATTGAAAATTAGATTAGTATTTATAAGGGAAAGACCCAGGTCACTATAGTTAGTATGCACATCACCTCAATAATTACCCACAATTATCTGGGACAATTGGTGAAATAATAATAATTATAACTATGAAAAATTATATCTTAAAATTATATCCCATAACATCTTCTTGAGGATAGTTACTAATGTAAAAAAGTAATACAATTCTTGAAACAATATAATTTTATGTCCTTTAAGTTAACCAAGACAACCCATTGTGATACTAAAGAAATGATAATTTAATTTTATCTAAAATAAGTGCCTCATGGTACTTTATTAATGTCACTGTGATGAATTAATACCACCTCTATGCAAATCTATAGAACCATGGTATCTACTTCTAATGTGTGAAAAAATCCTAGTGTTAAATCACATATCCTATAATACATTTCTCCATATATACATGGAAAATATAACCTAATTTTTTTCCTATGAGCTTCATGAACCTCATAAGACATGGAATTACCCCATGTAAAAATTCACACAATATATATCAACACCTTATAATAATATTTTCTAGAAAAAGACATGTTTATTATTATTAAATTCCACTATATGGAGTCGAAATTCCACAATGATGAATAATTAATTAAACTTTTAAATTTATCAAGAAAAAATATATTCACAAAATATCATCTATAATTTAATCATGTTAATTAAAATACTTCTTTAAACCATAGAAAACTATTTATTTTATATTTTTTTAAATCTTGGCTAGAATTAAGAAAATTTTATACATGTAATAAATATAAATATTGAATTATTTATATTATTATGTCTATTATAATAACCAAAAATATTATAAGTATTTTTCATCCATATAAAATTTTAAGGATCGAATGTTTAGTGTCTACTATATCAAGTATTCATTTCCATTCATTCTACATTAAACTATCTTCTTCACTTGTTTATTATAATTATAAATTATGTTATGAAGAAACAAAGAGTATTATGATACTAATTAGAGAAGAGAGGATGTGTTAAAAAAGAAATCCTATGGTCATTACCTTCTTTTAAAGTGAGATATATAAATACTCCATCAATTTAAAAACCACCATGATCATGGGAAAAATATAAATTCAATGATAGAAAATATAATTCAACCATAGACATTACAAATACAATTAATCAATTATATATTCAACTCTCCTAGTAACTCCCATGACTAAATCACATGTCTTATGTTGACTAAGATAAAAATTCCACTTCATAACACATGACTTTTTACAATATATAGTTTTAAAAGATATAATTTTAATTTATTAAATAATCCATTAAAAAGTTAAAAAAATAAAAAAAATAATCCAATATTATTTCATTAAAATTAAATAGTATCCAATTATTATGAAAATAGCCCCCTTAGTTGAATAATCTATATCAATTCCAATGACATTTTCTAAACTTTATTACAATACCTTCCAATATACAATTCTTACCTTATGTCTATAATGGAAAAAATACCTTAAATAAAAATTTAGAAATTCAATATCCAAAATATGAGTATCCAAACCCTCATAAACCTAAAATGATTTAATCTTAAAAATTATTAGACATAATTATTCCTTGGATGATTACATCAGAAAATTAATAAACAAATGAGATTCCTACTTTAATGTAATTTTTTTACTACCACCAATCCCCTATAAAACTTGCAATAGTGGAATAAATCAACTATGTGAATTTTTTACTTTTTATCTTATATATCCATAGGATGTTCCACATATGTAAAATTTCATCTAATTTGATCAAATCAAATATTTCGAAATATATTGATCATGGTGAAATGAACCTAAGATCTGTGCTTAGACACCTAGTAGGGGTAGTGAATTCGGTGTAGTTCAACTTTTTACAAATTCCAAATTTAAACTATAATTTATTTACCCCCATTTTTCTTTTAACATTTTACAACTATTATAATGTAGATGAATCCGTATATATATTACCCTAAAAAAATACGGCAAGAAATAAAAAATATAATATAAAGTACAACACATGGTGTTTTTATTAGGCTCAGGCTTGATGTGGGAAACCTACATATTATTATGATCTAGTTTCCCCAAATCACAGAATATACACTATAATCTTTTGATCAATTATATGTGGGTGGGACATGGTTTATTTTAAAACTATGTTCAGCATATTACACAGTTGGATGAATGATGATCCCATGATTTTTTTATACCAGACCCCACCCATTTATATTACTTCCTCTAAACTCTTATGCAGATTAAAAATCTATTCAATTATTTCAAAATTTACATAATACAATATTGTTTTTTATAGATTCATTTAATGCCTTTGGATATTGAATAATTGCAGCATAAAACAGGATATCTGTTCAGAACATTATTCCCAGATCATATTTATAATCTTCTCAGAAGCTATTCCCACCTTGGAGTTTAAGGAGGTTGAATACTAATGAATATTATATTGAACTTCTTACATGATGGTATCATATTAATTCATCTTATTTTCTTTATCACATATATGATAATGGGTATCATATGAACCTGAATGTAAACTACTTTATACTTTATCTCTGATAGTTGTGACACATTGAATCTGAATAGGAGAACTAGGTTTTATAATTATTCATCTTCAATACATAGATGATTCTTCTTTCATTCCCCAGTATTAGGTTTATTGTTTTTAATATTTATTTTATTATATTTCTTAGATGTTCACAATCTCTATCACTCCATACCAGCTCTCTCCACTATTGTTTTATAAATAGGTCACACCGATTTATTTTATATATTTTTGATAATGAATATATTCTAAATAATTTTGGTGTGATGATCCATATTCTTCTCCAACATTTTCATGTGACATTTTCCCAGGGTTAGGGTGTATCTTCTTCCTTTAATGGTTCTATATAGTGTAATACATAGATTTAGCCTTATTAATAATGAAATACAAGTGTTGGGGGTGGGGGTAATTAATCCTTTTAAAATTTGAGAAAATAATTAAAGTAAATAATTTAGCAGAGTAATACTATCACATAAAAAATAGTGTAAGGTAGTGTAGTGTTTAAAGATAAAATATAGTGCAAATGAAACCGATGACAAGATGAACTTGATATTAGTTATGATCACTAATATCATAGATATAATCTTCACTCTTTTCAACTCATTAAAAATAATTGCAATCATTAGAAAACTACCTCACTTTTTCAAATGTTGGTAATTTTTTAAAATTTCCCCCTTTTTCTAAAATGAAGGTATAACCCAAAAACACACTCTTTTATATAGAACAAGGAATAACTATAATAAATAATTTTTTGGGAGTCACAACCGAAGTACCTAAAATTTATTTATAAAGTATATAAAATACCACAATTTATTTTTATTGGGAAAGCATAAATAAAATACTTATAATCTAATTGAGAAAAATAAAGAATATAATGATTAAATATTATATAAAACATTGAATAATAGAAGAGCGATAAAGATAAAAATTATGACGCAAATCATTGATAACTTGAGGAAAATAATTAATGTTAAAGCTCCTTAGTGATTGTATAGTAATATAATAAAAATATTGGGAGAAAATAATTAATAAAAACATTCTATCTCTTTATAACAATCTCTATATAATAATCTATGATTATATCAGATATCATTATTGGTTTCCTTCGAATGATCCGTTTCTAGATTCTATCAAATATCATGATAACATTCCAATTGAAAATTCATTCTTCATCAAATTCATAATATTATCAATAATGTGGGTGTTTCTTTTAAAAATATCATATACATCCACAGTTATAAAATAATATACACATGAAAATACCATTTACTTATGCATGGAGAAGTCAGCGACTTGATCCTTTACTAAATAATTTGAAATAACATTGAACAACATAATTAAAATATAAATTAATTTTAAAAAATAAAAAAAATTATTGAAAAATGTATATAAACATATACTAAATAAATATATCAAAATAATGTGAAAATAGAGCATTAAAACATACTTAAAAGTTTAAATAAAATGATGCATAAGCCTAAACAATATATCCGTATAAAAATCTATTTAAATCTAAGTGCAACATCCTTACTACGTAGAAATCATTTTTACATTGTTAAAATCATTATTTACCTACTGAAAATCCATCATTTACCTTCTATGTAATGATGGATTAGAGTTAAATAACCATTATTTCTATTTTTAGACCATGTCCATCATCATGGACTGGTTATTTCCATTTAAATCTTTTTTATTAAGTGAATTTGAAGACAAACCAGAAATATAGTCCCCTTTGTAAAGTTTGAATTTATCTGATGAGATATGGACTCTACCACCATGACATATTAGACGGATGATATCCTTTTTGGTTTTTAGAATATATAAGTGTAAATTACTTCTACTATGAAATGTATGATCCTTAATACCCTATTTTTTATAACAATTTTTATATAGGTAATTATCTACCAAAACATACCTTCTACCATGACATGGAAAAGAATACCAATCCATTTTGAATGTGTGTAAATATAAGTTTATACTTTGATAAAATCACATAAGTTTGAATGAGATTGAAATAATTTTTGAATATCATAACTTCTAAATCGTTTAGCGTTATTTTTATATTTTTACATGGCTTTAAAATTTGTATTGTATTAATATAATATTTTCACATGAGTTTATAACCATATTCCATTGTATTTGAAAATTTTCACATGAATTCAAAACTATTTTTGTATAACATTGAATGTTTTTGGATGAATTCAAAATCAATTTGGAAGGACATTGAACATAATTTTATGAATTTTATAAAACACTAAAAATACAAAACTAAGATAAATTAACTACATAATACTTTATGAAACATTATAAACACTATTATAATCACTAAACAGTTGAATATTGATCATAATGTGAATAAAAATTCCACGAGAAATTATAATTATCCATTCAAACATGTGGGTTATTTGTATACAATGTGGTGTATTTATAATATTCAAAATAATAAAAAAATTAATTCAAATCTAATCATTAATCGAAATTAACACTAAAAACATACCACTTTTCTGGAAATTAAAAAATTGAATAAGAAGAACAACAATTATCCCCATTTTATTAATTCATCAAAACATTCATGAAAAATCCACAATTCATTAAAAAATATCTGTTATTTTAACCTCCATATTTAAATAATAAAAAATGAACATACTAAACTTTTATGAAAAAATATAATATAAATAAATAATAATATAAGAATATTTATAACCCCCCTAAATTTGTGAATATAAAACATTAAAAAATAAAGAATAAGATGCCAAAAAAACATCAAGATGCTCAAAAGTTTCCTTAAAACAGATTACTTAATAATACAAAAAATATTAATAAATATGTAAAGTTTAAATCATTTAAATTAACAAAAATATATTTAGATAAAATATCATATTTTTTTTATTAGTAACAAAATTTAACAATACAACAACATAGTACTAAAGTTCCATCATCCCAAGATAAAACATTAATTTCTCAAATTTCATAGCATAATATTGTTTAGTAAAAATATTAGCTAAGTATTTGTTTAATAGGAACAAATTCTAACACAATATATATATTTTAACAGGGTAACTTTTGAAATAAAATATAAGTTCTATATTATTTATTCACAAGTATTGTTAATGATTTTTTAAAGAGAGAGACAATACTAATATTTCATTGAAAATCTTAATTCTATTTAAAAAATTATTATCACATAGAATTAGTTTAATAAATATACTTTGAGCACAAAAACTAGTAGTAACTATATACTCAAATTTATATATATATAATTCACGTGACAATTGTTTTTTATTACTATATAATGTTAATCCTTTTTCATATAAAAGGACACATACCTGATGTGATTTTCCTTTCAAGTATATAAAATATAATGTTAGAATCAAGATAATATAAAAAATAAAAATCAATTTTATTAGTGTGAAGTAATCTATATATAATATTTAATTTTATATATCTGATTATCCTTTTATCAAAATTTAGGTGAATTTATTTAGGATCATATTAAAATATAGCGCATAATAAAACTAGAAAAATTATATTAGTTATAAATGTATATAAATAAAGAAAACTAATTATCGATTCTCTATATTGTTTAATATCAACACATTTTCTATATTCATCTAAATGTATCTTAAATTTTTTACTCTTAGGTGTTTTATATATATTACATGAATACTAACAAAATATTTTAACATGTTATTTCATATATATAGAATGCTTTAGAAATGTCCCATCTTTTATTTGATATAATTGGAGTCCTAAAACGGATTTCAGTTAACAAATTAAACTTATATAAAATTCTAAACTCATTAACAAAGAAAATTTATTAATGAAAAAATCATTTGTATAACCAAACCCAATATCACCCATAAATATTTAGGCAATTAAAATTTCATTTTAAACTTTACTAATAAATTGGATAGGACCAATGTTTTATTTATTAAAAATGTTATATATTAAGAAAAAAATTATTTGGTCATACTATGCTCAAGGAAATTTCTTAAGACCATATAATGCTTTAGGAAATTTGAAAACATGATTTGGAAATTTCTTTTTTTTCAAATATATTTAGTTTATTAATATACATATCTTTAAGAATTATTCCATTAAATAATGTAGTCATAACATCTATAGTTACCCAAATATTCCTTACATTACTAATACATAATTTTTAAGTCAAACAACATAAAAGTAACACATTAAAGGATTTAAAGGTTTAGTATATTGGGAAAATTAGTCTCATACATCAATTATATATAATAAAATTTAAACATTATTTAAATACTTATTCATTATCCTCCTAAAGTATCTCATTATATACTTATTAAATCTAATCACATGAGGATATTCATTAAATATAGGGGTGTGCTTAAAGCCTAGTAAGGGGAGGGATAACAGAAAAAGAATAAGTGTGATGAATAAATAGTACTCAAGTGAGAATAATAATAATCATAATTTCTTAAGAATGAGACCAAATATTTTAATAATGATAGAAAATTTTTATAAATGCATGGAATTTTAAATATTCAAAATATCGAATCATTATAAAATAATGGTCAAATAGCACAAATTTTTATGAACAAAGAAAACATTATGTTCACACATAACATATGTTTATAAATCATAACATCATCATGGAGAACAAAGATATCATCATGTTAACAAATAATACACATAATACCATGAGACACATCACATTACCCAATTAATTATAGGGATATATAATTCTAGTCCCATCTGTTATAGTATAAAATTTTCTTAATCATGCACACCACATATAATATTAAACAATTGTTGTCATGAAATAAAATCAGGGAAACAAATGGGTTTCATAAGGATTTTATATATTATACTTCATGTAATCACATTTAGGGTTCCCAAATAAATATTAGAAATCATATTTTTTCATATAACATAATCTTTCTTGTGTTTAGAATAAGTATCTTTAGGGGAGGCAAAGTTTTATTCTTAGAAAATGAATTCATTTGGGAGAATCTTTGAATTTTTCTTAGAAATCATTTTGATAGTGTATGAATTTATATATAACATAAATAAAAGGTAAATGTTACTTAAAAGGCATTTTTGGCACATTATATCAATATCCATGCTAAAAATGATGTGAAATAGGGATAAACAAAAAAGAGGGAAATGGGTTCAAGAATCACCTTAACTAAAATCTGGTTTTATTTTTCCTTCTTTCCACCTCCTGAATTTTAAACTTATTTTTATTAAATCATTTAACCAGAATTTAAATATGTTCATTTTTTTCAATCTTAATTAATTATAATAATTTTATTATAATTCTAAATAGACTTTATTAAAGGTAAAACAGTTTGATATCATATTTTGCTTAAAATATCCCATCACGCTTTAATTTATCATTATTCATTTCTTAGTATTTATAAATGTTAATATTGAATCCATAATCTTATAAATATGTATATTTATAATTTTATTTATTATAAGTAATTTATTATAATCATACATGATGGATATGATGATTATATTATTCGTATTGTCCCCATGGGCAGTTTACTGACCTTTTATAAGATTATGTCAAAATAGGAGGAAGAGAATTATAAAACATAAATAAGTCATAAATATAATCATTTTAGTTGGTTAAAAAACTAATAAAATGATGACAGACTACTTAATAAATATTATAATATTTTTTTAATGGAATTTGTAAAAAGGGGATGAGAAGAGGAAAATGAGAGAAGACTTGATGAAGAGTTACTCTTTTCTTGGTGTTTCTTATTTTGTATTGCATTAAAATCCTTAATGCATGAAGTTAATTTACTCTAGAAAATCCATCTGGATGCTAAGGGGATTTATTGGGAGGATTCATGAAGTATTTTTTCTCTAGTAAGTGAGGGGGGAGTGATTTCCCTAGGGAGGGGTGAATGGTTACTTATACTTGAAAAGAGGGGTATTCTTTAAGTAAAAATATTGAATAAAATATTATATCCTAGGTATAAATTTTAATTTTGATATTTTTGACATTATGATTAATATTTAAATTAAATAAAATTACATTAGGACTTTAAAATACTTTATTATCCAAATTTATTTGTTTAATCAAAAGGAAAGGTGTAAAAGTGAAAAAAAAATATTATTTTAATGGAATTATTTAGCCTTTTGACTTTGGAAAATAATATATAGGTTTGTAATTTATGTTTGTTATTTTTAAATTACCCATTTTTATTATTAAATTTAATTTGGGAAAAAATAACAAATTTATAATTTATTAACTCATTATTGTATAATCATTAAGTCATAAAACACATGGAACTTGGAAAATGATGTTTAGAATATTCATCTAAAAATTGAACTATTTTAGAAAATAAGAAAAAATATCCCTTGGAAAATTTCAATGTTATGAATCTAAAATTTTAATTACTTTTATAAAGATTATTTTATAACATAAGAAATTTCAATTTTTAATAATTTTTTTTGTTTTATACGAAATACTTTAAAATATAGTTTATTAAAAATGCGCATATAATTAATTTGAGTTTGAATGTTGATATTTATTTTAGGGTCTTATAATATATATATTCTCTTAAATTACTCATTATAAATAATATTTATATTAAATTTTATTATTTTGTGGTCAAATTACTATTCAAATAGTTAGGTTAATATTCCCAATGGCCAATTTACTATTACCAATTGTTAGGTTACTATTCCTGATAGTGAAGATACTATTTCAATGATCAAATTAATATTAAAATAATAACATTACCTTATATAAATGAAACATAACTCCTTTATTCAGCATCCACCTAATTTAATCTCATGTTTCAGCGTTGTCTTTTTTTAAAATATCAATTGGTTTACTAATATTTTGTTTCTTTTCTATCATGCAGTTCATAGGAGTGATGATTCTAGAGAATCAGGGTGATACAAATTCTTCTCATTGGACCTTTTTTATTTTCTTTTTTTATCCCATTTTTTTATTTTTCATTTTCATGTATTTATTTATTTTATAATATAATTGTTTTCATTAATGAAATAAAGTGTTGTTAGATCCTCTATGTTTTGTATATGTATAATATTATAAAATAATATAAGAAATATTTATTTTGGGAAAAAATGATGTTAATAAATTACTAGTAATTACATTCCCCCCTTATAAATTTCATCTTTGAAATTTTGACTCATATTATTAGTCTATAATAGATGAGGTTACCTATAATTCATCATTTCTTCTGGTTCCCATATTTCCGCTTCATATTTATGGATTCACCACAACACTTTGACAAGGTGAGTTATATTGTTGCATAAAACGTTTTATCCATGTTCCAATATCTTCACCGACTTCTCCTTAAGAGATGAAATTCTCCAATTGAACCACCTTTGGATTTAGTCCATGTTATAGATGAGGAATCTACTTCTCCATGAGAGATATGTGGGACACATCATGAACTTGAGCCATGTTTGGTGTAAGTGATAAGTGATAGGAAACTGATCTTATACAATCAAAGTTCCCAAAGGGGATAATGTACCTAGGGCTAAACATTCCTTTATTTCCAAACTATGTGAATCTCTTCCAAGGTGATATTTGAATGAAATATTTGTCTCTACGTTCAAAATCTAGGTCCCTTCGATAGTTATCAACATAACTCTTCTACCAAATTTGAGAAGATTTTATATGATATTGTATAGATTGAACCTTTTCTATCATCTCTTGTACAAGATCTAGTACAATTAAATTTCATTCACCATCATTATCCCAACAAGATTGAGTTCTACATTGTGTCCCATGTGGTGCTTCATTTGGAGACATTTTAATAATCAATTGGATGTTGTTTTTGTAAAAGAACTCAGAAAATAGAAGATATTGATCCCATCCTCCTTTAAATTCCATTGACTGAGATCTTATTATTTCTTCTAGTGTTTGAATAATCTTTTCAGATTGGACATCAGTTTAGGGGTTATAGGCAAATAATGTTGAACACTTGTCTAGAATTTAAAATTGATCCTTGGATCATGATTGGAGACAATCGAATGTGGTTCCCCATGTAGCCTCATCACTTTATTTATGTATATCTTAGTATGTTTTTCATGTGATAAATATTCATGAGTAGAAATTAAGTGGGAAGTCTTGGTGAGCCAAACAACTAAATCTTATATCACATTGATTCCTTTTGATATCTTCAGGAAACTAATGATAAAGTCCACAGTTATGTTATCCAATTTTTATGTGGGCAAGGGAAATTGTTTCATAATCCCTTTATATATTTCTCACTCTTATAACTTGGTGATATACCATGCATTTTTAGGTATACTTAGCAATCTCCTTCACCATGTTGTCCCACCAAAGGTGCTCTTGAAGATCATAGTATATCATGGTACTTATTGAATGGATGGATAAAGATGAGTAATGTTCATTACCCAAACAATACTACTAGAAACATTATCGATACCCACATTTCAAAATCATGGGTATAGACCCAAAAACTGTGGGTATAGGATTTACCTTTTGTTTCTTGAATCATGGATGATGAAGCTACCGAAATAGATCTATACCCATAGTTTCTATAGAAATTATGGGTATAGCCTAAGTGATTTTATCATACCCACACTTTTGGTTAAATTGTGGGTATATATCTACACCCACGGTTTGTAGAACCATTAGTATAACTTTTCCTAGCAGAAAACATATACCTATGGTTCAACAAACCTTGGGTATATCTCCCTATCCCCATTTGGAAGAAGTAACCCTTCCAACACATCCTGAACCTGTAAAGAAATTATAAACTTCAATACACATTCAATTCAATAGATATATTATATATTTATCATTTAACCAACTTATTGTAATAATTTAAAAATAATTTACAATACTACAAAATACATATATATGTAGACAACCAATCAATTAAAGTCCTTAAACAATATCCATATGTCTCTTTACGGATAAGTCAAAAATAGAGGGGATGTATATTTATCCTATCACTAACATCCTCATCCTCATCACTATCAGCAACATCCACATCACAAACAACATCATCTAGAGAAAAAGAATCATCATCATCACCACCACCATTACCATCACCACCTCCACCACCTCTGCCGTCACCTCCACCACCATCAACTTGACCCCAACTTAGAACCTCATTGATATCACTCGATAAATCATTTTAATAGAACATTTATAACATATATAAATAAATGCAAAGTAAAAAACTATGATTGATGTGATTGACTTATAAATGACATATATTTTAAGATGTTTATGGTGAAAAATTTATTTCTTTCACACTCCTGTAAATCTATTTTTTTGTCCTTAGCTTCTTCAGCATGAGCGCTATACAGATTGGTAGTCTGAGAGGTTTTAGAGGAGCCTAATGATGAACAATTCCTAATAGAGATGATTTTTTCCTAGGTCGACAGCAGACTCTCCCCTGGGGCTCCTCACCTAATACTTAAATCAAATGATCATTTGGACTGAAGTTGTCACCTTCTTTATCATTTAGGGTCTTTGGAGATGACTTATTAAAATATAAACAAGATATTTAATTATGAATTAAGTATAAATATTTTAAATATAAATAAAAAAACTTATAAATTTTTCTTGTGTCATTGAATTTATTGAACATCAATCTTTTTTCTTGATACTCATGTAAAATGATTTTTCTCGTGGCACATGACCTTCGATGACTAACACCACTTTCTACAAATGGAATTAATTAGTATAATACTGAGTTATTGAAAAATATGAAAGTGATAAACAAATAATTAATTAAAACTATAGCCAGTAAAGAAATACATAAAATGAAGAAGAATATAAATATACATTTAAATAGATATTTAATACTAGTGTCATAACAAAAATAATACATTAATATTAGCATGATAAACATTAGAAGGACATTTATTCCTCTTGTATGTTCATTTCATTCCAATTCTATTTGTGTTATATAATTTGGTTATTTGGTCACATGGTAATTTTGATCATCTCATCACTTAGTAATTTTGATCATTTGGTCATTAGGTTCATTTTTAGGTTATGAATTTTCGTAAATTTCTCATTTGGACAATTAGTATATTTAAGCTAATTAGAAAAATTAGTCCAATTCGGAAAATTAGGAAAATTAGACCATTTAGCCAAGAAGGCCATTTATTCCAATTTGTCCCTTTAGGTTGTATTGTCCATTTAGGCCAATCAGGTCAATAAGCCTATTTAGACTAATCAGGTCAATTATTCCATTTAGGCCAATTAGTCCATTTACATCTATTAGGTCAATTAGACCATTTATTCAAATTTGGAAAATTAGGACAATTAAGCCATTTATTTTCCCAATTTCGGTCAATTAGAGTATTTAGGCCAATTTATACCAATTAAGCTATTTATTTGGACAAATTTATCCAATTAAGCCATTTATGGAAATTTAGACCAATTGGAAATTAGGCCGTTAAGAAATTACGCCAATTGGTCAATTGGCCATTAGGCTAATAGGAAAATTGGCCATTTGGCCATTAGATGATTAATCCAATTGGACAATTGGACATTAGGATGTTAGTCCAATTTACCATCAATCCATTAGGCCTCTAGTTCAATTAACCATTAGGCCATTTTGAAATTAGGCTAATTGGACAATTAGGCAATTAGTACATTAGGCCATTACACCGATTATCCAATTGACCATTAATACATTACACATATATTCCAATAGGCTTGTTTTCCAATTGGAGATTAGGAAATTAGACCAATTATCCATGAGGCCAATTGTACAATTGGACATTAGGCCATTAGTTGAATTATCCATCAGTCCATTAAGTGAATTGGAGAATTGTCCATTAGTCCAATTAGTCCATTAGGATAATTAGACAACATACCATTATGATGTTAGGCTAATTGGAAATTAAGTAATTAGGTCAATTGGACATTAGTAAAATTGTAAAATTAGGCCATTCAGACATTATTCCATTAGGATAATTAGCCAATTGGACAATTGACCATTAGGCAATTAATCCATTAATCCAATTCACCAATTGGACATTAGGTCATTAGGACAATCGGCCATTGGGCCAATGGTCCACTAGGACAATGGATGATTAGGCCAATTGTCCAATTGGTCATTAAGAAATAAGTATAACTGGACATTTGTTCATTATTCCATTAGACCAATTGGTCATTAGTCCATTAGGCCAATTGTTCAATTGGATATTAGACTATTAGTCCATTAGTCTATTAGGATAATAGGCCAATTGGACATTATACCATTAGGAAAATTATCAATAATAACATTAGTCCATTTGGAAAATTGGATAATTATAAATTAGTACACTAGGAAATTAAGATGATTGGAAAAATTTACATTAGTAAATTTGGCCAATTGGTCAATTTTCCATTAGGCCATTAGGCTGATTGGTCAATTGGACGTTAGGCCTTTTGGGTGTTAGGACATTAGGACATTAAGATATTAGTCCCATTGGCATGTTTTCCATTTGGGCATTATTCCATTAGTCTAATTGTCCAATTTTAAATTAGGCCTTTAGGGAATTAGGAAAATTGGTTATTGTGCCATTTGAAAGTGGTATTTCTATCCTTATATTAAAATGATTAATGACAACAAAACTTAAATTTTAGCATCCAAAACATACTGAGTAATAATATAACTCTATATATTATTTCAATTTATATTAAATTACCTAGAACTTATCAATATCAGGCATTGTAGTATACCCCAAAGTGTGTAAATACATCATTGAATATTTTTTGTTTTTTCCCTAACGTATCCTAAAAAGAAAAAAGCAATACAAGCAATAAGAATTAAATTTTACATGAAAACCATTAAAGATTGGGAATACCTTAAACTCATCACTCCTACAATATGAAATGTTTTTTTGATACTGGGTTGTTGGAAAGTCAGGGTATATTGGTATACCCTCTATATTATAATCAATTATACTCCTCCAACCAACATATAACTCTTTCTTATATGATCACTGAAACTTCACAAGTTCCATAAATCTTGTTTCCTTAGCAGCTTCACTATCAATAAAGTTAAACTATTGATGTAATGAACATATTAATTCATATTAATAAAACAGTAATATAAATATAAATTTAACAACTCTTCTTAACCATATATTCTCCCATTCATTGTCCTTGATGTCATTACTGATATGTCTCCATGAGAATGGTTGCAGTGGAATGATACCATTGTACTTGGGAAAAGTTCTCACAAATATTCTATAGTGCTTAACATTTGTAACTATCATAAGGTTTTATTCACTCTAATCCACCATTATTTGGGTTTGGAAATTCTAAGTTTCCAACCTACATATGTTCCCATGTCGCCTACTAGGGGATACCACATAATAAAACATAATGAAAAAAATAATAATTATTCCATGGTACAACAGGAAAAAAATTACGTGACATAATTTTACACACTTATAATAAAAAAATCCTAATAGAGGTTTTTCAATAGGATAAAATAGATCCATGGGATATCCTGAATCAATTTACTCTGAAGTATGTGTATACTCCAATGCATGTTCTGGGTGATCTGCATAAACTAGAGTGGAAGTTAAAGGAACATAATCATTTGATCCGGGATTGATAGTAGGATATGGATGTATAATTGAAATGGTCAGATATGGGTAGTAGGGTTGGGGATACACTAACTGATATAGATATGGTAAAGGTGGGAACATCCCTAGTGGTGGAATAGACATGATATTGGAAGAAGAGTCTAAATGAGATAATGTTAGAGGCATGGGTGGGAACATCTCTGAAGGATCAAGAGGAGGATAGAAAGGTATTGTAGATTGGGTGTCTGCTGGTGGATTAGGGTGGGAATGTGTATGATGGGTGCTCAATCTAGGTCTAGGAGCAACCCTACCTAGACCCATCATAGTAGGATGAAGAGGAGTAAACTCTGGTTCAACTGAATGTCCCTAAAAAACTTGACAATGAATATGAACACAAAGCTATATGTAATTCAGAAAAAATATTACTATTATTATACTCACCAAGGGAAGAAGAGGAGGCAACCCACACTCGCACATCTCTCAATCAGTATCAAATAATAACTTCCTCCAAACATATTCATTAATTTTCATAACATGCATATGAACGAAATGTACATTTTTAGAAATAGTTTTTTAAAATAATTAATACAAACTAGAAGTTAAAGAATTTATAAACAATTTTATAAACTATTATAGATACAGTAATTTAAAACTAAGTTATGCATTTTTTAAAACCCTGTTTTAAACCTATTATTCCAAATTGAAATAAATAAAATTGAATTAAACTAAACCAATTTTTTTTAAAAGGAACATATAATTAAAAAGTAAAAATAAATTAATCTAATTACAGTAATACTGACCAAAGAAACCCATGTTTAGGTAAACTGACTGAAATTTGAACATATATGGTTTCTTCTATATAATAACCACCACTACTTCAGGTTTAATATCAACTCTTAGAATTGGAAAATTTGAGTAAAAAAATGAAATATTTTGGTCAACACCAATAGGGGCGTCAATGGTGTCAAAAGTTTCCCCAATATCATGAAACATATTTCTTGTGGTTACATCATTAATGACACAGTAATCAAGTCTCAAATGATATTCCACATAAAACTGTTGTTTTTCCATTGATGCCAAAATTTATGGTTCATAGGTATCCAAAAATTGAATCATTTCAATAAATCTAAATATGAAATCATAAATAAATTTCCATGTCACCTCATTGAATAAAACCATTTACATTTTATCATACTGACTCAACCATTAGAGTAGTAATTTAATAACAATATTTTCTCAATAAGTCCACAATAAAACACATTTTAAAATTGAGGATGACTATCTGATGCACTTGTATAACTATCCATTGTTTTAGTTAACATAATTCCATCATGTTGTGTTATGATTTTCAACACTCGATCTGTTATAACAAATTTATACCCGTTGATTAATAAATATTTACATTCATAAAGCTAATAATAGGTACCAAATTCCAATTCTCTTAATTCTTGAGAAATGTAGAGAATAAGTAAACTCTATACATAAAATATATATTAATAATACTAATAAATTAATATCTACATTTTATTTAATTAAATTAATGGTCATACCTATTATTTGAATCAAGCAAGAAACTCTTGGCTATGCAAAGCCTCTATCATTCTAAAAGGATAGGATTGATGAACTCTATATATAATTTGTTTATTTCCACTTTATAAAATGATAATAAAAGTTTTAGGTATATATGAAATGAAATTGTATAAAATAACGTATAAATATTAAAATTACTTACCTGTTATAGTCATAAAATATACTATATTTAAACAAGACTGTGTGATGTTCCATATCCCGCTTTACAAGGCTCAAATTATTCAATGTATATGACCCATGAATTACTCATATTTGGGGAATAGATGTATCTCTATGCTAAGGTTTTCCCGGTGGTTCCTTATAGGGGGTATACTGTAGGACCGCTTCTCAGGATTCATTACCCCCTTTTCCACCATCCTTAATCTCCCACCACATTTCTCTATTTCTCTGTTTCTCATCATTATCTTATTTTTCCTTTTCCCCTAATTTTCCACTGCTTATCAACCCATTTTACGACCTTGTCCCCTATTAAATCCCTTAGTTTATCTTCCCCTTACCTATCCTCTCGGTTTCTATGTTTCCAACCCCATTATGTTCTGTTCTGCTAACTTTATGAGGGAGATTTGGGTTGTGTGGGTTGAGTTTCATTGGTTTCTCAGGTTCCTATCTTGTAGCTAGTGTTTTCTTCTCACGGTGATTTATTCTAAGCATTTTTGTTTATTTTGAACTGTTTTACGAGTGACATTCACATGGATGTGGATTCAACGATTAGTTTTAGCATACAGTTAAGGATGAAATAATGTGTTGAGGTCCTAGACAGTTTTAATACTGCTTTGGATTCTAGTTCCTTCATTCATCTATGAGTAAAATTGTGATGGTGGTTTCATAGGGGCTTTGGGAATTTCATTTTCCAGTTGACAGTGTTCTAGGAAGCACGTCTAATGATATATTGAATCCAAGATGTGATGGTCATCATTTGATTTTTGTGTGTGTGTAATGAATCCTTAGTTTTGAGTTTCATGTTCCTTTCAGATTTTTCTTTTGAACACAATTCATGTTCTCTTTGACTTTGTGGATGGTGACTTTCAGTGGTGGAAATGAAAAAATGGGAGTTGTTTTTTAAATATATTTTGTTCGGTGTTTTATCTTCAGTATTATTAGTGAAATGATTTTTGTGAATGGTTTTTGGTATTTTTCATTCTTGGATATGGCTTTTTTTTGTTTGTGTTGTTCATGATGGTTTTGTGACGGCTCAACGACTATTAATTATGATGAAGACATCATTAGATGGTTTTCATATTTGTAGTGGTGGGCATTCATGAAGTGGATATTGGTGAAGAGATGATTGAGATGAAAATGTGATGATGATGATGATATGTGGAAATGACAAGTCTCACCTCATTGATGGGATCCTTGAAAAGCTCATGGGATTAGTGATCTCATTAAAATGATCTTCCAGAAACATTTATTTTGAATTTTTTTTGTTTTTGAATTTTGAATTTTCCACTGAATCATATGTGATACTGAATTATGTGTGATTGGATGATGCATGGGTTAAAACTCTTTCCATAAAATTGGTTTTATGAAATTTTTCTAAAAAATATTTAGAGGGGAGAGATGAAAATAAGGGATCAATTTACCCATACTAATCATCTCCATTTTTCATTAGCCAGTTATGTCTTTTTCTCATATCAGACAAATACATTGAACAAAAATCCATACATTTCTAGTGAGATAACTTCTCACAATGGAACCTTAATGATTATTATGTTTATTGGAAATAAAATTTTATTGTAGACATATTTCTATTAGTAGAATACATCCAATAAAGAGAAATGGGTTTTAATGAAGTCTTTCATTTGGAAGAAGAAATGTAAAATATAAAATGAAAGAGAAAAATAAAGGAGGATTTTTTTCAAACTCACACAAAATTAATGGTTCCCCTTGATGTATTTTTATCAAGAAATAATTTTATAACCTTTTAGAATAATGGTCTCTAATAATGGCACAAATGAAACACTGTCACAATTATATTATTGGTAAAAAAATTTCAGATTTCAATTGGAATCAATTCACAAAGAAGGATGTGATAATCATGAGTTGTTAAGGATTTTTGTTCCAAATCCCTTCTGTTGACTTGTTTATATATATTTTTGGAATAGCCATTAGGAACCAAAATATTCTCCAATACTTCTAGAAATTGATTTTTCTTTAAAGGTGCCATCACATAAGAAGCACAAGAAACTATCATTTTTTTCACCAATACACATAGGATGAATTTTTGGCCGAATAACCCAATATAAAATGTATTAATGAGATCTGATGTCATATTTATACTGTTCCTTGATATTTAGAAAGATGGAAAGCATCATTTCATATATATTTTTCTCAATGTGAATTACGTCTAAACAAAGATATAACAAATTCATATACCAATATGGAAACTCAAACAAGATACTTCTATTATTCTAATTTTAAGTTGATTCAATGTCAATATTATTCCCCATTTTAGATTTCGTATAACCTTCCCCTATTGAAAACATGAAATATTTCAATTCTTTAGCCACATCAGTTCCTCACATATATTGAGGTGGATGTTCAATGTCAAAATTATTATCAAATCTCCAATTATTATTCCTGTATTGATGGTCCAATGGAAAGAATCATCAATGCCCCATGAAACTGAAACTATGATGATATTTAAGTCTTCTTGATAATGCATTCTTTATACAAATCTGACATGATAGTTTTCCATTCATGTTCCAACCAAACATCATTGCATATGTAGGGAAATCATTTATAGTCCATAGAAGGGTAGTACAAATCCGAAATATATTATTAAAGAATAATTTAATATGCACACACCCATATTTAAAAGCTTATTCCACTATTTTACTAAAGAATGATAGTATATTTCTATATCATTTCTTAGATCAGAAGTTCCAGATATTACTATACTTGAAAGTTTTATTAATAAACATCCATGGAGGAAGATTATAAATTTGAATAAAAACTTTCTATGTTCTATGAGCGGTAAGAATATGATGAAATGGATTAAAACCATCCTAGAATAGACCCAACCTAACATTACACACCTCACCTTCAAAATAAATATGTTGTGAATCAAATTCCATCCATGTTAATCCATCTATAGGATGAACCAAGATATTGTTACCTTTAATTATCTCAAAATCATGCCATTACATATACTTATATTTCAACATACATGAATAGATTTTGAATCCAAAGAATCAATGGAAAGTACTGAATGACTTTATATGGCACATGAGATAATGTTATTTCTGCATTTCCTTCCATTTAGATGTACCAAATTATTTACAATCATTAATGTCAGTTGTTTACTCCCAAAATAAACTATAATATTTCAAACAAGAATGAATTTTATTAGTATAAAATATTAGCTTCATAATTAACTTCCATGACTTATAATGATTTGAGGGAATATCTTCACCATCAATAACAAGGCCCTTTAAAAAGGAAAGTATATAATAAATGTATGTAATAGAAATTATATACATGGTTTTTCCATGATATAAACTCATTAAAAATTCCAACTTTTTCTTTTTAGTACATTCTAGATATAAAATAGTTATGAAATAATCCATTAAAATTTTCACTCTCTCAACATCATCAACTTCAACATTTTCCTCATGTGTATTGATAAAATTTCCTTTATTAACTTTCACACTATCTCTCTTGTGATGATCTACAAATGTAAACCATTCAAATATCAAATTATCCATTCAACTTTTTTACTTTATATTCCTAAATAATAGAATATTATCTCATCTCTCCATTGTGATACCAAACATAATAGTTTTTTTTGAAATACCACTTTCATCATATTATAGATAACTTCTTCCTGGCTTAACCATGCTCTTCCAAAAAAATTATAACAGGTATACTGTATAAAACCTCCAACGGAATCATTATTAAATTAAAAATTCAAAAAATTCCAAATTTCTTGTAACTCGGTTGAAATATGATTGGTATAATACATCTAGGTTTTTTCCATTCTATTATAGGGAAGATATTTAAGTTCCAAATAGAAATGTAAACTATAATTACAATTATATCCCAATTTAAAGAAAAATAAAAAGTATAGGATAGAGGAAATTAAATGGAATTAATAGGAAACAAAATGGAATACAATTCTTGATGTAAGTTACCATTATAGAATACTCTAATATCAATCCAAAAAAGAACTAGGAATGTCATAAAAAACCGCAGGCATACTCATAAAAATATAAATAAGGTTCATGTATTTCAATAATTAACAACTAAGGAATACTAGCAGAAAAATTTGTATTTCTTATCCATAGAGGTATTCAAATTTGAAAACAAAATTGAGGATAACATTTAGCCATGAAATAGTTTTATTTAAGGTTAACATTACATATATTATTCAAAAAAAGGAAAATAAATTTTAAACTATGTTTAATTTCAATTTAATAAGTATTTAATCTGAGGAATATCCATCTAGACTAAATAATTAATCCATTAAATCCCATTTTATGAAACCCATCCATTACCTCACCACTAATGAAACCTATTAGTTGCAATAAAGTGTCGTTATATGATTTTTAAATCATTTAATGTGTAGTGTCAGTAAATTTATAATTACTCAATACCTGATAAAAGAAATAAGTTATAATTTTTATTAAATAACCAAGTTATACTCAAAATTTAATCAAAATAAGTGAAACTAAGGTTCATACCATTAAATTATTCTTAAAGAACTTAATTCTTATGGAAAAAAATATCAATAGAAATCATATGTCATTAAATTAATACGATCGAACAAGATTTCCCTTTGAACTCATATAATTATTTCATGACATTTACAAAAGTATTATATAAATATTATTACATAACAATGGTAAAAAATTATTAAACATTTGAATTATAAATATTTAATTATTTGAAATAATATTTTTTCATTTATTCATGTCTAAATCTAATTATGAATTCTAGGAAATATGCTTTAGAATTACAATAAATATAGTAGTGAATTCTTAAAGAAGAAACCATCATAGATAAAGTAATATTATTTATTTACTTATAATAGTATAATAATGTATATCATCATACATATATTTATTTTTGGGTTAAACCAATCCAATGAATAGTTTAGTCATTGTTCATGATATAACAAATTAAATTTGAATAATTACATCCAATACGTCATGGATAATAAAAACCGACATTAAACCATGTAGTTAACTTAAATATGATTCCCAAAACTAAAAATATCTAAATCCATAAAATATAAAACCAAAATAATATCAAATTTAAGTTAAATCCATAAGAATCCCTTGTATAGTTTTCAAAAATAAATAAATTATAATTAAAGCAACACTTTGAGGAATTTAATAGACTATATTTGATCTCTATTAGAGTATAAAATTAAAAAAATGATGATATAAGTAATTACAATACATTATAGTATACTCACATGCATAGATAAAAATGAAAATAACAGCCAACAGAAGAGAAGATGGATTCAGAACTCACTAATATGATCTTGAAGAAGAGATGAAATAAAAAAAATCCTTGAATTTGGGGAGAAGACTGGAGAATACAACTAAACATTTCTCAAAAGAGCGGAGAAGAAACAACCATAGGTAATGAATGATTATAGATCACAAGAAAAAAATGCCAAAAAATGGAGGATTTTCACTTGCCGATCGGGGGAAATGTCGCTTAAGGAGAGGAGGGGGGACGTCGAGCAGATAATAGGGGAAGGGATTAATGCTTAAAAATGAGGAGTGGAGTGGGATCCTGAGGGTAGATAATTATTCTATGGAGTTATAACCATTTATATTTAAAAACCATTAGTATATATCAATCAATACTAATGATTTTGGAAAATCGTGGGTAAAACATTGGACATAACATCTATACCCACGAATTCTCTAAACCATGGGTAGAGTTGCTTGGGGATAGTCTTAGTTTCCATTATTTAAAATCCTAGTCCCAAATCAAATGACACCATATTAATAGATGTGTAATTCATAAAGCTTTTCTCATTTACCACTTCCACCTTATTTTGATGCTCCAGATCATCCCTTTATGCCTCTTTGATCATATCTTAGATGGTTGGTCAGGTGATCATTTAGTCAGGGTTAGTTTCTATCCCATCCATTATGATCTCTAGATAATTACTTTTCATACCCATAAAGATAGATTATTTCTCAATCCACATCATTGATAGAGTAGTTTGTTCTTTTCAACTAAGTGCACTAGTTACTTTGTTCACCTTTCCAAAATGGTAGCCACTATAGAAATAGTTGTCCATGTTCATATAGAACCATATTCACTTAATCATGTTCATCTATTTATGTATTAATATATACATTGGAGTCTAATAATCTATATATAAATCACACTTCTCACAATAAAGGTATTTCCACCAAATATTCAAGGTATAGAATACAACTACAAACTCTTGATCATGAATTAGGAAGTTCTTCTCATAGATATTCAACTAACATGAGGCATTGACAATAAAATTGTCATTTTCATGAGTGCACAACCCAATCCATTCTTTGAATAATCACTTTATCTCACAAAAAATTCCCCACTTGATGGTAGTATGAGTATATTCCTAATTTATATCCTCTTATTTAGCTCCTTAACGATTTCAACACATTCCTTTCCTGACATAAACTACCCATTTTTGTGATAGATTAGTTAAGTGTCTAGAAAATTATGAGAAAATTATCAAAAAAATCTATAGTACCCAGGTAAGATAAGAAAAATGTAGATTTATATTACATATGAAGGTCTAGTCTATTCATGAATTTCCTTTTTATTTTAAAGGCACACAAAAACTCCCTCACTTGTGCTCACATTTTCTAGGAATGTGACTTACTGTATCCAAAAGTTTAGACAAACACAAAATTTTCAAGGTAGACTCTATTGACTACATTCATAAAATCAATGGAAATTTAAAGGGAATTATTATGTTTGGAGTGAATCACCATGAACTCATAGTGTGAATACCCTGTACGGAAGGTTGTTTTTTAAATATATTACTTCTTCACCATTTATTGATGGTATCCATAATGAATTTCCACCTTAGAGAAGTATCAAACTCTCCACAATTGATCAAACAACACATAAATACTTTTTCGGGGATACATGTTCTATATGGTAATCTAGTTGAGATCCCAATAATTGATACATATCTAGATTTATCCATCCTTTTTATTGTAAAAGAGCACAAGTGCACCCTAAGATTATTCACTAGGTCATATGAACCCTTTGTCAAATTTCTGTTTTAGTTTGTTTTTCAACTCCTCCAGTTCGATTGAGGCAATCCTATAGAGGTATTTGGTGATATGAGTGGATCCAGGTATAATATCTATTGTAAAATATACCTTATGATATGGGGGAAGTCTAGGAAACTCTTTAGGAATTACATTAGTGTATTCACTCACAATTGTAATTTCCTTAAGGATGATACTTTCCTTAAAATCAACCATTTGGGAAAGGTATGGTTCTTCACTAGGTATCGAAACCCATACCGTTGATAGATTCTCCAAATAAGATTCATTATCTTCTATGAATTTTTAAAAGAGAATGGGATGGTTTGTAATATATAATTTTATTTCCATTTCCCAATATTTGATGTGAGATATATATAATGAGAGAAAAACTATGCCCAATATAGCATCAAATTACACCAAGGATATGACTACAATATTATATAGAAGAATCATCCAATACACTCTAAGAGGTGAAGAGTGCAACACTTAGGTTTCATTAATCACACCACAAGGTGTTTTTATAGATATATCTACTTATAGGTATCATAGTTTTGATTCAATAGTTCTAGAAAACATGAAAAATATAAAGTAATATGACGAAAAATAATCCAATAAATTTTTTTCCATTCTTGACTAAATAGAAATTTTACCGTGTATGACTTCATTTTCATGTTAAACCTTAGTGGTAGTGGTGACATAATATTTTCTTCACTTCTTTTGATTTGGTGGTTGATGATGCTAATTACCCTTGATGACCTATGGTTTAGTACACTAGCATGAATAGTACCATTACACCCTGTAATTGATGAATTAAGCCATGTGTGGGGAATTGGTAGGTTCCTTCCTTTACTCTATAATGTTGGCCAATTTATTCATGTCACTTTAACATTACTGAGTTTGGTGGCCTTCTATCCCATACTTGAAGTATTTACTAATCCCATTAAGGTAATTCCCATGATGATTCATCCCATATTTTTGACACGTGGGTGCTTGGATATTCTTTATTCATTTTTCATTTGATTTTATAGCTTGATACTATATCTGCAGTTTCTTATCTCCACAACCATGGGATCATTCAATTAAATCTATATCCACTTTCAGTGCATATAAATATACTCTATAAATTCTGAATTCTCATAGAAACAAATCATTTTGAAGTTGTTTTTTTAAAACACTAATGAATATATCAATTTTCAATCATTTGCGTTAAAAAAAACTCGAGGTGTATCTTATATGCCTCAAGAAAGTTTTCTCATAATTCATGAAATATAAACCCTCATTTTTGTTATGCACTAGGGATTCTATATTTATCATTCCATAAAGATTTTGTATAAGGAAATATCCTAAAATATTAAATAATCTTGAGTTTTAGTCAATAATGTACCTTCTTTCACATTAAGTATATTTTAAGGTTTATATTTTTAAAGAATTTGGATATAAATTATATATAACAAAACTATATAAATAAAGAAAGTGGGAAATTATAATATTATCCATTTTTCGATAGTATAAAACTTTTAAAATAATGTATGATTTATTTTTATGAATAACCTCAATGACTTCCAACTTGACTTCTTCCATTCCCTTACCCGTCCCTAAACCCTATGAAAAACAATTTGAACGTGGGATGAGCAAAAAAAGATCAGTAAGGGGTATAAAAAAAGAAAGAAAACAATTATTTTTATAAAAAATTGGAAAAATCATATAGCTTTTTCCTTTAACCTCAGTGTTCCACGAGTTTATGAAATAAAACATTTTCACATGAAAAATACTCATATTTTTCTCAGATAAATCCTTTAAAACAAATAATAATAAGTTAAAACCCCTTTTTGGTGATTTTGAGAATCATATTTATAAAAACCATTCAAAAATATTTTAATTGGTATAACCGTATGTTTCACTCACAATATAATCATTACCCAATTCATTGGAGAGATATAATGGTTCTCACAGTTAGTGTAAGCAATATTATGATCACCCTTTTTCCATGAGATATAATGGAGCTCAACCCTTCATATAATCTATATCATGCCCAACCCTGAGATATAATGGGGCTAAAAACTTCATACAAGATGTATTGGGCTCACTCATTTCATGTAATTCTCAAATACCATATCATGAATAAAACACTTTCACTGTAAATCCCATTAAAAAACTCTTTTAAACCCGTATAAAAAAACACTATCAGATAAAAATAAAATTTTCTTTTTAAAAACACACTTTTCAATACCAAAATACCCAGAAAAAGAGAAATATAGTTTTTTTATTTTTTAAATAATACATGAAATCTTTCAGTGTAATCCACTAATAAAATAATGCAAATTAAATTATAAAATACATTGTCACTATCTATATTAAGAATATATAATTCCTTTTTTTGTTTGTAAAAACGTTCTATATAAAATAAATTAAAAATTATTAATTTTTAAAACCAATAAAATAAAGTAAAAATAGATAAAATTTATATTATAAAATAATTTATTCCAATATAAATAATTTAATAAAATCATTTTAAAAACATGTATCGGGAAGTGGAAGAGTTGGAATGAAAATAATAAATTACGATTTGTTTTAATGAAAAGTCCATTATCTCCTTGGAAATATTTGAATCATAAACCCCATGAAAAAAATTTTAAAAAACTTTCTATACCACGATAATTGGTAAATTCATGATATAACATGTCAAAGGGTCTAAATATAAATCTTATGAAATAATTAAGGTGCGTAACATCAAAATATGACTCCACGAAAGGAAATTGAGATGAAGTCCCTTACCTTAAATATGACTTGTGATGTGTGAATTTATAATCATTAATAACAGACTTATGTTAATTATTTTCATAATTTATAACCTTCTTAAATTTTATTTTTAATTTTATTTCACTTTATAACAATTCATATTGAATAACTTAATCAATGATGTTTAATTTGGTTGTTTTGACCATATTTGGCTTATGTGTCAAAAATGACTTTGGTAGGTTGTATATGGTCAAAGCGGTAATTATTTAGATATATAAATAATACTAATAAATAAATAGTTATCATATTTATACATAACTTATACTTTTAAACCCTATTATGATCTATGGTTATGAAAAATTAACTAACGTAAAAATATTGGAGACAGTAGGTCATACATACGCATGAGTAATGTTTCTATTTTTTAATGATCATTATCAGAAGATGGTAAAAAATATTTTATATTTAAATAATGAAACTCAAATCATAAATAAAATATTATTTAATTATATATACATATCATTATTGTGATGTGGTGATCAAAAAAGTAACCGCATCACATTGAGGAGGCTGTAGTCCACACGTCCACGAACAACATTATCATTTTTTTATGTGAGTGAAAAGGTATGAAAGAAAATGATATTATATATTTCTAGAATTAAAAATAATTCATTAATAAAATAAAATATCTTTTATGTCACAAATATTCATTATATTTACCCACATTACCTTCCATATAACACATTAGTAAAAAAGAATCACATCTCTTCATGGGGCGATTGTTAGCCATACACACAAGAGACTTTATTGTATCCCTTAAAGAATGGAAAGTAAAAAAATTATATATGATATAATGAATCTATAGGTATAATTATTTTATAAACACTGTATATAAAACTTATATCTATCATCATACTCATCTTTGAGAGGTGGTAATGGAAAAAATGACATCATTTCGTGAGGGGGTAGTCTACTATACACAAGAATAATGATTTCATAAAACATTTTATGGAAAAAGTAAATGATTTAGGTAAAAAATTAACATAAAAAACATACCATATTTAAGATAATTATGGTATTAAATAATCAAGGTTTAATAATAATTTAAGTTGGTGGAGAAATAAATAAAACTAAATACGCTCGTTGATGAATGTTACCTCTTCTTCGAGTATCCAACCAAGTTTTGAACCAAAAACATTTCTAGGATATATTTATGAAAAAAATAAGGATTTAAGGTGGGGGGATGTTTGGAATAATTTTGGGTAGTTATTGGTTGATACAATGATATTTTAAGGTGTGAAGACAGGAGGTGAGAGGGTATCCTTTTATAAGTGGGGGAGAGGACACACTTGGAATTTTTGAAAATAATTGAGCGATCCCATGTTTTTCAAAGGTCAAAATGGTTAAAAATTGACCATTATAAAACATTATAGGCTTATTATTCAAAATATTGACATAAAATAGTTTTAGAAAATTTTATACGTCATTTTACCCTTATATTGTTAGTTTAACCCCCGAGAAATAAATTTTAACCACAACTACGATAATTAATTTTTAATGTTTTTACTATTAATTTTTTTATATAATTAAGTTTAAATTATTATACATTATAAATTATTATTATTCTAATAATAGAATCAATTTTTTTAAAATTCAATTCAGATTTGTGACAAGATTTAATTTAAAATTAGTCCTGTTGATGTGACGAGATGACAAGTTTTTAAAGTCAAATTATTCAAAAGATTACAATGTTATTATTTCAAAATTAAATTTAAAAATGATAAAAATTTCCTAAATTATATTAATTTATATATAATTTAAATAATATTAGTTTAAAAACAAATAAATATATAATTTAACATCAATTTTTTTAAATGAAAAACCAGTTTTCAATTAAAATTCATTATTTTCCTTTATTCATCAAAAAATGAATCTTTTCTGAAAAATCCAAAAAAATCACTATGAAATTTTTGGTGTTCCAATTTAAAAAAAATTAAATTTATTTTTTCAAATAATCTTTCTAAAATTGTTAAAAATAAATTTTAAATTATGTGTGAAATGTACGACTAATCCGTCTTTTAAAAAACACATTTTTTCAGAAGTCATTTATTTTTTTTATTAATTGTTTTTATTTTATTACTAATCAACAGATAACCATATTTTAATATTTTAGGTAATAATATTAATATAATACAATTTAATGGATAGGTTATTAATATTATATTAAAAAAATATCTTAGTAATATTTCACATTTAGTTTAAGCTCGGTGTTGTGTATAATGCAGGCTAAACTGAGTGTTGCATGTAACACAAGAAAAACATAGTTTTGTATGTAACACAAGATAGAGTCAGTGTTTTGTGTAATGAAATATATTTAAGATACTAAAATAATAAATATATCATAAATTATTGGGATATTACATTCTCCCCTTTAATAAATTGTTCTGTTACCATTTTAATCTTGATCTTCGTAATCAAGAGTTTGAAATTTGGAAACACCATTGATAAAAAACTGAGATAGTAAAAGGTATAATAAAACATATTATTAATTAGGTATAATGGTATGTATGAAATTCATATGAAATTATCATATACCTAGGGTTCTATGTATGAGAACAATGGTGGGAAATGAAAACATGGATATCAAAGAAAATACTAACACCCAAGGATTAATAGTGAGTGATAGAGATCATTGATTGCAATAAATAGGGTGATCTAGAGAAGGTTAATGAATAAAAAAAGATAAACCAATTATGTGTGATAAAGGTCATTGACATCAACAGAAATGATAGTAATAAGATAACATTTTATTTCAATATCCATTTTCCTAAAGTTGATGAATTTTCATGAGAAGATATACTTATTTGATTTCATTCCATTTCATAAACATGATATCATACTTTCATTTTTACTTGTTCAATACTCAATTCATTTCTCACTCAAAGAAAATAATGTCAAAAAATTATTTTTTTTTCTGTATGGATTACTAAAATTTACTTTTTAAATATCCCAAGGCCCATAAAATAGTGAAATGTATTTCCGTACATCTCTAACTATTTTCGAATACCAATATGGTTAAAAACCATTATCAAGTATGATAAATTAATCTCTAAGCCTCAAAAGTAACACCACCGGTTCATCATTAATATTTTTTTAGAATTTTTTTACTAAAAAAAATTTCATATTATCCAAGACATCAGGTAGGCACTAAACCCTTATCATCCTTTGTTCATGGTTTTAATACCTATGGTCTTCCATATGTGATGGGTTGTCACCCTACATATGGGTTTTTCTATTTCAAATTTATGTTAATATAATTCATATTACGTTCCTAACAATATTATGGATACCCTAGAAATAAAATTAGTCATGTCATAACCATTTTTCTAAAGTTTCAAAAAAATTTATTTTTTCACATAGTCTAATAATATTAGTTTATTATTATTAAAATGTTACTAATGATCATATTTACCATAAAGGTTATCAATACCTTTAAGATTATGTCTATAAAATGTAAATAAATTATTCTTCGAATGATTTTTCCATTAAAAAATATACTTCATATATTTATGAAAACTCAATAAATTCCTCAAAGAGTACTTCTATTACTTAAAACATCAAATTATGGGTGCCTATGTTATTGAGATTATGACCACCCTTTGAAAAATACCGAGCTTATTGGATCTCTCACCACTTCACTAGATGAAACAACATCAATCCAAAAGTAGAAAATTATTTTTCCACCCATGTTTCTTCTAATCATGACAATGTTCACCCTGGTTAAGTAATTTTGGACATACCTTAGAATAAATTCCCAAATAATTACAGATAAAACATCCCACTATTGACTATCTATCTATTATCTCATTCTTGGATTTGTTAATTTCTCTTTTCATTGTAGTTAGAAACCTTGTGACCAAACTTAACACATCAGTAACACTTTCTAGATTCCAGAATACATTCCAAAAAAATGTATTTCCCCACACTTGGAATATGTTTGGGGCTTACCACAAATATTCTTATTAGGTTACTTCTCTTTTTTCCTTCCACTTTGACCATTTCTTACTATTTTAATCTCGTGGTAAATATGTTTTGGGAAAATGTATCCCACATTTCTCAACATAGTGAAAAACTTTTTCATAACATTTAAATTCTCATATATACAAAAAAAATCCCAATCTTGGGTTTTATCCTAAGTAAAAGTTATTAATTTTACTATCAATTTCACGATCAAAATGCAGTACAAACCGGTCCAATCTTGTTAAGTTTTCTTTGTACGTGGCCAAATCATTATTTATAAGATATCTTCAATTAGAATAATTGTTTCTATATCCTAATATAAAGATTCTTAGGGAAATATTTATTTGAAATAATATTCTTAAATATGTATTATTCCATATAATGAAGATCATATTTCACTATGGTATTATTAACCAAATACCACAATCGATCAACTTAACCTTCCAAATAGTAAACAACAAGAGTAACCTTTTGACATTCTGAACATCCCATTACATAAAATATCTTCTCTATATTATTGATCCATATATCAGATTCAAAAGGGTGATATTATCCACTGAAAGATAAGGTATGTTAACTCATGATTTTCTCTACAATAAACATGTTCCTTCCTGGTAGATCAGGTTCCTCTCTGGCATGTATACCACCACTATTTATAGCTTGTTTAAATTGATCCATCACGGAAGTAAACCAATTTGTTCCAATTAAAACCATCTCTAGATTATAATTTTGAAGGATATTTTACTCTTGATCCCTCCCTACTATAACCTCTTTATTTCCTCTATAGAGAACCATTCCGAACAGACATTGTTTAGATAAAGAAACATGGTAATCTTCAAATTCTATATCATTTTAACTTGATCATAAGGTAAAATATTTCAATGGGTACTATTAAAATTATCCCCACTATTAAATATATCCAAACCAACCTCTGATACCAACTACTAGGATCTGTCCTTAAACATTACATAATCTTGAGTTTTAGTCCCAAAATTTATTTCTTTCACTTTGATGATCTTTTTAGGTTTAAAATTTTAGAGAATTATAAGAGAAATTATACATAAGAAAAGCCTAAAATAAAAAGTGGAAAATTTAGATTTGTATTCATTTTTTTCAATAATATTAAACTTTTAAAATAAGGAATCATTTATTTTCATTTAAAATATCCACGACTTCCAACATGACTTATTCCTTTCCCTTACCCATCCTTAAACTCTATGAAAATCATTTTAAACATGGGATGAGCACAACAAGCTCAGTAAGAGAAATGAAAAAAATAATATCATTAGTCTAGTGAAGAATATTTAAACTCATATAATGTTTTTCTTTACCATCATTATTCTTTGAGTTTATGAAATAAGGCACTTTTTAATGAAAAACACACATGTTTTTTCATAAAGAAATCCTTTAAAACCCATAGAAAGAAATTAAAAACCCTTTTTGGTAACTTAGAGAATAGTATTCATAAAACCCTTTAAAAAAACATTAAATTAAAACAATAAAAAAATTACAGTAAATTGATTACCCAATTCATTGGAGAGATATAATTGGGATCCCACATCATATAAGCTATATCAGTATCACCCATTTCTTATGAGCTATAATGGGGCTCAACCCCTCATATAAGTTATATCAAGCTAACCCAATAGCTGTAATGTGGCTCATTCCTTGGTATAAGATATATTGGCATCATTCATTTATATAATTCTCAAGTACCATATCATGAACAAAACACTTTCATCATAAAACCCTTAGAAAAATGATTTTAAACCAACATGAAAAACAATTTCAACTAAAAACAAACTTATCTTTCAAAAGCCCATTTTTCAATAATGAAATTCCCCAAAAAAAGATAAATAGGGTTTTTATTGAATTAAAAAACAGATCTTTAAAGGTAATCCAAAAATAAAATAATGGACATTGTTGGGAGAAAGTCTTTTTCACTATGTATGTTATAAATAGAACACTTCTTTTGTCTTTTGTAAAAACGTTCAATATAAAATTCATCAAAAAAGATTAATTTTTGAAAAAAATTGAAATAAAATAAAAGATACACAAAATTTATTTATAAAATAATTTGTTTACATATAAATTTTGTAATAAAATATTTTTAAAAGAATATACATGGAAGATGAAGAGTTGGAAGGGAAACATTAAAAGAGGGTTTTTAATGAAAATTCCCTTATCTCCTTGGAAGTGTTTGAATCATAAACCCCTTGAAATAATTACACTAAACAAAATTATAAGTACCATGTGAATAGATAAATTTATGATATAAGATGTTAAAGATCCTGTATATACACCATATAAAAGAATGTATGTGCATGAAATAAACATGTGCCTCATTGAATAGAAGTTGAGATGAAGTCTCTTACCTTAAGTTTTACATGTCCTACATGTATTTAGATTCACAAATAATATAGTTATGATAAATATTTAGTTTATTTATAACCTT